>OU744721.1:34961176-36161176 GCA_916613615.1 Steromphala cineraria
CCTAGGGACGTACAGGAGTCATAGAAATGAGCACGCTTGAAAATTTACTATTTACCGTTTTTTGATAATTTTATAATTTAAATTTTCTCTGATATTTGTACGTTAATGCTAATTGTATTATTTTGACAGTGACAAAAATCTCATTACACAAAGCAATCATTCATAGTCAGAGAACAAAGTATGAAGATTCACATAAAATCTACTGGTGGCCATTTTGTGTGAACACCTTTAATTCATTTTGTGTAAGAAAAAGCAATAGCATGGCTAAACTTTACCTCATATATTTGAATTATTACTGCTCCATTTAGTTTAAATACAATGTCTTACAATTGGAAAAATTAATTTTCATTTTCCTGACATCATCTTATATTCCGCATAAAAACATGCTACTGCCCATTTATGTTTATTTCTGCGTCTCAGCGCAAACTAAAAGATATGGTCAGAAAGGATCTCCCTGTTCACACCAAATTTTGAAAGAAAGAACTAAACCTTTTACTAGAATGTATATCCCTTTATAGATTCAATATTCACTTTCGTATTTTGTCCAATATAAACTTATTTATTTTGTCTACAAAAATTGGGTCCTTTTTGCAGTATTTAGAATATTCAATCAGAGTCGTGTAAGTTCCCTGGAAACCTTTTCTCTTTTTAAATTTTAATCAATGATAGAGAACAATCGATCACAATTAATGGTGAATGGAATGAAACAAACAGCTTTCAGCAAGTATCGGATCTCAGATACTGTTTTAGCTATTAACTCTTCTGTAAATTTGAATATTTGATTTGAAGAACAAAGAATTCAGATCAATTTCATGTTCATAGTATTGATTAACTTTATATTCAATAATGTCAGCACAGACAAAAGTCAGTAGGGAATAAAATATTTTCTCTCTAATCAATTTATACCCTTCTATAATAGTAACTTTTTATCAATTTCTTTCCATATAAAATGTTGTAAATAAATAAAAATAAAGTTGTAAATGCCTCGTGTTAACATGATGCATCTATTTTTATTCTATTTAAGCTTCATTTAGATTTTGTTTACACAAAGTCCATATATGTGAACAAGCAAATATGTAACTTTATCAATTTAATTTTTCAGGTTATTATCTCATTTTTTAATACAGACATTCTATATAGCTTTCAACACAAAATGACCCTGGAACTTTGAAAATGAAAATAGTTACCAAAATCATTGCTTGGTCTAATGTTAAGACACATCCATAGGTTTTCACGTCTAGTTGTTGTGATACTTGTTTTCACCTTTCCAAAATTTGAGGAATTGAAGTGTCTTGTCAGGTTATTGTCAGAAGTCACACATTCTTCTATTATTCTATTCTACTATTTGTAGACGTAGAAGATTGTTTGTATCTATGCTTGCATAAGGTGAAATTGGTAAATTTGATCAAATGTCATGACTAAAGACCAGGGTGATTACTGCATGAAATGCATCACGATCAGTCAATAATTCATGATATGTTCATATGTATATAATATCAAATAAGAACTCTTAAAACCTGTTTAATATGTTATTCTATTTGCGATAAGAAACCTTAATATTATCAGCATTATCAGCATTGTAGATTTGCTTCTTACATTTAGAAAGTAAAATGGGCCAAATAACAACATGTTACCATTCTGGTTCTTTATTTCACAAAGTATTAATTTCGATTGGTAGTTTTTCAATGACAATGCACTATGCAACTTCAGTTTTGATTTTGATTTTGATAAGTAACAGTCAACAACAGTTTAGTGCGAATAATTGAGTTTGTACCTAATTCAGTATAAAAAGCTCATTATTTCACATCTGTATAAGAGAAATGATATCATCACAAGGTTAAAAATGATCACCATTGTTGCTTGATATTGATGAACAGTGGAATCCTGATAAGTAACATCTCAAGGAACTCTTGAAAATATTTTACTTATCAGGTATTTTACTTGTCCAAACACATGGATATATGGAGTTGATAACTATATATAACATAGTGAACAATATAGACTTTAATCGCAGCAAAATATAAAACAACCGTTGTATGTTATCACAATAATTATTGCATGACAAATATATTGAAAGTTTAAAGGTTAATGTAAAGTAAAATCAGTAAAATCAGTAAAATCAGTAAAATCTCGACCACGAAGCCTTTGATATGTCCAACGAATAATATTCAAATCCAAATGTTAAGGTTTAATGATATTATGTCCAAACTTGTAATCATTATTTTGTGCAAATATTCGAATAAAAGAAACAGCTATGATTAGGTAAAAAATGTGTTTAATATTTTTCTCTTTTTTGTATTTCTCAATATGGCTAGATGATTAAAGCTTAGTGTCTAATATTCAGATACTTTTTTAAGGTTAAATACAAGGAATGTTTAAAGCCTTTTCAACGAAGAACATTCGTATAAAAGGCAGTTTAAAGGAATTAAATATCATTTGAAAGTAGTTTAAGCTCATACTTGATGACATCAAACCGTCAGGTATCCCAAGTATTCCATACATGTTAACAAAATATGTTCACCACCTTTTAGAAACAATTTCAGTCTTGTGCAAATTAAATAGATTGTACGTTTCATTTATTTGAAATTAAGTTCTTTTGATTTCCTATAATATTTTGAATTATTTCAACTATTCTTCAATGAATTACCTTATGATTTCATGTTATCATTTAATGTTTGATGAAGTATGAATTAAAAACATGAAATTGAAAAAATCATTTAAAATGGGATATACTGTGATACAGTAAAGATAACAATACCCCCTCCCCTATACAATAGCCTTAAGGACAGACAAGCATCAAGTTTTTATCATATTAATTTCCTCTGTATAGCAGTAGCACGGTTTTTGGGGCAATATAAGGTGATGTCAGGAAAATTAAAATAAATTATTCCAATTTAAAGAGAATGTATTTAAACTAAATGAATCAGTAATTAATCAAATATATAATGTAAAGTGGATTTTAGGTGAGTCTTCATACTGCGTATTCTGACTATTAAAGCTTGGCTTTTGTAATGAATTTTTTGACATTATCAAAATAACACATTTCCAATTATCAGTGAAAATTTAAAATATCAAAATATCAAAAAACGTGCTACTGCCCCTTTAAACAACATTAATGCAAAGAGCATTGTCTAATTTATCAATCGCAATATTTTAAAAGCTAATGCTGTTTTACGGTATTAACAATTTTTCTATCATCTATTGAATCTCAGGCACAATTTAAAAAAACAACAACACAATTATGTTATGGTATGAAGAATCTGAGCACGAGATAGCTAAGTGCTACTTACATCATATATCAATATCTGTATATTCATAGGATAGGAAGATCTCCCTCCATAACTTCATATTTCAATGGTTTTTAAAAATTGTTATAACATAATTAACAAATATCTAAATAATTAATATAATGCATGACTGAGAATTATAATACTGCATACTACAGATGCCTAGTACTGATTTTGCACATTGTGTGTTAAAATGTTATCATTATGTTTATCACATTAAACGACATAAGAACACAGATTCTGTCAGGCCATTGGATATAACACGAATGCCATAAACATGAAACAGACCTGGTCTTCACATTTACCGTCATTTATGGAATTCAAACATAATGCACATTCTCCTTGAATACATGTCGGTTCCAAAAGCATGCAATTTTAGGGAAAACATGACTAAACGACGTGCAGCAAGTGAACTTACTGATGACTTCCTGAACAAAATGGCTACCCGTAATGGCCCCTATAGGCCTATTGAACTTAATCAAAGGGAGGTTATCGGTGTGATCAACTTTCGGTTTGATCTATCGTCTAACATTCAACATATATAGTCAAGAATAAGTGCAAGCAATATCATTCAATGTAAAATAATATAGGCCTATAGGTTGAAATTAAGGCCCCCTATCTGCCTTGTGATGATGAAAAATCAAAATAAAATTGCTGTTGATACTGCAAGGACAAGACGAGAAGTCTGTGACCCTTGAGTAAAGGTGTATTTCTGTAGGAAGAGAGAGTTGGTTCACATTCCAGGCAGAGTCATCCTGAGCACGGGGTATTCTCTTTATTATGATTCACCACTCTTCAGGAGCTCACCAGGAATTACACATATTTCTTATTCTCGTGTTCCACGGGTACTATTCTATACGAACCTCTGCAGCAATGAAAACGAATCTTGCCGTGCATTTCATTTCGGCTATGTCAACGGCTTTTGAAGCCTAGTTGTAATCAGATATGGCTAGATCTGTTGTCAGGGACGCCGCACAAGGGAAAGATAAGTAGTAAATAGTAACCTATGCCAAGGTTGATACGGGTAATATCACCCCGAGGGAACCGAGGGGTTATATTTCCCGTATCAACCGAGGCATAGGTTACTATTTGCCATACACACCGAGGAAAACATAGTTAAATTAATGTTTTAATCGTTGTTGGAACGCAGTAATGTCAAAATTAAAGGAATAATTGCCCATTTATCACATTTCGTCAAATACATAATAAATGCAAGACAGAGTACACCCCACGAGCATAGCGTGGCAGGAAGAACGAATTATCCGTGTGCAATACTTTGCACGAGATTCACGAGCTCGTCTGTTGTCGTGAAGATCGCATTGTCCAATCAGCAAGCAATGTCGCGGTGACGTATGCGCGTGCGTGTAAAAGCACGTGCTCTTATCATTTTGATTTGACAAAGCGACGAGACAGCCAGGATGGTCTCAAGATGGCGAACACGTGCTTGTCGGAGTACTCTTACAGCGAAGAAAACTTAATGGATAATATTTATCGAGAGCCCAGCTCAATAAAACGCTACAGTAACTACATACTTCTATGAAATGACGGAACAATTTTCGGATATTTGCTGTTGGAGTGCAAATGTGTGAACAGTGGACAGGTGGAATGTGCCGGACTATCCATGATCAACGCATATTTTATTATTCACTGGATTATATTGTCATATTAGTATTACGATGCAGTTGGACATTCTTTGAATGTAAAGGGATCAGCGACACGTCTTTTCCAGACGGAAAAACATCTGCAGCTTGTGTACACGGATTATCCATGTTGAATAAAGGTAAGGGATATGTTAGTCCATCTGCATGTTTCATTCAATTTGACCAAAAATTCAATGAGTGCAAGTTTTTAATACTAGCATTACATGAACCATTAGTTCACCTGTCAAAGTCTTAAAACATGGTTGACATGAGGTTTTGTTTGTTCTCATTGTTGGAATCAACATTTCTATTTCGAAATTGGTGTGCTGAGATTGACGGAATTGTTATTGTGGTCCAAAATAAGTGTTCATGATTACAGATATATTGGCATTAATGCAAGAGAAACATTTGAGCGTTTTCCATGTATAAACTTTTTAGCATTTTAATATTATGATGTAAATTAAGTGGAATTATTTTTCTTACAGGTAACAAGTGGATTATAAACATCAGGGATTTACGGGACAGCATCTACCAGGATTACGAATACGAAGATCACCCTGTACCTGCACACAAAACGTAACCACGCCTCTGACTGAAAACCCAACTGTTGTAGGTTTCAGGAACTAATATCGGAGTTGACAATGTACCGTTTTCATGAAAGAATAAAAAATTAAAACCTTGTCATGTTCTTCATACGAAACCATTCATAAAATCGTCACCCAAAGTCGATACTGATCATATTGACCTAGGGAGTTATGAGATATCCTACCTTTATGTCACCTTTCGACCCCATAACATTTATACGGAGGTGTTTTTTAAATATTACTAGAGGCGAAGACGAGAGTAATATTTAAAAAACACTGACGTGTTTTTAACCGAGGGAGGATACTGAAAATCGAGGCGAAGCCGAGATTTTCAGTATCCGGACGAGGATATGATTTAGTTAAATGTATGACGTCACGAAAGGATTGATATCTCATAACTCCCTAGGTCGATATCTAGATATCAACCTCTGATTAAGTCACATCAGGTTGATATGGGATATAACCTGTTAGCTGTTCAACAGGCCATATCATCCCTAGGTGTGTATCTCTTACGAAGCAACGCCACAATGTTCAGGACTCTTTTCCATTTCTCCTAATGCAACATAGACTAAATTTCAGTCTCTGAAATGAAAATACATATTAAATGCAGTTTTCTACTATTAAAATTGAAAGGAGCCCACTGAAGCTGTTCATTTTCAGTGAGCTAGACTTGCTATAATAATATAGACTTGTGTGGGTCTTTAAAGATATTTTGTTTCAGGGGCTGTTAGACAGACTAAATGCAATATACACCCTAGGTTTATATCTGTTTATATACGGTGCGTGTAAGTACGAAGACTTTAATGAACTGATTGTATGTATTTCATTTTATAGAATTTTACCCATTCATATAGTTACTTGTAACCGCGTTTTTAATTTACACAAAAAACTTATTTTGTAAAATTAATGTGGGTGCTCTTACACTATTTTGATTAATTTGGTGTATTGACCACTCCAGATGTAACATTTGCTTTTTCGTTGACTATGTAATTCAATTTAAAATCGCTAATATGCAAAAAAAAGAAAATATGAGGACATCTGTGAGAACACTGAAATCTGAAATTTGGCCAAATATAACCATCGTCATAGGAGAAAAACTACACATTAAGGTTTTTTAATTTTTAATTAAAAAAACAATTGTGATCCCTAGTTGACATTCATACACAAAAACCCTGTTTATCATGCAAATTAAGAGGCTAACAGGATTTTGAATTTTCAGCACTTTTTTCATAAAAAAAATATCATAAAATGCCTACAATCTTAAAATTTGTGACTAAATTTGAGATTCTTTGACTTGAACTTGTTGATCAAACAGTTCTCCTACCTTTAGATAACCAATATCTTTAACAGTGGCCAAATTTTTTCTTTATGCAGTTTTGTTGAAATTTGATATTTGATAATTTTGAAGGTTCATACTGCTTTAACGACTACCTTTTGCTATGAGGTCATTTACTAAACAGCCATCATTTCGGTCAAGGGTATGATAAAAATCACATTGCAGCAAATAATATTGACTTTCATTTTCAATTTTAAGGTAACTTTGATTATGACACAAATCTTTTGTAAAACCAGTTATCCAGCAACAGTGTTTTTATGAAGTAAAAGGTAGGGGTGCTTAATTAAGTTCTTTGTGTATATTTGTGTCGTCAAAAGCATACTCTTTACAAGATTGGATTGAGGTGAAAAGGTTGTTCACTACCAAATAATGAAAACAGATTTTATTCAATAGTAACAGAGAAAAATGTAATATATGAAAGATGTGCGATCTTCGAAAGTGACCCTTTCAATGTGAAACAAACACTAACATGCATATTTGATATCTAATGCGAATAAACACGATAACAGAAATGTGTTATCTCGCACATTTCGTATTTTGGAGGTGTATCAAATAGCCTTGGAATTAACGGTTCATAAACGGCTGTTCCTTACAGAACGTCCCAGTACAAATGACCATATGTCTATGATGTCTAATACGTTATCGCTTCTCATTCTAACAAATATTGAGAAGAAATTATCGACGAGCACAGAACGGCAGACAGACGACGTCAAGCAGACTGCACGTGCAAATCATGCAAATATCCATCAAACGTCTTCAGAATCGTCTCTTTCGTCTTGCAAAACATAAACAAATTGTCGTCTGTTCGTGAAACACGTGCTGCACGAAGGGCAGAATGCACGTGCTAGGCATGCGTAGAGTAACAACAGCATCAAGAGGCACAGAAATAGTAAACAGATGACAAGCCATAACTGTGGGATGAAACGTATTTCTTGTACATCGTCTGTGTTATAGTTGAAGGACATTGTTGACGTGTCATGTTATTCCTGAAAATATAGATTTATTATGTTAATATATGATCCTATGATATATCATCTTCCTACGCAAAGCCTAAACACCCAGTTTCCAAACCGGTCAGTTTTATGCCTTGCTGCGGACCCTTGGCTTTTCTGTAATGATATCAGCGCCCGTACAGGCCATTGTTAGCAACCTCTAGTTACTTTCTGATTGGGCTATTGCTTTCCCTCATTGTAAGCTAGAGAGCAAGCACAGAAAACGCAAGGGTATACAGCAAGGCATAAACTGACAGTTCGGAAACTTGCATGTTTAGCTTTGAGTAGGAAGATGCTGATATATAGAAATATCAAAGATATTTTCATTATTTCAAAAGAGTGCTTTATTTAAGAAATAGAAGACGAGTGGGTGTGCATCTATCGTTGAATAAAACATAGCTGGGAGCATAAAACACGAAGGGCGCAGCCCTGAGTGTTTTATGCTCTCTGCTATCGTTGAATAAAACATAGCTGGGAGCATAAAACACGAAGGGCGCAGCCCTGAGTGTTTTATGCTCTCTGCTATGCTTTATTCAACGATAGATGCACAACAACGAGTTTTCTATTTCTTATATGAGATATCTTTCACAATAACTCGCTTTTTATATACAATCAGTTGAAAATTATGATTATTTAAAAAAAAAATTGAAAATTATGATGTCTCACTTCGTAGAACATATTCACTAGCATTTGACGAGTCCATCATTATGTATAGGGGTGGGCGCTCAAATAACCAAAAAATCAAATGTATTGAACAATCAATGCATGTTTATTTATTGAACATGTATACTTAAATATTTGCACAAAATATCTTTTCTGAATGACATGTGATTTCGTTTCGAATCGACAGACGTCAAGTCAGCCATGATGGACAATAGATGCCCCCTCAAGTTTGATCAATGGACTTGACAATTATGACGTCATTTGATAAGTAACGTTCTAATAACTGAAATGACGTCATTGAACTCGCGCATGGTTGTATCGTCAAATAAAGCACATCGTCGGTCCCATTGTCCGCCATTGTTTTAATGCCTTGGCTATCTTATATTTTTATTTAACAACTGATTTAATTATATGACGATCAACATTTTCTACTTTAATTCAGATCTTCATTTGGTGATCTAAAAAATATCCTTCCATCAAAATTTGATAATATATGAAGTAGAGTGTTCCAGTGAAAATAGTTGTACAAATGATTTGCTTTATATGTGACATCTTTTTCCACGACATCTATACAAAAAGGTGGAGTAATGCAATTTGTCATATTTTAACGAGAATTTGTTTCGCATGAACTTTTATCAAAAAGGGTAAAACTTAACAACCAATATATATTGTTTTTGCTGAGTTCATTTTGTTGAATTATGTTCGAAACACAACTACACAGAATATACAATATGTATAAAAGGTTAATGAAGTTCCTTCTTTTCCTTAATCTTTTAACAAATACAAGTTATCATGCTTATCAGAGTATTAGGAAATTCCTTAGCTGCAATTGAAATAATATTTACATACAACTTTATTTTACCTGATATAAAGTGGCTCTTCATTATTGCTGTCATTTTGCATGTCAGGTTAAAATCATGGAATATTAAATAGGAGCTATTAGGTAATGTCTGCAATCTGTCAAAATAACAATACGTCATTTGTTTTCAAACGTTATTTGTACATTAAAGTTGTGTGTCTCTTAATGATATGCTCCAAAACATAAGTTTACGAAAGGGCACTCTCAGATAAGTTCTTTTATTCAACAATAAGTGAGGTTAATTTTATTTTTTATTTATGAACATTTGTACAATTTAAAATGAAGTTGCTCTAATCATTTAGAATAATGTTCACAGTCTCTATCATGAAGAAACGTAGTCTTTTCTACAGTTTGTCATTCTTGAACCCTACCAACACATAATTCGAGGTTTTTTAAAGTATAATTGTCAGTTTTCAGACATTTTTAAATGTCAGTTTTAGTTTGCCATGTGTCATGAAGTTTGCATAAATCTAAATGCGCCTTTCTTATCAAAGTTAAAAGTATATATTTCGTCCTCAAAATTACGTTATTTAAAACAAGTAAATAATTATGAAGAAGAGAGTATATTTTTACTTTTATCCTATATGTAATTAATAACCAGTAACCAATAAAACATTGTTTATAGCCAGTAAATACATTCCATGAGAACGTTATATGAACTAAAAATAAAAATATAAACAAACGAAATTCTTACCTTCATCCCATGTTCTTACAAGAAAACAACGAAAGGAGAAAGTTCCACTCCAATTAAAGCGTTCAATTTTAGACCGTTTGTCCTTACACCACGAATTCAAGATTTAAAATCATAAGCAATGTTTACATTATCCACGCGAGTTATTTGTGACATCAGACACTACAGCTGCTGATATAGGATTTAAAATTACACGGCCAGCGTGTCACCACTATAACTGTCCCTTTGTTGGCGGCGGCCTATCGTCGCGTTTTACGATAACCTACCGCTTGACTTAACCTCTGCTGATGTAATAGGCGTGTGTCATACTATCAAACATAGCCGGCAGATGTGCGCCCTGTCATTGAAATGTACATGCGCTTTAAAAAGTGTTGAGACGCCCCCTGACTAAAAGGCTTCGAAGTGTGTACTGCGAGTCGGCCCCTGTGGGTCTATTCTATTCTATTGAGGGGTGTTTCCTTAGAAATTCTCCTTACATTTGAAATTGTGCATGGGCAGATTGCTTACCGGAAAACCCTAAAGAAAAAAAATTATCAGATGACGCATACAAAATGTAAAAGGAATAGAGAGCATAAAAATAATCTATAACTATGACATAACATTTTGATTTTAACCCAGATCAGGAGATAGTGAGTGCGATTTAAATTTAATATACACCTATTTTTAAAAAAATCCTTATTCCTTAACAATGAAACAGTAGGTTTTATAGAGGCAGTAGCACGCTTTAAAGGGGAATATAAGGTAAAGGTGATAATATTAAATGGTTCCAATTTAAAGACAATGTATTTAAACTAAATGAAGCTGTAGTAAATCAAATCTATAATGTAAAATTCAACCATGATTAAAGGTGTTCACAGAAAAATGGCGTCAATGGACTTTATGTGAATCTTTATAAATTGTCACCTACTATGGATGATTGGTTTGTGTAAGATTTTGGACACTATCAAAACAATTCATTTAGCATTAACGTACAATTATCAGTGAAAAATTGAAAATATAAATTTTCAAAAACCGTGCTACTGCCCCTTGAAGTACTATAGTGGTTGACAGCTTTAAATGTTTCAACTACCATATAAACACTGATGTATTCAGACCATTGAGATACCTTCCCTTTTCTTTGCTCGGATTTTGCTAGAGGTAAAGGGCAAATCCTGACTGTAATCGGTGTTTTTAATGTTTTTTAACGATTTATTTATACATTATTACTTGTGTTTTATAAGTCAAATGAGCTTCGGGTCTGTAGGGCAATATTCATATTTTTCTAGATACCGAGATTGTTGGTAAAAGCCATCTGCCTACACCAAACCTAATACGCCAGTATCCGAACTGACAGCTTTATGCCTTGCTGCAGACCCTTTACTTTTCTGTGCTGTTATAGTGCCCCTACAGGCAAGAGAGCAAGCACAGATAAGAAAAGGTTCTGCAGCAAGGCATAAAGCTGACAGATCGGCAACTGACAGTTTAGGCTTTGCGTATAGGAAGATGAGCTTGCAGGAAAATGTTGCACTTTAAGATGTTTCCTTTGAAATTATAAAAAAATGCGTGTATAGTAAATAATAGATTTCAATCTGCATCTTTCACAACATCCTGTGGCGTTCGTCAAGGTTGTATGCTAAGTCCTGTTTTGTTTTCCCTTTTTATTAATAAATTAGCTTTAGAATTAAGAAACAGTGATTTGCGAGATATGTTTGTCACAGAAGAAAGTGGAGATATTCTATTGCTTTTGCTGACGATGTAGTGTTGGTTTACGATGCCGTTGTTGGTTTGCAACATAAGTTGGATTTCTTACATAAGTTTTGTTTGAAATGGGGTTTAGAGGTAAATTAGATAAATCATAAATTATAGTATTTCGAAATGGTAGTTGTGTTAAAGACGTTGAGAAGTGGTTATATGCAGGAGAAGAGGTTAAAACAGTTACGTATTATAAATATCTTGGTATTTTCTTTTCCTCTAGAATAGTTTTGGTCTAAGACTTGCGAAACTCTTTCAGTTCAGGCTGAAAAGCTTTATTTCCAATTCACAAAATGATTAAGGGTTACCCTTCCATTTGTTGCAGTTCAGAAAATATTTTATACAAAGACAATGCCAATATTGGTGAAAAATAGGTGAAATCGAGAAAGTTAAAAATTTGTTCTTTAAAAGGTGTCCTAATATTTCTAAATTTACTCCAAATCGTGTTGTACTATACTAGGCGATAATGGAAGGCATCCGGTTTGTGTGAATTATTTCAGTCGCTGTGTTGGATTTTGGTGTAGGCTTCTGTGTTTGGACAGAAGTCGGAATCCTAAAGCATGCTACGAAATGCTTAAGTTACAGGATAGTAATGTTAAAGTTAACTGGGTAACAGGAATTCGTATGTTATTGTTTTCAATGGGATTTGGATATCGCAGGATTTTGCCAATTATGATATATTCGTGCACACTTTCCTAGTACACTGAAAAGATATTCAGTTACAAGATTGGCATAGCAGACTTGTTGGAAGGAATGATTTCAGATTCTACTCTAGCTCTAAATCCCTTTTAGAAACAGAGAAATATGTTTTAGAATTACTTTGTCAAAAGGACCTCCTACGAATTTTTTGAAAATTCAGATTCCAGTCACACAAACTTAAGAATAGTAAATTAAGGTACGACAATTTTATTGATAATGATCAGCTTTTATGCACTAATTGTAATATGAAAGTTACAGAAGATGATTTTATTAGTCTGCCCCTATCATAGATATTTACGGAAAAAACTTATTCCTCCATACTATTTTTTATATTCCCTTTAAGGGGAAAATTGTTTCAGTTATTATCATCTAGCAATCCTGAGCATAACAAAACTTTGGCCATTTATTTGAAAAGAAAACTGCCAATATAACGTATGTAAACTTGACACGCGTTGATTTTGAGCTGTATTTTCATGTGCTTTTGGCCATGGAATTTTTTTTCACGGAATAAACTTGTCACTTGTCACTGTGAAATTATAAAAACAATCAGATCAATGTAAACCAAAGGAAAGGTTGAATTTGTATCCTTCTTTAGCATTAATATCCTCTTATGTGTATCTATATACTTGAATGTGTGTGTGAATACTTTACAATGGTCTATTTACAAGTATAGCGTATTTCAATGTGTTATGTTTTTGGGTTTTTATTATGCCCCCGAATCGGAGATTCCGGGGGTATATTGTTTTTCACCTGTCCGTCTGTCCGTCTGTCTGTCCGTCTGTCTGTCCGTCTGTCCGTCTGTCTGTCCGTTTGTCCACAAAAACTTTAACCTTGGTCATAACTTTTGATTGGTCAGAGCTAGGTCTTTGATATTTGACATGTGGATCCCTTGTGATGAGACCTTTCAGATGAAACCATGACATTTGACCTTGTGACCTTGACCTTGACACAGCGAGCCTTTTCCGAAAACTTTAACCTTGGCTATAGTTTCTATACTGTCAGTGCTAGGTCTTTGATACTTGACATGTGTATCCCTTGTGATGAGACCTTTCAGATGACACCATGATATTTGACATTTGCCGTCTGTCCGTTTGTCCACAAAAACTTTAACCTTGGTCATAACTTTTGATTGGTCAGAGCTAGCTCTTTGATACTTGACATATGGATCCCTTGTGATGAGACCTTTCAGATGACACCATGACATTTGACCTTGTGACCTTGACCTTGACACAGCGAGCAGGATGCATCCGGGGGCATTCGTGTTTCACAAACACATCTTGTTTAATGTTATATTTGATTTAATCATTTGCAAATCGTGGTGATTTGTATGAGATGTTGAATAATAAGTTAAGTGTTTCAGACACTCGAAATAAACAGTAAAAGTTTTTTTTAAAACATTGCACTAGAAGTCTTTTTTTTAAATCGTTGCGATAAAAAATACTGCTACTAGTTGGTTGGATTTAAAGGGGTATTTTTATTTCTTTAAACAAACGAGAGCATTAACAATCCATGTAACAATGTATCAAACAATATCGTTAAAACCATATCACTATTGATTTGTTTACCTTACTATTTGTCCTTCGTATAATGATTAATGAAAATTAATGTAATATGAGATTTTTCTGTTTATCCACTTATAAAGTATAGGATGTAAAGCGAGTGAATAAATTGTACACGACTGAGAGATATCTTTCATCAAAACGTTTGTACAATTTGGAATTTGCAAGACATATTGCTACTTTTTATGATACATTTTTACATTTATGGAACACATATACTTTTGCAATTAAAAATATCATTTTGTAGCTTAACACACATTTATTGGGTATGTAAATTTAGAAAATTCTTCTTTTATTATCTTAAATCCCTTTCCTTAAAGGGGCAATAGCACGTTTTTTTATAATTTTATATTTTAAATGTTTCACTGATAATTGTAAGTTAATGCTAAATTTATTATTTTCACAGTGTCAAAAATCTCATTACACAAGCCAATCATCCATAGTCAGAGGGAAAAGTATGAAGATTCCCATAAAATCCATTGGCGGCCATTTTGTGTGAACACCTTTAATTCATTTTGTGTAAGAAAAGGGAATCGCATGGCTAAATTTCATGTTATATATTTGAATTATTTCTGCTCCATTTAGTTTATATACATTGTCTATCAATTGGAACCATTAATTTTCATTTTCCTTACATCACCTTATATTCCCCCTAAAAACGTGCTACTGCCCCTTTAAAGGGCAGGAGCACGTTTTTATGGCGAATATAAATTGATGTCAAAAAAATGAAAATTAATGGTTCCAATTGAATGACAATGTATTCAAGCTAAATGGAGCAGTAATAATTCAAAAATATAATGTAAAGTTTAGCCATACTATTCCATTTTCTTACACAAAATGAATTAAAGGTGTTCACACGAAAGGGCCGCCAATAGATTTTATGTGAATCTTCATACTTTTCCCTCTGACTATGGATGATTGATCCTTGGTTTGTGTAATAAGATTTATGACACTATCACGATAATACATTTAGCATTAACGTACCATTATCAGTGAAAAAAATAAAATATAGAATTGACAAAAAACGTGCTACTGCCCCTTTAAAAGCAAAAAGGTTACTGTCATGTATTGCAAGCCCCACACACTTACGTTAGATGCGTCATAAAATATCCCAAGATTTTGCATTTACGGCATTCTGTATGTCTTGTTATATCGCAAATTGCATGCAACATAGTAGACTAAATTTTACAGATATTTTGTTTCAGGGGCTAATAGACAGACTAGTTACAAAGGATCAGCGATTACTTCAATAAACAAGCTCGGGCGAGTTAAGAGAATTTTCATCAATCGCCGAAAACTGTTATGTAAATAAAATAATTTGGGGCAGTAGCACGTTTTTTGATAATTTTATATTTAGAATTTTTCACTGATAACTGTAAGTTAATGCTAAATGTATTATTTTGATAGTATCAAAAATTTCATTACACACGCCAATCATCCATAGTCAGAGGACAAAGTATGAAGATTAACATAAAATCCTTTGGCGGCCATTTTGTGTGAACACCTTTAATTCATTTTGTGTAATAAAAACTTTAAGCGTTTTCCTATATAAATTATATAGTACAAGTTTTAATTACCTGCAAATCGGAAACTATTAAAAATCGTGATGTGTCTCTTTATGAAGTAAACTGCATGTAATTGACGTGATAGATGCCGGTCGTGTGCTTTAGCAGTTATAGATATTCATACAGATATGAAATTGAACATGAAGAATGTTATCGTGATGACAGAATCTGTAGTTCCAGTATATAGTCTAAGCTCCTCTTAACGTGTCAAGGGGTCGCATGTCAAATGAAAATCTATGTATAAAATCTCTTAATAATTTTTCAATTCAAAAATACCAGTAAGGGAGTCGTTTTCCCAAAGTGGTGATACAGCTGCACACACAAAAATGGACGTCAGCAGTGTTTACATGCTATTTCTTATACCTCCTACGCGTTTGGATATTATGGTTTATTAATAAGTTATTTGATCCCCTGAAAGAAATACACTTAGCATAAACTGATATTCGTTGTGGAAGGCCTAAGAAAGACAATTTTCAAGAAACTGCTACTGTCCCTTTAACAACAAGCCGCCCATGTGTGTATTGTATATTGTGTGTATAACTCTCTATCAGCTTCAAGTCAAATGGTATTTAGATTTGTATAAAATAGAACGGGAGATATTCTGGCAAAAAGTTTGATTGTGGGGGAAAAACGATGTTTCGCTGTGAATGGTTTTCTCTTCACCTGGCGAATTAAAGAGTAAGTATATACTAAGAATCGAGTTAAATTGGTTCAGTATAATCGTGACTACAACAACTATGCGAAATACATGTCAAATTCAAAACAACGAGCATGTCGATCTGCTGATAAGGCAGTAGGTCCATCAAACTGTTTACATCGTTCAAATGCATTGTGGTCGGACCTTTATGAATTGTTTATGTCTCTAAATTGGTCATATGCATTTTCCATGAACATTTTAATTTAGGATAATATTTTTTTTAAACTGGTTTTCACCTGATTCACCAATTTCATCATGGTCAGCATAAACAAAACATATTGACAGAGTTAGAAAATTATTGTGTGATTTCAGCAGAAAGGTTTTTCACTCTTTGGATGCATCCAAATATTTTGTGCACCATTCCTGGGTGTGCAATGTTGTTATGGTATGACAATGTTGATAATGGTTATTTTACTTAATTGCATTTTGCACAAATCAAAGGACTTTTCATATTGTTCGGTTACCCAAGATACGTAAAATCAGTTATCATGTTGGAATAGAAATTACAGTTTAGAGTCAGTTTGTTGTTATTAAAGGGGCAGTAGCACGTTTTTTGATAATTTTATTATCTAAGTGTTTCACTGATAACTGTAAGTTAATGTTAAATGTATTTGTTTGACAGTGTCAACAATCTCATTACACAAGCCAGTCATCCATAGTCAGTGGACAAAGTATGAAAATTCACATTAAATCCATTGGCGGCCATTTTGTGTGAACACCTTTAATTCATTTTGTGTGGGAAAAATGAATCGCATAGCTAATCTGTACGTTAAATATTTAAATTATTACTGCTCCATTTAGTTTAAATACATTGTCTTTCCATTGGAACCATTAATTTTAATTTTCCTGGCATCACCTTATATGCCCCCTAAAAACGTGCTACTGCCCCTTTAAGGTGTTCCAAATTCGTTGCAGTCTGTATATTGATCACGAGGTATGGGTTCTTGACAAAACATTCCCATTGTAAGAACCATTACTAGAGGTTGTGGAACAGACTTCGCCGAGAGTCATATCATCTATCAACTATCCCCAAGTAGATTTTATGCATGAACGTGCTGTTAAATATGTTATCTGCATGATGTGAACCTGCGTGTTTCAGTATTGATGTCAAATGAATTGTCTCTTGTGTGCACTTCTTTTAAGCTAAAGGACCGATCCCAAGGTACAACATGTATTAAGAGCTTCCAGTTGGTTATATCACATGAGATCCACTGATTTGCAAAATTATGTCATAAGTAAATGAGGTTATTCAAAGTTGAATTTGCTGCCTCAAGTTGTACCGTAAGATCGGTTCTTAAGATGGTTCTCTTACTCCTTTCGTGGATCTTCCAAACGTTAAGTTGATGAAGACAATTTCATGGACACACTTATCCTTTGGAAAGCATCATTTTGATTTAAGGAAAATTAACCGATACCATTTAAAAGTTTCTATGTTGAAACATCGCCTCCAAAGAATAGACAATATCCATAAAAGTGTCTTCATCATACTTAAAACACGGCATGTTAAGATCTTTTGACGAATCGGTTTCAATTATACTCTGGTCTCTTTTGGATCGTGATGATTATTTTTTCACCAGCATTTCTTTCAATTTCTTTCTCAATCGTGTACAAATTTACTTATATCGAAATTCAACGAGAACCATTTGTACAAGTATGTTTTAGCATAACGTTTTGCAACATATTGTGTTGCCTTTGGTTGTAGTGTACCCGCAACTACCTGCACCAAATTGGCCTCAATGCCACCCATACATGTAGTCTTACTTTGTTGATCAAGTTTCCTGCTGTGTGCTTAGTTTAGGATAGGTCAAGCCGTTAACTTCTACCGATTTGGGATGTTAACATCGCATGCAACAGACCGCCAACACCTGGTTCCTACCTCGCCTGACATTACTTATTTATCAATTGATTATCTTGTGATTTTCATATATTTGTTGAGTTGATGAGAAAAAATTCGGTTTACTTAGATGAATGAAGTTAACTTAGGTTCGACATGGATTTATTTTATGGACGCTTCATTTCAAGATAATGCCCAGTATTAAGTTTGCTGATTTCTGTCTATGGTTACTGAAGAAATGGTACAATATTGCTAAAATTTCGTAAATAATTGTTGTCGACGTTAATGAAGTTAATACTTGGGGTATAAAATCATTATATTAAGGGATACAATACTTTATCTTAATCTAAAATTTTAATCTATTGCATTTTCAATATTTTTTCTTTCAGCAAGCATTCATTGTTTTCACGAACTCGAGATTATTTTTTAACACTTAGTTATTAATGACATATAAATGCTAATTTATGCTGAAAATACTATTGACAGTGACTGTTGTTGGAAGTCAATTAACACTTGACATGAAAGTTATTTACACTGCAAATTACTTTCTAATGGAGTTTGTATTGTCTAAACAAGGTTTCATCAATTACAGGTAGTTTTCTTCAAATAGAAATTTGGGAAATCTCAAGTGTTAGAACATGCTTGATGTATTTGGTAATTTTTAGGCCAGACAAACCTGACTTACTGATTTTTTAACATATTGTCAGGTAGAAAAATAATAGAAACAGATTTGCTCTGGTTTGAATGAATTAGTTCATGAAATGGGAATATCAAAATAAACCTTCAATTTTTTTAAATAATACATCAAATTATTCTTTCTGACCTTTTTACAATAGTTCATTGGAAACAAGTTAGTTACCACCTCCAATATTTAATAAATGTGATTACTTTTTTAAATATTTGTAACTTTGTGTCACAGCTGGTTATTAATAAAACACTGCCAGACTTGAAACAGGATTTGAACGTTTAAATATACACAAGCTTTGTTCAAGAAAATTATCCTAGTGGTAAATTGTTAAATTTTGATTTAATTATAAAAGTGCATTTTTTTTCATTATCATTATTACAGAAATCAACTTAATTTGCTGTTTGGACATCTCATTTTGTTACTTTTTCAAGCATGGTTTTGAATATTTTACTTCAGAACTGAAAAATAGTAAAATACTGTTCCAATATAGGAATATAGTCAACCCAGGAATTATAAGACCTACCTTATAGATGGTGGTTATTGTTAGCATTTGACATAAAACTTTAGGATTTAAAATTGTTTAAAGAATTAGATTTGATGATTATTTCGTGATAATCAGTCCTAAGTGCAATATATTTAATGATCATTATTAAGGCAATAGCTAGTGCCACACACATAGGTAAGTAATGAACCAGGTGTTACAGCCTGCTGAAAGCAATGTAAAGTAGAGAAGTCATGCAATGCTGGAGTCATGCTTTCACACTTGGCATGGTCAAATCTACAAACCATGGTAAACAAAATGGACCATATTCAATAGGCAATGATTCTGCAATGTTTATTTTTGGATTTTGAGATTTAAAAATATTGATATTTAATTTGACAGATTTTTAAATTTGAATTTAAAAAAACCCAACTATTTCATCAAATTCATAAACAAATCTTTATAAATTTTCAAAACTTAAAACCAAATTTGAAATTAATACACTTTTGAAAGGTTTTCATCAAAATATTTGACAACTGCAGTGTTCATTGCTGGATGCATACAGTACTTCATGCTAGGTACAACATATGCTGAAATGCAAAGGAAGGTTACCACATTTCAGAAGTAGATGCGGGTTAGTGTCAAGTTACCATGGAGACGACAAATATTAGTCTCCCAGACCCATATGAAGACCATGCACATGGATTGATTCGGAAATGCATACCAACTTGCATGCAAACACCACAACAACTCTATTAATGCTAGTGCTATTGAGTAAGGAGTAACTGTTTATTGCATGAAAAAAAGTGCTATATGAAAAGGCTGAGTGCGAGTAGAGTATACCAAAGAAAGCTGAAGGTAGATGTCAGACAAAGACTACATACACAAAACAGGCGATAATGGGCATCAAATTCTACATACCAGTAATAAGCACATTGACAGTACAACTCGGCAACATGATGGCAAAAAGGTATACTTGTCCACAATTCACGCTATGACTGTTGATTATCATAGGTATCAATATCCAAATGTAATAATGAAAATGTTTCATGGTAGCACAATAACAAATTCTATATCTACACAAATAATGCAAGTTTACAAGACAATATTGTGTAATACTATAAATAATGCAGAGAGCCACTAGACTATTTTTATTCATACAAGTAATGTTATAGTAAGACATAACAAGGAGCATGGTGTTAAAAAACCAACACCATGCCACGTGATTTGATTGCAGTCCTGACAGTAGCACTCGTCATGCAAGGTAAACCATACGCCACACACCAGTGTCGATAGTCATACATATCGATATGCCACATACTCTGTTTATAAAATCATATTTGTCAATTTGAAATTCTTTTAAGGTTTTCAACACCAAAACAATTTACATATTTCAAGACTACTTAAATATCAAATCTAATTAAATATCAAAATCTATCCCAAGGGATTGCAAATTTTAAACAAGTAAGAATTTGCTGATTCAAAATAAATCTTATGATGAACATTGGTTTCAAATGTCTGTTTCCAAAAAAATTCACTTTTTCAATTTCCTTGATAATGTTTATCATATTTGTTGTGACATATCAATATGTACCTATCAAAAGGAAAGATCATTTCTTGATTGTGGGGCAGCATGGAGAAATAATCTCACACTAATACAATGTGAATATGACTTCGCACAGCTTGTAGTAGTACCACCAGTAAACCATTCATCCAACCTACCAAACTGCCTAACCAAAGGGTTAGGTTCAGATCCAAAATGCCTTACATGCGCCCCATGCCATGCTACCATGGAAGAACTAAAATGGCGGACTAATGACATCCGCCATGGAGTAGGGTAGCAGACTTGACAAGACATGTAACCATAAAATGGAAACATACACATATCCATGCACATACACCATTGGATCTTTGCTACAGAACCATCTTCCTGTTAATTAAATAGTCACCCTTGGTTACTGAGAAGAGCAAGTACTTTCAACTTTTTAAATCTCAATTCAAATTTGATTTGTAATGTCTTCATTTCAATTTGGTATATTTGCATTATCAATACAACTTAGATGAGTATTTAAGGGAAAACAAATTTCTTCCATAAACATTTTGTAATGGAGGTGTAGCAAGACTTGCCTTTTTTGGTAACTTCAGGTGACTATATTTGTAGTTGCTCTTTTTTGATTTAGCTCTTTTTCTCAACGTATACATATATTACATAACAAAGTTTCATGAAATCCATGACCAATGCAAGCAAAGATGCAAACTTAGAGTATTCTGGAGGAGTAAATAAGGTCAATTAAACAGTAAATTATTTCCATTCTACACCTTTGGATCAGACACTTGCTACAAAACTACCAGACATGGAAGGAAGGACAAAGGACATTTACAAACAAATAACGTGAAAAATCATTACAATTCCTTGATTGATGGAGTAAATAGATCCAACGTTTTGATTTTTTTAATAAATTCAATGTTTTAATTGCGTATAATGCGCAAAAACCATATAAATAAATAGTTAAACAGAGTTGGTAATAGAAAATTCAAACTGTTTAAAAAACTGAGATTTCAATGTGAACAATGACTTCAACGTTGAACAGTGGTATCACAAGGCAGATCCCAATACTGGAGAGACATTTCTCTCAGTACCTGATCTTTCTGATATAATTCTTCCCAGAGTTGCATAAGGAGCTAAATACTTGACTATAGCATCAACCCAAAGAGAAAATCCAGAATTAGTATCTGCCATTATTCAACCTTAAGTGCTGAGAGTTGCTTCCCTTTGATGCTCAACTCAATGATTTCAATTTCTGTAATTTAACAAGTACTCAAGCATGTTATAATATTTTATTCATATGTAATCAAATGTAATTTTTACACATATAACAAAGGGAAACAACCCATAGAAGGACATTCTTTTTTTGGAAGAGAACATTTGTCATTAAATTTAAGGGCAAGAAACTTTTGGCAAGGAAACGCTTTAAACATTTTTTGCTCATGTTTTTTTCCAAAAACTTTATCAGAAATGACCTGTCAGATTTTTCAGCACCCTGTCACGTGAATTGCAACGAGGAAGAAATAGTTTAATCCCAACAAGTATTTTTCATCTTAGCACCAATCTTTTCGTGACAATACCTTTCATACATCCACACACCTCCCATACCTTATGTTACAAGAGCTACAGAATCCAATTCACACTTCAAAATGACTTCTTTAGAATTGAAAGCAAAATTACAGTTTAGTTTCATTAATGATTAAAAGTGTTCATTTGTATCAAAAAAGAATTTTACTTTTGACCTCAAATCATTTATAAAAGAATATCAACCAATAATCCTTTGATTGGATTCCCTACTGTAGAATATGGCGACTACTAATGGTTTCTTTCATCTACTGACAAGACATATTTGCTTGCCTTGGGAACATCCCCTGTTCATATGTGCAAGTCAAGAGAACAGTCACAGACATGAAAGATTAAAGATCGATATAAATAAGTTCAGGAAAAAAAAGACATACAAACTGGCTTTTTGACTTTCACAGATAACAGGTAATGTCTAATGGCCCTATAACAATTACGATGCACAAAACAGTTAATACTGGTGAGGGTTATGTCGACTAGATTTCAGAGAGTAAATGCAAGACAGAAAATTTTGACGGTTTTAAAAACCATAGACATCACCACGAGGTATCAACAGTTTTGTGCACAGCATATTGTCGGAGAATATACAGTATCACAATGTAACAATATGTCAAAGCTTGCCTGCATAATCTAGTCAAATTTTCGTCATGATTTTGACATTGTCTACCAGTACACTACAAACTAAATTGATAGTGGATAGTTCTGATGTTTTCAGCTTTGACACATTGTTAAACATAGGCAGTTCATAAGCTGAAATTACTTTCAGTCAACTCTGGCAGCATACATGCTACAGAGTAATCTATTTTGGCATCAACGAAGTTTGACAACAACTATCACGTATGACGAAACCAGCCTCAGAGATAAATCGCAAATGACTACAAAAACTTAGGACCCATTGTATACAGTGACTTGGTTTCAACATTGCACGAATGTACCTGGATCCTGTGACCG
Source organism: Steromphala cineraria (assembly GCA_916613615.1). NCBI lineage: Eukaryota > Metazoa > Mollusca > Gastropoda > Trochida > Trochidae > Steromphala > Steromphala cineraria. The sequence goes on from OU744721.1 coordinate 34,984,561, forward strand.
CATGCCACAGCTATGCCCACGATGGAAGGGCACTGTTCTGTGGTACACCAGCACATATATATAAAAGCAAGTCGTCCCTACTTGGGACATAGCGATCAGTGCCCGTACTGGCCCAATTTTGAGAAGACTAAGCATATCAGAGTCAACATGATAAATGACAATATGATCGTTCACTCCATATTACCTAGTTTCCTGGTGGATAATACTTGTGTGTCAATAAATATGTCAGCACTTGGATTCAGGTTCCCCAATTAACAAGACCCCCCCTTCTAGCTACAGGTATGATTATTTACATGTCTAAAACAAGGTTTAAAACGCTATCAGCAACAGAACGCTATCAAGAAGCTGGCTATGTCTACGCACCAGGCTACCAGTATAAGGTGTATCAAAATTTTTGGCAAAGATGAATATATACAAAGTGAGAAGACTAGGACATAGGGATAATATGAAGTGAACAGTTTTTAGGAAAATAGTATGCTGATGAGGACCAATGCAGGATTGTCGGAAACAATACATGGGGACTCTTCAACAGTTTTACAACGGATTTCAAATTTGGATTATGCACAAAACGAGGAAAGTGCCAAAATTTACAAGAAAGAGAAACAAGCCTGCATCAGCTTAAAAATGACTTCACATCAAAATTTGGAAATAAATTTGGAATAGGAAGATACAATGCTGAAATCTGTCCCTCTGTGTTTCAACAGGTGAATATGAGATTGAAGTAAAATCAGAAATGACAGAATGGAAATTAGTCCGTCATTCCGTACTAAACGGCTGACTTTGACTTCTAGGCAGCCAAGTAATACACAGTAGCTCTAACACAGTACAAATAAAATAACAACTGAAGAGGTAAAACTGGATACATAAACATGTACATATGACTAGATGTGTTTGTTCAAAAATAAAGCTTGCAGTATGAGTATTCTTTACGCAGAACTTGCTCCATAGTTTCGTCCTTTGGTGGCGTGGAGAGAAGATGGCTAAGTGTACAGTTGCACATTCGCTGAGGAAACCGTGAAAACAGATCAATTGTGAAGCACCGTGCCAGCAGAATGTAATGGCCATTGCACAAGGTTTCTGATTTCAGCAATTGGAAGTCAAAGCTCCACACCACTTTTCCTCCTGCTCATGTGAACGAGTCTCACATGATTCGAACCCGATCCCTGCCATTTGCATGCCACTCAACTTCTCTCTGCTCAGTAAGGTGCAAACCGCTGGTACCCTCCTCGGTATACTGTAGCCTGTGGGGCAAATATGGATTTATTAGTCCATTTTTAAGCATTTTCAACAGTTGTAATATGGTTATGCAAAACATAAAAGAACATTCATTATTGGCTATACATAGAAGATGAATAAATAAGTATTTATATGATTAAAAATCATTTTATTATCTTTGGGTTTTTATTCAAGATTTCCCATATTACAGGTTACAACTGACAATGAAAGACCATCATGGGCAATGGCTGTGGTCTTATATGCTTGGGTTATGAGCTAAACCAATCCATTTAATCACAAAAAAAAAAATTTCAATCTCAATATTATAAATTATTGTTGTTAACATTATCATTGGATTTAGGTTGCATCAATATATCATACAGTATATGATAACCATTATTAACAAATTACAATGATTATTTTGGAAAACTATATATTCTGACTTACGCCATATCCTGCGACTGGGCCAATACTGTGTCCGAGGTAGGGATCTGCAGCGTACTCTCGTCCATACCTGCAGCACAAGATATATATACAGTGTTACCTTCTTTCAGAAAGTTATCTCCCTTTACACTATTAAATTCTCTGTTTCAAAACTGTAAAACATTGCTTTTATTCACAATCAAAACATGTTATGCTAGGATATTTCATACCATATTCTTGATATATTATTCATGATTAATATCAAAATCCTTTTATTACTACAATTTTTGCATCCAAAAAAAATTTTCCCTCAAGGATTTAAATGGTTTGATAAAATATCTATTTCAGTTATATAACTTATTCTTTGTTAATTATCAATAAATTCACTTTATGAATTATCAATAAATTATCTACCCTTGATCACACCATGATCAGGCTAAAATATCCTATTGATTCAATTCACTTGAAAAATTCATTTCTTAGGACATGACACTAAGCAAATCTATACAGTAACCATAAATTAATTTTAACAATGACAATTACGCACTTGCTTTCATTGTTCAGCAAACAGCAAATCTTGCAAGCATTAAATATCCTTTTTTATACAGAATTATTCCCCTTAAGATCTCAGTGAATCCTTCTTTGGCCCTTTCAATATCTCTTGATCTTGACCAAGTATGATCATCCCTATAAATATCCCTTCACTGTTTCATGCAATGTGGTCAATATCTCCTACTAAGAGTGAAAATGTGTTGCAAATTGACTTAAATAGTTCCTAGCATTCAGAAGACGAGTGAACACCTATCATCAAGAAGTTCCACTACCATCCCTATCCAATGCCTCCCTCCCGACTGACCCCCGAGGAATGCATGTCTGACTCACCCTGCAGGGTAGGTAGCTGCTGTTGCTACAGCTGGAATTGCATATCTGGTGGTGGCTCCTGGGTAGCCGGCCGCTGCTGCATAGGGCTGGGTCGTCACCAGCTGCAAGGAAAGATTTTGCTACATGATAGAGTGATTAATTGTTCAACGCTGTTTGGGCAGTACCGGTATATAAGCCATAAGTGGCGTCTGTAGCTGATAGTGATTTATATTGAAAATCTAAGAAATTGTTAACTACTAACTTTTGATTAAATATTTCTCCTATATTTTGTTCCCTCAATTGATCATTGATTCTGTTATTCCTTAATAATAATAATCTGGTACACATTAATTACAACAGAGAAAAGGAATGGGCGGAGACTGGCATGTAGGTTGAAATTTGGAAAGATGGTGATCAAGGTTTGAATGTAGGATCATTTTAATGAGATTTGATATGTGTGCCACTTTAAAACTTCATGTTAATTTCTTAAAAATGTTGTTTTCTGCTGTCTGAATTTATGATAATAAGAAATAAGTGACGATAGATTGTCCACAAATTAACAAATAAATTGAAGACAAGTTACTACCTGGTATCTTGCAGCAGCATCATAGGTGGCAAGTAGGGGATCCTGGTACACTCCGCTGTCAAACAAAACATCATATTAACAATATTTCATTTTTCTCTTTACACACCATCTTTACCCCTTCACACATAGAAAATCATACATAAATAATCAAATCTTGTAGTAACCAATCATTATTCAGATCAAAATGAGGTTTCAGGAACATCATTTCTTAAGTTCTTCTATAAATAAAAGGGGAAGGTATCTAATTTCTGGATTGCCTGTCTTGTTCTCAGATAAAATATGTGTCTGCAGACGACTGTTCAAGAGCTTCAAGATGTCTTGCCTGAAAACATGGCCACTGGGAATAAGAATAGACTGCCTGCCTTTTTACAGCAGTGAAAATCAATGAGAGCTGACATGATAAGAACTGTATTTTTTATCCTATCATTGCTTGGCTGTGGCTTCAGGATTCACTTATTTAGATGAAGAATTCTAACATTCTGTAGAAAACATGAGATATTGCCAAGAAGTTTTAAATGAATGTTGTAAGAGATTGTACCTTGCTATTATCAAACAAATAACTCTTTCATATCTTAATGTGACTTAAAAGAAAAAAAAGATATAGATAAAAGAATTTTTTGTTATATATTTCAAATTTAAAAAAAAACTTCTGAAAAACAATCTGAATTCTTGCAAAAGTTTAAATAAATGTTGTTCAAGATAATTTGCCAGCCTTTATCAAACAAATAACGGTTTCATATCTTTATCTGACATTGACCTTATATTTACATGGCTCGATATTACCAGGAGAACCATAAAACTTTTTAATACAATTCTAAGAAAATTTTCCCAGTTTTCGCCAGTTTATTAAGATTCTAAATGTCTCATAAAAAAAAGATACCCTGAGTGTTGACGCAATTTCGATAATTTGATTTAGTAATTTACGCATTAAGTCTGATCATGTATGTACAATCCTCGGGTGATTTGGGGAAGTGGACTTGGGGAAGTGAACTTAACCAGAGTGTGAGTAACACGATAAAAGGAATTGAATTAAAATCTTCTCCACAGAAAAAATTTACTGCAAAAGATCTTTATGCTTAGTAAAACATCTCCTTATAAAGTAAAGAATGTTACTGAATATCATATATATATATGTATTATTTCTAAAATTGACATATTTGAACAAATCAAAGAACTATTTAGGCAGTCTTAGCATCAAAGAGATTTTTCATGCTGCTAAAGACTGAATACAAAAAGTAGAAGCTCCATTTCGTAAAAAATAAAGTTAAAAATTTGATTAAATACCAGTAGCTGCTCACATTAATTATGTTTACAATATAACAGTGTTATTGCACAACTTTTGCATAAATTATAACCATCTGACTACTCACGCAGCATAGGGTAATGCAGTTGCAGTAGCTGCCAGTGGAGTTGGATGTCTGAATGCAGCTGCGGCCGCTGCTGCTGCAGCAGTATATGCACCACGTGCAGCAAGACCTGCCGCTGCGGCCCGACCACGGGTCAACGCAACGCCTCGTAGTGCAGCAGCTGAAATAGGTAGCAGTGTCAAGCATGAAATGAGGTTCTAAGATAAACTAATATCTTCTTTTATTCAATCATTCAAAACTATGGAAGTGATGTTTTGATGTATTAAAGGGTAGTGCCTTATGAACATTCATCCATATGTACAAGTTACTATCAACTTTTAGATAAGTTTATAAATAATATTCATAATGATTTGTCTTGAACTTGTGATCTATGACTTCCAGACAGTTTATTAGATTTACTGTTGATAGTAACTTGCTGGGGAAGGGATCTACACAATTCAGTCAGTTACCATTGGTTTTGAATCCATTATGCACACTTTCCCTAGTCTAACATTCCCATTCCGAACAAATTGCCTTATTATGTAGAAAATAGGGTACAGGCCTTCAAAATCGATTCCATTCAGCAGGCTTCATGTAACAATTGCAGGTCATTATGTTAATACCACATATCTAATCATTACTCATAAAGTTGGTCTACCAAATTTATTTTCATTTTCAAGCATATCAAACTCGACAGGAAAGGGAGATCATTCAATCGATCATTCCTCATTGCAAGTTATTCTCACTCCCAAGATTCAAATTTTCCTACAACCACCTCTCTGCTGGGCAATACAAAACCTAGACTTGGCTAGTCTGGGATCGTAGCTCAGCAGGGAGAGGGTTAAGAGTTAAAAAATCTTCTCATCAAATTTATGCACCATCAAATGTATGCATCACACGCCTCAGGCCACGGCCATATCTTAGACACTCTAACAAGCATGAGCAACGTCTCCGAGGAAGAAACATTTTTAACTTGCTTGGGGAGAGTCTGAAATATGGCTTCAATGATGTCCCGATGCCGGCCCGAGGAACAATGTGAAGTTAATGGTAGCCTATCATGCTCCCTGAGGATGAGCTACAGGAATCAATACTCTTGCTTTGGTTAATGGGTGAGGGCTGGGCCGTCACAAGACCCTTTTAGACCTCCCTTCCCAGCAGTCAATGCAGTTCATGTCTCATCTAAACCTCCCAGACTCCCCATGCAAACACCAAAAGTCGAACACAGCCTATTATTAATCACACTGTGCCCGACTGTCTGCCTAATAAGATGAAAATAAAAATTTGTTGGACTAGAACTTATAACCAAGTGTAACAATTTGCTACACAATTGCTCACAGAGCTCATTTGCTGGAAGAAAACGGCCTTGTTTTTTCTGGCATGATTCAGAATTTGATGAATCAAATCTAAATTGAAGTAAATTTGGATAATGATCTCAAATGGGAGCACAAGAAATCGAAAAAGCATCCCAATTTGATTGTTAGATGGAATTAATCAATACAGTTATGTCCATGATATGATTTGCTCGTAACCTTCTTCACCCGAGCTGAGCACAGATAATTTCTTACTTACGACAAATGGAAAACAATTTTTTCAGGCGTTTTGTTCATCGTCGGCGAAAATCAATTCATTTAAGAGTAGCGGAGGGAAAATCAATCAGACATTGGCCAGTTGTCTGCCTCTGAAGGAATAAGTTTGAGAAATAACCCACACTACAAGACCTTAGTTAGCTCCTAGTGTGGGACGTTAATAAATTAGATTTCGGTATTAAAGTGGCTCAGCAAATGGGCCTTGTGAGCACTGTTTGAAATCAGGTTATGTGTCTGAATTGACTTTGTGGAGGGAAAAGAATGCAGATAGTTTCCATCGTTACATCCAGCAGTCCTCATGCATGTCTCATTTATGCAGTGACAAAGCACGCGCACTGTGTTAATTAGAAAAATGCCATATCCAATCATTCAAGAAAAATTACCATCCATGGAAACTGGGTATCCAATCAAATTCATTTCTCTTATTAGCAGTTGCCTTGAACAAAGCTGTTATTTAAAAATTTGCATCAATTTGCATAAAAAGTCGTTGATTCCTAAATCAGACAGACCCAATGCTTTGAATGAGTCATATTCAAAACATAAAGGGTCCATTTTAGGGAAAGTTTTTTAAGGATCAAAATAGAATATGAAAATATTAATTTTGGATACCCAGTTAAGCATTTGATCTTGGTTTCATTCAGCCCATGACCTTTGCGGGATATATTCAGCAAATGATGGCTCCACAATACGTGGTCACAACCCATACAAAAATGAGAAATAAATGCTAAAAAATACATATAATACAAGAAAACACGAGGCACATATGAAGGTCAGTATGGGACTGCATGGATTGCCATCAAGCCAACACCTAACAGTACAGATCAGATTGGTAAAAGCTGCTGCATGAAAGTGAGGCTGCGATGGTGTGGTCGCTATCTGCACCCTTCTCCCTACTTCCACAATGGAAGAGAGGACAGGCTTACCATTGGGGATGGTTGGTGCAGCAGCTTTTTTGGTCATGACACGGGCAGTGGCATTGTTAACCTAGTTCATAAAATTGTGGAATGTTAAAATTTAGCATTCACTTTTTCACAGAAATCACAAATCATCAAAAAATATTTATGTGGACCTTTTACCTTACTGCCATTTCACTTGAATTGAATTTGAAATTTCTTCTTAACTTTTGCAGTTATATTTTGTTTTGAAAGAAAATTTTGATGTTCAGTTCAGGCAATAAGGAATGGCATGGCTCTCTTTGAACTAACTTAATTTGTAAAACTATCAATCATAATTAAGATATATGACAATTAAGAGAAGTTAAATCTTGGCCAGATTTTGCAAAGGCTCAACATAAATCTGATAAATCATCAATTATGCGCAAATAGTTCCAATAAATGTCAATTTTGATAGCTACAGTTATGGTTATTTAACGTCAATTATGATTACAATTACTCCTAAGATTCATAATTAATCAATTAATCACACAGCCATGTCAGGTCCACATTAAGAAAATCACACACAAACAAATCAACATCGTCTAGAAAATCGGGCATTTGAAACTCTCATATTTAAAATAGTTTTACTTAAAAATATTTGAATAAGTTCACCAATATTTTTATACTCTTTATGAATAAAGTGAATGAAGATTACCAAAATTGATCAAAGATGCTCAAGAGAATCTAAGCCGAGTTCCAATTAGTCCGATTTTCTAGTTAAGACTGGCAAACATCCTCAGGGCAGTCAAAAGAACAAAATAGGAGAAACCCAATTTCTATCTCCAACCAACAACCGTTTCCATGGAAACCGACACACTGGGACCAAGTTTAAAGGGAAGCGGTGTAAATTATGTGCAGCTTGCCCCTGGTGACCATAAGACTCGGAAATTTGATACATTTAGTAAATATATTATATACAACTTCCAAAAAGGATTAACAGATGTACAAACTGCAAACATTTACATTTTATTGTTTGATAAACATTTCAAATGAAAATAAGTAAAGATCTTTATATTTTTTGTGAAAATCTACGAAGCATTTCACTTAATCATGTGTGCTTTGGTATTTGTATGCCAAATCCCTGTCGGTTGCTTTCTCAATGTAAGATCAGTTTCCAAATCATCATACATGGCAGTTAGGTTTACATAGATATTCTGCTGTTTACACTGGAGCCATATATATCAAAGGGTGAATCATCATAACATTCACATATATCACTTCTTATTCAGATTGGATCTCCCGGGTTTCCATGGTGAAACGGTTCCTGACAATGTTATACCAGCCACATAAGCAATGATTTGTGTAGACTGCATGGTCACTGCTGATATTTGTATAAGCTTATCTATAACCAACATTTATCAAATTCAAAGATATCAAGTATTTTGGGGGGATCTGTTGTACATCAAAATTGCTCCAGAATTCATTGACGCCAAGCATCCTGGGAAATGGCGAAAAGCCAAATTGTCTGACTTAAGAAATAAGTTTGGATTTGAATTGAGTTTTGGTAAACATTTTATTGATTTCACGCTATGTATGGCCATGCAGTCTACACCTTTTAACATGGAAGGCCCTATCCTCACATAGTCTATAGATTAGGTGAAATACTAGACTTATGGGGGACTTTTTAAAAATAAGGTTTGGAGAATTTTTTCCTGTCAAATATTGAACAAAAGATGCTGCATTTAGATAGACCTTCATGGGAGAGGAAAAAAACATGGGGGAAATGATTCTTGAGATGAATTCCTTTCACATAATTTTATATGTTCTGTTTCATTGAAATTTTTTATCTTTAGAAAAACATTTATATATATGGCTTATGAAATGTGTAATGTTCTATTTTCTTTTTCAAATAAAAATGTTTCAAAGCAGAAAAGTCAGTATATTCTCATTCAACAAATTCCATACACACATTACAAGATCCTTAATCTGAACTCTACAATGGCATGAAGGTCTATATAAAATGGCTACTTTTGATGTTTTACATATGTATTGGGCATAAAGCAAATCACATTACATATTCGCACCTACCTACCTACCAGTTAATCCCCCATTTATCTTTGCAAAGGTGCGCAACTTTTTCGCCTTTCCTCTATATACCACTAGTGGAAGGAAATAAAGCCAAATATTTTTGCACCTTTTTCGCTAATGTGAGGTTTGAACTGATAAGGATATTGAGATATATATATAATATGAACACACATAAAATTTCATCATCAAAAATGGTAACACAATCAAACAGCATCAAGAAATGCCAGACAGAAGTGGATATGCAGAGATAAAGGTCGATATGAAATTTTCATCAGCGTGCATACGAAATGCATGTGTCTCACAAGACAGACATACTTGGCCTGACAAAGACGGGGGAGGCCTAAGTAGACCGTTACACCCCTCAGCAGTGCTCATTTCCGCCACTACGCAGATAAAGCCTAGGCAGTGAGAAAATCTCAACTTAAGAAACATGGTTTTGGATATTTTGGAATGAATACCTAAACACAAGACATTACAACAAACCACGACATACACTTAACAGGCATTTCTTAATACTGCACAAGGAAGATAAGGAATACTTAGCGCATTTCATTTGTGCTACCACAAATAGTACGTAAATACTCATGCAGGCACCTCAATCTTTCGTCCCTCAACCACTGTGCCGTTCAATTTCTCTCGTGCTCGGTCTGCATCCGCGCTATTTGCGAAAGTTACGAAACCGAACCCCTGCATGCACGGAAAATAAGGAGCATGCATTAAAATCGTGCAAATCAACATAAATTATATGGCATTTTTATTGTCAATAAATCATCATGCATGATTGTCATGTATGATTTCTATCAAATATATGAAACGGGGAGTGATGGGATGCATGCTCAGAAACTAGAAGCGGCATGCTCCTCCATGCCTCTAGGCTGAACGTCCTATCATCAGGTCCCTTCAAGGGACGATAGACTTAGTAGTCAGATGGATATTTACAGGACAGGGGCATTAGTCAGTGCTTCAAGTTAGTTCATCTCAATTTTGGGCATCAAATTCAATGAAACTTGTGAAAAGTTGTCTGTGAGCCTGTGGGTTAATTACAAATAACACTTTGGATTAAGATTCTTACATAGACATTTTCTGAAACAGGACAAGGACAGATACATTTACATGTCATCATATCTACATTTGCATATTTCATCTACATTTACATATTTCATATACAGTTTCAAAAGCCAATTACGATGTTATTACCCACAGACAAGGACTGTATGAAAGATTGTGAGCCTAAGCTACTTTAAGAAAGATTTAGCAAACAGATGGGGCTTGATTCATACTACGTCAGGTTCATGGAGCACTGTATGCTACAAGTAGCATCACAAACAACTTTCCCACAAGATTAATTACGACAGCACGTGACACACAAGCTAGTCTCAGAAATGATTTTCAAAGCATTTATCTTTGGATAACTTTTAAAAAAATTCTTGAAACCTTTTGCTTTGGAAATAGATCTTGATGAAACATTACAATCCAAACATATTAATTTCACTAGCACAATTTTTTTGGTTGAAATATTGAAATTTCATTTCATGGTATTAAAATTTCTCACTTTTTTAATTGACATGAGATTACAGTGAAAGGTGAAAAAATATTTCCATCTCTACGTTTAAAGCAAAAAGTTCCATGATTTTAATTGGGGATTCATTTCAATTGCCTCAAATTCAAAAGGAAAATGAAACCAGTGTTTAGTGGATATTGATGAAATTCTCAGCTTTCAATTATTAATTTTATTTCAAGAACATGAAATGCATTTTTTGATACGGTTTCATTTTCCTTCTATACATTTCATTTTAACAATTCCTATGCAATTGGAATACTGTCATCTTATCAGCTTGGATATTTGAACATGTTTCACATATAGGATGGCTTTGACATCTTAAGACATTTGAATTTCAGATAATTTAACAAGAGACAATATTCCAACTTTTCAACCTTGTTTCAAAAACTTTCAATAAGAAATCAATGTAATTTATCTATCAATAAACAAGGTTGAAAATACATGTAAAACATCCTAACATTCACAACACAACTGCAGCTGGTACTGTGTGAATTCAAGAAATGTAACAACTTATCCTGGTTCCAAAAGTTCAAATCAGGTTAACTTCAGTTCAATGAATTAAAATTTCAATGAATTTATATTTAAAAAGAACCAATAAAATTGTTTGGTGACGATGGTAATGTTTTGTCACAAACAAATGAAATTTGATTTTGAAAGAGCTCATATTTTCAAATGTCTAGGTAACCATGTTTCAATGCTTTTCGCATTAACTTATACCATGGCACTTTACTATCACTCTTCGTAAATCCTAGCTCAAAATCTTTCTTGGAATCTTTCAATTTTAATACAACAAAATTTGAGTGATCAAAAAGGAAATCTTTTTTTTCTAAATTATGAAACATTTTCTTAAGCCTCTTGTATGAGAGCGGATCACTTCCGCCGATTAATTGTTACGTAAAGCAAACAAAGCACTTTTGGTGTGAATGAGATCATTCTGTGAACACAGGATGTTTCTTTGTACTGCTGATGGGCGAAGTAGCTGTCAATGTCTCTCCTTGTATCACCGTTATTGACGACTAAGTAACAGATGGAAAGCACCTGCACAATGGCCACTGCCATGAAATTGACAACGCTATTGATTACTCCCGAGTAATACATACAGCAATGCTTCAAAACACGAGAGAAATCATTGCATTGCATACTTCCGATCAATGTCTACTTCAAAATAATGATTTCCTCTTTTCAAAAGGCAATTAGTGTTGGTATCCAAATGAGCTTTGATATCTATTTGTGAAGTCGTGTCTCACATAAGTAACGAGAAATCTGTTGAGGAAACAAACCCAGCTGCAGTTGTATTGCTAATAAATAAATGTTGTAATTGTACTTTAACTTTTATTGTATGACAAGAGTAATAAATCAACTTTTACTGAACATCTGCCACATCAAGTGCACTAGCAATTACTGATCTCACAGCTTTTATACTATGGCATTGTCCACAAACGAAACAGTTGTACTTATTTGATCAATGAAAAATTCTGTTCAGCAACATGTTTCAGGTCATGTCCCAAACCTGATATTATGATTAAGTTATGTAGTAGAATATTTGAATTATTTTTTAATGTTTTGTCAAACTTGATGTGGCATGATATCATATAAAATATTTTCTTTAAAGTATTGTAAACTGTCTTACCTTAGATCCCCTCTCATTAAATATGATTTCCACATCTAAGATTGGCCCAAACTGAAAGAAAGTTTAATATTTTAGTTTTGGTATTGGATGAAAACTCCATTTCAAGATTATTACTCGAAATGATTATATCAACAAGATGGACAACAGAAATACATGTAGATATTTTCTGGATATGATTAAATATCAATGATTAACTATAGGAATATGGGGACAGAATCAATTCACTATCTTGATTACATTTTTTTTAATGCTGCCTTACGTAAAAAAGAAAAAGATCATAAATAATTGAAATTTCATGATAATTTACTACCATGTAAGAATTTGTTTAACATTTTTTCATTCGTGAGCATTCACAGCAGGTTGGTATCCTTTGTAGAGAGCACTGACAAAATTGATCATAAGACAAATTGAAATTCACATCCCCTCTTCCCAATTGTATCTCTGCTTTCAAGAAATTCAAATCCCATATGAGCAGAAAATAACATCTATGACCGAAATTGAAATTCACATCTTTCTTCTCATTGACAAAATTGATCATGAAATAAATTAGAACTTTCCTCTTCATTTCAAAAGCTGTCTCAATTTGACACTTACCCCTAAAAGTTGCCTCAAATCCGCCTCTCTGAATCTGAATGGAATATTGGATACATGTAACCGCTTTGGTCCTGAGCCGGTACCTTGGGAAGCCTGGGGTTGTGGGGAAGAGGGCTGGATGTCCCCGTCTACTGGCAAGTCTGTTTGCTGTGGACCAGAAAGTGCCGGTGATAATCTTGTGAATCATACAATAGGTGATATGCAATCTAGGATTATTTTTATTCTGTAATTTACAATCTGATATGATGCAAAGATCAATTTTGTATCATGATGCAGTGACAGTAAGTAATAGGTCATGAACAGCTACGGTGACAACAGACATGTAGAGTTTTTGAATTCTTAATATCTGCTATTGTTATGAAAGGAGCAATATGTATTGTATTCACAGCAATTAATCTGTCATAAAACAAAAAAGCTTGTTTAAAGATAGCATTATTATTGATAAAGATGAACTTCTGTTCACTGATTTGTAACATTTGCCTTTCATAGTTTCGAAATCATTTAAAATTTTCTTCAATGCTTTGACAAATTATTATCACTGCTTTAAATTACAAACATTTAAAAGACACATCAAAGGTAGCATATTTGTTAGTTTGGTGCAAAATATGTTAGTTAAGTGTTACATGGGTTTTCCTATAGTTTTACTCTCACCACAAAAAGACTAAAAGCTTTCAGGAAAGGAATTTAATAGGCTAAACAAAGACTGCAAAAGAACATATTGATTGCAGCTTCCCGAAAACCTGACACTGACGATTAGGGACATCTGGAAACTGCTTGGAAGCAAAGACATTTCACAAACCCTGGGAGGATTGTAAGCAGAATGAGAGGGCTATAGAACCAACAGTTTCGCATTTTATTACCTAAAGCTGAACAATGATGATAAAAAAGAATTTGTCTTAAGATCATGAAGTTTGTAATAGAACCTTTGAGATAAGAAATAATTCATTGGAAAGTCAACAGTTTCTCCTTACAAAGGCAGCTTAGTGGGTGTATTATGATGTTGGGAAGAACAGCCAGGAACATGGAATCCTGGTGGCATGAAGATTGCCATCTTGGGGTCATGGTGAGCTACACTGTACAAACATACAGACATACAACACCATATCCCCAGGCAGAGACTGCCACCATGAATCCTAGAATTCTCAGTCTGATACACATAAAAAGCAAAATGACTCATCCGACCTACAGGAAGACTTGTGTTCCTAATCTTACAGTGGATAAGAGGATTACTCTTAAGATAAGCTGATCAAGAGAATTAATGGTTTAATCAGATTGAATAATGCTCAAAAAGAGTTTGTAGCAAATTTATTTGAAATTCTAAACCATTGATTTTTTTGGGGACAAATTTTAACAATTTTGAAACGGTTAAAAGATTAATGTCAGCTTTCAGATATCTCTTCCAGAAACTGAAACGCTAACCATCTTGAATGACAATTGGAGCAAATAAGTTAACCCTTCAAACTATTCCTCAATAAAACGAAGAAAACTTGTCATTTTTGACTCAATTTGAACAAAATATACACAAAATCAAAGAACTCAAATAACAATGATTCACCATTGCTGTTAAAAATATTCACTGAGTTATGCAGATAACAACATCTTGATACCAATTATATTAAAGAGACCACCAATGTTTCAGTAGGAAAATTCAAGCAAAACCAACACAGCTCTACAAATTCTGCTGAGGGCTGAGATGGTAACCTTTCCCTTGCCAATCAGTCTCTGCCATAGACTAATCACTCAACGCAGTACAAACTTGTCCCTATCACCTTAAGGAAATAGCAAGGTAAATATTCGAGGCCCTACACTACAAATGCCGGAAGAGTTTGTAGAGTCTCGCTCGGGCATCAGGCCAAGCGATCTTCTTCCATTGGCATGTGGGAGGGAGGGATGGTTAGTAAGAAGTGCAGACAATGGACAGATGCATAGAGAAGAGAGAAGCAGAAGGTGTAAGTCACTGGTATACAAGAAATATGCAATGTTAATTCATTAGTGGCATGGGATATAGCCAGATGAGAAGTGATACAAACAGGGGTATAAGTCACAAGAAATATGTCTTGTTAATTCATTATTGGCATTGGAGAGAAATTTGAACAGGTTGATTCATTTACCATTTAGTCTATATGGTATCCAATGTTAACTAGTCTAGATGGTTTTGCCTCGGTTAAAGATCACGTTGTAACTGGTAAGACCTTAAGTGGTAGCTTCTTGGGAAGTGAAAGGTGTAATCTAACTGAGACTTGTAAATAGTAAACTGAGTCAAGGCTGTAGTTTCGGATACTGATTTAAAAGCTTTCTATTTTCAGAAGTCTTTAATCTTAGCAACAGTATCATCAGTCATTAACCTTTTTTTTTCACTTTTGGATGTTCACCGTTGTTTTTTTTTTCAGTTTTCTTAAGCTTCACATATCCAAGTATTTTCATTCAATAGGGCTTATCTCTTCTCCAGTAAATATCCAACACCAATTTGGAAAAGAGTAGTCAGTTATTAGATCAGGAAAGCAAATATTAGTTAATTGTGAAAGGTTATCAAATACTTACTACAGAATAACTAAAAGGAAGATGTTAATAGCATGCCAAAAATAAACGCCGTCACCTGTTAATGTACCACACCCATTGTACAAATAAACTGAACAATTTGAATCAAACAACCAAACACTGAAACTGGGAATGTCCTGGTTACTATATTCCTTGACAGTTTGAATTTTCAGAGAGGATTATTCGTTTCTTCTGATATTTGACACACAAGTTCCCTGCTTATATTAAAATGAAGCACAGAGATTAATTTTTATCATAACCTACATGTTTGAATACCAAGGTTTTCTTTTCACTGGTAGATTTACTTAACTATTCAATCAAAAACACAAAGTGTGTCAAGTTTTAATTCGAACAATTGACAAGTTTGATAATGTCTAGCAATGTCCTGAAAATTTCACGATAACCCAAAAACAATATTTTTACGAGTAAAATGTTTTTTACAGATCAAATCAAAACATCCCTGTGCAACCACTGACACTCCCAGCCTCAACGTCTACAACAAAACAAGACTACAAGGGGAGATAAACCGACACCAGGAAGCACATCTATACATGCAATGGTACTCCGGTAGACTGACGACGTGACGTACATTAAAGGGCCGTGGTGCCCTTACCGTCTGCTGCTCCATAGCTCCGTTGGGCGTGACGGCAGCAGGCGAAGTGTACACGGTGGTTTGTGGTTCTGATGTTGCGACGCTCGTCGGTTGGCTCACGACTTGATGGTGGTAGTCTTCCAGACCCGTGACCCCAGTGACCCCCGGCACGGTGGGTACCCCAGCCACCCCGGTGATACCTGTGACCCCCGGTACCCCGGTCTGTGGATATGTGTAGGTGGGCGTCATCTGGTTCTGCACCATGTGCTGCAATAAGGAGGGAGACATTAGTACTTGGATTCATCATCTTTACCTATTGGGCAATATATCCTGGATATATTGCTCATCAAAACAGAAAAACATGACGCTGTAAGTAATGTGGATGTCATTATCATTACATAGATGAAGAAAATATTCTGAAACATTTCTTGGAAAACATGAAAGGGAGCCATTAGCTATGTTGAGATAAATCTATGTCATCATCATTACCAACTGTAGAGACATTTGTTCTATCATTTCTCAAACATTTTCAACATGGATAGGTATGATGTATACAATATGGAGGGGTTTTCTAGGTTGTTTCTAAATTGATGGTTTCATTGAAAGTTGTATTTTCTTTGCCCAAAGAAAATAGGTATTTGAAAATTCATTGTCCTTTAAAGAAAGCATTGAAGTAAGCAGTTAAGACTTTGTCATTCAAGCTATTTAACATATTGGCAGTTGCCCTCATATCATACAGAAACACAAAATAATGGAGTTTGTCATTATACAATATCAAACACTATCCACATCTCATTATACATGTTGTATAAATCCAAACTACAGATGATCATATTTAAGGTGCAGTTATTACCTATTTACATATCAAAATATGTAATCTTTGTGAAATGTAGATCATAAATAATAAAATAACTGTATTAATAGACATCAGAGTTAACTAGTCAAATATTTATGACATTAAAATGGAACAACAAAGTGTTAGCAAAGGAAAATAATTTGTTTTACATCCAGATAAAATTATTTTATTTCATATACAAAATGTCACTAGCAAATAAAACTTTTGAAGGCTTTTTGTGATGATAAACTTAAGCCATAAATCAAAATGTCACAATCATTATCTGCCTATGAACAAATAACAACGCAGAAGATGATTTTTTAATAGAAATATGAGCATTTTCAAACTCTGACAACATTTTTATATTCCTTGCAGGTATTTACGTAATTGCAAAATTCTGTAGTCTCACTTTGAATTGCAATATGCAAATGTTATTAAAAAACTGTTAAATGATCATTTAAATAAAAAAATTGGGTATTTTGAAACAGTAAATTGTGACAAAATGCACATTGAGTAACCATGTACCTTCAATAAATCCTATATATATCACATTCTTTGATATTAAATTTTTTCATGCATGGTTAATATCTATATCAACTAGTGAACTGCATTAAAACTACAGAGAAAAGCAAACTTATGGGGAAACATAATATTCATGCTATCATAATTGGTCAGTATAATCACATGTTGAATTGAGACCAAGATGTAGTCAGTTACATTCATTGATCATTACCCATACCATTCCAGCTATATTCTTACACAAACAAATCTTATATTTCATAAAAACATGGAAAACAGGAGATTCAACCTACACTTAAGTTACTGGTATATCTGAGTTAGGTATCAGTTGCCGTAAGTCACGATACCAAATCTATGGATATTGTTGCGAATGAAATAAAACTTCCTTGTTGGAACTACCCAATGAAATCTCGTCACTAGTCAGATTCAGAAATAGTTTTCAATCTTGATGGTTCAGATATTTCAGAAACCTCATCCTGTGATCATATTTACATAAAAGGGTCATTGGATATTGAAAACATAAAACCCATGACAAAACATGTCATTTGTGTCACAAATTCAATATCAAACATAGCATGAATTTGTAAACGCAGAAAGCTAATTACCATAAACATAATATGATTACTTTGAGATATTAAAATGTTCATGATGATAATTAGCTGTCATCAGCAAATTGGTTTCTAATGGAATGTTTGTTTTTTAGGTTTAGGATCTTGACTTTCTAGCTCAGAATATCAACAATTTTAATCATATCGCTCCTAATAACAACTTTGTTAGAAATAGGGACGTTATCTTCTTGATAAGATTAAGTAAATGGTTTGAAAATCCAGAAAGCTTCAAGAATAATTGTCTTACTTGAAGAGTGACAATCTAAATTAAGTCAACATATTCTGCTTGAAACTTATTTGTACTAAAAGATCAGATTTATGGTATCAAGCACCCAGTTTAACAGCAAATAGAGGCAATGTAAACATAGATGCTTCATACACAAATCTCACAAATGGAATTATGAAAGCACTCACCCACATTGGATGCTAGCGACTGTTACAGAGACGTTAGAAACAGATGTGAGGGAGCTGAACAAGCATGGGTTTATGGATCTGGTCTACATGAAACTGATCCAAGCATTTGGAAGGAAGGAAAACAAGTGCATTGCCCAACCCATGGTCTGCACAGTGGTCTATTCATTACACACGGCTTGGAAATGTTAATAATCTCTCGTTATGTCAAACTAGTAAATGTCAGAAATAATTTCTTCCTAATTCGCTCTTCATATGGACATAATTTGGTCATGAGAAGTTGTTGTTAATTACTACATTCAATTACGACAAATAACCTTCATTTACATTCATGTAAGCCATTACAGTAATAGGCCACTTGATAACACAAGGGGCTGAGTAACAAGAGTAGCCATTTTCCTTTGTCGAATGACGGACATCCTAAACACTGACCCATTTACTAGAGACAAATCCTTACCAGACGTATATTCCGACAGTCCTCAAGACCAACTTGAACCCCCTTTTCCATGGCAAATATACCCATTCTGCAGGGTCCAATATTCAAGCGATGGACTGGCATTGGAACAGTTTGTTATTTTCAAACGTACTGCATCTAATAGGCTCACAGACTTGAACACAATTAGACTCTGCAGAGAAACCCAGGGGGACGGTGGTGCTCACACAATTATAGAACGGCAACGCAATGTCCCTCTCCCCCTGTCAGCCATTTCTGAGGGTCATGAGCTTAGTAACTGATGGGAACGTGGAAACATAAATTATTCATAATCAATGGTCGCGCACACATCTCCATTCAAAGATCGCCCCTCGATTCAGACATCTCCCTCCAAAATACTGGACCATCTCCCGATACAAACTCGAGCAAGACGGTCTTGAGAGCAGGCGCTGCGAAGGCAATTGGGGAGTTCAATATCGATATTTGGAAGGAGGGAGTGAGGGAAGGGAGTGGAACTAATATGGAACACTAATACTGACCTGTGTGAAAGGTACAAGGGCTTGCTGGTGGAAGTTTTCAGTTGGGAGAAGCATTTCCATTTTTGACTAGAGACAGGAACAATGAAAAACAATTCACAAACTTAATATCAAGTTATACAACACACCAAAATTACACAATACAACCCTAGCTTGGTTATTGAAAATAACTTGGTTTCTGGCAAGGAAATGTGACTTGCACTGAGTGGGCCTTAGCGTGAACTGGCCGATAGACAGAGCTGTTCCTGTTTATAGGGATGACCAAACATCACACAGGGCTGAGCAGGAAACTGGCCTGCTTTGACAACTCGCTGATTAACCCCCCACTGACTCCAACTTGCACATGTGTAGTTGCCAGAGCTCTGTGTATATATAGCAATATACCAGCCTGACACTATCATCTGTTATAGCCTGGAGTTAATTAGCTCAAGTTGTCTGTGTTCTGTGTATCTTCTATTACCATGCCAGTGATCATTGCTTGTCATTAAGATCAGTCATGCATCACATGCATATCAGTTGATAGCAGTGTTATTTTGATAAGTTGATTAAATCCTTTTGTTGTATGGAAAGAGAAAAATAATCAACACATGAAACTATTTTCCCAGAAACTATTATATTATAGTATTATATTAGTTTATCATAAAAATGCTCTATTATATAGATGAAATTACTCAAAATGTCACTAGGTGTTTCATTTAAATTGTATCATTAGTTTAAAATATTAAATCATTGATATGAAAGATTCACACTTTCTACTATGTTTTTATTCTTTAAAATATCAGATGAGATAGTAAGTAGTGTTATCTCATAACATAATCTTTTCGAAAAAATTATTTTTAAACCAGTTACTTATTTCGATATCAATAACCATTGTCTTCAAGAACTTAGAGTGAAATTTTCACATAAACCTTTCATGAAAGATCATTTCATTAAAAATTTCACAGATTCCAAACTTACTATTCAATTTCTGGGCAACACTTGGAGATATAAAAAGAGGATATTTCTTATGAAATCTTTTAGGTACCAAAGTATGACAAGATTATACAACAACATCAGCAGCAAGGATATCAGATGACGGAGTGTTGTTACACAATGACACATAAACAGGCTGTAACTGCCTAAAGGCGACACATGGACACATCATTCCATCACTCCTTCTCAGTGTTCAGTGCGTCGCTATGGTAACAGCGTTAAAATGACTGACAGGCCTGAGAGATGCATCTTGAGACTCAGAAGAAGATGCAAGATATGACTGACCAGTCCGAGAAATTGCTTACTTCTTATTGATTCTTAACTCGGCCATTGCGATAGCAACAGCTTTCAGACAGTAGTCCATAGAAAATATCCTTTCAGGGTTATACTACTTTGGTACATGATTTGAAAGAATATGTAAGATATTACTGACCAATCTTATATAAAATTTACTTAAATTTTACTCATTTCTCATCCAATGAGCAAGTTTAAGCTTTCATACAGTACTTAATTGAAATTGTTTTTCCAAAATTTAAGTCGCCTTCTTGAAAGAATATATGACTGACCAATTCTAAAAATTGCCTTTTACTTATTGATTCCTAATCCATTGAGAAGATCACAACTTTCAAGCACGACTAAAATGAACCTTGCTTATTCACAAGAACTTTTGTAATGTCCATGAAACTTTGTAAGAAGATGTAAGATATAACTGACAAGTCACACCAAAGAAACTGCTTCATTTTACTCATTCCTCATCCACTGACAACATCTTAGCTTTAGACAGTACTATAATCAAGAAGGCTTATTCCAAAGAATTGAAGTTACATCAATGAAACAATACAAGATTCAAGATATTACAAAATGACCAGTTGGTCCCTAAAATTGTATATTTCTGATTGATCTCAACAATGAGTTACAAAGGACAGCCAGATGCAAGGAAGATTGTTCAGGGATAATTGCTTTCTTATTTCCATTGATTTTCTATTGATAATGTACGAAGTTTGATTGAGGAATGAAGAATCCCACTCAGCAAGAGACGTTGTATGGACCAAGATGAAATATTCCATTGACCGGTGCCTTAAACTGCAATTTTCCCGTCTTTCAAACTCTTTATTGGCAAAGTCCAAATACCAGTGTAATGGTAGGTGAAATATTATTCTGTACTTTTAAAGTGATTTTCAAAGGAGATCCAACAGTTAAGTTTACTTGACATACCTACCATCATATTATTTCAAAATGTTTATTCCAAAAGAGTAATTTAGTGTTAAGACTGTCAACATATTTTAAATATAGTTCTCAAAATAAAAGGTAACACAGGTTTCTTAAAATTGTTCCTAAAGCTTTTAACGCAGCTTTTTAAGAATTGGATAGGCTGCGCTAATTTAAAGGATCTCCGATCAAAATTTCTATTATTTCAATGAAATAGAATCGATGCTTTTGAGGATATTTGACTTTTCTGAACTAATCATGGTTGATGAACTTGTCCAAAAATATTAACTTTTATAGCTATCATAAACAGACTTTTAAACTGTTGGTTAGTGGTCATAAACAACAACATAAAGAGTGGAAATATAAGGTTCTAGACAGGGATTGCCATGACTAAAATATCATTTCAAATGTCAAACAATGCCAGCCGCAGAATACATCCCAGAGGCGAAGATCACCATACCTCCCCCCCTCCCCCAATACCTCCCTCCCTCAGTTATGGGTAATAATAGCACTTTGTGAATCATCTGACTTCAATCGGTGTACATTGGTCTGAATGTTTACCATATTTTATTTTCTCTTAAAAGGTTTATAACCTTAAAACACACAGAAACTGATACTGAATATGTTACCATTGACATTTTGTATCATAATTGTTATTTCCACTGAAACATGTTTCAATCCTAATGAACTGAGCTTAGCTCTAATTTGATAGCCTTGCTTAGGCTCAATACACATTGTAGCTGAAGTACAAGCTCTATGGATTCGCATTTAATATGCCTTTAGTGATTTTTAAAACCAAATTCACACAAAAATGGTTTGAAATGCAATTTTGCATAATAATTGAATGGATCCGTATCATTACACCATCAGATAAAATAATCTTCACATATCATATTACCTATCTACACGGATTGCCTAATAAGGTTCAATTGAATTATGTAAAACAGTTGAGATATCATGTGATTAGGGTGTTAACAGCTGAATTTTTACGACAGGAAGTACACAGCAGGCACATTAATGAATTACATGTGAGGTCATAAAAATCTGAGGCTACCATATTCAAAATATTTAAAAGAAAAAAGATGTTTACTCACAATCATATATGATTTGTTGTTAGAAATGTCACTTTTTGAATTGAGAAAAATACCATATATATCAAACAATTCTGTTTAGTCTCTAGTTTAGGGCTTGGTTATTGTGATCTAGAAATATTAGTTAAACGGGAATTGATTGTATGAGTGTGAATTGAAATTGTATAAAATCAGTTTGATTATTAACAAATACTTTTTTATGATCAATGCCATTTTTTACAATTAGTGGTGACACATTTCTGATTGAATTTCAAATGCTTAGCACTTTGGTTACTTATTGACTAACAATAAATCAATCTTTCAACAATTAATTGAAATCAATAATGACAACACTTTTCATTCAGCAATTTGATGATCTTTAACACTTATGATGGAGTTGAAGATTGTCACACCTCATTCAAATCAGTAAATAAACACCACCAGGATTGTTATGTAAACAATGCAAAAGCAATTGCCAGGTTATGTAAGCTGTTCTTCTGCATGTAGTTATGTGTTAAAACAACATCAACAACTCCTATGTCAACACTTACGGAATACCTATTCCTGAATTCATTGAGCTGATAGTGTTTTGAAAGCTAAACCTAATCATAATCCATGAATAAGTAACAATAGAAGAGTCTCGAAGAAGAAATGACGTAACTTAGACCTTGTTTACATTCTTTGAATTGTACAATATCATTGTGATTTATTAATGCAAGATGAATTTGAGATGACAACTTCAAGTTTAAATTAAAACAGTACGGAATTAGATTATCTCATCAGGAAAATACATTAAATTATAGATGAGCAAATAACATAGTGCAATATTTTTGTTGCCAAAAATATTTCAGCGACATTCGAGGATATTCAAAACTTCAATCATTTGTATATTTCCCTTCTTACATATTTCTTAATTATTAATTACCTTTAAAAAAAGTTCTTAATGTCTTTTACAGCAAAATATTAATTGTTGATAATGTCATTCCAGAAATTATTATTTTGAACTCCACTGAAAGCTGATTTCTTAAGCTATTTGCATTTTGAGTAGTGAGTTATTGTTATACGCCGCTTGGGCAATATTGCAGCCAATAGCAGTATTTGCATTTGTGGTATCAAACTTATATCATCAGTTACACAAATTTAAGATGACTTTCAGGTAATGCTTTCTTTGTAATATATATCATGTAACATGATATGTGCCAATCCTTTCAATGAATGACAAGTAAGGAGATATGTTTGGTGTATTGTATGAGAGGCACTTGAATGTGTTGACTCTGTGTTAGTCTGTATTGACATTTGTTTGACTTGTGCACACTTGAGAGTGCTTGATCCTATACAATAACATAAGGACTCTTATCATGATATAGAGATAGATCTAGTGATTGTTTTTGACATTCTAGATACAAGTCATTTCCTGTAATTTTTTGTTGTATAGTTAAAATAATATTTGAAAAGGATTTTGATATGATCCAATAATTTGCATAATGTTGGTCGCTATCTGGGAGGGACCATGTTCAGGGATTAGGAAGGGCAGGGGCCATGGGCCATTTGCACATTTTCTGAAAAAATGGCCCATTAAAATTTTGAAGTTTACTATTGATATAAGGGCAATGGCCCCTTTAAAATGCAGAAAATTACTAAAAGCCATGAAAATGGCCCATTGTCAAAAGTGTCCTTCCCAATCACTGCATGTTGTTAATATATAAAAATGATTCAATAATTAATTCAACTACACTGTCAGTAAATTTCTTCAGCCACAAAATTTGGCTTATACTTTTAAAGCTGCTTATTACATTTGTAGTTTTAAACTAATGCAACAGGAAGTTATGTCATGCAGAAAATTATTGTAATTTATTCAAGGTCCAATTACATGCTTGAATTCCATAATCCTAATCATTTCAGTGTTTTAGAATAAAATATTTTAAAATTTTTTATGGCAGCAAAATGCGCTATAATCCTGGCATCATGTTACCGAAGTGCTGAATCAGCAGAAATTCAATATCCTGGAACTCTAATAAGCATATTTATTTCTCTTATATCACCCATGTGAATAGTTGCAAGGAATCGTCATACAAACTTGTGAGAGAATGTAAAATATCCGGAGATCTGGTAGCTGAAGAATGTGTCACAAATTATGCACAGCTATGATAATATGGCCAATTCCGACGGGTGATGTATTCCAACATCACACTCTACAAATCTGCATCCATATTCCAGTACAAAAGCTTCACAACCTACAAACCACAACACAACACAACAGAGCTTGCATTTAAAGCCCACATCAAAGGCCAAACCATGATAACATGGCAGCGTGCTGTCTGTTTACATCACCACTGGTCAATTAATGATTTTAACAGCAAGAACCTCCAAATTCTAGACACAAGACAGCGATAAATGTACCCAAAATAATCATAAACCCGAATTTTAAAGTGTGAGTGTTGGAAATGTCGTGCTCTCGTAGCTTGACCAAATGACCTGGTTGGTGATGGCATATGCTGATGGTGGAGCTGAGCAAGAGGACGAGCTCGTGGATGGAGGACGGACGGATGCTGATGAAAAGATGGAGGGTGAGAGAGGAATCAGAGGACTAACCTGGAGCTGAGAGACGGCGGTAAGGTATTGTAAGTTCCGGTTCTTTGCCTGTGACAGTAGGCTGAGATACATGTTTATCAGTCCAGCCATGTTTGTAATTGATCTACAAGACACTGCCTCCGTGTGATTTTCTCACGTTTCCATGGCAACTAACTGCTCATGAAAATCACTGCAGAGACTCAATTTGCGGTCGTCACCTCTGTTGTAATGATTTTCTACTATGGCAGGGTTCTCAAAGATCTCCAAGGTCCTCAAATAAGTTTGATATGTTTCTTCTACAAATCTTGAATTTCATCGTCAATAATATCTGGTTATTTATGCACATGTGCTTACACTGTCTGCAAACCATTACCATTCTCACTACGGAAAATTGTGACAAAATCGGACCAATAACCTTACTTATTTTTAGAGCATAATGCAAATATAGCTAATTCATTGTTCTGATTAGAAGTATTAATAGGATTATTTGTAAATTACAACTATTTACATGTACAAATGATAAGATTGATGATAAATTTTCTAACAATAAAATTAAAGAATGATTATTTAAAACAATGTTGTAATTAAAGAACAAAATGTTAATAAGTAACATTTTCTTGACTTAAGGTAATTAATTGCCAAGAGTGATAATTCATAATTACACAAGGATAAATCGAAGAAAAAAGTAATTCATCATGTTAAATCAGGCAGCCCTAAGATAAACTAACAGAATGGATATACCAGAGAGGTTAAGCCAAACCTGTATAAAAACTAACCTAACAAACAGTTCCTCATTCAAGGGATTCTGCAAACACTTCCAAATATATCATTACCATTCCAGACTGCCTGGCTATAGCCCATCCTATAGACACTTGGATGGCTTCAATGTAAGCTTTCTTATGTCCAAAGCAGACATTAGCTTGGAAGGATACTTTCCTGCATGCGTAAATGGAAAAACAGGTGCACATTTCGGGGCTGTTTTGAAGAGGAGAAGGTTGAAAATATGCCAATAAAAATCTTTGATGTTTATAAAGACCTTGTCTCAATTAGGTTCAGCTATCTTTTGCATCAAGCTTGGGGATTTCAGAGTGTGAAGCTTATACTATCAAAGAATTTTCTTTCATATTTGAAAGCAAGATGTTATTGTTAAATTTTGTAAATGACTGACAAACAAAAGTTATTGTTCAATTCTAACTAATTCCAAATTTCACATCACCTTTCTTAGCATTTATGAAGGGATGTATTTCATGCTCTGTAAAACAGGAGTCAAACGATAACTCTATTTCTCATTATTATCATTTCATATCTGTAAAGACAGAAATGTAACTGAACATCTTTAATAAGTATCTCATGAAATAGAAAAAATCCGTGTCATCATAATTTAGTTTCTTAAACAATTTGTCAATACAGGTTTAATGACCTGATATCATGGTGCAATGGTAATAAGAGACTAATCTAGACAGATTTGTGTCATTTGCAGCTGAATAGAATTTCATCTTTAGCAAATAAACACAAGATGCAGAATGCCCTTCAAATTGAAATCAAACCCGAAATTTCAAGATTAAGAACCAGTGTGTTGAACAACATACAGCACTTACTTCGCACGCCCTTAAAAGGAATGTTAATATCTTAACCATATTTGCGCAACATTATACATACAAACTTGAGGGAAAAAATCAGCTGGATATTTCTGCAGAATGAATCAGTTTCGCAATTTGCCGTCTTGCTCGCTATGAAATATCTGCAAGCTGAATTTCCTTAGATTTCACAGCATTAACTTATCCTTTTTCTATTGAAATGCATTTTCACTTCAGTTGCAAAGATAATTCCCTCTGGTTAATTCATTTCATTTTATCAAATACTTGAAAATGTGACATATCTTATTTCGATCGAAGGTTATCTTACTCCTGGCTTGATGGATAGGATGGAAAGTGAAATATTTACCATCAACCTCACGCTTAGCAGGTGCCCTTGATGGGTCTTTGATTCACTAGTGATGCCAACAGAGTCTAAAAATAATAACTTATCAGATTTATACCCAAGACATGTTTCTTCTCTTCTATCCCTTGAAGTCATTCCCAAGTTTCTTTTGGAAAAAGTGACATGTTTTCCTTAGTGTAAAGGAAAATTCCAGTAAATGCTGACATCTTGTAAATAAAAATGCAATGTTCTTGATGTATGTACGCAGAGGGGATATTGCCCAGACATGAATTCTGCAGATAATCTACCAGCCAGACTCAACAGCAGAAATTTTTTTTAAATCTTTTTGTTCATTGTCGATTCGTTTTTATCTCATTCAATTAAAAAATTCTTTTGAATTGGATTTTCAAAAAAATTATTTTCACCGATTGATGTTATTTCTTCACATAAACTTGCAGATATTTCCTTCTCAGGAATTTAATCATTTTTTAAAGAATGTAATCTTTTCTAAACAAATCTGAGTTTCTCAAGCACATAAATTTTAGGGAATAATTCTAAATAGTCAGGCCTGATCCAAAATATTTTGAAGTAAAACTATTATATATCTCTAAAAGCGCCTTATTCCAGAAATGTGATAATTCTATTAGTCTAGAGTTTGTTGGCCAGGCAGTAGGTTATTGCACCTCAAGCTACCACATTACCATTACAAATCAAGCAAGACAGTCTGATAGCCAGATTATCTAACCCTTCAACCTGAAAGGCACTGGAGCTAATTTGATGAGGAACCACAGACAACCCGTGACCACCCTCCCTTCTCAGTTCTGCTGAATTTGAAGTGGAATTTGATCTGGCAAACCTCTCAGGCCACAATCAGAGATCCGTTCTAAATTTGGCAGTAGACATACACAGAAGCTGAAAGCACACAGCTGTATTTCAGCTGTTTGAACCTGGCCCACATGGGTGCTCTTGTCTCAAGGGCCTCCCATGGATACCTCTGTTTCAAGGGTACCAATCTGATGCCTTTGTTTAAAGATCCCCCTCTGTGTGACCCTCATCTTTGTAGGTGTTAATATCAAATAAGGGCACCCTTATTGTTGTTGTGCCATTTTAAAGCTCAGAAATTGGACAGCCACACACCAAAAGGGTAAAAGTTGCCAATAGATGTCATATTTCCGACCTCTGAAGGAAAACTACACTGGCACTCAGTTAGTCAAACACCAAGACAGTAGTTGATAATATTTTCACCTCTGCAAGAGTAAGTCCAAATCTGCAGTGAACTAGCCATTTGTCAGAGGCTCCTTTTCTAATATAAATATAATAACCAATTCATAGAATTATTACTTCAGAGACTGAATATCAGTATATTTAGTCTAGCACTCAATGAAAGGCTTAGTCTCAGAGAAGTAATGGTTGACTTGTATCAGGGGCTCTCTTAGGTTATGATAACCCTGCACCCTTTAGGTTCAATGCACACAACATGATGCCTGACATTTCATGCCACATGTGGAGAGTATTTAGGTCAGGCATGTTCTTATCCATTATAGAACAAGCATTGACTCATATGACAGAAGGTTTGAGTAAGGACCTACAACAATTTTCAAAATAAAACATTTAAAAATTTGCTTCTACAAATTATTTCAGAATATTTTGGGGACAAAAAACAAGTATCTTGAGAACATTGACATTTTTGTCATCAATGAAAACTATTTTTACCAAGATGACCGCAATCTTAAATAGTTTGCACCTAACTTATTCTTTGTCAACCAAGCTTTTGGCTAATTTTGGATGAAAAAATATCCTTGACATGGCATTAACTAGAAAATCAGATGTTTGAGACCTTATCAAGGCTTATTTCAAATGCTTGAGCACATAACACAGCTGAGCCTGGACAGCAGAAGATATTAGGTGGCTCACACTAGCTTATTCATTTTCATCAACCTTTGAAGTTGCTGAAAATTAATCTCCAAAATCTGCTTTCAAAAGATATTCGTTTAAATTATTTTGAAATGTGTTGTAGCAGCAAACATGATATTGAATGAATGTCTTTCAACCTAAATGGACTAGTTTTAAGATCCATTCTTTTGTTTTCAACTTTAATTACCAATTTTGATAAATGATTTGACAATGTTTTGTTTTTCATCATATATATTTTTGATTTTCCAAATTTGAAAAAATAATTGAAAAGCATGAAAAGAAATTTTATAGGTCTGCAATTGGAATATGATGTCAATACATGATGTCGACTTTCATAAAAAAAAAATTGGAATACATTTAAATGAAAAAACAGGAATACAAATTTAACACCACAACAATATTGCGAAGATCGGTTCTCCTTGTGTGCATAGCTGGGATAATTTAAACCCTAGACATGAAGTAAAGAATCCAGAGAAGTGTGAACAGTTGAGACAAGATACCAATCAATCCTGTTAACCAGATCACTGCCTACAGCCAATAAGTATGCCCTGGTAGATATTGCCCACCACTGAAGGGGTTAAAGAAAAGTGATTAAGAAACAGGGTAAGCAGCAGCTGTTGAAGACACAGCCCTTTTGTTCTCCTTTGACAGGAGAGTTCTTGGAAGTGGAGCGACTTCCTGTGGTACCAAGATCACCTAAACAGTTCCCTGGTTCTGTAGACTCCTGGCTGGGAATGTCAAGTAAACAGTGATAACGACTAAAGCAGAAGCTGCCCATCTTATCTTTATCCTGCTATATCAGACACTAACAGGTGCTTATCAGCTGCATCTTGCTTATCAAGGGGGCTGGGAGGGAGAGGAAGGGGGATGTTGGATGAGGGGTGATGGGGAAGCAGGGGTTGAGAGGAGGTGGAGTGAGGGTGGGTATAAAGGGAGAGGAGAGGAGGAAGGAGGGGGAGCAGGAGCAGGAGAGGAGAATGGGTGGGGTTAGGGTATGAGGAGGAAGTGAGAAGGAAGGAGGGGTGAGGGTTGGGTTGGGGGGAATTTATAAGAAATAGGTAGGAGGGAAACTCCCCTGATTCTGATACTCATACTTGATAGATGCCATGAATACTAGAGCAGAATGGTCGATACTCATTGGTGGTAGGGTATTCTTCAAATCTTTGATCATCAGATTGAATTAATTGATCCTTGGAGGTGGAGGGAGTAGATGATGGCATGCTTTTTAGATTAGAAAGGTCTGCAAGATTGATCCAAGGGATATCTTGAAACTATTCTGTTGGCTGGATAGAATAGACATGTTTTGATCCTGGATGAAGGAAGTGAAGTGATGGGGGGTGTAGTTTATATATCACCCACACCTCTGTGATGAGGTACACAGATAGGAATCAAACCTGAATAGATGGAACGCAGATGGAAATGGGGTAAACTATGCAGGATAAGCAAAGGTTATGTCTCTGAGAAGGCAAGAAAGAAAGAATCAGAGTTGGGTGTTTGGAGAAAAAGAACATATTTGATAGGGTACCGATGAATTAAGAGGTTGATTTTGGAAAACGGTGGGGATGGATGGATTGAGTCGTAGGGAATTTCAGCATAAAGAAAGATATAATATTATGGGATTTTGTATTTAGTTTAAAAAGAGTATCAAAGAAATAACAATTTGGTTGAAGGTACATTATTTGAAAATTCAGATAGGAATTTTTCATAGGGAAGATTTTGGAAAAGAAATTTATCGAAGAGGTGGTGCCAAGATTGAGGGAGGGGAGATGGAGAGGTGTGGCTTCCATCTCATCTCTCCTTTAATCAGGGGGTCTCCTGGGGTGCTGTTACAGAGATATACAGTCTGGTGCTATCTGGGTGCAGAAGCATAGAGAGATAAAGTCAATCTGTGTCTCACTGAGTACCCTCCCATCTAGTGCTGTACTGATAAAGTTTAGTAGATATCGGTTTGTACATACATCGTGAAGGCAGATTCTTTCCACATACCAACTTGCTGCTTGATACCCATAAAAGGCTTGTTCTTCTTTTAATTTAAAACTGATGATTTTATCAAACTCAAATATAATTTCAACAAGTTTCAGGAAAGTTAATTTAATACCTTCATTACTGTTTAAAAATCTGTTAGCTTTACTGATATTCAATATGACTTCAAAGATGAAAATGTTGAAGAATAGATGAACAAAACTGTTCACAACTCAACTCATTTCATTAGAAACTATATCAATATCATTGATAAGCAAAATCAAATGAAACTTTTCTACTTTTCTGTTTGTTATGAGTAAAGTAAATATGGGAGTTCAAAAAAGATTATTATTGAATACTGTTTTGCAATTTAATTGCAAACAAACTCTACCATCTGGCACAACATGAATAGATCTACGTTAACTATATTTATACATTTTTCATA
This sequence comes from Steromphala cineraria, assembly GCA_916613615.1. Taxonomy (NCBI): domain Eukaryota; kingdom Metazoa; phylum Mollusca; class Gastropoda; order Trochida; family Trochidae; genus Steromphala; species Steromphala cineraria. The sequence continues at coordinate 35,015,861 of OU744721.1, forward strand.
AGAACTCTACAGTTAAACACTACCATGTGTGTAAATTTCATTCAGCCGTAATGAAATAATGAATAACTGATTAATGATAAACAATATTTTCTGCTGGAGTGAAATGCATAACATATTCAAGAATTTTATGCAACAAATTCAAAACTTTTAATGATAAATGTCTATTTAATGATAAGGAAAAAACTAAAGAAAAGCATTGCACGTACTGTAAATCATACCCTTTAGCAGTTGAACTTTTTACAAAATGATTATGTAAATAGCCCTACTTTTCCAGATTCTTATGAATAACAAACAACAATGACCTAATTTTTTACTGGAAGTAACCACAGCAGACAATGTAACAGACCAAAGCACAAAACAAATTTCCTTGAATTAAGAAATCAGTAGGAAAACCCTTTAATTAGCATGGAGAATCCTTTATCACGCCTAAATTTAGCGCAACTAGGCTGGGTCAATACAATTTGTAATGGGAATGATTACTACCATGTGTGCCCTGTAGCTTTCAATGTTATCACTACATCACAAGTTTCAGGAACCAATCATAGTCCAAGCTGGACCAGCCTGGTCCTAAAAGCCCACATAAATGTTTCCAACAGGAGAAAATGATTAATTCTGACTATGAAAACCCTAAAGTCAAACTCTTAGCACAAACTCTCTAACTTGGGAAAAGTTTTAGGCACTCTGGCACAATACCCCGTCTATCCAACATGGCGGCCATTTTGGATGCTGGGAATATTTATAGTGCTGGTGATTTTCAAGCATAGTGTTAGTGATCATATTTACCAAGCCTGGAGGTGCCAATCTTAGTGGAAGCCACATCAGTATGGACAAGCAGGACAAATGAACAAAGGAAAGCTGGGAACTGACTGGCCAAATAGTCAGATCAACTTTGCCGATGAATCGCACATGGCCACAAGTCCCGTAATTAGTGTAAATTCCCCCTAGACTGTGTCACTGTTTAACTGATCTCCAAGTGACCCAGAATATTGAATAGATGCAAAATTGCTGTCTGCATATTCATCGTGCCACATGTTGCCGCAGAAACCAATATATCTTCAATGATATCAAGCATGTCAGTATGAAACAAACTACATGGTACTATGGACCATGATTGTTTAAAACTTTACAGCAGTTATGTATGAACCCAAATAAAAGTGGTAGTTACCAGAGGTTTTGCCGCGATGGGTGCAGGCCACATCATGGGGAGGTCAACCTGTCAGCAGTGTCAAAATCTGGACGGATTGGAAGCAAAACAACAAAAATTGCGCAGCAGTACTACTCCTTTCTCTCCTCTCTCTGAAGGTTCCTACAAAGTTCTATGCAGTTGTGATGAGTGGGGCTGAGCATAAGACAAGCGTATCTGGTATAAATTATCCCATTCCAGCTCGGGAGGGGGGAGGCGGGTCAACCGGCACCAATGGCTCCCGATGGTTGGTGGGTTTTATAACTTGGCAGGTTCTGGAAGTGCTGATGGAGCCCACATCTGACATCTGATAGCAAGCACCCCTCCCCTGGGCCCCCCTTTCACCCCCCAGTCCCTCCTCAGCAGGACGCTGCACCCCAAGGCTTACAGTGAGATTGCCCAGTTGCTTGATAGACTACCGAAAAGTTTGAAGATTCTCACTTGGGACATTAATGTTACCGTTAGTATTGATACCATTTGCAAAATTATTTAGAGTATTGAATTAAGAGTTAGTGCTCAGTCGGAGATATTTGATTTCAGTTTGGTGTCACGGAAGAGAGATATGATTCTTGAAAGAGTTTCAGAATAGTTTTGAGAAGCATTGAGTATTGATCAAGAGTGGAACAATTTCCCCCCCAAAAATCAATATGAAAACTCCAAGTCCAGGAAGAATAACTACTGGCAGTGTTTGAACAGAAGAGACTGAAATAACCATGGAAAAGATGATGAGCCACATTACATAAGCCAATCTGGCTCTTTGATCTGACTGCAACACAAGAATTTCGGGACACATGGTCCCATGCATGTGTTGCTTGGGCGTAAGCATCCCTTTGAGGTCATAGTGACCGGCACTAGGAACATTCTACAAACAGAGAAACATACATTTCCACCAAAAATTATCTTGGAAAAATCATGTCGTCAAGGAAAATTAATCTTGAAACAATCCTAAAATATTTCCCATACAAAAGAAAAAAGAAAAAAGAAAAGGCCCATATGTATATTTGTCATTTGATAATTCAAAACAATAAAGGTTTTAGGTTTACAGAAAGAATCTTTAAAATTATGTTAATGTCATTCATCTGAAAACCTAGAAAGGTTGAATTGAGCAGGAACAATCGCTATTTTGGCCTTTACAAATATGTATATTGTTGGACATCATAAGATGAATACGTAGCTGTTATTCTATACAATGAATTCCCTCTTCAGCATACTTGACACTAAACACAATCATGTTATTTGCTTTAATGGATTATATATATGCATTAAACATATAGCAATTTGGGTAATTATTCTTAATGTGAAACACCACTTAAATTTGGTATTTGGTACTATGATATATCATTTCTCTACATGGGGTGCGAATTGGAAGAGTTGGAAACCAAATTAAAAGATATCAAATATGGATCAAATAGAGAATGTAGAATTAATGGAATGTTTATTGTGTTTATTTGACACATCACCCATTTGTGTAGTCATTACAATTGAAACAATATTCTCTATCAAGTTCACTAAATAAACAAATTGGTAATGAATGCTCTAATTTGTATATACATGAACAAAAATGAATTAAGTTATAAAAATATGAATGCACTAATTCAAATAACATGAGCTTTGAAGCTTTGCATTTAACAAAATCTAAATAAACAAAAACTGAAAATAACTACATGATTTATAGTGTCTTTGGGAGCTATTTATATCCTTGTGTATGTCTGCTTAATTTAAATGGTTTAAGTTTGCCAGGGCAGTCTTCCTGTTTAATGTCCCGTTTTAATGAAGATTACAGACACTACTTAATCATTTAAGCAGACATCGGCATATTTTTTGTTTACCAATGCCAAAAGAGAATTGGCAAAAAATAAACGTGGGAATCTTGAAAAATGATATTTTGAAGTTGCATCAGATTTCAGGAGAAAATGGGTTCTGTTTTCATGCAAGTCAGCTGATAAAAGAATTGTTTATATCCATTGTAATTGACACTCAAGAACTATTGACTTATCATGGTTTTCTTATTTCAGCTTAGCAGTGTCAGTGAAAAATAAACAAATGTTTGGCTCACTAGCAGCCTAGCTGTCAATTAATATAGATTTATGAAGAAGTTGCTACAACCTTATCAAATAAAATAGAAAAATTTGCTGGGAAAAGAATGCAAGTCATAAATGAATAACTTTCTTTTTATCTAAGTTACTAAAAGATTGAAACTTAATTTTGATAACATTAATTGATTGAAATTCTAAAGGAAAATCACTTACATTTTACTCTCAGAGGTACATCGTTATTTACAAGACAGAATTGTTAAATAAAAAGTATTAGAAAATTTTATAGATTTAAAAAATTAATAGATTCATAGATTCTCAAACTTAATCTCAATTGAAAGTGGTATGTTAAGTTGTTTATTGAATTAAGCCATGAAGAATGTCATGGATTTCAAGTTTTATCTAAAAAGATTATCTTGAATGTGAAAATATTGAATTTTCAGCCTATTTTGAGAGTTAAGACCTTAGTGTGTACATATCATGATAATTCTAAGATTAAATGCAATCTTAAACTGCCATTACACCAGAGAAGCTATGATATCCAATATACAATCCTGATAACGCCTCTGGTTGCTTTGGAATGTTTCCATAGCAACCTTTCTGTAAGGAATATAATGACAAAAATTATTCTGCTTTAGAAGATTGGTATATTTGAAGAGGCAACAGTCTAGAATGATGAATTAGTTACAGCTGCTCAGAAGTCACTTTGATTGGTCACTTCATTTTGCATTCTTAAGGTCATAGTTCAAAAGGGGGTCAAATTGTTTTGTACTCAGATGGATTTGCAATCTTATCTTATGGGACTTCTTTACATTGTTTTATGAATACATATTGACACAGCAATTTTTCTAGATTTCCAAACCACAACTCTTGAAATTATTTCTTAGTAAAGATCATGCACAAAAAATCATTCATTCTAATAAATTGGTATCAAAACAAAATAAGATAGTCGTATCACTGTTTTGTGTGTTGTTTTTAGTCCTTATATTAAGAAAATAAATTTAACTATTGTTGTCAGATTTTATCATCATATTTTTAGGTCAGATTTCACAATGAAAAATTTCTAAAGAAGTCTCTTTTTGATATTCCTAATTAGACCTTTCATTGGACAAAATTAATTTTACAAAAATACAATAATAGAATACTTATTGAATTTTCAAAACAGAATCAAAGCTTTGAAAATAGGGTATTGATACAGATAATTTTAGACAAAAGATACCAAAACATATATAGTTTGGGGCTATATTTTAATAATCATCAATAGCCAAACAAACAAGGTTTTTTTAATAAAAACACTATAAAAATACACAAAATATTAAAAAGTATTGGAGGGAAAACTAAACCTTTACTCTAAAAAGGATCTTTTCCTAAGCTTACCAATGCATGATTTGTAAAACTGATATTCTTTCTTTCAAAATATGGAATATAAAATCCTTGGCAAGTGGGCAAAATTGTTTTGTTATGTTTGGAGACTAAAATAACCAATATTACACTTCCTAAGTTTAAATTAGTTACCCAAAGTTCTGTATTAATGGCCTCCCAACCATTACTGCCTGAAGTATCTCTAAAAACCTTCTGAGTTGCATCAAACACTGGATACATGCCATGAAATGCAGGGAAAAGTCATGCATCTGTATCTTTGTTGTCTTTTGGTGTCAGGACAAAGCAGACGTCAGATTGAGATTTGATTGACATATGAAATATACATCTTTTGGTAATTACAAAACATGGAAGAACAAGAAAAGAATTTAGATTCAATTTGATGTTCAATTGCATTCCAAAATTAATTAAGGCTCTAAAAGTTTTGAACTAAAATTAATTAAAAAAACTTTTAAACTTTGCAAACTAATAAGAAATAGATATTGCTTGCCCTAAAGCAAATATGCTTTTTTGTTCTCATATGTGCCTTCAATTTCCAATTTCCAGTCAATTTGAATACAATTTAAAATGTCCTTTTAATGTTGTGATTTATTTTTCTAATGTAGCATTAGCCAAAGGCTAAAAATGATTTGCTTGCTGTTTTGGTTTATCTTTCAGATTAATTTTCTGCTATTCAGATTAACACTAGTAAAAAGCTTTGCTTCCCACATTCATAGCTAAAGGGAGATAATTCCAAAACCAAAATGTTTAGCAAGAACAAAATATAATATTGAGCGCTTTTTTATAAAGAATCTTTTAAACAAGTTCCTTCAAATGCAATAGACAATATAATTTAATTCTAAGATTAAAGATTTTAAAACTTCTAAAAACATTTTTTGGGAAAATTTATCAATCTTTTGGAAATGATTTTTAAAATACTCAAAATGGTTAACAATTCTAGCAAAGTAAATAATCAAAAATCCCCAAAACATTTATTGAATTTCTTCATTAGCACAAGTAAAATTTTTCCAGTTCAAACAATCAACTTCCGGCTCTGTTTCATTCAAGATAAAATATCTCTTTTCTGACAGAATATGACAAGTCAACGGAGGAAAATATCATAATTCAATATCCAAGGTGTCATGAAATCTAAATGAACACAATAATTAGAGCCTTTGGGAGCAAATAAATCGCAAGTGCATCATACGAGAGATATTCTCAAATCGATCTACGCAAGACTGTATCAACTCTACGGATACGCTAGAAGAGCACAAACTCGTGAGATAATCAATATTCGTGCACACACGGATACAAAATAGGTCATTATCGAAGCATAACACATAAAGTGTCATCTCCGACTCCTAAGGCAGCCATTATGTATGATTATTGTCTTGTTTTTTTGGTTGGTAATATTTATGTATTATTTATGTATTATGTCATATTTGATTCATAAATAATAAGAAGATTATGACTGTAAACACTAAACAGACATAAATTTCTTGCTAACTCTTGTTTGTATAGAAGTAGTTTTTGTTGTTTTTCAAAAACATCCAATTTGTGTTTGGGGATTATTGACAATCATGGGTTATTATTGAAGAAAACATGGAATCATGTTTGATAGTGTTTTGGTATGTAAAACTGAGTATGAGGTGAGGTGAGGTGAGGTGATCTGGGGTTTATTGCCGCTTTCAAGAGTATTTCAATAATATCGCGGCTGCTAGTATTATTGCAGGAAGAAAGCCTGCAACACCATTGTGGTGATACCTGTCAGCACAAGCTGGAACTAGCAAACCATGGGTGGTACTGTGCTGAAATTCAGTTTAGCATTGCACCCAAACCTGACTGCATGTAGAACAGTTCTGTACTGTAAACAAAGTAACCGAGACCCTGGTGGGTTTCAAACCACAGACCTCCTGATCAGAAACCCCACTGCGCTATTCCGCCCCCAACTAAATATGAAGAGAAAAACTATGTCATGGTGACAAAAAAAAAGTATACTTGCAAAATGCTTTTCTTGTCAGTTTGAGCATAAAGGCTCTCTTTATTGTACTTGTTTATTGTTTAAATCACTAAACGAACCAAACATATCAACGATTAACGCTTTAAAACTCAAAATCACATTTAAAAACATTCATATACCGGTAGATTTCAACTGAATCAAAGGACTTTTTTAACAAAATCCTGGCATTGTAAGTTTTCAAAATTAAGGTTATAGATTTAATCATATCTAAACTTGCAATGTAATTACTAATTTTTAAATAAATATTTCCTGTAAAACAATGAAACTAGTAGGGTTGTCTGAATCATGCATCATTGACAGAACAAGGAAGTGAGGAAAATGGGTCAATGGGCGGGTCTCATTGTTTGTAAACAATCCCTTTCTTGTATTTTTCAAACAATCTCAAACTAAACATATAAGGCCCAAATATCATGAGATAATAACCATGTAATATCATCATCTTGTAAACAAGCTCAAAAGAATTACATTGATTATAAAATATGAAATTTTGAAATGCCAAATCAGATTAGTGATTAATTTCCTTGTTTCATATGATCACAAAGAACTTAAAATGTATCATTTACAACGTCAACAAATTATGTAAAATGAATCATAGAAAATATCATAAATAAAACAACCTTCAGTCTCCTTTCAACATTTTCTGTCAAAACAGAAATTTAGAAAAGAGGAAAAACACATTCAAAAGAAATTTCCACCTCTATCACAATGAAGAGTGAAAACTCAAAACCCCAACCCAAATGTATCAAAAACAACCCCAGTCGATGTAACCTTATCACCAAGTCAATACCTGAAATATACAAAAACAATAGATCTTCATGACAACAAAAACAAATATTATCTTACCTCAGCTGCGTACAAAATAAAGTAAGAAATCCACAAAGACACAAACAAGGACGGCAGAGAGCAAGCAACTAAACTGTGTCTCTATGATAACAAAAGATTATATGAGGAAATTCAATTTCAAGGGCTTGCTGAACAAGAACCTTGGATGCAGCTACCCTGATTTGACAGATGCCCAGTTGAGCCTTCTGACTCACCCAGCCACGACAATAACAATGTAGACAGTCTCCCCCCCCCCCCCCTCTTTGACACCCCCCCCCTCCCCCAGGACACCCTCCAGATTGAAGTGCTAAACAATGGAACAATGCCCAACACCAATTAGCAAAACTGTGATTCATATCTGGATCTTCAGTTTCAAGATCAGTTTTCTTCAATGCAAAGGGTGTCCTATAATGTTTGTAATGATTTCTCTATGGTTTGATAATTTTTCTTATTAAAATCACGAGATCTTCATTATAAATATGATTAGTTTCAACAAGAAAACTTCCTTGTTGTTGATATTGTTTGCGGTTAGTTACTTAAACAGATCTAAGAAAAACACACATTTTCATCCCATATTTGAAAATTGAATAAGATCAGGAAAAGTTTTCAATAAAATTCTAGAATTTTTTAAATGACACCATTGGAAATATATCTTGCGAGATATCTTTTCAAAATGTTCATATCACACTATTTAACTTCCAAATTACTCCCACCAAACAATACCTTTTGTTTATGAAATTACCCCTTTAAAAATAACGTAAATTTAAACAAACCTCAATTTTTATTATCAATTATTAACAACAACAACAAAAATCAAATAAGCCCAACTTGATTAGAAAAGATCATATTTATGATTATATTTCTACAAATTCATAAGCAATCTATTCAAAAAGCTCATCCAAATATACAACTGAAACACTTGACATGTGGCTGGTCGTGAATGTTATGTAAGCCCTTGTACTGTATGGTAACAGACTGACATGTCCTTTAGATTTGAGGAGAATAAGCTTTTGTCCAACATGCCATATGATTCACGACTCAAAGCTGTTGGCCATACAAATACATAGGTTTACAGTCCTGCAGTGACTTGAATGACATCCCTTTGTCATAGTATTTGATTATCTAATCAATTTACTTAATTGAAATTAAATATTTTTCTATAAGTTTTACACTTTGATAAAGGGAGATAACTTTTGTGCAAAGATAAAAAATGAAGTATTTGAAGGATGCTAATTTTATTTTGTTAAATTTGTTTTTAATATGATTTTGAATGTATATTACGTTTAGAATATACCTAAAAATAATTAGTTCCTGATAATTAGAATCAACAACGAAGCATCAGAAATAAACACCATCTTATAATTTCAGATTATTTTCTACAGTAAACAAACTCAAAATGTCATCACCATCAGTTTTTCAATCATAGTTCTTTCTGTTACTGATTATTAATTATTGCTCACTTACAGACGGAAACTAGTATGTGTTGTAGCCCAACGATACGATAATCATTTCAGATCATATTCTACAGTAAACAAACTAGAAAGCTCCTAACCATCAGTTTTTCAATCATAATTCTTTTTCCCTCACTGATTATTAATTATTGCTCACTTACGGACGGAAACTTATATGTATTATAGACCAACGATACATTAATCATTTTAGATCATATTCTACAGTAAACAAACTAGAAAGCTCATCACCATCAGTTTTTCAATCATAGTTCTTTCTCCATCGCCGATTATTAATTATTGCTCACTTACGGACGGAAACTAATATGTAGACCAACGATACAATAAGTGTCTCTTGTACCACTAAGGAATTAAAAGCGTCTGCTCTTAGCTCTTCCGAGAGAGATTACCTTGACAAACATGCGCCTATTTGCTTGTAAATGACTTGAGTTTCCTCTTATACATGCAAGCGAAGAAAGAAACAAGCGCAGATTATTATCCCATCACATACAACCATTGAAAGGTCATTATCAAAAGCCATTTTCTTCCGCCACGATCAATATGGCTGATCTTAACCGTCATAGAAGTTCCAATGTGCACTTCCACTATGCAATCTACGCTAAGTACCAAATCAATGGCGTTTTGAAGTAACGATTGGTTTGATGTAGAACCAAAACAACCTAGTAAGTGCAAGAGAGAGTAAGAGTTTGACTGAAGTGAATGCTGCGTTCAACTATAAAATCAAATTTCGAGGAATTCTTCAACTTGGGATAAATCGTGTCTGACACATGATGGAAACACAAATGAAGGATTATTGGTTACCATGGTAACGAATTACGAAAAAACGATTTTCATGTTCTTTCATTCCTTGTAGTAAGACTTCAGACTACGATTTTAATTTGTATGATTCGACTCATTAGTAACACAAAGGTTACAAGATTGCTACTTTCCATGGAAATGAGCTATGAAAACAAAATATCTCTACTCATTTGACTTTTAGTGTAATAATTTGTTAACCACTTAGGTTAATAATTATGCTTAAAATGATCAAATTGTTACTTAGATGTGATTTTCAAATTAGTTTGCAAAAACAATTTTTTTTATCCTCAATGGATTTAAATTTAAGATTTAAAAACAGACATTTAATAGACTTCAGATAAACATATCTTATACTTAAACGATAAACTGAAAATGAAATGAACAAACACATATATACAACTGATATTACTCAACTTCTAATCGATGTGCTTGATTTATGCCCCAGGCATTTTGTTACAGAAGCTTTCGGAATGAGCTGACAAATGAGGAAGAGGTCTCGAGGGTATTATGGTATTTCAATATCAAACATTAATCAATTTCAGCCTTCTTCACGATGGATAAGTATTTGGTCAAGGTTTCTTCACAAACCCACTTATTGACATTACTAAGAGGGTAAAATGACAGATTGTGATAGAGAAAAAGCCCAATATGCATAACAAGTGCAACATCAATACTTCAAATTTGTCATATTTATTCAATTTCTTCTGGTTACGGATAGAGAATTCATTTATAAAATATTGTACGATCAACTGCACTGATCATTTAAGTCGAATAAATATCAGTTGGCAAAAAATATTCATCATAAGGAATTTTGTACAAAGAAAATTTACTTTATTAACTGCCATACAGTTTTTGAAGAAAAGCATAACATACTCAAAATTTAGCTCATCATTCTAAAAATGATGACTTAAAGGTATTATTATTGAATTGAAATGTAGTTTATCCTCCATAAAAAATAACTTTTATTGATGCCAACAGGTTCATCATTATTAGACAATGATCATTTCTCCTGAACAAAAAAGCCTCTGTGGTTCAAGTATGATTAAAACCATAAAGCCATCACTTCAACAGCTTAGGTTGGCTAACCAAGCACGACAGTGGATTGCTTTGAGGACAGGCATAATTTAAAAATACAGTTGTTGAGAGAGCCTTTGGGACAGTTAGTACCGTCAAATGTTTTGGGGATAAGTTTAATTGTAAAAACCGACAACTATGTGCAAGCATTACTCCCTAAGGCCATTGTATTGTATTGAATGAGAGGTCAGAGTTAATAGAAAACACTGCACTGAATAGGATTCCTTAAGGGCTGTTTGCAGCAGTCATTTGGTTCTTGAAATAGGAAACATTGGTAAAAGGGTGAGAAGGTTCCTGAGGGTCACTGCCATGGAACGATCTCAGGACATGAAAACAACTCAGATCTCTCTAATGATATGAGAGCTTAATCCAGTGAACAAGGCAGTTCAGAGTAATTTCTTGCATAGATTGTAGGTATGTAGGAATTAATCACCCTATCTATGGTGATCAATTCCTAGATACCCACAAAGTCATTTTGCGACATCATGAAAATGATAAGCCCTGTAAGGCTTAACAGTGAAAGTCCAAAACCAAATTTTAGATCCCAGGGTCAAGGGCAGAGTCTGCCAACCTTTCCAAAATAGCCCAGGACCATCACCAAATCTAGTAACAAACTCTGAGAATCCAAAATAGATTCACTCAAAGTTTTAAGTCTCCTGTGACAGTTATGGAACACATGAAAAACTCTTGAAAACACCAAATCACAGTTCAGTCCCTTCAGACTCAATCACAGAGTCCTCTCGGGACAGAGCTGGAGATGGTTGTTCTGCTTGATGCACATGATGAACCCGACCAGGCAGAAAAAGTCTCATGTTTCCTGGTCAAAACCCTCATAGGAGCTGGCAATTTTCACCAATAGATTTTATTTTAATTTTAAACCAAGGTACACATCAATGACAGAATGACAATACATGATTGATTCAGAAAAAAAAGACCAATTTTTATACTTTTACGGATACTTTTTTTGTGTGGCTTTTGTAAAGAATTTCTTAAATTCCTTAGGGTAAAGTGAAAACAAACCTAGGTAAATCAATAAAATAAGATTGAATTAATTATCTAATTGACTAAAATCAGATGAACCAGTTTTTTAATCCCTGTTAATGTTCCCACCAATAAACAGCGTTTAATAACAACAAACTAAAACTACAATGTAAAAATATTGAACATCATTTGATGATAATTACTTTTTTTCAACTTTTCCTTAAAAAATTTACATCTGTAAATTTGAATTCCAAAATCGTAACAGCCGAACGGCCCAGTTTCACAGGAAATCAAGCCAGTCAGGGATCTATTGAATTCTTATTGATTCTCAATCCCCATGTTTCCTACAAATTGGAATCCTCCAGTACCACTGGAATACAATATCCTGTTTAATTAACGGCAGATGGCTGATTTTGTCCATTACCTATCCCTTCTATAACATTGCAATAAACTTGGAGTCCCTCAAAGTGACAACGATGGTATTTATTTATTCATTGAGTTGCATCTAATCACTTCTCATTTTGCTTACTGATACATAATTCAGCCCGAGGCTCCAAAAATCAATTGGACACTGTCAAAATCTAATCAAAAGTAGAGTTGGAGAACAATTGATTCACTGAACTCTGGCAAAAGTCACAACTGTCTCTTCCAGGCCAGACAAGAAACTGCAATGTCACCTAATAAAACATTTACTGAAATTGGTAGACCACAGTAAGCCCAAGAACTTCACCCGAGCTTGGAAATAAACCTAATTAAAATGCCAGAAGTTTGGTGCCAAAGATAGGAAAGTGTTAATTGCTTCCATTAAGATCAAATCTTTGAAACTTATCAGTGTGATTTTTTATATTTTTTTGTAAGGTGTACATTTTTCATGTCGAACTCAAATATCAGCATTATATTTAGGTCTGGCCACTTCTCAAGGTCTTAGAGATAACCGTATCTTAACTGTTTGACAGATGGTTTTGGAGTATATCAAGATGACTCTATCTATGAACAAGTGCAAAGAAGACTACCACATGTTTGTAAAATTTATGACTTAGTTCCTTAAGAAATATAATCATAAAAGTTTGAAAGAACTTTTTATCAACCAAACAAAATAAAAAGATACCATCTCAAGTAGGCTTGGAATTTATAGAGATACACACAGAATTTGTTTAGTTTTCAAGGACTCTGGCCCAAAAAACATACATGTAAAGGTTGAACATTGCATGTTGTATTGTTAGCAATAAATATCTTTATAGTGAAGAATTATTTTACATAGATACTCCCCAATTCGTTTAAGAGTCTTTATAATTTGCGTAGACATTAAGATTAAGAACTTCTTGTGAGTTGGTTGGCTGAAGTTATCAAGTAAGCAGAGTTGTCGTTCTTGGCTGTAATAGTATAACATGAAAATTATATAAAGAAAATATGAAATAAGAATCTTTAAGCCTCAAATCAAATATTTTTATGCAGCATCACCCAAAGAAAATATTTAAAGTATATTTTATTTGCATTAGCTCTGGAGCTTTCAGCGCCAAAATAAGATAAGCATATTAAAGCAACAATACATGTAAACATGCGTCTACTCTCGAAGAGGGAGCGAAAAGACCATCACCTATAATGAGAATATGTTTACTTTCTACAGGGTGTATTGGGGAAAAGGGGGGGGGGCTCAGCCCCATCAAACACACACTAAACCTGCGATCATCAGGCAAAAGCAATATGGCCGCCGCATTGTGTAAATAAACTTTGTTATCTCAATAAACCTTGTGCAAAACATCGTCTTCACTGGGTGTACAATGATCGTAAAGGTATGTGCGAAAAGGTGACAGCTGAAATGTCAGGGTTTTGCTGACAATTTAAAAATACCTCCATGACTCTGTATAGATTTGCTTTGGAAAATGTTCCATAACATGTTAAGCCAATATTGAAATCGTAACCGGATATTTTGACAGTTCAGATTTATCTGCTTTGAGAAATATCCAAAAACATTTCTATGCAAAATCACTACTGAAAACTAACTTGAAATTTCAAAGCGTTGTCAAACATTACCTAACTTTCTCCAATATTTTTTTGGATATGATGTTGACCACGAAAAATATTTGGAAAATGTAACATAAATTTGAGAACCAATTTTGAGAAGCTTTCAAAAGTTGACTTTAAGAATATGTCATGGATCAGATTATAGGTATCATTTTGAATACCTCAACAAAATTGCTGGCGTGGAATCCTGTAACATTATAGTTTTCGATCCAATATCAAGAATGATAAGATAAATGTGAAAGTACTTATAACTTTGGAATATTTCCAGGAGATCTCAAATGCCAGGAATGTCTGGAATTTATTACATTGATATCTTCATGATGCAAATAGCTGGAAGATATTAGCTCTTACAACACCTTGCATAAACCATCAATAGTTAACATGGTTAGAGAATATTTACCTTATAATCGGTTGTTTAAAGTAATAATTCTTCTCCATACTAAGTCTTAGTTTGTCATTGGTGTTAATATTTTTAAAAATATGCACATTAAATTTTCAGTTTTTTTAAAAATTATTTTCAAAAATTTAACAATGTTTATCCAAATACATTTTGCAATTATTCTATATTTTCATTGACATGGATAAAGGTTATACCGGTATACTTTCATATTCTTACCGATATGTCAAATATGTTCATTAATATACATACTAAAACATTTCCCCTGTATTCAAGCCTTAATGACTGAAAATCTTAACATCATTGACTTATAAGCTCAGAAATTACAAAAGTTATATTGAATAATGATACTGCATTTATTAGAGTTTCTACTGGAATATGTAGTGATTATTTCTAGGTCAAACCAATAATTACTTACCAACATAATGAAGCAACATCTGTACAGTAACCATCTGGTTTTAACTAATACTATGCATTGCTATTGAACTAAATATTTACAATTTCTTTTTAACCCTTTCAGTGTGGGTCAACCTAGTGTATGAAACAAGCCTGAGAAATAACCTGTTCAAAAGTGTTATATTGAAGATTTTAATGATAATATTGAAAAAAATCTCAAAGAGTTACAAGCCCAGACTGAATGTAACAATGTTCTAGGCTGCCAGGACAGGCTTTATTTTATACACTGGTCAACTTTTATACATAAATCTTAAAATCAAATTTTAATTTGCCTATGAAATAATGATATTCTCACAAAATGTTAAAGAATAGATCAGAAAAGGTTAATATCAAAATCATGGTAAGTATTTTACACAAGAGTATCCAGTGTTTGAAAATAATGGGTTTGATATTATTGATATAAAAATTCTTAATTATTATTGATAATTTCTACCACATGATAGTAACCTCACACCAATACTATGGATTCAGTTCCCCACCAAAGGCAATAATAATATTCCACATATTAAAATTCAAAATGACAGGTAAATTATCTATTTTCAGTGATAGCATCAGCCTAGGACCTCAACCTGTCTGATTAATGGACACTGAGAGTGAGAGGGTTAACACCCGAGGCATATGTCACCAGCTGTGTGAGTGATTGATGTACAACCCAGTACATCTCCAGTTGTTGCAACCTGTCTCACTGGTTAACCCCGTCAGTGCCATCATACTGCTGACAGTGACAGATTTGGACACGGCTGGAACCAAAGGATGACCCTTCACCCAATAAGTGCTAGAGGCAGTTTAACCCTTTCCCTGCACCATTGCAGAACTTGATCTAACATAATTTTATAACTGGTTTAACCCAAAACCTAGCATTTGATAATATTAATGCAAACACATTGGATGCCTTGCTGTTTAACCCTTTTAATGCCATCACTTATGCCTCCACAGGAGAAAAGTATTGGTTAATCCTTAACCCTCTACATGCTAAATATAACCTACTCCCACGAGATATTTCCATGTATTCATTCATAAAGTTTACACTATTCACATCCTGTAGAATGCGCCAAAAAATCAATTCAAAGCTGTGATGTCAAATAGACATTGAGACTTTAAGATATTGATCACATTTAGTGTAATCTTGATATAATTTCGTTGTTATAAAATATTTGATGAAATTACCACACAATGACAATATTGAGGTAACAATTAATCCACTGAAGTACAGATGAAATACAAGGGGACTTGTCCCCACGACAGTGACATATTGGAAGGTTGACCAAATTGTTCAACCATCTGAGAAAGGTTCAAGGGGTTGACAAGTACAAGTAGACCATTCAGATCTGAGACTCTTCAAGCTCACTAAGTGCTTTCATCTAGGATGTTTCTCCATATATCTTGTGCAGCTTGGTGTTGTAGTAAAGATTTAAAATTTCTTGGAAAATATTTCAACAAAGTAAATGTTTTTTGATAGTGGGAAATGGATATAAAATTTCATTCTGAAAAATATGACAGGATAACAAATAACAAGGTCAGAATTTCGGAAAGACGGCTCGGCCATGGGCCATTTTGCGCATTGGATGAAAAAAATTGCCCAATAGAGTATAAAGTTAAATTTCAACATAAGGAAAATTGTTCATTTGTAAATAAAATCATTCTCAAAAGCCAAAAAATAGCCCATTGTCAAAGATGCCTTTCCCAATCCCTACAACATGATATGTTCATCACCATTTTATCCTTAATAGTGTTATGTTTCTCTTTGATCGTCTTTACAATTCATGACTGACATTAAGTTTCTTAACTTTTACTGTCCTTTTAGAGTTGTTTGCTGTTTTTGTCAATTCTAAATTGACTTAAAGTATAACTTTTATCAAAAGGTTTCATAATCAAAATTACTTGCCATGAGAGAAAGGAAAAGGAAATGTCAAACTTGTCATTAATAATTAGATCCCCTTCACCCTTCTCTTCTAAAATAAAAACAAACCTTACAAACTGAAAGGGTTTTGAAAACAGAAACAACAATTTATCATTATCACGTTTTTCTCCTTA
Source organism: Steromphala cineraria (assembly GCA_916613615.1). Classification (NCBI taxonomy): domain Eukaryota; kingdom Metazoa; phylum Mollusca; class Gastropoda; order Trochida; family Trochidae; genus Steromphala; species Steromphala cineraria. Next base: position 35,032,512 of record OU744721.1, read on the forward strand.
GGTAATGAAGGTTTTTATATAAAATATATGTTCAAATTCCAGACAAAACAATAAACACAATATAGTTTTAAGTTCAAAATTATTCTTGTACAAGATTATTTCATTCATAGAAATTGAAAGGATAGAAATTTAGACACATGCAGTGTATGATTTTTTAAACTTTACTATAAATGGTAATGGTCATATGTAGCAGCCTTGCTTAACGCCTATACATGTAAAACAATCAACACCCAAAACAATTATTCCAGCAATTTATATCCTGTGATCAACTCCTAATCTCTCGACCTATTTATACATTCCAATCTGTGACTTTTTGTGACACATAGTAGACATGACACAAAGTAGAGACATAAATATGACAGAGGCTGTTTACTTTGTCAGGAAAATATAATGGCGCAGTCAGGATGAGCATTAAGTGGACGGCCATTAAGACATGACAGCTTGCTTACGATGGCTCAACTGACATGGTCATACATCTACGTTACAAGCCAAACGTCCCTGATGTTTGTCACATTTCATCTCGCCTCCATAAGTAATTGCGCTCACTTATCCCTCAACATTCACAAGTTCTTTCAAAACACAAAACTAGAGTAGGGTGAAGCAGGCAGTCCTTCTATATATATTTAGATCTAGAGAGATCTTGGTTTCATAACTATGATGCATATGTTGTCCACAGTAGCTTACATGTTTTAACCACAAGGCGTCTTTATCAGGACTTTGGAAATATGTTTGCCAAATTTTGAATAGCAAATATGTACAGGAACCTCTTTTCACAAAGAGGCTATTCTTGCATTGGTTATTCACTAGATAGATATATCCTAGAATATTCGTTAAATCGGATTTGGTTAAAAATTTGCGATCAAGTCTACAGTGACAATACAATAAAAGCCAATATTTTTAAAAAGCAAAAAGTTAACAACAATTATATTTAAAGAAATAGCCACAAACTTTATATCACCCACAAACATTGTTGATATTTGTATTCTACATTGAAGGATGGGACAAAAGGTAAATGGTGAAAAAGATGCCAAGATATTTTGAAAAGATTGTCAAAAGTGTTGACAAGTCATGCATCCAAGTTATGGTCACATGTCCAATTTTTTTTGTCACATTCACATCTTGATGGTCTCGAAGTCTTGACAACGAGGTGACCCTAAACAAGTAGACAAAAGAATAAAATCAGGAATTTAATTTTTTATCATTTACTCCCCCTTTGTCAACAAAACTTTTTCGATTAACTTTTACTTACTTTGATTGATATCCATAAAATTGCCAAGTTAACTAAATAAAGAAAGAATGCTCACATTATGTTCCCTACGTCTACATGATAAATGATGTAACATATTACTACCGGTAAACCACATTTACCACTTTGTAATATGATATTTTGAACATTGTTTATTTTTGGCAAACTATTCATAAATTATTCAATACATTATATTTACATATCCAAATTTAAAAAAAACAGATATCAAATACCAACATCAATAAATATCACATTTTCTGTTTCACAATTTGTAATCTAAATCTATTAAAACAATTATCAGTATGGTTAGAACTTATTCAATATATTAAATTTACATACCAAAATATTCCAAAATCAGATAACACATACTATAATTACCAGATATCAAATTTCTGTTTCACAATTTTTAATCTCAATCTATTTAAACTATTATCAGTATGGTTAGAACTAATTCAATACATTAAATTTAATTTAAAGTTAATAGATAACAAATACCAACATATGATATCACACTTTCTGTTTCACAATTTTTAATCTCAATCTATTTAAACTTATCAGCATGGTTAGAAGTACGACAACATAACTGCAATAATCGAGTACCGTTTCCATGGCAATCATCACAACAGGGTCCCTTAATGCTGACAAGTTAACATAATATTGAAATACCTGGATCTGTACTTATATTCCATCAGTTTCAAATGGTGCATAAACTCAGCACTCTGACACAGTTTGTGCAATAAAACACACAATAAACTCCCACACATGCATCAGCTAAACCCGTTGATTATCTGTTAAGCTTCTGGATGACGACATTTTGATTACTTTACTTATGTTGGTCATGCATTTAGCTCCTGTATATACCTAGAATTTGAAAACTGGCAATATTATTTTACATGTACAACTACATGGGGCTTCAATCACATCTGTATGACTATATATATTCAGATTTTAGAAGGGTTGATTTTTACTGAATTTTTTTTATTGAGAAACGATAATTTGATGTATGTTCAATATTTACTCTCAAAGATATCCAGGAAAGCCTTTGGTAGTCAATGCCTCTTCTATTTTCTCCTGTGATCATTGGTTGGAATACAATGACCACCAACAATGATTTTGCAAAGACTAAGTAAATCAATCATTTGAATGATTTTGCAAGAGCAAATACAAGAGCTTGATTGGCAGTGGTAATGATATGAGTATATACTGCAAATAGAACAAAGTTTGACCAACAACGATACGTGTATTTCACAACTTAGAAAATGTTTTCTAATTTTCATTTGAGGATCCTCACAAATAAATATGTCATCAAAAACATACATCTTCATTTCAAGTCAATTTCTTATACAGTAGAACATGGATATAGCGATCACGGATATAGCGAACACTCGGATATAGCAAACAAATTTTCAAGTCCCGTCCCTATATAATATCATTAAAATTATATAATATTATGCATATAGTGAACACCGGATATAGCGAACTAAATTCTTTGGTCCCTTGGAGTTCGTTATATCCGAGTTCTACTGTATTTGAGAGTTCAACCAGTAAAAGGTGATTAGCAGCCTTCAAACAGAATTACTAATCACTGTAAAACAAAAAGTTTCTCAGCAAATATGTCATAGTAAGTGTGGCCACACAATGAACGTCTACCATTTCAACTCCTACAAATCTTCTCATGTGAATCTACTTGAATGACATAAAAGCACCTACTCAAGCATATGCCTCATCCTTGCAAAGGCAAACACTCGGTATGTATACTTGAATTGGTTCACTTACTGGGTACATAGGTCTAGCACAAAGATCTGCAAACTGCCATTGTGCATCAGTTCAACGTACATTTTCAAGTTCAGAGCGTCTTATAACAAGATGCTTTTTTTCAGGGCAGAGTTTTGACAACGGTTTTCTTTGCAAATCAGTTGGGTTGAATGAATTTGATGTGAAATATGAATTCAAAGTCAAAATGGCTTGAAAATTTCGGCTTGAATTTATTTTGTCACAAAACTCACAGTGCCTTTCAATGCATGTTTTCAGAAGTAGGGTTCATAAATTCACAAAGGACAAAATATTAACACATTAATTATCAATTTTGTTATGGCACAAACAAGGGATAAATTTTGCTGACTTTGTATTTGGTTCTTTTGAAAGTGTTTTCGAGGATATATTAGTCACAGATGGGAGGAGTTTAAACTTTTTGTGAATTGATGACGTCAATTTGAAATCCTAATGCGGCAAAATCTCTCCTTTGAAGGGCATTCCTAACACTACAGCCTTTCACAACATATCTGTGTCATATTTGCAAAAGGATATTCCCAGTACGACAACCATAATAGCAAAACTAAGTCAATACCATCCAGCATCCCAAAAATCAATATGTCTGGAAAATAATACGTAACCATGAACCAGACACTATGAATTGGCTTCTCTGATAGACTAAAATTCATCCATGAGAAATGTTGTTACATTATGGGTGATGTATTTTACAACTTATGCATAAATATAAGTGGAAGACCAAAAACACAAAGAATGACACAATTTTAGGACACTGTCATATTGCAAGAAATATATATAGAATTTGGAGAAATCTTTTTCCAAATAATAACCCATATTTCCTGTAATCAATGAAACAATTTGAAGGTGGTGCAACAAAATCAACCATATGAATAAAGAATCCAAACAATATATATTTATTTTTTCATTCTACAAACTGAACCTATGATCATCACTCTTAATGTTACCAAATTTCACATCACATAAACAACTTAGTATATGAATCCATTTCAAGTTATGCACTTCACATGACATAAACAACTTAATATATGAATCCATTTCAAGTTATGCACTGGAGCCTTCATTCATCAAATTACATAATAGGTTACATTACAATCTCTAAATTGAAAGTGACCAATGGGATTTCACAGATCACTTGAGATTTGGTGTCCATGGTGACCTGCCTCCCAAAAGCAAAATGGCCGCCATTAGGCGTCTGCCTAATGAGGCCCTCTTAATGAATCACCCACTGAAGCTAAAATATTGTGAAACACAAAGAGAGAACCCATCTGTCTGTTAGTCGTCTGCTGTTACATGTTGTAATGGCTTCCAACTCACAGATGAACCATGAATCTAATCAATAAATGCCTTGTCCAGGCGGTTTGGTTACATATTCACACAGAGACTTGATCGTCCAACCAGAAAACAGATTTCAGTAAATAGTTGGTCATAAATGAAGCTTTATGTGTGGAGAGTGTGCATGTGCACATGAACTGACTATAAAATCATGGTACAAATAGTTTGTTTTGTCATGCAAAATATGGATGAGTCCTTTGTGAGACTAAAATCATGGTAGAAATTTGTTTCCTTTTGACAAATCAGATGATATTATGTTATCAATTTAAAGTTTTTGTGTGAAAATATTTGTTTAATACAACATCTCATAATACTGGTGGAAGGTATAGACTCTCTTTGTAACATCTGAACATTATCATTATCATCATTACCATTATCCATTGCTGTATCATATACCTTCAGTTCCAATTGTTGGTTTCAACATGATCATACAATTGCTTTTTAATCAAACCATAGTTTTGTGTGTAATTCTAAATTCAAACAAATCTAATTAAACTTTTTAAAAAACATGTGATGAATTTTTTTTTAAAAGAAAAAAAGAACAGTTTTTTATCATTTTAAAAAACTGCTAAAATTGAAAAAATAGGGCAAACAGGAACATGCAAACAATACATACAAAATGGTGGTGTAAACATTTTGATGAAGTTACATCAACAAAAGGCTATATTTTCCCTTGAATACAATTGATTTACAAGCAGCAAGATAAGGGTTATCTAATTGCTGTCATAAGCTCTTGACCTGGATGCAGTGTTAAACCCAATAACAACTTGTGTTGTGACAGTCAATATGTAAATAAACACCAGGGAAGCAAATGTTATTTAATTGATTATACTTGTGTGCATTTGTACTGTATATATATATATTGTGACCTACATGATATTATTGAACCATTTCCTGGATTATTTTTCCTTGTGATAATGAATTTTCACAGATTTTTAGGACCATCAATATTAATTAGTGAATTTGAGTAATGAAGACTTAAATAATTTCAAGGATATATCTTTTTAACCTGAATTATTTTCTGGACATCTTGTTTTTCAATCATTTAAAATACGTATAAAAATGATGTTGTGTTGTGTTGTGTTGAAGTTTGACGTCTGCTTCCACCTTTTGTGATTTCAAAGAACATGAAATTACAGGATCTCAATTTAACCAGAGAACAGAAGCTGTCCGAAGACACCAGCCTAGTTCACAAACAGGACAGGGTAACTTTCTATCCAATTATTTCTCTACATCCAATTATTTGGACTCAAATCCACCTGCCCTCGACAACAGCCAGCACAGGGCTAGGGCAATACCTCCATTTTCACAGGAGGCTGTTATGTTTTAGTGAAACCTTGATTCAACTCATAGACTTGATCATGGTCCCTTTGATTAATTTTTTCTTCAAGAACACTGAACATCCATCTTTGTTTTGTGGTTAAAAAGACCTGAAATTAATGCGGTCAAAAAACTTTCGTCATAGAATATAATTTATCAAGGGAAATGATCAAACTCTGCATGACCCCTACTAGCAGATTCCGTTTGTCACAAGTAATCCTTACAGATGGCAAAATAAATCCGAATTAAGTCTGAATTGTTAGCAATATTTCAAACTGAAGAGAAAAAGTTAACAAACACTAGAAAGTCTAACCAACCTGGAAATTCAGTTAGGAAATGCTTAATAATCTGTTGCAAATTATTTTGATAATGTAATTGAATCAAGTCAAACAAAACTATAGTCTACAAAAAGAAACAGGAAGCAAGTCTAAGCAACCTTGAGATTAAGCAAGTCTAACAAACCTTGATATTAAGCTAGGAACACAGGAAGCAAGTCTAACCAACCTCCACATAAAGCTAGCAAACCAAGAAGAAAATCTAACCAACCATCAGATTAAGCTAGCAGCCCAAGAAGCAACTCCAACCAACTTTCAGCAACCAAAGAAGAAAGTCTAACCAATTCTAGTAACAAATCTACCCAACTTAAAGATTCAGTTAATAAAGCCTAGCAGTAAGTCTAGATTCAGTGAGTAATTTCAAATGCCTATCAGCAAGTCCAATGGACCTGCAAGCAAGAGATACAGTTTGTCAGGTAATCCAGGTGGAAATAAACCCTTTGGTCTCCTGCCAACCCTAAAGTTCACAGGTAGTAAAACGAGGGTAAACCAATGTCCATCACCTCCTAGTCGATCTAGTCAAACACACTTCCTGACAAGAATGTAAATGAGGACTCTGTGACATGCTTAAAATCATCTCACGTCAACCTTGTTGAAATGCTGGCCTACTAGCTACCATCAAGCACATTACAATTAAATGTTGCAATTGATTAGGTTTTGATATGCTGTTCCCTTAAAATCAGCCATTTTTCATATAAAAATAAAGTGTTATGCATTGGACCAATATCATTATCAGTCTCCTGTTAATATTTGCCGTCTCATTTTGATTCAAAGTAACTTCAATGTAATAGAACATTATAACAAGTTCAACAAATTGACTTTCTATAAAACCTGAAAAATACAGGATATGTCATTTGATTTCAGTATGGGAAAGGTTATGAAAACATTTCATTTCTTTGTTACTTTTAAGCAGTTAGTGAAGAAAAAACAAACAGTCAAAAGGTCCAAGGAAAAGGTCATCCTGAAAGGTTAAACTTCAGTGACACTCCGAGTTAAGAAGTTTGGGTACAGCAGGGAGATAGTATATTGCCCTCATTATTCTCTATCAGTAATGATCAGACCAACATGCCTCAGGCATCCCCACAGTTAACAGAAATTTGAACCCAAGACATACTAAGTGTGTCCTGCACTATCATAAATCTATTTTCCTAGTATGTCAGCCAGACCTTAAAAGAGACAAAAGCCTAAGTATAAAAGTCTATTAAAATATCTGGGAATTCTTTTTCTACAATATGAAAATATAAGCATATGAAAATCAACGAAACACAGTCTCCTTTTCTTTTTAAATACTTTTTTTTCAATTAAGATTTACTGTTAAACATTTCATTTGTAACAATGTAAGTTTTAGACTACTATTTTCCCCCAATGTTGTTCTAAAGAATTTTTAAAGAGGTTAATTTAAATATCAATGCTTTTGAATTTGCCATTTTTATTCAGTCCTTTTTATCCGGAATTGAACCCTTGATTTAAGCTGGAGAATATTTCATTTTGCAATACTATCAGTATCACTTGATATCAAACGAGAAAGAAAATTCAACAAAATCAAAATATGATACTGTCAATAATTATAATATATTGTTAGTCTTTTATCTCAGGATATCACACAAAAGATTTCTAAAACCCAGCTTCAAATATTTTTGGATATTGTTTTACAGAATACCCAGTTATTCATACATATCAAATTACAAATTGTCAAAATCTATTCATATTTTCCTTTAATTATCTCCCCAAGGAACAACAGCCTGTACTATCATATAACAGATAATCCTTAATATTAACAATCTGTATTAATTAGTTCCTACACCGGGTTGCTGGTATAAGAAAGCTTGGATCAATGTAATCAATGCAAGGCAGAAAGTGCCACTAAACTGCTTGTCTGGCTTTCTACAATAAAGAGAGGAAATAGTCTACACTGTATCGCAGTCTCCTATAGCTATTTTTATTCATAAATATCATCATAAACAAAATTTCTAAGAAAAGTTTAACTTTTGATACAGCTTATTTCACAATTCACTAAACTCCCTTAAATAAGGGATTTGAAAGTACCTGATGAAAAAAATGATTAAATTTGACCTTTGGTGACTTTTAGCAAGTCTTGTAATAGCTGAGCAGTGAGAGCTCCAATGTAAACAGGGGCTTTGACAGAAGAGGAGGATAGCTAAATGAAGTATTGGCCACTTTCACTGGCTTAAAAAATAAAATGGAATTTATAAAATCTAGAGTACTAAATGCGAGAAAATTTAAAATCTGTAGAATTTGAAAGGAATTTATTAATAGGTTTGTCAATATAAAAGGTTGAGCTGAAATATTACTTTTCACTGTTAAAATTATCTTTTTTCAACAAAATTTGACATAATGATGATACAATGATTATGACAATATAAGTGAAAATTATGGAAATCTCCAAATTCAACAAATTTCAAGTTTTATGTATTTAGAAGGCCTGATGTAGATTCTCTCAATTGAGAATGAATTCGATACCATCCCCTTTGAGAAACTTCTCAATGGTAACTGAAACCTTATAATTCAATGACTTATCAAGGTTCTTTGTTGTCAATTTGGACAAAAGATTCAGCTTTTAGATGTGACAAGGACTTTCTTCATGTGGTCCAAACAGATGAGGTACACAACTCGACCATAGATCAACATCCCAGTGAAGCTGTGACTCAGAACCTAGCCCATGTGTAAACTAGATCCATCACATACTTCACATGGACTGCATATTTTGTCCCGAATAATCAATGGCGATTGCCTTGTCTACAAAATCAACCAAATTGGGTAAAACAAGAATGCCATTTCATTTCAGAAATCAGTGCTAGTTGAAGCTCCGGAGTGTTGACAGAGGCAGGGTATGGTGGAAGGAGACATCGATAGCCCGTATCACTCAGCCTCCCATGCTGGTTAATCAAGGAGTATTTAACAAAGGTACTTACAGAAGCGTATACTGGTGCCGTCAGCAACATGGTGGTCAGAGATGGCCCGATACCCGCATCAGTTAAGCTTTATCTCCAGAACTGCACACAGTAACAATGAATGTCCTCCTCTTCCTCTCTATAGCCGAGGATACCTGGACAAAGTAGGTCACCTGACAGTTGGAATGCAATTTACTCAGGTAGCGAGAGAGTTTGTCCTACAGGTAAACTAGGATGGGACAGCGAGGTAGTCCCGACTGCAAAGCCTCAACTCCACTAGGTGTCCTGTCCCTGGTGTTGACTGGTGTCACTGCTGCTTGGTGTCCCGGCTGGCCAGAGGGTATTGATGAGTCGCGGGTGTCCGATGTGGTCTGTAATCTGACCCGCTCTCCCTCCTGACATAATAGTCTGATCGGCTAGCAGGCCGTCAGTTGGCCATCAATAACAGCGGCAGATGCTGGTGGAGTGAGGTAGTCCACTCGTCCTGCCCACAACAATGACAGCTTCAACAGGGGACTCTCTCCCTAAATTACATAGGAGTTAGAGGTCACTCAAGCATGTCGACCTTGGAGGTACATCAGTTGAGTTATTGTCTACAGAAGTACACATGTGTAATACCTATGTCAGATCTCAGAGACAAGGTGGTTCACTGAGGCAAATCCAGCGTTTTTCACAAGACATTAACTTCTAAGAGCATGTATAGAGGATAAGGCTTCTACTGTGTTTTGAGTTTGTCTTTTCAGCGGTCGCTGATGCATGACCAGGATTTTTTCGGTCACAAAACAGTTATTAATTTTGATTAGCATTTCCATGATCATTACCCTTGGGCTTGAGCTTGAATGAACCGTGATCTGAATTTCAATTTGGGCATTGGCTCAGGGTCAGACATGTTTTGACTATGTCAGGGAGGAATTATGAGCCGATCAGCTTTATTGCATGACGATAACAACATAGCACTCTGTGTGTGAACAGAGAGAGATTGAGTAGGAAACTGGAGTCGCTGGCAAACGTTAATGATATCCCAGACTTCAATGACAGCCAATTCTAGTCTTATTATATGTGTGCGATATCAGCAGGGTGTTAGTCCTGCACACGATCCTGTAAGGAATCAACTATGAGCATGTTTCCTTGACAACATATCGTTTGAGAAAATTTGAAAAATTGACAGTTGTGTCCCTCATAAAAACTTAATTTGGTTTAACAAAGTGATTTAATTGCTCCATCATAAAACCTGTTATATTTTGGTTGAATGAAAGATATAGGGCACAACTTGAAGTTTATTAGTATTCAGTAGCAAAACTCCAATTTTATCTTGAGAAAAATTTCATTAAACTGAAGACAAATTCAAATTAGATTTCTTCATATTAGCATCATCATTTTTAGAAATAACACAGAATCATTTTCTTAACATTTATAAAAAAATATCCTACTTTTCTGAATTGACAATTAGATATTTTCATTAACATAACACAAATGCCCAACACATATCTGTAAATATCAGACATTATCAGATATCTCTAAATAAATTTTCTCTTTGTCAATCACACACCAAAATAACAAATCTATTTCAATGACATTTTCCGCAAAACTAATTGACAGCTTGTCTACAAAGGGGAGATTATCAGGGTCGATCAACCTAACACCTGCTTAACAGCCAATCACAGATTTGTGGGGGTGTGAGGGGGTCAAGTATCACCCCTATCCCCTTCAAACGCGCCCCCACCGATCACTGATAACGTGAAGACAAACACAAAGCCTTCCATTGGTTGGACACTTTAACACTGCACCCTTTGTGCAGTTGAAATTTGAACCAAAAGTTACCTCCCTTTGAACACATCACTCATGTGTTAAGCTAAGTTTTTTAGGAATTTTTTTGGAATATGTGTTAAGCTATTTATTTTAGGAAATTTTGGGGAATATTTATTGGATAGAAATAAGGATATATTTATATAAAAAGAATTAGAATTAGAATTAGAATTAATAAAATAGGATAATTACAAATTATTGATATAATATATTGATTTCATTGACTGTAACATTTGATATAAGAACAATATATCAAACTAATATTTCAACCATTATCCCAAAAAATTCGTAAGGATTTTTAAATATATTTTCAAGACATTTTATATTTATTTCTTTTTGAAGTGAAATTTTCATAGAAATACAAAAAACGTCAAATTAATATCAAACTAATGAAAATACAAAGTGAAAATGGCAGCTGAAAATAGTTGCCACAAAATGTTTTCGTATCATTTCAACTCTCCTCCCATGAGGCCTATAAATAAATGAGCCCGCACACACGACTGACAGTAAAGTATCTCTGTTTCCTGTGGTGTAGACTTTATAAGTCTCTCAAGAATATTTCAATAACAACACTGTCGTGATCTATGCCATTGTCATATTGAATATTTTCCACATCTTGCATTACTCCTGGGATATCTTTCATAAATAGAACGTTGCTAAATATTTTCATGATGCAAAAATTACATAGCAAATACACCTGATTTTGGAATAGAATAAACTATAAGACATTCATATTGATATACAGATAATAAAAGATAAATTATTAATAAAATTTTGTTATACAATTTTAGACAAAAAGAGCATGTGATATTCTTTGTGAAGGAGGTCAAGAAAGTCAAGAATTTGTCAAAATAAACTATTTGAAGACAGTAAGCAGTCTAGGAATGAATTGTTTGTATAATAAAAACTTCCTGTGAAGTAAACAATTCTTACCTGTCAAGGCATATATTCTGATATACGCTATTTTAAGAGGCATCGTTAACAGATCTATACTTTGTTAAGGACTTGAAATGCTTCTATAAAAATGAGTTGGTAAACAATTTAAGATTGTGTAAACTTCATATTTCTAATCAATTCTCAAACTCCAAAAATAATCAACAAATATCAAACATTCATGTTTTTCTTAATATCACATAATCATCATAACAATGATGAAACAGCTCTATGACTAACACTAGGAATTTCTACAAACGTTCAACTTACATGATATTTAGAACAAATATTCATTTCAAGATATAACATTTATAACAAATATTCATTTCAAGCCTTTCATCAAGTCTACACGAGACAGGAAGGATGTCCATCCATCCTATGGGAAGGAAAAATACCTCCCTTTGTCGAGAGTTACTCAACCGTAACCACAATCTATGTAATGAATTTCAAACTTCTGAACAATGTCTGAAAGTTATTAAGGAGATAGCAAATTTCATAACCTTTTGTTATGCCGTGCTGAAATTGATGGCAATTTGTAAGCAATGCAGTTGTGGGGGTTAATTGAAAATGTATTTCAATAAGTTGAATTTTTAATTCGATTTCCTTTCTTTTCGAAATTATTTTCAATATTTGATTAAGTGACAAGTTTTCAAATTTTTATGATTTTGATGTTCATGATTAAAAGGGAAAGTGTTATCAAATCATAAACGGTCATATATTTAGATGTAATTAAATCATTGTTTCATTTCTTCAGAATACTTTATCAGTTTTCATTGAAAATAAAGTTACAAATTAGTATTACCACAAAATATTTTGAAATTTATCTTATTAGTACATGAAAATATCTACATTTATCACCAATAATCTCATGAACTCTTTTATAAATGAAAAACTTTTATAAGTACTTTGAATCCGAATCTCTTTTCCCTAATCAAATGTGGAATCAAAAACTGCACTTCTGTATAAATTTAGCTAAGTGGCACACTTATATTGTTTGAAAGACTAATTCAGCGAGAAATTAACCGGGTTACGGGATGGCAATCTCATATGTCATATATGCAAATGTAATCACTCACAGAGTGCTTTTTGACACTATCATGATGGAAATATCATAATTATGACATTTTCATGTAACCATTTGGGAATAAACAAATTATCTTTCTTATATACCAAATCTGTCAGCGGAGTCACATGATATTGTTGGAAAAGAGTATACATACGCAAGTGTTATAGTCCCCTTTGCTATGTAGTTCATCAGTCTTTGGAGGATTTATAATCTTACCATGAGGGAGTTATTATGAATATTGATATGGTGAAACACAGTATTGCATTGCATTACAAGCTTATTTGGTCCAAGAATGAATATCATGAAAATTGGAGTTGTTTCCTTGTTTGGCGTTAACGTTACTTGGACAGAAACTTATTCTGCACTGTGCGCACCGATGATATTGGTATCTTACGTAGAAAATGAAAATCGGTTTGATGGTGAAATATAATCTTGCCGTGAGGGAGTTGTTGAATATTGATATGTTGAAACACAGTATTGCATTGGGAGTACAAGCTTATCTGATCCAAGAATGAATATCATGAAAATTGGAGTTGTTATTTCCTTGCTAGGTGCTAACATTATGAGGACAGAAACTTATTCTGCACAGTGCACACTGATGTTGTTGGCAACTGTACTTAATGCATGCTGGTTCAAGGCGATGGAACATATTCTCTATTCTACACTGAATTTATTTGAGAGGTTATTTGGCGTTGAAGATGCCCATTTCAATAAATTACATTTGTTTCACAGTGGCTAATACTTCACTAAGAAAGCCAGTAATTTGTTTGTGTTTTTGCACACTGCTACTGACTGAAATATTGCCCAAGCAGTGTTAAGCTCAAACTCACTCGCTCAATGGTTTTGCATTTTGAAACAACTGTGCATAGGTTAATATTAGTGAGAAATTGTTTAGTACCGCTTGGGCAGTATTACAGCCATTAGCGGCGAAGGTTGATCATTTGATGCATTGAATCTCCCTTCGGAAGAAAACATTTTAAGATACTTTCTTGAAATCTACATTCAAATGAAATACAGATCACTTGGATGCAAGACGGCGTAATTAACATCAACCCCGAATGCATCCTAATTTGATAAAGAATCACCAAGTGTATTTCGTATGGACGAGGCCTTTGTCTTATTGACAGTTGTGGTCTTATAGGTCTCATTTATTCACCGAAGTATTCGATCTCTGTAGCTTCTGTTGTACTGCTGGTTAAGATAAAGAAAACTTTATCTGGATATTACCAGAATTTTCAGCTTCAAATTGAATTAGAGCATTAAACATCATTTTGACAGCATAATTAGGAAATTATTTGTACGGGAGTGTGCGAGATGTTATTGGACAATATTTCGGCCATTAGGAAGATTATCACTTAAAGATGGAAGATTCTTTGTTTCAGAATGCACATAAAACTTGTTTCAAAAACTCAAAGGGAAATTAACTAAATATTTTGTTAATTCATAAATAAATTTCACATTTAAAATTACTAACATAAACAGTATCTTGATCTTTTAACACAATGTCCCCCTTTTGAACAAAATGACATTAAAATCAACAAAATGATTTGAGTTCGTCAATTTCCATACAAAACGATGGTGTACAAGAACACTGGGGGAGTAATAGAGCCACGAGTTAACGGTAATAACGTTAGGCGTAAAACTGCACTTTTATAGCTCATTCAATAACGCCCATCAAAATATTTGTAGGAGAATTACAGGAAATCGATAATACAATGCAATCAATATGGCCGCCGACTTTCTGCTATTACACTGTTGTGGGAGTGACCAGTGGTATTTGTTTACATTCATTTGCATCGACTCTGGGTTCGATAACAAGTTTTGTATAATCGACTCAATGAATTTGCCTGATTAAGCAAATTGTCCCAATAAGCACATTTTCAAAATTGACAAGATTTCAATAGCATATCTTTTCCTCCCCAATTAACTCAAATATGATTTTATAAAAGTTAGCTCCTTCAAGTGGAAAATGTGAATCAAACAAAGGTTTGGCTTGAAGTTCATCATTAGTCAGAAATGAAATATACATGTAAATTATATGAAATATTGAAAGATAAATTAATAAGCAAGAAGGCATCTGCTCAAACTAATTGCAAATTAATTACTAAAGATGTACAGCTTGGGAGGAAAAGTTAATAACAAAGAATACCACCTCATTTATATGAAGAAACGCTGCTTTCAAAGGCAAATTTACAACCCGAGTTACTTTGCTTCAGAGGGAAATTAATTGCTAGCTACATTGCTACAGAGGTTAATTAATAACCCAAGATACACGACTTGGAGGGCAATAAACCAGAAACTGGAGGCCATTTTGAGGAGTGATTGATTTCGATGCCCCAGGGGTTACCGTTGTATGTTTCAGCTGTAAGTAGATGGACATGATATAGACAAGATGTCAGGACTGTGTTACACAGTGAATCGCTTGCTGATAGATAAGGAGGAGAAATCTTGTACATTTCATTTCAGAGTATAACACTTAGACTATGAGACGAAGGTCAATAAATGTAAAATTGAGAAAAAAATTAAATCAAATGAAAAGGAGACTGAGTTTTCTTTTTTTATAGAGTTTTACTGAGTTTTGTACATTTCATTTCACAGTCTAACACTTAGATTATGAAATAAAGGTCAATGAATGGAAAATTGAGAAAAAAATTAAATCAAATGAAAAGGAGACTGAGTTTTCTTCTTTTTTTTTTATAGACTTGCTTATGCTTTTATTTAAGTTTAAGGTATGGCTGTCTTATAATATATATATTCTGTGTTGGTCAATTTACATAAAAATGACAAGTTTACTATAATATGTATAATATGTGGACTTAAAACTGTTATCATTTCATGTAGATTCTGTGTTGGTCAGATCAAAATGACACACTAAGTTTTATTGAATATACATAATAATAATCCATTGCATGAATTTAAATACCAATTTCTGTAAAAGTGCATGTAATGTATCTATTACATGTGACTTTGTGTATACTCTTCATTTATATGGATGAAAAAAAGACTATTCATTTTATTAATTCATAATCAAAAAAAGACTTCTGTTACATTTCATTTTCTTTGTCAGTTTGATAGACAGATAGGTTTTTGGGAATATACATATTTATCTACAATGCTCCTTGCTTATCATCAGAAGTATACAAACTTGTTCCTTTCATTTATGTATTCTATTGGACAATCTATCGGTACATCAACAAGAATTACTCTTTCATAAATATATGACAAGTTTACATTGTGTACATAGTTTTTCATTGTAGATCCCATGTTGCTGGTTTACATACACCAAGACAAACCTAACTCCATGAAGGTACACCAAGAAAAAGGTTGTTCATTTCTGAAATGTACTTCATAATCAATGTCAACAAAGAAATGAAGCTCTTTTATCTTGTATATTTCATACATTACTCATGATGATCAATGAGACTATGTTTCTCGTTTATTACAGATGTGATTGGATATGGTCAGTGTGAGCCTATAGACGTGGGTTGTTCATTTCGTATACGCTATTGATAAATGTGAAATAGAGGTTGCTCGTTTATTACAGATAGACACCTAACGACATTGATCATTTATTTCATTCTGTTTATTAATGTGAACAAGTTTTTGTTCCTAAAAATATTTTTTTCTATGATAAATGTTAAATAAACATCATTCATTTTAAATATACTTCAAGTTATAAATGGGTGTAACTAATTAGCATCTATATATATACCATTAATTTCTGCTTATTCATGTAAAATAAAGCCTGCATAGTTCCATTTCAACTATGAAATAGCATCACTGTTTCATGTTATATACATATGAGTTATGTATTAAAATAGATATAACTTGTCAGGATATATTCCTTGTAACTGTCAAAAAGAAACTGACAATTAAATCATAAATGTTATTCAACCAGAGAAAACTGATTATATGATCAAACAGAAAATAAAACAGAAGTATAAATTTTCAAAATTTGTTGCAATACTCTTATCATTTTTTTAGTAACACTGAAAGTGTTAATATCAATGCATGTTTACTTGAAAAACACCATTAAATGATCATGAGGGACAACCCAAGGATACTCTCAATGAATATTTGATGCCCAAGTGCACATGCAAAGAGCAAAACAAATTTCCCCAGGGACGTAACAATATTCTGCTGAAGAAATACCGGTACTAACGTTATCAGTCAGAGGTCAAAAGACTTCCCTTCTTATATCCACATTTACGCAAATGTGTAATATATATTTAATATATTTTAACTTTTTATAAGTTTTTTCTTCGAAATTCATATGTGATAAATCACCATAGTGATTCTACACATGTATAACATGTGTTGCCTAACCCTAACAGTAAAAGTATAAGCTAGTAAATGAACCTACCTATAAAGTACCTAATAAGTATCTAAATTAACATATAAGCTAATGACATGCGTCAATACAACTTTCAAGAGTGCCCGTCCAAAGCACACGCCTTAACTATATACCAACTAAGGATCGGTATCGTTCCTCATTTCCATATTACAGCGTATTGAGATACTTATTGCAATATATTGGTACATTTCAAATTAAACATTTTGTAAGATCTCTAGACTAAAATAAAATGGTTACAAGCTTATATACAAATTTGCCTTATTTCAACATAATTTCAACTTTTTATTACATGTTTCTGTGAATCATGTTTATTGGATTGTTTTTTTCTGCGAATTTTGATGGAAAATGATAATTTTCATGTTCGATATATCAGAAATTTTCAGAAGGGTTTACAGATCTATACATATGTTGTTTCTGTATATATATTGAAATATACCTATATAGCGACAACACCATGCATCCTTAATACAAACCATTCTTTTGTGTTTTACCATCAAATTTTATTCAATATCAACCTCTAAGTTAATTCAAAAAAGATAAAGATGTCTGCCATGTTAATTCACAACAAATATATGGTAGCTTCACAATTGTAGTTATTTCATAAGTACATAAGAGTCATTGTATTCTACTACACAAGTCACCCATGACAGACTTATTAGGAGTGTCAATGCATCTTGTATTGGTGCCCCTCCCACAAACATGGGCACGTGCCTCAACACAATAGATATCATTATTTGTCCTTTAAACCATTTACAAACATTCCCATCCTCTTTAAGGAATAACTTACATATAAAGTCAAACACATCTTATAATATCTATGATATTATACTGGTATGCATATTTGTATCACTATTGTTTGCTTAGTTTTGCTAATAAAACCATGTCGATGTTTAAATGAAAATACATTTCTCAATATTAGAGAGTTCAGGTGCCATACATAGGATAATTACGGGTGGTGAAATGTAACATTAAATGTTGGAATTCTGTTTTTGTGTTACACTTGCGTTTTATAATACTCCCCCTCTCCCTATCTTAATAATAATATTGTCTTTATTTTACTTTATTGTCCTCACAACATATTGGAAATTTGTCTTGTGCCTAAGCACAGTGCAGCGCCAGTTAAGGCGTTCTGCCTTTACAATGCTGAGTGTCAAGCAAGACAGCAACAACTCCCATCTTTTAACGGCTTTTGGTATGACGCGACTGGGAATCGAACCCTGGTCTTCCGGGTGACGAGCGTACACTCTACCACTGAGCTACGCCCCCGACTAGAATATTTACTTATATCAAGACATCTTTCAGTTTCATCAACAGTTCCCCTTCCAATACACAGGCAAATGGCAAAATGATAACCATATTTAGCTCATACACCCTCTCATACAGCTTTAAGGTCGCAAACCACACACATATATATATTTATACATTTGTATATGAACCTACATCTATGTATATTTAAGGTAACACCTAACAAACTAATTATGTACATCAACATGCCATTCAACAATGCTCGTCCCAAAACAAAGAGATGTGTTTAAATGAATTAGCATTGACATACATCTGTTTAGCATAAAGATACACCTCACATACATATTTCAACTCAACCACATTAGTATATGTCATCTAAAAAAAGATGAATTCATTAATAGAATTTAACAAAATATAAAAACAAAACTAGCTAAAAAGCTAACGAAATGTGGCCCTCCCAAAAGATAAGACATGCCTCATCACAATACATTTCATCCCTTTTTAGCCTCTAACATTCTCTCTCTACCAAATGTGCTCACTGCTAAATATACTCTATTCAGGTGAGGACTACAGGTACGCTTTCATCTTTTCACACACCTGTGTTTTGTACTCAACTTTCAGGTAAAATCAGTATTTTACACCACTCCTCGTTACAACTCTCAACATGTAGCAGAGCATGCCCCCAATTTCTCCGATTGAAAGCGATCTACTACGTGCTGAGCATAATTAAGCTATTTAGTTCTTGTAAGCGCTTTCTTTGAGACGGAAGTTCTTGTTCACCTGTTTGAAGATGATTGGGAAAATTTTTGCTTTTCAGTCACTTCTATTTGTTTTAAGTTGTCAATGTAAGATTAATTGTTAATTTGAAATAATGAAGATTTTGACATTAACTGATTAAAGCAATAAAATGTTATTTGAGAAATCTCTTTTAGGTGCAAACGGCCATAAGCACTTATTGATTAAATTTATGTGAACTTATCTAGAATTGATGACATTTAATTAACTGATATTGTTTATGTAAAATTCATTTCAAAGGTATCTAGGTATCAGAAGCATGGTTTAAAAAGCAGTTTTTAATTCAAATTTAAATTTGCAAAGATTAATAAATTTTTCATTGAACTATTTTGTCATGATTTCTTCTTAATATGCATGCTTTCAATAAAGTTGGAATTTCGATATGAGAGTGTGTCATAAATTATGTATACAATAATTAATTTTTTAGATTTTAGAGCATTTGTAAGACATGATCTTCCTGAAACAGAAAACTTCATTGACATTTTTTAAACTTAAAATGTTTAAGACAGCTTAACTGAAATTCATAAAATATTTCATTTAAAGTTTCAAACGTATAATTAGTGAAAAATTATCCAATATCATAATCTTTATGTATATAACATGATAAAAATGACAAATATCACGAACTTACATCTCAAACAAAACTTAATGCTTTAACTGTAAGACGAGAATAATATTTTGAACGCTCGTATTTCCAATTACCAAAAGAAGTCGTATAAACCAGTCAAGAAAACAACAAATTATCAGGCATCAAATCCAGAAATATAGGAAACATGATATCTGTCATTCAACAAAAACTAATTGGATTTTTTCTGTTATTTCATCAACGCAACAAAAGAAAACTGATTAAAATGAAAATATCATATGACAAAGGAATTAGAAGTCATGGCTCCAGTATGAATCATCCCGAACAAGCTGTGTGAGGATAATTATCTTTGACACTAATGACAGAGCACTGCAAGCAGTTAAAGGGAGATAATCTGGACTGAATATTCAGATGCATCTAATAACTCTCTTTGTTATGAACACTAAAGCTTCTAGACGTCAGATATGGAGACAGTTGTCTAAGGAATATTCAAAGTTCATTGAAAAAATAGATCTAAGCCAAGATCATAATATAAAGGTCAAAACAAAATTTAGATTTTTTGTAAGTAAATGGTGATATGAAAGGAAATGTTTTGATTATTTATATGATATGATTTTAGGTTATGATTTTCTGCATTATTTGTCAAACAAAATGTTTTTAGACTAATGAAAATTTGTTCATCTCATGACTTAAAGTAAAAAAATTCTGAACTATTTTTTCCTGTTTTATCACAAAATACATATAATTTATTTATCTCAAATGTTATCTTAAATATTTTCTTACACAACGTTCTTAGTATTTTCTTACACAAGGTTAAAAAAGCAGTTTTCAAACACAATTCAATTTTAATGCAGATCGATATCTTATAAATGTCAATCTTGCAAAATATTTTTCTAAATATGACAAAAACAATGAATGAAGTCAAGAATCAAAAACACATCCAAGTACCAAAACGTAAGAACATATTTAGTAATCAAAACAAGCGTCATGTTTAAAGCAAGGAACCATTCTTGAGGACAAATTTACAGGAATCAAAACTCCTCAATATGCAATACATCAATAACTTCACATGGAAAATGGCAGAGAGATTTCTTTTATTTCAGAAAAAACATGATTTTATGTAGAGCAACTAGGGAATTTAAAAATTGTTGCAAAAAAAACCATGAATCGACCAAGAGCAACTATTGTATTTCCTAAGGCCATTACAGCGAGTGGCCATGCATGTTGTGAATGTACCCGCTTACCAGAGGTGATTTAACGGTTACACGCTGGGATCAAATTACAGGTAAGTGGGGTAGGTTACCTGTGTGATAAAATAACAGTACTTTCAGGTAACAATAGCCAGTTTAGTAACACCTATAACATTTATACTAACAGCATTTTGAGTAAGCTTATCTCCAGCCATGATATACATTGTGAATTATTTATAACAAAGGCTTTGATTAGATAAGCATGAAAATTGTGAATATAGATGTTGGTTTGTTATATCATAATTTTTTATGCATACTTTTGTTATTGCCATTACAGATAGTGAACTACTTAAATAGAACTTGCATCAATTAAATTTTTTCAAATTATATATATAGATCATATTTCCATTATGGATGACTGATGCATAATGATAAGAAAATCATGAATTTAATTTTAACTTTTTAAAATACATGATTTAACATGTTTAATATAGTGATTTAAGCAAAATAAAAGATGTCAAAAGTTAACAGAAGAGAAGCAACGACATAGCAATCTAAATCAGAGATTTAGAAAAAGAGGTTGCATTCATTTGTCAAATGAATATGAATGAGGCGTGATACATCTCAAGGGAGGTAATCCAGTGTTGTTTTCAATGAATAAGGCTTGAAGAGTTACTTTCTCTTTGTTATATGTTTTTTTCTTTGCTGACACACTATGACAATATTTTACCAATTGTGTTAAATAATGATCCTGTAATTTTCATGGAATTAATGTAACATGGACCAGGGTACTTTAATTTATCTTATCAAAATGTTAGTAAAATTATATATTGCAAATTTTAGTCCTCCAATCTTCAATGACAAAAAGCCTTCATGATATGTAATATTTGATGTTAAGGTTTACTGCAGCTCTACATAGGAAATATTGTGTTGGAGAATGATATAATCTAATTTTTAGAACGCTAAAAATATCAAGAAATTACATATTCACAAAATGGTCTCTTTCACACAGTAATTAAATTATCATAGATAAAACCTTAAATGTCAAACAAATTGCAAATAAGGAAGAGGATTATATGGATGACAATATCTTTATTCGTGTTCTAAAGGAGCTGTGTCGAAACGTCGCCTTACATAAATAAAGAAGTTGTCATCCACATAATCCTCTTCCTTATTGTATTCCCAACTTCTAAAATGCCTCTCTAAGAAATTGCAAATAGTAAATATAAATGGATTAGTAAAAGAAAGCCTTTAAAGGGGCAGTAGCACGTTTTTTGATAATTTCATATTTTAAATTTTTCACTAATAATTGTACGTTAATGCTAAATGTATTATTTTGATAGTGTCAAAAATTTCATAACACAAACCAATTATCCATAGTCAGAGAAAAAAGTATGAAGATTCACCTAAAAGCGATGGGCGGCCATATTGTGTGAACACCTTTAATTCATTTTGTGTAAGAAAACGGAATCGCATGGCTAAACTTTTCATTATATATTTGAAATATTACTGCTCGTAGTTTAAACGCATTGTCTTTCATATTGGAACCATTAATTTTCATTTTCCCGACATCCCTTTATATTCCCCCGAAAAACGTGCTACTGCCCCTTTAAACGTTCATATAAAATATCCTTTATCCCAATGATGGAGTGCACTCGATAACTTACTTTATCTCATTTATGCAGGACAGGAACAGTTAAGATAAAACTTGTCTATTTCCTCATTTGCTTGTCTATTTCAAATCTATTTCCCTGTTTATACAACTAGACCATGTGACAACACAATCAGTTATCAGTTTTATGGGCTAATAAATCATATATCTGCCTCGTAAATTTAATAGAGCAATGAGTTTTGTTTTTCATTTCAATTTCCAGTCATAAAAAATCAAAATGGCAACATATATTTATATATGACATATATCATAACTATACCGTATATGACTTTCACAATTTTCAAACAAATAAAATCATAATATATTACAAAGAGAAATTATGAAATATTATTAATGCCCACTAACATACATTTAAATGATAACGATAAATGAAAATTTAATGAAGAGAAATATATTGATGACAACTTCATTATTCATGGTATGCGACGTTCAAGAGTTAGAATAGTCGCATACCACAAATAAAGAAGTTGTCAACGTTCAAAACTCTGCATTTATTAAAAAAAAAGTTGTCATCCATATATTTCTCTTCATTATTGTCCTTCCAACTTGTAAAATACTTAATAAGTTAAATGGATGTGTCATTAAAACTTAGATTTAACTCCAATGAAATTTTGTTCCTAATAACTTCTCTTAAAAACAACAAACTATGACTCTAAACCATATTTTCTATTCCAACAGCTACTAAATGGCTTAAAGAATTTAACCTCATTTCTGAGTGAAAGACATCCCTTAACAAGCTTTAAGTGCCAACATATCTAGAATCAATAAATTTATTAATTAGTCACTAATTCAAGCTCTTACTGTCAAGTCAATTAGGAAATCTTAAACAATTTTCTCTGGCTAACAAAAGCATCTGTCCATTAACTAAGAAAATGTCTTAAAGGGTTCTAATCAAAGCATCAGTATTGATAATGACAGGCTGAAGATTTTTATAACTCAAGAAGAAAACTTGGACTCGAGGACGAGAAAATATCAATAGAATAGGGTATGAGGAAATTATCCATGAAGATTATGATTGAATATCAATATTTATGCCTTGTTTGCTTTGGAAAGATTTATATAAGCAACACGGTTAGGGAATGACGATTCTGATATTATAAAATAAGATTGATAAAAACAGCCCCTTTTTCTGTTGTATCAGAAATGAAGATTAATGAAAAATTAGTTATTGATGTAATATTAACCCCTTTTCTGCAGTGGCAAGATAAATATCAAACGGATAAACAAGAATAAGGCTTTATCTATAATCAATCATGCGTCATCCAAATATTAACTCTGTGTCTACTGTCATATTGTAAGAACAGAAGAAAACAGCTCAAGCCATTTGAAATATTTTAAATTTCAGCAGAGTAACCAGTAGGTTATTAACCCTTTACCAGTGGATTCTAAAAGATTCCTGTAAATTTTACACTCAGAATTAGTTCAATACCAAAATATGATTTACACATGTCTACAGATTTAATTTCTAAATGATAAATCATAAATTACTTTATATGAAAAATGCTCATGAAATGGAAGATGAAAACATTTATCAATATTCATACGTCATAATTATCATACAACAAAGGCCTGTTCACTCTCAACTGGTGGTGTAATATCAGATTATCTATATCTACCTACTGGTTCAATCTTGTATCATTTCTTAATCAGTGATTTACAATTCCAATCGTTTGACCACTCAGAATGGCTTGCCCCTTAATAAATGGGGCCTTATCAAATCAGCACTTAAAGTCATAACAATCATGAATGCAAAAAGGATAAAAATTGGGGAAAAAAAGTTTTATTTAATTTTATATGTAGATGAACAACCCATTCTCATAAAATAAATTGCTTTACAAGATAAAACATTTTGTTACTCAACTTTTACATAAGGCATGCTTGCTTCATATCAAATTTCACTACCAAATCTAATCTATTCTGAAGAACTCATTCAATTTCATTTTCTAAGACGTCCACCGGCACCTCATAAAGTGATATTATCTCTAACATAACTCTCAGCAATGATATTATGTACAGCATAACTGGCATCAAGTTATCACTTTCTCAATGCACTGGAGCATATTAGTGAGGTTTTTATGGCAAGCAATCTAAGCCAGATATGCCCCCTGCCCCTCTCGCCCCAAAATATATGACGAGAATGGGAATTGCAATATTATGTGGCAGCACTTGTTCCCTGTTCAATAGATATCTATGAACAAGGCCGTGAATCTGTTGGTCGTGTTAATAACGAGAGGTCCCGCGTATAACTCATCATCCAACAGCTGGGAGGCCATGTTGGATCTAACTCGAGATGAGTTATCTTTTTCCCCGAGATAATCAGATTTTTAAGCACGCTCGTTCTTTGCGCTTGCTAGATTGATTTTTTTCAGCGATATTGGTTAAGATATACTTCGAGATCACATTTTGTATCAGAATTCATGGTAATCCATAACATTTTTACAGTTAAAAATAGTTTATATATTTCAAGTAGATTCATCCAATTGTGAAATTTAAAAAAACAAATTAGAGAAATAACCAAGATCTTCATTTGATTTTCCCTCTTTTTTCTACATGTGCTTCAAACCAAAATTTTCACATCTCTTAGAAAATAATGATCTTTAAAGGCTTTTTGGAAAAGTCAGATCAATTTTCAGAAATCACAATAGAATAGTGAGCGAGTGAGTTAGTATAAGCGTTGCTTGGGCAATATTTCAGCAATAAGGTCATCAAAGTCGAATTAATTTCATACCAAAATAAGAATATTCCTCAAACTCAAATAGTCTCTTGCATCTACCAAAAAAACAAAAATGGCTAAAAATTAACTCAGGACTATATTAAAGTAAGGACATCCTACCTGATCTGTTAGAGTAACTAAGAATGGAGTGATACACAGTGATATTCAGCAATACACACAAGCTCCTAGAATACACCAACTGAAAGCGACGCTACTCGCAAATTAATATTCTTTTAGGGCAGTGCTTTGATTACCAAAGTTGACTTCCTGACTAATTCCCCAACTAAACCTCTCATATTAATTACAGTCATATTTATATTTCATATAGAGCTCCAATTGCTAATTACGCCCTGAGAGCGGCCATCTTGGTTTACAGGAAGTGTGTTTGAATTAGCGGAAGGACAAGGGTTAGGTTCTAATACGAACTTGAGATGACAGATACACGCTGACACCATACGTTACATCGGCCATATTTGACCTGAAAGTTGATACCAAATTGGGTCATATATCAAACATAATTCGGAAATATGGTGTTTTCGTGTTCAAATGTCACTATATTTGACCTGTTAGCTTTTATCATTTAATACTGTAATATTATCACCCACATTTTGAGCTTAAAGTTTATTACAATATATTTCTTACAGGATCTAGATTACATTTGCAAGTCTCAAACTTGTGTCTAGTTCAATAATAAGAAGTCATTTTACTTCTTTGAGTGGCATTTAGAAGTAGGAAGACAAATATTTTTGGATAACAACTTCTTATTCTGAGTACACAACGTTTAGATACAGCTTCTTGTATCGTTTACAAGCATGCCGTATCTAAATGTCGTGTACTCAGAATAAAGAAGTTGTTATCCATAAAATATCCGTCCTTATAAGTCATTTTACCATAAGAGGTCAAGGAGAGGTTTAGGTATGTGAAATACCAAAGTATTTAATTAAATTTAAGACAATTAAGTTCTAGTCAGTATCAAACTTTTAGATAATTTAAACTGGTTGCTAAGAAAATATCTAAACAACTAATTGAATAATGAAGGGTGAAATAAGATATCAGAATATTTTTCGGCTGAAGTAACATGATCATGTCTGTATCAATACCAAACAGAAATTTACCGAGAAATTCAAAACTAGCATTATTTTGAAAAATATAATTAAAGGGATTTATATCTGATTTACTTTTTGTTATGAAAAGACAGATTAAAGGATTTCAGGATAAAAAACTATGTAACATCAGTATAGTTGAATACCGAGCGTTTACAATTTAAACAAAATCTTCAGTAGCAAGACACATATTTTTGCTATTTATAAAGGATGAGTAAATTGTTTTTATTTCCTAAGTTCTTTTTCAAAGTCATCTAATACATTACCAGTGGTTAAGCCTTAATGTACCACTCTCATAAATCTTGGCTATAACCGTTAAAATCAATCACGAACCATCACACACCCAATAACAATTATCGTTTCGAGTTAACAGAAGATTGGACAATGGATTGGGCTGGGCCCATAATGCTAAGGAACTCTTAGCATTAAGACAGGAATAAGTCAGTATCAATGAAAACAAATATCTTAGAAGTAGGAGCCTGACATAAATAAAATCAGGCACAATTTGTCACGCATCAAGTATAAATTCTCGTACATCATATCATTTATTGAGGTTTCTAGGCCGAAAAAAAGTCGTAGATTAATAACAGCATGGCTCTCATGACAACTTTCTTGCTAAAAGACCTTGGTCCTGTTGCACAAAACGCTAAGGTGATCTTAGCATCTAAGGTAGCAATGTGAAAGAAGGCACTAAGGTTGACCTTGAAACAGCTCCCTGAAATAGAAAGCCTAAAACAATTTCCCATCAACACTGAGGATGGATGTTCTTCATAGACTGTTTTTGATAGGAGAATTGTGTCTGGCTAAGGAGCATTTTAGCACTAGGACAAATTTTAGGACTCTGGACAACTGCTAAGTCCAGAGGCAGTTTTAGGAGTTTGTGCAGTGGATTTGACAATCATGGTAACACCTTTTTCGATTGATAAAATTCTATTAAACTTCCTGAATCTGCCAGTGACTGTCACATAAGTTCTCATAACAGTAGTTTGTTTCCACTTATGGCCATCATTTAATCCTAAGGTAGTTTGAAAGTATGATAACCGTCAACTCCTCTTTGAAAAATCCTGGACCTGTCAATGAAGTTCTGAAAACAGTATTCTCCCTTCACCTATAATCACTTACACTAAGGGTGTTTGTAAGCATGATAAATGTCAAAAGATGAACCTCTTCTTTGCAAATCTTTTTACCTGTCAATAAAGTTCTCAAAACAGTAGTTTCTCTTCACCTATCATCGTTAACACTAAAGGTATTTGTAAGCATGATATATGTCAAAAGATGAACCTCTTCTTAGAAAATCTCTAGACTCTCATAACAGTACTTTCTTTTCACCATTTGTCATCATTACTTACACTAGGGGATTTTATAAGCATGATAAACGTCGAAAGAAAAACCTCCTCTTTGAAAATCTCTGGAACCGTCACTGAATTCCTTTAAACTGTAGTTTCTCTTCATCTATCATATCACTTACACTTTAGGAGATTGTGAGCATGATAAACGTCAAAGATAAACCTCTTCATAGAAAATCTTTTCATCTGTCAATGAAATTCTCATAACAGTACATAAATTCTTAATTCACCTTTTGCCATCACCACAAGCACTAAGAGAGTTTGTAAACAGGATAAATGACAAAAGATAAACTTCATTGAAACTTCCTGGACCTGTCACAGAATTCCTCAAAACAGAAGTTTCTCTTCGCCTATTGCCATCTTAACTTTCACTTAAAGATTGTGTAAGCATGATAAACAACAAAAGATTAACCTCTTCTTAGAAAATCTCTAGACCTGTCACTGAAATTCCATAACAGTGTTTCTTCACCTATAGCCGTCATCATTAACACTAAGTGAGTTTATAAGCATGATACATGTCAATAGAAAAATCTCTGGACCTGTGACAGTGTCACAGAAGTCCTTAGTATCTAGCAGTATCTGTTCATCCATCACCAACATAGGGTGTTTGTAAGCATGATTAATGTCAAAAGATAAACCTCTTCCTTGAAAATTCCTGAACCCCTTACTGAAGTTTTTGTAACAGTAGTTTCTCTTCACCTAAACCATCATCACTAAGGTAGTTTGTAAGCTTGATAAACGTCTTTGAACATTTCTGAACCTGTCACTCAAGTCCTCATAACAGTCGTTTCTCTCCCAAATCGCCATCATCATAAACACTGAGAGAGTTTGAAGTATGGACCCTCAATATTGCTTAACGACAGGTAATTATGTCCCCTCCAGGTAAGACGACCTTTGACCTCTCATCACAGATGGGTCTGGTTGCTAGGTTGTATCACAGATCTGTTATACGACCTGGACCGCAGGCAAGTCTGTTATTTCTCTCCACACAATCACGACAATATCAACACAAATACTCTGTAAGCCTCTTGGATTGTTCGCTTCCTGTTGATTGTGTTTGGATCGATAATAGTGTCAATATTTATTGATAACTTGTTAGCAAAATTAAACTTGTTTGTGGTTCATTTCGGCATCTGAATTTTCTTTTGTGTGCTGTTGCTATGGCCTCCTTCTGATATAATGGAGGTTGTATTGTTTAATCAGTTTTGAGTTTCAAATGAGCACTTTTAACAGAATGGCAAGCAGTTTGGCAACATTTATCATTCAAAATTATTTATTATTAAATGAACTTTCCCTTATTCCTTTAATTGTCAACTCAACAATTTTTATAAAAATTCAATAATCTAAAATAAGTTTCACACATCACTATTTCAAAATTTCTCAAAGTTGTGAATCAAAATTATGGGCATCACTTTTTTTTGAATAATGTAAAATAATTTTACAAACATCCTTTATCCCCAATCAATGTGACAATGTTTCCTGTATTCTACACGTCAGATTCATCTGTTGAGAATATTCAGTCTAAATGAAGATCCATATCTGACAGATCATTATTAATTCACTTGCTTGAATTAAACATTCCATCAGAATCCTTGAGTTCGGAATCCCCTTGCAAGCGTATGGCGAATAAAGCCGTTCTTTCGGTCAATAAAATAAACACTGCGTAATTCTCCCATCAAATCACTGACCATTCAACGCTCAATAAAAGACTGATTGGTTTTGTCTAACCAAGGATAAATCTCGTTCTCATAGAAACCGTTACGGCGACCGGATTTTACATAAACTTCCACTTCTGGCAAGGCTTGGACCCATTCCGTGGTGCCGATCTTCATAAAACTAACATTGGCGCTAAAATTACCATTAAAGTTCTCCCTGGACATTAACAGACTTTAGACTAAATTGTGCGTGCAATCTTGGCCATAGCCGATCTTCCAACTAAATTGGCAACCGCTTTTTCCAAACAGCTAAGTGCGAACAAACTGATAATTTGATTGGGATCGAAAATGTCAACAACATTGTTCTTTGAAGTGACGGCGCTGTTTTAGATTTCATCTTGGTGTCATCAACTCTTCTTAATGTAACACTGTTCGTGTTGTTTTGTATGAACGAGAGGATCTGAATATTCAGATTTTCGAAAGATTAGTAATTTGGAATTTTATCTGGGCCTGAGTAATTATAGCCGAGTCAAAACTTTTTTCAGGTTCTTTTTGATAATTTCACTCAATCTTCTGCATTGATAAGCGTAAAATCATTTTCATTTGGAAAAGAAGAACTTTTTGCTTGATCAAATCTTAAGCATGACAATACGTCATGTGGCTAATAATATGAATAATACATCACCAGGTTGAAAAGCAAAACAAAGTATAATTACGAAACTTCCTATACTTTTAAAAAATAAAGTTGTTCTCTAGAAATCATGTTTTTCTTATGTACCACTTTTTAATACCCTCAAGAGATTTTATTCTAATTTGTACATGCATATCATAGGAAATATTCCAGTATGATTATACTAATATTTTACTTTTATAGTGACTTATACGGACTGTCGCAAACAAAGATCCTATGGATGTTATGTTTCACACAAAAGGAATTTTGTTTAAAGTAATGCAGATATCGTTCACATAATGATATGATATTAGACCCAAGGGATAAAATAAACAACTTCCCTTTCTGAAGGCTGTAATTAAAAGCAATAAATACATCAACGTTCAGGCAATGATGAAATTCAAATCCGAATATCTTCACATTTTTACATCAATGCTTGAAGAAAACTTTCAGAGAGGATTACATTTTATCAGATTGAATATTCATCGGGGAGAAAAAGAAAACAAAGAGATAGAATTATTTTTTTCAATTGTCAATAGAATCGCTGAAAATCTTGAATTTGATCATCGTCTTCGACGGATATGAAATATAATCCAAATGCTGATGAACCTTCCTGCTGAATTGCCTCATCCAGTTTATCAATCAGAGAAAAAAAATCGCGAAGAATTTTGTCAATACCTGACAGGGAAAAAAGGGATAATGAATTTGTTTCAAAAAGAAGAGGAGTGTTAAAGCGTCAAGATTCCTAAAATAGCCACAGCTTATTCAATCTTTGCTTAAACTGCTTCCCTAATATCAATTTTTTCAAACTAATTATTCTATGTCTACGGAATTTTCAGACGAATTTGCAGCTGATGTTTATTGATGTTGTTTGGTTATCTTCTTGTCAGAAGCATCCCCATAGTTTGTTGATTTTCTAGTCTCTCTCAAAGAAAACAAATAGTATTAAGGATGTTTGTCCAGTGTTTAAACTGATGACAGGGTCGTAGATTTCGAGCGAGTAGCGGCAACTAAGGAGGATTAAATCGTCAATTTCGGTAAAGGCCTTGAACGTTTTCAAATATCGAGGAATTTTCTTCTCTTTAGGTGAAAATGTTATTGAATAGTTCACTGTAAAATCAGTTTCTAAATTCAATTAAAAAAGTGGTGCAAAACAAATCCTGAATTTGATTATTAAAAAAATGAAAAAATCATCTCAAAAGTAATAGCTATAACATTTGTTAATTTTTTTTTTTTTATGTATATCTTGAAAAGGACATGTTCAAACAACTTAAAGTATTGAAAATTTAAATGACAATTTCTTATTTAGTCCTTAACCCCTTTGATGCATCTTACTGAAATAATCTGCAATTATTCAATAATTAACTTATGATCCAAGTTATGACTCTTATACATAGCTGTTTAAGGGTTAACCATTTCACGAAAAAACAGTCACCCAGATCAAGTGAAATTGACATCAATTTAAGTCTAGAAATTTGTTTCCATTAATTTTTTTTTAACAATTTACTTTATCAATTATAACTGAACAATTTAGCAACAGAGTTTCAAATAAATATTACAAACTAAGATCTGGTCAACTGTGTTGTTACCTCCAATAAAAGATCAAGTCCACAAAAACCTAAACCACAAAGGCTCATGCCAGCCAATATAATCAACGAGCATTCCATGAAGTCACTGAAACTGATCACAGAATTACCTATGGTAGAGTAGCAATATAACACTGATCACTATACAATACAGCTCATACTACCGCTATATATATACAATAGGGACTGGTCACTGAGAACATAGTGTCACAATGTGAACATAGCATAAGCATTGTAGATATTCAGTAGAATACTGGTCAACTCCGCCTATAGTGTGATATATAGACTGTCTGGTCTAGTGTTTGAATGTACAGTGTAGGTGTTCATAATCCAAAATAAAGTATATAGTTCCATCCTACTCAAAATTATTTTTTTTAAAAGCGATTTCTTTGGGATTTGTTGGTTGTCAGTAAGTCAAATATGCTAAACATTGACAAAGATAGATTAACTTCATCACCGTGTGATTGTCATAATACAGTAGGACACGGATATAACGAACTCCAAAGGACCAAAGAAATTAGTTTGCTATATGCATATAATTTTAGTGATATTATATAGGGACGGGACTAAAAACTTTTTCACTATATCCAATTTTTCGCTATATCCGTGTTCTACTGTATTTGACTTGAGTCCAGACATACATATATATATTTAATATCAGGACAAATTGCAACTTTATTGCCCAAGCAGCGCTTAACAACAACCCTTTAAAACCAGTAGAGAAGTAAAAGTGTTAAATTATACAGAAGTTAATGCCATATTTTAAACCTTTTGCAAGATTTCAACCTTTAAAAAATAAATTCAAATATACGTCATCTGGAGATTCAATTAATGCCAAACAATTTTGAGAGGATAATTTATAACAATTACAAAACCAAGACAAAATGAATAAGCAATGAAAAGAAAATCAGTATATTCTGTTCTTACAGGAAAAAGGTCATTGGCTGAACTAACAAAGAGAAATAACTGATTAAAGGGGCAGTAGCACGTTTTTATGGGGAATATTAGCTGATGTCAGGAAAATGAAAATTAATGGTTCCGATTGAAAGACAATGTATTTAAACTCAATGTCGCAGTACTAATTCAGATATATAACGCAAAGTTTAGCCATGCGATTCCCTTTTCTTACACAAAATGAATTAAAGGTGTTCACACAAAATGACCGCCAATGGATTTTATGTGAATCTCCATACTTTGTCCTCTGACTATGGATGATTGGCTTGTGTAATATGATTTTTGACACTGTCAAATTAATACATTTAGCATTAACTTACATATATCAGTGAAATATTTGAAATATAAAATTTTCAAAAAACATGCTACTGCCCCTTTAAGGGACCAAAAGAGAGTCTAGATCTCCACCTAGTGTGTTTATTGGCAGGTGTAATTAGGTGTGACAACTAGGGCTTGTGTGTGTTCTTTTATTGGGCAATTTACACTGACAATTAACTCAGGGGTCGAACAAGTTTAATTCTCAACGAATATCAGTACAGAGAAGTATAAAGTTACACTTAAGACATAGATGCTTGTAACCTGGTGACCGAGAAATACCAACCAGAGAAACTCTGTATCCTGGTAAATTTATTTCCCATAAACACAGGATTTTGTGTTTGTGTGGTCTATAAACACTAAAGAGCAGTAAATGTGCATGTCTTCCGTGGGAGTTCTTATAATAAAATTATTTAACTATCATGTTGGGTGTGTTCATTTAAGGTGTTGAATCACTAAGACCATTTTCTAAATATTCCTGTAAACTGCAATTTTGATCCTAGTGTGGTCGGATGAAATTTGCCAACATTTCTGGTTAAGTTTTCCTTATGTTTGAGAAATATAATCTGTTAAGAATTGACCAAAGTCCCTCATCTGATCATCAAAGAACAAAACTGTCCCTTTATTTTTAATATTGCTTTAAATGTCTTTCTACATTTAGAACAGTGGATTTGTTCTTTTGAAAGAAATCCTGCAACCGCATTGTGGTCAAGCATTGTCGTGAAACCTGAAAAGCATGCACTACTGCATAAAATATGTAGTGTTGCTTCCCTTCCTTACTCCATATGGAATGTCGCACATATCATAACATTTCACAAATCCGTGGATTTGCATTGCGGTAAAGCCTGCAAGCAACAGCTGGAACATGCAAAACAAGGATGATACCGTGCTGAAATTCAGTGCAGCAAGTACTTTATACGGAAAAATTGACTTTACACATATGGCCGAAAAGTCTGATATGCAAATCGATGTTGCCTCTGACTGTTCTTTGAAACAAAATTAAAGTTTTTGACATTTTACCTCAAAGTTAAGTCAGTCATCTATCTCGTTTGTCTGGCCTGCATAATCAATAGACATTTCTCAAAGTTAATTCCCATGTTAATTTGCTACTAGAATTCATTTAGATACTGTTTCAAAGTAAAATAGAAATTGCCGTTTGGGTTGTTCAGGTTTTCTCTTAAACTATTAGAACTATTAACATTCGATGACATAAAAAATCTCATGATGTAATAATTGCTGCTGATGGCCTATTCAAATATACACAGATAAAGGATATCTACTACATTAAAATACCAATTTGTATTTAACAAAGCAAGACATATTCCCTTTATTCTTCTAATTCTCAGGAAAAAGCAAGTCGAAAATTCAAATATTGGATATGAATTAATAAGAGTCATGTTAACTTTGTCATGACATTACAGATCCAAATAGGAAAAGGGTCAAGAAATTAATTTTTTTAAATTGTTATTGAGAAAATTAATCATCAAACCAAACATTGCAATTTTTGACCTTTCTGGACTTCTTTCAAGCAAGGCCTTATATGTACTTCATCACAATTAGCTATTTTGTCAACTAATTCAAATATTTATAAATGGCTTCTCATTTAGACTTTGCAACACTTTCAGAATTTACTTGCACAGGCTAAATCGCAGAATTTCTCTTCAAGATGAATTGTTAATTTAATTATACACTGCATATCTTTGAGTGTGATGGATGACACAAGTCAACTCATCAGGCCAGTTATCCCCCTTTGATGTACTCTCTTGGTATAAAGTTACACTTAAGACATAGATGCTTGTAACCTGGTGACCGAGAAATACCAACCAGAGAAACTCTGTATCCTGGTAAATTTATTTCCCATAAACACAGGATTTTGTGTTTGTGTGGTCTATAAACACTAAAGAGCAGTAAATGTGCATGTCTTCCGTGGGAGTTCTTATAATAAAATTATTTAACTATCATGTTGGGTGTGTTCATTTAAGGTGTTGAATCACTAAGACCATTTTCTAAATATTCCTGTAAACTGCAATTTTGTTCCTAGTGTGGTCGGATGAAATTTGCCAACATTTCTGGTTAAGTTTTCCTTATGTTTGAGAAATATAATCTGTTAAGAATTGACCAAAGTCCCTCATCTGATCATCAAAGAACAAAACTGTCCCTTTATTTTTAATATTGCTTTAAATGTCTTTCTACATTTAGAACAGTGGATTTGTTCTTTTGAAAGAAATCCTGCAACCGCATTGTGGTCAAGCATTGTCGTGAAACCTGAAAAGCATGCACTACTGCATAAAATATGTAGTGTTGCTTCCCTTCCTTACTCCATATGGAATGTCGCACATATCATAACATTTCACAAATCCGTGGATTTGCATTGCGGTAAAGCCTGCAAGCAACAGCTGGAACATGCAAAACAAGGATGGTACCGTGCTGAAATTCAGTGCAGCATTGCACCAAAACCTTACTGCATGTAGAACAGTTCTCTACTGAAGTCAAAGTTGCCGAGTCCCTGGCAAGTACTTTATACGGAAAAATTGACTTTACACATATGGCTGAAAAGTCTGATATGCAAATCGATGTTGCCTCTGACTGTTCTTTGAAACAAAATTAAAGTTTTTGACATTTTACCTCAAAGTTAAGTCAGTCATCTATCTCGTTTGTCTGGCCTGCATAATCAATAGACATTTCTCAAAGTTAATTCCCATGTTAATTTGCTACTAGAATTCATTTAGATACTGTTTCAAAGTAAAATAGAAATTGCCGTTTGGGTTGTTCAGGTTTTCTCTTAAACTATTAGAACTATTAACATTCGATGACATAAAAAATCTCATGATGTAATAATTGCTGCTGATGGCCTATTCAAATATACACAGATAAAGGATATCTACTACATTAAAATACCAATTTGTATTTAACAAAGCAAGACATATTCCCTTTATTCTTCTAATTCTCAGGAAAAAGCAAGTCGAAAATTCAAATATTGGATATGAATTAATAAGAGTCATGTTAACTTTGTCATGACATTACAGATCCAAATAGGAAAAGGGTCAAGAAATTAATTTTTTTAAATTGTTATTGAGAAAAGTAATCATCAAACCAAATATTGCAATTTTTGACCTTTCTGGACTTCTTTCAAGCAAGGCCTTATATGTACTTCATCCCAATTAGCTATTTTGTCAACTAATTCAAATATTTATAAATGGCTTCTCATTTAGACTTTGCAACACTTTCAGAATTTACTTGCACAGGCTAAATCGCAGAATTTCTCTTCAAGATGAATTGTTAATTTAATTATACACTGCATATCTTTGAGTGTGATGGATGACACAAGTCAACTCATCAGGCCAGTTATCCCCCTTTGATGTACTCTCTTGGGACGGAGGTATCAACATTTTATGACCAGCTATCTGATCTTTCGTTATAAAACCTTCACCTAGATCGTAAATATTTAATTCTGGTCATTGTTTAGCAAGCCTGATAGTTGCTAAGCAGGCATATGGCTACTCGTAAGGTAAACAAGAGCACAGACAAGGGGGGGACAACTCTATGTGACTGGACTCGAGGGATTCTCAGCCCAACTCATCTATTGGATGATTCACACCTTTGGTAGTCCTTGAACTAATATCCTGCAGGTTGGGATTTAAAGGGCAGAATTCAATTAATGGTTATTTTGAGAAGCTGAAGATGTTTGTGATTAGTCTCTATATCATGTTATGATGAATGTTTGACATGATTTTAGATTTAATATTGTTAACCTTCCACATATGTCAATATTCTAAAAGGTTTTAATAAATTATAAATATTTTTTAAATTCATGGAAATTTGAAGAAAATTACATTTATTTTAAAAAAATTGTCAGAAAAAAAATCTGCTTTTATCTGTGCTGAGTGGCACAAACTATATATCTTTTCTGTCCTTAACATTATAAACAAAAAAAATTCAACATTGCTCATGATCAAATATGTTAAAACCTCTGTAAGTCTATTTCAATATTAGACCACAGGAGAAAGCACTTATAGATTGATACAAAAACATTGACTCTTATTATTCTGTTAGAAGCTTGGCAATGTTCATTTGTCTGATCAATTATCGTGATAATAACCCTGAGAGAAATGACATAACGCATATACACATGACAAACAGTAAAGTCTTCTGTAGAAGATAATCACATATAGCTCCATTGATTTGTGCAAATAACATTGGTTCAAAACCGCAAATTAATTAGGGAAACATCAAAGATATTGTTAATTCCAAATAATGAAGACTTTCACCAATTATCTGCAAAAATTATGATTAAAAACAACTAAAAGCCATTAAACCGCAGATGAAGAAATAATCTTGAAATAACATATATGAACATGATTATCATCATTAAATTGTTATGAACTATATAAATTGGGTTAAACTATTTACTTCTTGAAATTATTGATTAAATCTATGAGGGATGAAGAGTCATTAAAGAGGAACCATAACAACTTTGTGTTTTTGGATATCTTTTGAGCATCAGATATAATACATAGTTAATGACAGCCATGAATTTCAAAAGAAAGATGAAATTCATCAATGTTTTCAGATTTTCAACGACAAGCAATGAAGGTATCAATCAATATAAACAAACTTTGATACTTTAAAAAAATGATTAAGTAATCATTCATAAAGTTCTACAATCATTACCAATATAAGCTAAAGATTTGAATAAGTAATTGGTTATGTGTAAACAATAGTGATACAAACATGCTATTACCAAACAGATTCAAATCAAGTCATAACAGTAAAGTAAGGTAAACATTGATGGATAATAAAGTTCAATTAAATCAATCTGGTAATAACAGTAAGTTAAGATAAATATTGATAATGAGTAATTATGTTCGATTAACTTCTAAGAAATATTAATGGGTCTTCTTCTTCAGTTCGTGTGCATGGGCAAGAAGATTTCCATATTTAAGCGATACGCTGCATGTGCTTGAAAGCTCTCGTAAGATTATTAAGAGACTCGCTGATGTAATGGCACATCTTTGATGGCCTTAAATCGATCAAATTCTCAATTCCCAATTTACTGTCCACAAAATTGAAAGCCACTTCACAAGGTTTCGACCCTCTTGTAGTTACAGTAAGAGGCATTTGAAGACGAGGTAAAGATTTGGAGACAAAAAACGAGATTTTTTAGTCGTAGTCGTATGTCAATGAAAGACATACTTGTAGCTCCGAGACCAAAATTTCCCTAACCAATATTATAAGATATATTATCGATATATCGGTATATTGCAATTCAGAAACAATGTGATAAGAATTGTTCCACACTTCTGAAATAATCCAATATATCGATTGTTTTAAAATGAACAATTTCCATCTAAAATTGCAGAAAACACAACTAAATAAGATGTGATATTACAGAAATTTTGTAACAAAGTGTAATATTGTTTTGTTAAAATGCCTCAGATATGTATACAGGTCACAACAAATTAAAAAATGTCCCTTTCCAAAAGGGCTGAAAGCTGAACAATTATGTTCCTTCTTAACACTCATATTTAGACAATATAGCATGCAAAATATTATTATTGGATGTAAAAAAGTAACAATATATTGATAAGTACTGAAATTTGCTTTTCTGTATCACAAAATATTGCAATATGGAAATGAGGAACGATACCTATCCTTACTAACTAAGGTGAAGTAGTGTCTAAGAAAACTTTCCCTTATTGTAGCATCAGGCCTGTTAATCACCCTAAGTTAAATTGTAGAATCAAGGGCTATAACTCCGCCAAAAATCTGAATTCAGAAAAAAGCTTTCGAACTCTAACAAGAGTATCATCAGATGTATCCTTAATCAAAAAATCATTTGTAAACCTTGGCG
Source organism: Steromphala cineraria (assembly GCA_916613615.1). Lineage (NCBI taxonomy): Eukaryota > Metazoa > Mollusca > Gastropoda > Trochida > Trochidae > Steromphala > Steromphala cineraria. The sequence goes on from OU744721.1 coordinate 35,071,288, forward strand.
TAAGTATCAGACCTATTAATCACTTAAAGTCCTAATCCACATGTAATCAAAGGTCACGATAATAATAAATCGAAAATGCTTTTTGAACTTGATCAGATCAAGTATCATCAGATGAATCCAAAACAAAAATTTCACTCATCTAGATGTAATACTACATAGCAGGGGCATAAATATGACATCCCGTCCAACGGCGCTTATAACTTGAAATATTTTATATGAAAACATTAATTTTTAAAAAGATCTATCTTAATGATACTGCAAATACCAGTCTTTTAAATACAAGGGACTAAAAAATATCTACAATTCTTTAGTGTTTCCTTCAGCTTTTTACATTGTTCTTTAGTAACATTATACTTTATTTATTTGTCTTAGAGAAATTTAAAAAAACTAATTCCTTAAAGGGGCAGTAGCACGTTTTTTGAGAATTTTATATTTTAAATTTTTCACTGATAATTGTAAGTTAATGTTAAATGTATTATTTTGACAGTGTCAAAAATCTCATGACACAAACCAATCATCCATAGTCAGAGGACAAAGTATACAGATTCACATAAAATCCATTGGCGGCCATTTTTGTGTGAACACCTTTACCGGGTAATTCATTTTGTGTAAGAAAAGGAATGGCATTGCTAAACTTTACGTTATATATTTGAATTATTACTGCTCCATTTAGTTTAAATGCATTGTCTTTCAAATGAAACCATTAATTATCGATTTCCTGACATCACCTCATATTCCCTCTAAAAACGTGCTACTGCCCCTTTAAATCTTATGGCTTTTTTTGTTCTGTGAAATGACAATAGTACATTCAATTTAAGATTGCTATTTATTTTGTTAATTTTGTGAAATGTTTTAATAAAAAACTTCTTTCCCATGAAATTAGATATCCAATCTGTAACATGATCTCAAAAGTAATCTTAAGAATGCTAACTTTTTGTTAAGCATTGTGAACGAGTTCCAATTCAATTGTTTTACAATATTAAACTTATCTCATTATCTCTTAAAATCTATTTACGGACACAAGAAAATTAAATGGAATCAAATTTATAGCAACATTTTTATCTGTTGGTAGAATCAAGAATGTCAGCTAAATCAAATTTCAGTGATATTTACCATCCAAATCTTTTCTTGTCATGAAATTTTTTTATCAAATAAGGTGAAAACAAGTTTTGTTTGTGAAACATGGATGCCCTAAACATCAAGGTCAAGGTGACGAGGTCAAAAGTTATGACCTCATCTGAAAGGTCTTATCATGATAGATGCACATGCGAAATATCAATGGTCTTCTCTTAAGCTATCAAACATTATGATCAAGGTTAAAGTTTTTGTGACAAACAGACTGACAGACAGATGGACAGGGCAAAAACAATATACCCCCGAAATCTCTGATTTGGGGGCATAAAAATGTACACAGAATCTCCTTACATAATTTTGATTTTAAAAAACTTTATCAAAATGCTTGAATTAAAGATATTTGATCCATTTCTGTACATATCTTTGAATATCTGGAGTTTTTAAGAAAAACTTTCATTGTAGAAAGAAGAAAGTGCATTTACCTTGAATTTAATCCCAGTCCCACCTATGGCTGATGCCCATAGCTCTCATCGTAAAACATACTTAAATAGTGTTGCAGGCTTTCTCCCTGCATTAATGCTAGCAGCCTTGATAAGTGAATTCTCTTCAAACCCAAAAACATCCCTTCCCACTTTAAGTGGATTCCTTTCTACAACATTTGAAATACTCACATGTTTCTTACCATGCTTTGAATAACCAAACCATAATTCCGATTCCAGATATGAAATGTGGCCAAAAATCAATTGCGAGTATATCGTTTGTCACCCATAACTTGATTATACAGAAACATTGCTCACTCTCCACAACCGGCCTCGTACTAACCTCTATGTGTCAGTGCTTGTTAAACATTAACGAGCAGGTAATTACTTTGCAGACCTAATTGGGAGGTCTTTGATCTGAGGAAAGCCAGTCAAGGAGGCTGTGCTTCCACTTTTGATTCCAGAGCCGTTACCTATTTAGATCCATGCCAGTCGGGATTATTGAAGTGAAAAGAACAGGGCTTTTGGGAGTACTGGAGGATTTCCATCAATTACTTCCCGTGCATACACCTTTAAATTTTAACTAGCTTCAAAAAAGTTATGTAATGTTTGGTGTCTCTGAACATGTTATTTGTTTATCTTCTTCCAGAATGAGGTCAACTTTTTTAAACTTCCGAGGAAAAATCTGATGTTTTTGTTTGTTGTTTGAAATGTCAATCCTTTTTTTTCTACAAGACGAAGGTTCTTGTGACCTGACGAAATCAATTATTCTTGTAGAAAAACTGAAATTCAGGAAAGATGCTGTAATCTCATTCTTAAAAAAGCTTCAAATTTATTTTTAAAGCAAACTGCCAATGCATATTGGAATAAGTTTGTATCAGAATTACAATGAAGTTGTATAAATAGCAACTACCAAAATCAATGTAATTACTTTTTTAAATTAGTGCTCCCAGTTTAATAGATGTCTCAGTCTATATTACAAATCCTGGCATTCTTATCTTAACCGCTGCAAAAAAGTAATTTACAGAATTGTCCATGTTCTTTATTCCAATGAAGTACGAAGGTAAATCTTACATATACTAAACCATCATTGTGTTTAGTATATAGATTATGGATAAATGTAGAGAAATTTTTTTTCGGACTACAATAACTTATATTCTTCTTTATTATAAAAGATAAGATAAAATGGGAGAAGATGTCAATTACAAGTCAATTGTGTCCAATGCTGCTAGAACATCTTAAGAGCTTAGAATTTCAACAAGTTGAGATGTCAATAATATCTTTAATGCCCTTGATAAAGCAATAGTGTAAAAAAGTGCCCTTCACAGTAAAAGATACTGAAATAGAAACTCTCCCTGCTGCACACACGCATCTAACCTGTCGTCTAATGTTTACACGCAATTAAACTCAATAGAGGATCAAAGATGACGGTTGAAACATGGATCACGATTGAATTATGGTTGACTGAGTCACATTTTCAATTCCAGAGGAAAAGAAATTTTAACATTGAGATCAAAGCAGTTAATTATTTTTGGACTCCTCATCACTTTAAAACTCTTAAAAATACAGTTGATTGGCTTGGTGAATTCAACTTATAATCAGGACTCATTTAACAATACTTTGAAGAATTATTTTTCTAATTTAACTCTCATCATATTTGGCGCCAACAATGAATATAGAGCCTTTAAAATCTAAACCTCATCTTGGCTAATATCCTTAAACAAACACTTATCTTAATGACTTAACATTTGTAAAGATATCACTTTTGAAGAAATATTGGGATTCATATGTATTACTTTATAAAATGCACATGAAAGTATAAAATACATGATTTTTTATTTTACAATGAGATAGATTATTATCAATGTGCAATGTCATAACAACTAGCAAAAACAGGCAATTTGTTCTAACAGAAAAAATCTCAAATGTATTGTACTTTCACTTCCAAATGAAATTATTTTGTCAATTATAAAAGAAACATCAAACCAAAGAAAAAGTAACAAACTAAAATTAAAAAACTCCAGTATTCAGACCTTTATTTTAAGACGTGATCACCATGAAATTAAATTTCCAGAAATGCAGTTTTTTTCTTAAAATTGATAAAAACACATGACAGCCGATATCAACATCTCTAAACGAATCAATAGAACCCATGCTTCAATTACATGCCTCAATTATCAGTTATGGAACTTGGGGCTCCTAAAACTCCATTTTCTTCATTAGCAACATGAAAAAGAATCGGTGAAAAAAAGATGGCCATTAACTTAGCATCCACTAGATCAATGGACATGTGAACATTAGGGACTAAGACAGCGATACATGGATAAATGACTGGGCCCATTTCGGGAGGTATTTACCAGATTCATTGAAAAATCCATAGATGCTTTGTCATGATGCGAGGGATACGTTTGAACAGGAGAGGGAGATATTTTTAGCTCCGTATAAGACAGACACGGTTCTTGTGGGTCCTCGGAGACCTTTACAACACTTGCTCATCCTCTTTGAGGAATAAGTCGACAGCTGATTTAAGACTTTCCTTAGATACCCTATGCTCTTAGAGGGCCATGCAAATATGTCTTCTATCAAATAACCATATTGAAAAAGACTGCTACTGATTAAGATTTTTTTTAAAGACCTTTTTAAGCATAGTTTTAAAATTTCACTTCCTTGCATATATACTGAAAAAATTTGATGTTCTTTTGATATTTTATCATTTTGAAAAAAATGTTGAAATAAAAATTGATTAATTTTTCAAATATAGAATATATTGCAGAAAATGTTTCAAAATTAAGTGGAAAAAAATATTTGCTTCTTTATAGAGAACCCAGGTGTTTTATCAGTTCTTTGATATTTGGATGTTTTTTTAACCTAAAACATCAAAGAATTTGAGAGAAAATTTTAGCTTTTTTCTTCCCTCATTAGAGGCGGTAAAATAGTGTCACTGAGTAATGATAATAAACCTATTTAAGGGGATACAACTCTATATATCTTTGACTGATATAAAAAATAATGATTTGCCATTATTAATAGAAAATCTCTGGATGCTCTTGAATAAATCTTGAAGTAACTAAAATTTGACCCAACAAGGTATGTCTCGCATGTCAAATCAAAAAGCTTTTCATAAAACATAAAAATCTGAACTTTGGTTAACAAAACGTCAGCATGTTATCTTGTGCAAAAGGGGAAGTTAAACAAAAACCTTGAAACTTTTCAAATCAGATTTGACGATATTGCATGATAATGCCATCAAAACAGGAAGCAGCTTCAATATTATCAATCTACCATAAAATGAACTGTGAAAATTATCAATGTCATCATCTTGACAAGTATACCAAGTATGATCCTTATTCAAAATCATAATAGAATCTTAAAAATGTGATCTAGTATCTTGATAAAACCAGAAAAACAAACATAGTATCATGATTGAATCTTCCAAATATTCTTAAATCCAGTGATCAAACTTTTTTCAATAAGTCAACTTCCAATTTTGGACTTTTTTCAATTCCAAAAGATAATCTAAAGTGCAGAATCCGGAATAACCTCATGCAATATCTGCATTTTCATCAAATCTGCAAAATAGCACCAAAATGAAACTCGTCAATTTCAATATCTGCGACTAACCACTCAAACCTCCAGTGTAAACATCGAAACATGAATCAATCTAAGTAGTGAAGCTTTTGTATGATTCATGGACGAACCACCCTCTGCCATACCTCAATTAAAGTGTCATCAGTGCACACTACACATAATCGTAATCCCATGAGCACACAGACGAGAGTTACCTGCCCTTGGATCAATGGCCTCCATAATAGAAAAGTCAACAGGCATTTTCCAGACTTTAAGCAAATCCTGTTAAGTATTACCATAGGTATTTAACAGGATTATAGCCCTTGTTATTGGCAGGCCTGCGGACATTTCCCGCTTATTGATTGGTTCTCACACCGACAAAGGAACCAATGAGACATAAAGTGATGTTTAAGAGAAATAACCTAATAAGAAATGATCTCTTCATTAAATAACATATATCCTTCTAGAAATACTCTGTCAAATGAAGGCGTACAGTTTAGAACTTCAATACGTCATTTATGCTGTGTGGTCTGTTCCTATTGGGATGTGAAATATACTCTAAAGACTAATATATAATTTTGATGCTGAAACAGTCATATATTTCAAATTTCATGACATCACATCTTCATTTATTTAATTTCCCATATGTAAACTTTGTTAAACCTTAACTTTCAAAACATTACATTTTTACTAGATACAAAATTCTATTTTTATAATCTTTTTTTTATTATAGAAAAAGACTCAAGTTACATCGCAAAGTTTGAATGTAAAACATAAGCCTTGTAATGTCAAAATGACATGTTCAATGTCTTTCCTTGGCATTATATAGCATTATAAAATCACAAACGATAAAGCCAAATAAGCAGCCATGGTTTTGTTCTAATTTGTAGACATGAGTAATGCAAATGGAGAATGACAGAAGATTAGGCTGTGTAGCGTAAATCTGTGAATAATTAGTGGTATTAGGACCATAACGAGCATCATTAGGTGTGGGATTTCGGAATCAGTAAGAAATTTGACATGAACAATGAAGGACCTAGACATACGAAGTCAATGTTTACAGTAAACTTACACTTAACAATATGACATTATCTACATAATTCCCATAACACAAGAAAGACAAGGACAAAAACTATGTCTTTGTCAAAACCCCACTCTCATAATCTCTGTGAAACAGTTGACAATTTGTGAAAATGTTAGTTACATTCTTATAATAAGTAGGAAGAAGATATGACAAGAGGGTTATTGTATTCCACTAGGCCAACATATATATATATATAGTTAACTTCCATATATACATACTAGTTTTTTTATTCATGTGAAATTTGTAAAACAAACAATAGTATTTTCAATTAAAGGTTTGTTAGGATTTTTCTAAACAACAAGCAAGATATAAATGGTTTCACAAAGAGTGATTTTTCAAAACTATTAATTTTTAATTAAAACTTTAAGCTTGAAATATTGTAACTTGAGTCTTGACTTTCAGGGGTATTGATATATCATAACAATTAAACTGCATGTACAACCATTTACTACTTCAGACAAATTTGATAACTGTTGATAAAGGAACAAGTGGCCATTTTGACTCCTTTCCTTGATAAAGAGAGGAGTTCATGGCCAAAAAACTCAAAAGCTTGGATCTCTGCTGAAAATAATCAGTGGCCTTCAAAGACAAACAAACAGGTGTCTAAGCTTCTGGTAGTGTTCCAAACATCTCTTGATCCAAACACAGGGAATGTGCCAAATATGAATAATTATAGAATAAAGCTTAACCAAGATGGCATCTGAAGCCTCAGTTGGCAAGGAAAGGGTTAAAGTAAAAACACAGCCTGCACAAAATTAGTAATGGATTATAACAGATTGTTATTTTTATGTTTGTTATTTCATCAGGTGATTGATACAATAATAATCAATATCAATAGTCATAATTTTTCATCTTTTTCATATATCTTAAAGTATTTTTGTCCAGTTTATTTCACTCTGTATTGCATAAAGCAATTTCTCATCTGTCTGTGGATGAAATCCTCTTATTACGGAAGTAAACATCCTGAAGGTCAAACTCAGACTACATTGTATTCAAGTACTGCGCAAAATACAGGAAAGCATAGAAGTACACTGTTGACTAAGCCTTTGCAAGTAACCAAACTTAATGATTAAATCAAATTTTTCTTCAAATTAATATTTCCCAGTGTATAAACATTTATAGATACAGTATGTTAACTACTAGTAAAAAAATAGATGTCATATTGATTTCTTATCGAATTTTGAAAATATTAAACAAAAAAATATTACCGGTAATGAAAATTTCAATTTTAACAGAAAATTAATTTTCTTAAATTTCATGGAATTTGGACCATAATAAACTATTTATTTACTTATACATGTATTCTTGTATTTCAAACCTTAGGATTCCTTCTACAGACTATAATATCAAAGAATTTAGTTTCCTGATTCTAAGTTGAAAGTACTGAAAACCCATAAATCTCAAATTCAAGACGTCATCAAAATGATAGTTTCTTCAATATTCTTTCCGAAACATGAAACAGTCTTTGAAGCAGTCAGCTGATCACAGTCGTACATTTCAAGGGTGTACATTTCCATCAATGCCATTCAATAGGCCGAGCTGTCAACACTGGTATCAACTCCACAGTGTATAAAGGCACCTGATCGTGCTATGGAGTATTGTCTATATCGTCACCTGATCCCATCTTTGTTACACATTGTCTCTAACACCCCATGTCGATAGCACAATCAACATGCACTGGTGTATGACCAATTTATTATTGCCCGTTGCTATAACCTATAAAGATGATACAATTGCTCATTGATCATGGAAACAGTGTATAATCAAAACCTTGGTTCTAGGAATAGATATATAAACAGGGAGGGGTACCGACTTATATCATACATACATGATAATTATATATATAATGGATATCATCATCAACATAGTGGTTATCAAGCTTTAGTAAATGTAAGTTTTGGAACTAATTTGTATGATTTTCATTTTTTGGCAAGTATGTTTTTTTACACTGTTAATTCATTATTAATATAAGATAAGATAATTATTAAGCATACATACATTTACTTTTATTATTAATCATCTTAATCATAATCTAGTGTAAAGAGGGGGATTATTACTTATTATGCTGTTCCTAAGAACCTTTAAAGAAGATATTACCGTGCTGAAATCATTTTTCATATTTGGAAAACGTTTGACTTTTTCAACATAGTTTTTAAAAATATTTTCAACAGAAATATTCTTGAGATAGTTCTCATGCCTGATGCAAACAGATGAGTAAGGCATAATTGAAAAAAAGGTTTTATGGTTTAATCGATGGAACATTATCCTCAATGGCTAAGGTATCAAGTAATTATTCTATTAAAAAATCAATTTGTTTATTGGTCTGTGACGATGAAGCTTGATTACAAGAATCATATTGACCAAGTTTGGCAAGGAGAAGAATGGATTTACTGAGAACAGTACAAGACTTGTAAGATTTCATTTATAAGAGTAAATTATACTTATATCATGAGGTTTCTGTGTAACTTTTCTGTGGAATTTTGTTTTGTTAAACCATAAATATATCACATTCTGTTCAAATAAATAAATCTATTTACAGTACGTTATAGAAATACTCTGAAATACAGTAATAGGTCTTGAATTTCACTGCCATGGGCTTCAGGTTTTAACAAAAACTGCAACTTTTTTTCCATGAGTTATCAATTTTCAACATTCAAGTCCTCTAAGTTGCGAAGTCATGAACATCTTTTTATATTATGATTTTTATATCAATCAATTATCAAAGGTCATATTATGATTTTTATATCACTCAATTATCAAAGGTCATATTGACCTCATCGTTGACCTTTGACCTGATGTTTTTGCAGCAGCATATGGCTGGATTATGTCACCTGAATGATGGAGGTACTTCATCATTCGCTGATCGTTATTGATGTGGGTTTGGCCAATAAGCAGATTACGCTCCCTCAGTCTTGCTTCCAAACAGTATGCTGTCTTTAACAGGCCTCTTGTTTTATGGGCAAATTGACAAAAGCAGATTTTTAACCTCCAGATTTGATGAGAATTTTTATCGAAATTTTGATGTCTTATTCAGGGCTCTTTTAGATACTTTATTAAAGTATATTGTTACAAGGTGATCTGGCCCTCTCATAAAAAATGTCATTGTTTTCACTGGGATAAAGCAGCAAAACGGGGTCATCTTTTTTTACAGAATCAATTTTAGTTCATGGAAAATAAGGCCTGAACTTTAAATTTCTGAAGAAACTTGGTTTTTATATATCCTTATGCTCTGCTTGAAAATTAGAATTTTCACTTCAAGATTGCTATTGTTAAATAATCAATGGAGGGTCCTCAGGTGACAAATCATTTATTCATAAGTTAGCCCAATGGATAATTAAAACTGAAATCATAAATTGTTAAAGCTATTCATATCACTTTTTTTTAAATCACTTTTAAACAAGAGGCAAGGATGCACTTACTAAAAATCTATTGCAAGTTTTGAACAATGATTTTGCAAATTTTAAATATTGAATTAAATTTCACTGTAAAGTGTAAAAAAAAGGAATTATTTTACATTTAATGATGAAGCCAATTCTTTATATGCCATTACACAAATACCCTTCAATTCAGTAACCAAGATCCTTTACCTCAAATTTGTCTAAAGTTAAAAACATTAAAGAATTTCAAAGTCTTTTAACAATTTTTATTTTACACCAAAAATGTACATGCATTTACTTAAAAAAACAAGTTAAAACTCTGTTATTTCCTCTTCTATTCATTATCTTTGAATTTAAAAGACAATTTCCTTGTAATCTTATAAAAGTGAAACACAATAAATTGAATACAGGTGATAAACTTTCAACCAAACAAGGAAACATTCTAGGGACTGATAATACTTTTGAACTGATCTAAGTTAAACCGAAGTTAAACCAAAGTTAAACCCAGTTATTTCCTCATGAACTAAGCTGATGGCTTTTTGACACTACTGTAACACTTCTAAGTCTGGCAAGCGATTCAACGTGTTGAAGGCTTTTAACAATTTGGCACACTGGATCAGATTCATTATTTACAGTTTTGGAAGAAAACTTGTCAACTCGAAGCGTTCATCAGATATGACTCATGCTTTCAGCGGAGACTGATTCCGTTTTAATCGAGAATATGACGTGCAACCTGGTCATAGTAAATGATCAAAATAAACAACATTGAAGTATGTGATTTATCGTTCAACTCAATCAATTATTCATACCCTTTGTAATCCATACACATCAAAATTTTATTTTGTAAGTCTGTGATGAGGGTTTGGGGATTTTTAGTCATATTTTACAAAAAAAAGTTAAGGAATAAAGGGATGATACAGCTAAATCTATTCTTTCATACAATACATACTTCATGTTCAGCTATTAACCCCGAGTGTGCCATGATAGTATGAACCCATGATACATTATACCCATTATAAGTGGCTTGCATCTTGAAATATTTCGCAATTGCTACCAGGATTTGAAATAAGGAAAAGTCATTATAACCATACGTTAATCAGGGACTTGGTAACATTAAAGTGACACAGAGTATCTTTCTTAAAATTTTATTTGGTTTTGATAAGCTACAAAATATCTAATATGCTGATTGAAGTTCATATCTCATCACTGGACTTGCAAATATATCCATTTATGCATAATATCTCTAAAATCCTTGATTTTATGGAAAAATCAAGAAAACATCTCAAATACTGAAATACGTTTAATATTCGAAATTATGCATCCAATTAATCTACCTTTTAGTAACAATACCTAATAAACACTATCGAATTGAATATATCTTCCTGTCAGCTTATGACAAGGTTTTAAAATTAAGTTTGGCGAATTGCGCGCGCCAAGGAGCCACACTGTCCAATTTTCGATCAATATCCCGACTTTGAATGGCCATATTTTTGCTCTAATGTACTGATTGACCTTAAACTTGTTATTTTTAGTAACAGTTAGTGGTTCTCGATGTGATAACATCGATTTCAAAATTTTACATATGTGATCCTATCAACATACTCTGTGTCTCTTTTAAATACTGTTAGGCTAAGCGGTACATTATAGATAAATTAACAGGTTACAATAATAGAGATGTCAAGAATTGATTTTGAGAGTTCATTAACCCACTTTCCAAAAGTTTAAATCACATCCTTGATTATAACAAAGGACTTTAAATAGACTATAATGATCTCTTCAATAAACAACCAAGGAACAACAGTGAACTCATCAAGGGATGTAAATAATGAAGCTAACAAAGTCAAGTTCAGAAATATTCTTGAAGCCAATAGCTGTATATGACAGACAGAGGGTTAATATATAGTTCAAACTTTATTCATTCCATGTCCAAATAAATAAAAAATGTAGCACATGATTGACAGATTCTATGCATGGCAACACCTCAAGTCATGTAATATACGACAGTGTATCAAGTTCCTATTAGAAATATATCACCCAGGATAACCCCTGCTTATAACAGTATAGGAGTCATTGAGCTCCCAACTCTGCCATTACACAGTGTGAGCCTACCTTCAGGCATAGATCAACCCTGTGTGAACATTAGACTAGCAAAACCATTATTTGCTCCTATGTTATTGTGGCGGATCACATAAATATCTGAGTGGATGTTTCTTGTTTATTTTACAAAGAGCTTGATTTATTCTATTGTTGTACCTACCTTAAAAATCTACTAGGTGGAATTTGAAAATTAAAACTTTGTTGATTATTCTAGTGTGGTAAATCAAAGTATTCAGTGAAAAAATAAATATTGCATCAGGGCCGATTTTACTTCCTTGTCAGTCATTTTGAAATTAACGTAATCAAGAAATTGACGAGCTTATGTCATAGATAACAGTGAGGTTCTGTTTTTGATTTCTGAAACATTATAGTCATTATGTTATTTACAGTTTCTGCATGAGGACAACATGACACATAATCAATAACTTGAAATGTATCCTTGTATATTTCTTCAGCTATTGAAACTGAAATAGACATGTTTTCAACCCCATGCAATCTGACAATAATTGACACTAGCATCTAGGCAGATTCAAAAGATTTTTTTTAAAGATGGCAGGCAATTCTCTTTAAATCATGTTTGTTTTCTACCTTATATACTTTCTTTCAAGCTTTTGTGATACATAATGAACATCAATAATTCGTTAATTCTCTCTGCAATCTGCTGACATTGATGATTCATTGAATGAGTTGTCACAAAATATTACACATAATCAATAAATAATGTCTTTCACGTTGTTCTTGCTTGAAAGTTTGATTTATTGATAATTCTTAAATGAAAGATCATTTTCATCGTCTTTTTTACTGAGATTATTAATACTTAAATAATACTAGTAGTTCTTACTTGTCTAAAGTGCCTTAAAGGAGGTATAATTGTCATTTTATTCGACATTCTTAAAAAATGGTTGTAAATCATTTCTTGATCATATTTTTCAAGAAATTTGATTACAGGTATGATAATAACATAAGATTATGTTTAATGATAAATGTTATCTCAATTTCATTCAACATGAACCACAGGTAATGTTTAAGAAGTCTGCCAATGACTTTGTAAATTGCTTCTTTCAGAATTAATATATTAAACCTTTAATGAAATATCAATCTAACTACACTTTACTACTCCTATCAGGTTTTTTTTTAAGGCCTGTAACTTTTTTCCAATTCAATGCTGATTTGTAAATATTTTAATTTTGCTTGAGTGATGTTTCAACAAGTGTCTATTGCAGTATTCTAGTGATAAAATAACTAAAACAATACCCTGGGGATAAATAGTGATATCACACATGATAAATATAGCACCATAGAGGTATTGAATAAACCATGCCAGCACTGAGTGACATCATGAAGTATGGAGATATGTACATTTTATTGTCATTGACAATATAATAATAATAATAATAGTTGATTTATAAAGCGCATTATCCATGCTTAATGCATGCTCTAAGCGCTCAATATTGGATGTAATAGACAGCCTATGATGTTTTTAGACATAAAAACTTTTTATCATGTGAACCAGTCAGATATTTTAGTATCCTTACTTCAATGAACAATGGTACTTGACTTGTTATGGCACATGTTTTTGTTTTTCTTCACTAGTTTGTGTCAATTGAGGAAAATTGATAACATTTACTATGGTATCAAACTGAATATGTGACACAGGAAAAATAAACATGTGTTAAATTGTGAGGCTGAAATATTTTCCTGGTTCATTGAGGAAACTATTGTATACCAAGTGAACGTTTGTAATATTGACTTTTACAAAACATGTATGAAATGTATATAACACAAACCTCATTCTCTTTCAATAATAAACACACAACCCTGAAAAAAACTTATTGGGCGACGTTATGGGGTCTTGAACACCCCATGCTTTATGTGATCTATACAAAGTCTACCCTTGAAATACCGCGGGATTCAAACACCGCTTCGCATGCGTATTTGCCACGAGCTTGTAGCAGAGCAAAATAGACGTGACAGTTAACAAAACGTGGAGGAGAGAATCTCCAATGTTTACCTTGTTCATATACAACCCAACTCTGTAAACAAAGCCATGTGATTCAACACCTTTCTTTGTCATCACATCTGTCATTCAAAAACACGCTTACCTCTCCATTCGTTCGATTTTCTTTGTTCTCTTCGTTTATTTCCTTCGTCCCGTTAATATGAATCATTGTTTGGGTCCCTGAATTCTCTTTCTGGAGAAGGAAATCTTTTGCTGGGTCCCTTGTAAACAATTTCATAAGTTTTTCGTCAATCATTCCAGTAGGTCCGTTCCCCGAAACTTGAGTTATGGTCTCCGCCATGTTGAATATCGGGAAATCACGCCTCCGTTGTCAGTCGCGTTTGCAGCTGCCGTACTCTCTCTGCTCCGCTCGCATCAAACTTGGCCCGTCCGCAAAATCACTCACAGCGCTTAACAGGCACGAGTTTCCGCAAAGCTGCATCCGTTCTCTTATCAATCGTAAATTCCTTGTCCACTCAATCTAGTTGCCTCGTTCATCCACTAAGGGTAGGCTAATGATGAGACAATACCCGGATGCTAAGCCCGACAGTCAGATGAAAGCTTGCGATGTTTTGTTTTGCCAAACCAGCGGTCTTACACCTGCCTCTATCGAACTCCGTTCATTGGTCCGTTCAGAAATCGATCCAACTGGATCCAAACGCTCATTTGGAAATAAAGCCAGAAGGTCGAACTAAAATCAAAGATTAGACATCACTGGACATTAGGTAATCCGTTCACAGGTGTCTTCTCGGGACGTCTGATTAGGCCTATGTCGTGAGACAGGTAAAAAATATTGATCACCGCCGAAGGAGGGATTTGCTTAGCTCCGTGCGCGAAATCATCTACCGTGACCTGACAATGTTACATTGTTATAGAATGTCGAGCGGGGGTCGGGTACATTTGCCGACCAGTCGTCGAGGGTCGAGTATTTGGTTTTCTAGACTTTACAACCCTCCTGTCATTTGAAATTTACAACAGGTCGCGTTGTTGTTTACACCGACTGTTCTTGTCGATTTCTTTACCTGTGAAATACACATCACCTTGCTTTGACACAGACTTTCAGGTAGGCTGAAAGGTAAATACATATTCATATATATATATTATTTCATTAAATCATACATATTGAATGTATAGGCCTATTATTTCTATACTTTAATCATACATCGTATATGGATTAAATCTGATTATTTTTCCGGTTTTCATTTATAGGTATATATGTAATCTTTTAGTTAATACAGACTGCCTTTTTCAAATTCGCTTTACATATCCTACTCGCTTCAATTTAGATTATTTTAACAATAGCAAAGTTAAAGCACGAAATCAAAATATACAATCCCATGCCATTAGATAAATACGTTATTGCACGTTATGGTTTATCATGACGTCATCGCTCTATCTCGTATCTATGGACTATATCATTACGTGATGTAACTGCCACTTTCACAATGGCCATAGAAATATCATATGTATATCATAGATCTATATGTTCTCTAGAACAATTAATAGGGTTCTGAGTTCATACTGATTGGTGACAACGACAGTAACACATGCATGTCCGTTGTAAAGCTTCCGTCCTAGTTCAGTGATGTGATCAGTGATGTTTATTACATCGCAATTGACAAGATGATACTGTCACTCACCTGTCATTGTTATGTACACATGTCAATCGTTCAGCGACAGATGGTGTTCCCGCCGATTTCAAAGCTGCAAAATCATTGATATAACACTTACAAATCACGAACCTGTCTTGAATGACTGCATTTGTTGAAATAGACAATCGAAATGTTTTGAGAACAGTTTTGCTATCGAAATTATCATATTCATATTTCATCTTCTCAAAAGAATTCAAAGAAAACTAAATCAGTATTTGTCATTTGCAGAAACTTGAAATGTTTGAAGGTCTGCAATAGGAAACCTTTTGTTAAAAAGATAGTTTATGACGATATGCATGACCGACATGAGGCTACGTATTTGTAAAATTTAAAGTTTGTTTTAAAATTCGATTAATTTTGTGAATATGGAATTGTCCTTCCTTGTTCACTCGAAATACGTCATTTTAACCATGTAGGCTACATCATTTTAAAAGTATTTTAAGGACCGAATACATGCCTTGAAATGTGATTTATATTATTAGACCTAGTTTGTTAATCTCACGGATTTACTTTTTTAAGCAGACAGACAGACAATAGTTTATTAACGTCTCACTACTGTACAAAGCTAGAATACATTTACATTTATACACACAATTCCTTTATAAAATATGTACAGAACCATAGGCAAAACATACTACACAAATTATTGTTGACAATTAAGAACTATCTCTTAACAAGTGTCATTTTCCCTGGACCTCGCGCGCTATATGCCGGACGAACCGTTAAACAAATTTCTTCTCAACAGTTTTCCTTCCGCCACGCAGTTATATCATCGAGGGAAAACGATATCTGTCAGATGGCGGAAGTACCGTGGGTTGATATGGTTTTCGTGAGTTGATATCACAGGCGGAAGGAAAGTCGAAATATGACACTTTTTAAATACGATATCAGTAGTAATTGACTATATGACTTTAATTTAAGTGGCAAACGTATCAAAACACTTAACTAACTTTTATGACATTGAAATGATAATTGTTAACAGGCTTGATACAAAATCCTTTACTGGTTTTAGTTATAAAACTCGCACTTCACTGGAGATCGCCCTTACTTTTCCTTTATATCCTTTATAGAATTTGTAATGTATGACATCAGATGATCAATAGGGAACATAAAGAAGTCATACGACATCAGATGGTAACGATTGTTACAAATCAGACCACAGGAACCCGATATCGTAAATAAAATGTAGGTAAAACGTACATAAGAAAGACCCACCCCTCTATATAATTGAGTACATTATTTAGAGGGGTGGGTCTTTCTTAGCTACGTTTTACCTACATTTTATTTACGATATCGGGTTCCTGTGAATCAGACTCACTTGTGAGTATGATTGAGAAATATTTGAACCGTTGAGAAGCTTTCTGGATTTAATTTATATTTTTAATTATGACACACAATTTTTACCCAGTGTCAGATGTACAAATATGTAAGCTAATCATCAATCAAGTTCTGACACAATGTATACACTTACATTACCTTACTTCAAACATCACATTTTAAAAAGAGGATAGATTATCTTTAGTAAGATTTACAGCATTAAGTATGTTAATATTTTATTTTAAAACATTTTATTTCAAGAAAGCATATGTCATATGAATATGAGAGCAAGAAATATATAATTCATCAGACTAAATGGGTCCAAAACCCCTGAAATAGAAAGGCATTATGATATTATGACTTCCAGATCATATTTAAAATTCAAAACACTTTTTATACACTATTCGACACTTGTATGTAAAAATCTAAAAATGAAATTAATTCCATTCCCATATTATTAAAAATGAAATATTTAAAAAAGCGGAAATACCTCTTGGGTTACGGGACAGAATTTCTGCTCGTGGAAAAGATTGTACAAGATTTAATACAAATGAGTGTCAATACATACTTAGATAGAAAGTCAAAATATGATGATGCGAAAAGAGTAATGCAAAGAGGGAGATATATATGACAAATAATACAAAATATAAAGACGACTCTTTAGACCGAGCAGGGAAATTCTTATTAATTTTGCATACCATATTTTCCCTTGATCGAGAGAGGAATTTAGTAATGAGGAAATTGGAGTGGAGAGACAAAGAAATACAGATAGAGAGAGAGAGAGGGAGAGAGAGAGACACAGAGATACGCTACAAAGGCAAAGAGAGACAGAGGCAGAGATTGAGATACAAAGAGAGAGGGAGACAGACAGACCGACAGAGACAGATATATAAAGACAGGGAGAGTGAGACAGTCAGACATAGAGAGATATACAAAGAGAGACAGACAGAGACAGAGATAGGGAGGGAGGGAGAGAGAGAGAGAGAGAGAGAGAGAGAGAGAGAGAGAGAGAGAGAGAGAGAGAGACAGACAGACAGACAGAGACAGACAGAGACAGAGATAGGGAGGGAGGGAGAGAGAGAGAGACAGACAGAGAGAGAGAGAGATACACACACACACAGACATAGACAGAGATACAAACAGAGACAGAGAGATACGGAGAGAGACAGACAGACAGACAGAGACACAAAGAGAGACAGAGACAGAGATACAAAGATACAGACAGAAACAGGGTAAGGGAGACAAACAGAGAGTTAGTCTTTTGTTAATGGTTAATGAAAGGCGAAGGGAATGACAAGATTTTATGGAATTGACATAGCTGAAAAGCATCTAAACAGGTCGAAAGGTATACACAATCAGGAGGTGGTTTGATAAAATGAATTGAATATAAACAGAGAAACGGAAATAATAAGAGGAAACAGAGAAGGAAATTTCAACGTGAAGAGTCTTTTTTTTTCATTTCCTGCACCCATCAGACGTGAATAGAATTGACTTCCAGCATATATAATACAAGGAACAGAGAAACCACTGGGAGATACAGAGACAGGAAGTTACATTAGAACTAGAAAATCTCCATGCACGTTTATAAGCGAGTTCTACACTTAAGCTTGAATGAATTACTGAATTGACATTTACAGAAAATGTACCTCTTTTAGGCATAATGTTTTCTGTTGAAACAGATGCGCAGACAAACGTCCTTGTATAAACTAATGTAAACATTAAATGATGATTTTTTGTTTGTTATAAACGTGTCCCATGTATGTTATTTTGATGATCATAAACATAAATGTACAAACGGGAGATTTCCGTTTAAGTCTCTTCAAACTGTCTCTTTAAGGCACTACCTTCTCAAAGCATCCACTCATTATGTGAAGCGATTGTTCTCACCTGAATGTGGCCACCTCGTAAACATCTCTACAGAAGCTATTGTCTTTTGAAACTTTATCGCCACTGAACTGCAATAAAGATTGCACTCACCCGGTGTCACAACCTCTAATACCAATAATAAAACAGTCCATCGTAATATATAGTCAAGATATACAGCTGTAAATCGGTTTCCACTGATAAATACATAGTTTGTAAAATCTGTTGATGTTTGTTCCCATGGGATGAATGATGAATATGTGTGTAAGTGACATATAAATTATATTGGGGTGTTGATCACCTTACTGCATATATATTTTATACACTCAGGGGCAAAAGAAACGACACTAACTTTTCAAAAGAATACAAAATATAATCCTGTCGTAAATGATATGCGACTACGAATCCTTATGATAGGCACATCAGTTGTGAAGAAGTACTCATAATTTCAAACAACAGAGTATGATACTTTTAATTGTATAACTGTTCAAATACACGAGTGGTTCTAAACAGCTTTTTCAATGGTTTTTTTTGGTCATAATCTTTGGAATTGGAATAGAAAAATATGAAATTTATAAATTGATACATTAACGATGTTATCAATATAAAAAAATCTTGATAAAGATAAATTTGTTCATGCATATTGTCTGTAAATTGGTTTAAAAACAAGCAATTGGACCACTTTCACAATCCTATCTCGTCTAGTTAAGTAGATTTTTAAACTTTTTAAAGGCGTGATTCTCAAAAGCGTTAAGTTATATAGCTTTGAAATTAAGAAATGAGTTCAGTTGAATCTCAAGACATGAAATAGCCCTGTTTCAGCCGTAACTATCACTCGTAGTTTAATCTATCATCCATTTTATATAGTATCGTTTCTTTTGTCCCTGAGTGTATACCATATTACAACACCACAAAATGCGTTTCATAATTCATAAGATTTTAACTGCTTGGTAACGTAAACGTTTTTTCAATTGTTTCGACACGGGATGGCATATATTGTTTGATAAGTGCTTTTTAAGATGGCGAAAACATGTCAAATACTCCCCATTAAGTAAACCACGTTATACTGCCTCTTTCAGACACGAAGCTCTAATATAATGCTAAGTAGTCTTCATCTTCCCACGGCAAGGTGAAAACGTATCGAGCAACTCCTCGTTTCGACCTTGCCTTCACAAGGTAGAAAACTGGTGATCCGGAGCAGCGACACCTATCGTGATCACGAGTTACGCCCCTTATCAGCTCTTTCAACAATAGCCAATGAAATTGCCATTTACATTCGGAACAAATTCAAAATATTAACAGACGATCTTTTTGAAAACTATCCGAGTGAAATTTAATTTTAGATTTCAGTCCGCACGGTTGTTGTCATGTTTTTGATGAGCACCGAGAATGCAGAGAAGACAAACATTAATGTATCACTCAAATAAAGTGTTTCTCTCCCTTGTTAAACGCATTCGCATTTCAAATCGGTTCATTTAACATGCTGTCTTCTGATTGGACTATGCTACTTCCGTGCAGCGGGTTGAAATGCAAGCACAGAAATTACGGCCAATGATGTCAAGGGAGGAATGGGAAAGTTTAGAAACTGTTTCGTTTCGCCCGTGACGTTGTGAAGATGAGTAGTCTTAGGCTAATGTTAATGCTTGGTGTTTACGACGATCTTAGCCGAAAGGGAGCTTCGAAAATGTAAGCCTTTATTACTATAAACCCCATTATCCGTAGTCGTAAGATGTCACTTATCAAGCGAAAACTCTAAGCGGCCATTTTACTGTAGACACCTTCAAATCATTCGGTGAAGGAAAATGGATTCTCTTAGCTTATCTGAAACTTGGTACCCTCGGTAAAGAAATCCCCATGCTGATAACAGAAATTGGGTATGAGTATTGCCTCTCAGCTGAACCATGGATAATTCCATTTTTAATATCTTATATTGACACCAGGGAAGTATTATATATTTCTTATGTTTGATCCCAGAGGTTAGGTTAACAGGACTAGGTTTCTATTCTTTCATTTTGGTTACAAACTTGAATATACCATGTGCTGACTTGTAACGGTAAAGTAATGATTTCAACAACAAAAAATCTACCGTAAGAATATTTAATGCAAAAGAGTTGATTTATGGATAATATCTTCTAAATGATATGCTGATAAGTTGATAAGCTGATAGTTTTTTACGATTGGAGACATAATTCTGAAGATCAGTAAAACATGTACTTATTTATGAAAGGAAGATTGTTTTTTTTGCATTCCCACTCAAAGATCAGTGTTATGAATAACTATACTCATTGATTATTCTATATATGTTTAAGCATTTTTTAGTAATAGAAGGCGTTAAACAATCTTGGTATTAATGTTACCAACCTTAAAATACTTGTTTTCTTATAACTTACGTATTCGCATCAAGTCAGAGCGGATGACGTCTCCTTGATTGTTTGACGTCACTTCCATTTTGACAATGCCTGAATGGTAAGTCGGCGCTTTGATTTTTTTATTGATACGTTTTGACAGTTTAGGTTCAACAGCAGATCAAAGCAAAGGATGCGCCAGGGGTACCGTTTATTCCTGGACCTTTTCCTCATATTGACCCAGACCACTTAAAGAACTTATATTTTCCATAAGAAATGGCTTAGCAACACGCGATCTTTCAAAAGTTTTTAATTTCAGATACTTATACAAATTTGAGAAATGGAAAATGGCAAAATTCCACCAAATTGAATTGTTATTCTTCTTCTCTTCCTTTAAAACTAAAACAAAGATCCCACTTTTCAAAACAGCCGATCCTCTTAACCCTGAATAGAGACCACCCATGAGACACACACATCACGTCTCAGGCCTAGAGACGTATAAGAAGACGATGTTGTAGACTGAATGTGTTGTCGGAACGTCTCAGTGTTTAACACTCGTCTGTACGGTTTTGATGAACCTAACAACACACCTTTTTTGACAATTAACAATTCTTGAAAAACTAAGATTTCAGTTAATATCTTGTTAATCTCATTTGACAACTAAGGATTCTTAATAAACTAAGATTTTTAGGTGATATATTGTTCATCTTTATTAACAGATAATAATTCTTTATACAGCTCATATGTTCAGTTGATATCTTGTTGATATTTTTTGACTATTCTTATTCTTAATATAGCTCAGGGTTTTAGATGATATAATTTTCATCTCTTTAGACAATTACAAATTCTTTATACAGCTAAGATTTGTAGTAGTTTAGTTGATTTTTAGATCTTGTTAATCTCTTTTGACAATTGACGATTATTGATACAGCTCATGGTCATGATACATGTATGTTGTTGATAGTTTGTTACTATTAACAATTCTTAGTACAGTTCAGCTCTTCTTGTTCTTCTTTTTTGACAATTAACTATTCTTAAAAAACTCAGATGTTTAGTTGATATCTTGTTCATCTTTATTGATAATTAATAATTCTTGGTCCACTTTTAGTTCATATCTTGTTCATCTCTTTTGACAATTAACAATTCTTAATACAGCTCAGAGTTTTAGTTCATACCTTGTTAGTCTCTTTTGATAATTAACAATTATTAATACAGCTCAAATTTTTATTTGATATCTTGTAAATTTCTTGTGAAAATTAACTATGTTTGATACAACTCAGAGTTTTAGTAGACATTTTGTTCATCTTTTGTGAAATAACGATTCTTAATATAGCTCAGAGTTTTATTTGATATCCTGATCATTTCTTATGAAAATTAACAATTCTTAATACAGCTCAGAGTTTTAGTAGACATTTTGTTCATCTTTTGTGAAATTAACGATTCTTAATATAGCTCAGAAATCCAATAATATTCGTCTTCAATTGAGACAAGAATAATCAACGTTTCAAGTCTCAGAATCCAGCAATGACGATGTTGGTAACACTTATCCCTCCATGGCCTTATTTCAGAGTTAAACAAAGCTCCTTACTTTCAAACCACACATCAGATTGCGAGGCACGTTTCGCCCCTTGAGACGTTTGAGTAGACGATGTTGTAATCTGAACGTGTTGCTGGAACGTTGTCTTGTTTTAACGCTCACCAACGGTGTTTGACATGTCTACAGACCCTTTCTCACAGTGGAGATGTAGCTAATATGAGAATCTTGTAAATATCACAAGTGAAAAGTACACCGATTAATGTCCTCCGGGATACAAGGATGTCGTCTTGGTACTAAATCATTGATGGAAGAACTGTGGCGTGATGTCACAACCTTGCCTTATCACATGAACACGTTAATATAGATATTGTAACAGACTTAAGATCGAGAAACTAGCTCAGATATTAGTACGCCTACACAAGAATGACGAGGATTTTATTTCAAAAAGTTCAAGATTGACGTTGAACGATTTTCGTTGCTTGGTTACCAGCAAAGGCCTGTTGTTTCTGTGTACTCCCTCGATATCAATTTTTGATGTAACGTTTATTAAATGTAAAACTTTAGTAACTGTCAATTCAAAATATTAGAACCTCAACTCACGAATGACAAGGATTCTATTAAAAAAAGTTCAAGACTGACGTTGAACGATTTTCGTTGCTTGGTTACCAGCAAGGGCTTGTTGCTGCTGTGTACAAACTCGATTTAATTTTTTGGATACAAAGATTTCAAATGTAAAAGTTTAATAACTGATAATTCATTAGATTATTATTAACGAAAATAAGACATATTATGATAGCTTAAATTTTGTTTCGGTTTTCAATATTTTTTTATACATGGAGAAAAAGAAACTTTGGTAAGAGGAACCATGTCCGACAATAATTACTGACAACTTACATCAGATATGGTTAAAAGGCATCACTCGATCGGTTTTCATCCGCCATTTTGAATTGTTAGCATAGCAAAAATACAAATGTGCTGTATTATGCCAATTCATTAACAAAATTAAGAAATAACTACTTGATTGATAGAAGAGGAGCACATTTACAAATAATTAATAATATAAGTTATCAGTTACGACAGCATTTTGCCGCTCCCAACAACATATAAATAAAATTAAATCAAATGACGATGACGTTCCCAGAACAATAGAAAACAGATCAGATATCCATGTACATTTGCAGGCTTATAAACTTAGTTCAAACAAAGGACTACAATTTTACAAGGCATCTAAGGAGGGTAAGGTATATTCGTTAAGAGAAATCAGATTTTTGGTAGGAAACTATGAATTTATGGAGTCAAAGCAGAATTGCCGTAGAGGATACATGGTAGATTGCAACTTTTATGAGAATAGTATGTGTTTAGTTTTAATTCGTGGTAAGTGGGAAAAATAAGAAATGGAGCACATAAAGAAAAACATCGCATGACAGCACCATTTGTTTAACCAACTTCAGAGCTATATTTTCAGAGAAGGTTTATTATTTCATGTGCCAATTTTATGATCACCAAAACTGTATTCCAGTCTGATAATATACCATCTGTGACACGATAGTCATACAATTGCTAAACTGTGATATGTCGGCACTCTTGTTTAATCACCAAAAAGATAAGTTTTGTTTGAATTTCTGTAATTATTTCGTAATTTCTTATCTTAATGCTTTTAAAATTGTTATTCCGATTTCCATCTTTTATGCCGTTTAATCATTCCTTTTCTTATTTTTCATACAACCCTTGCAGTTCTCTTTTTAACAGAGATCCTTATTGCCATAGTAATATGAATTTTCTTCTTACCATACTTTTAGCCTGCGTATTTTGCCTGCTAATGTTGAACTTAGGAGAAATTTCCGTTAGTTTGGAGAAAACATAGAAATCTTAGTTCAATGAGGTTAGAAAAGCTTAAAAACAAAATGAAAATGTCCAAAAAAAGAATCATCAACTATTTTCACAGGTTTTTCTGAATTGTGAAATCCCCACGATCTCATTATTTACTATCTTTTTCCAAGGGGGTGTTTTGTCAGGGTATATATAAAAAGAACTCATCAAAACAACATTATATATAACATGTCTCAATAGCCTTGAGACATGGATTGAGACTTGGAGCTATAAAGATCCCCCAGTTAAACCCTCGAAAGGTCATCAGTTTTATTCGCCAGCCTAAGCAGTAAATTGCCCAAGTTAAATTGAATGTGAACACTTTCTCACTACTCAAGAAGGATATTGAGATTGCATGTAGCGCCGCTCGTTAGTGTAGTACGTGAAATGAAAGTTAACTTCCGAATTAAGCCAAGCCTTTATAAGAGGTTAAGTTTCTCCAGCTAATGTTATTTCTTAATACGTTGCCTTTACGATTTTGTTAAAAAAGTTCATTTGTAGAAAAGCTTATAAGGATTTTACTATAGCATTTTGTTTACAGAAATCAAAGTAAAGTACACAAGGGTTAGATTTAAGATATCAATTTCTTAATAAGTTCGGAGGCGTTTTAGTTCACTGTTTGACATTGAGGTTGACTAAATAGGGATTTAACCTTACTAGATAGATTGTCAAAAAGCATTTTCCATAAGTTTCAAGTGGGTAAAAAAAAAGAATTCCCATAAGAAATTGTATGAACACTAAACCCCTTTTACGTCCGTATATTAACTTTTAAGGCTTTTTGCATAGTAAATGATTACTTTTAAGGTGGGTTCACATGGTGTTTCAATCAGTGAGTATTTAAACTTGCGTAACTTTGTTACTGTTTGTGTCTTTCCATTTGATGCAGGATGTCATGTTACCGTTTAGCTTAAAATGGAAATGACGTAATAATGAACAATTAGAAATATTTTTTTACATGTAAAATAAACAGAAATATCCGTGTACAATGAAAGAATCAGAATTTTAAATGATTGAATGTGGATACATCCGAACCTTCCATATCTTTTCCTGGCGAGGTTAGGTTTATATTGTAGTGAATTCGTCTTTATAAGCTGTTTTTCTCAAAATTTTGTTTCAATTGTGAAACCATTGAAATATTTTACAAATGAATTACCTTTCCCTCTGCCGACAAAGTGATGTTTGTTCCTATCCGCTTATTTACGGGTGAGTTATCGTGACTCCAACACTACTTAAGGAAACTGAATCTATACGTTTTTACAGAGGCAATAAAACTGAAATCAATAAAGAACATTTTTATCTTCCCACAACTAAAAAAACAAAGACGTTATGCACATAAACATGGAAGACGTTAAATCTATATACAAATATATACATTGAATTATGAAAAGACAAGCATCTTTATTTTACGTCTACTAATTTGATATTCTCTGTAAATCTATTTCATGTACAGTGACCATTTCTGAAATGTACACTTAATCTTGTCAAATGACACGTAAATGTCATTAGGAAATGACAAGTACAAGGCGAGCTCATCAATCAATTATTAATATAATTAGATATCCTTAATGACCTAAGATATTAGACTGAATATCTTATTTCCTTACAATCATTCCACAGAGTGATTGCCCGGAAGATTTGAAATGATGCTTGACCATAGGATTATCACAGCAAAATTAATTAGCTAAATTTCATACTAATAATCTTTATTAAATCTATCATGAACATGATCATGAAAATAAACATGATTCTGATTCTATCATGAACACAATTCATTGCTACATTCATATTGCTTTGTGTATAACTGAGGTAATAAGTAAAACCGTTTGAACAAAGAAAAAAGTTTTTTTTTGGCATCACAATGCCCTTTGCCATCTTTCGGATTTGATAAGACGAATTCAACACTTGTTTTACATGCTTAACTCTCAGTACGATCCTTTATGTCGATAAAAAGCATCTCGAATGACAATTTTAAACAAATCATGAAAACACCTTCAGGAAATAATCAAATCGGAATTTTTAAAAATTACCATTTGACACTGAGCTTCATTAAACTATTCAGCTGTAATCACGTTTTCAAGTTCATAACGATTAACATTTATCAATGGTAAATAATAAAAAATCAAATATTTATTTAGAATCGATGCATGTTGAAGCCATCAGAACATTATAACATGCGAAATTTCATTATACCGATGTCAACATGCTTGTAAATACCATCGATAACGATAGGTAATTTAGAAATTCAAATTCAAGAAAATAAAATATAGTAAATCAAAATAAGAGTAATATATTTTGGAATAAAAAAAAAGAAACAAAGCAAAATGTCTGTATCTGAATGCACAAGAAACTAATACGTCTGGGTTCACAATTATTCATAAGTCATTTACAGCTCAACTGATATAATCGTTAATTTCTACTTCTCCTTTTAAATAGCAATTGACACTTTATCCTCCGATGACATTCCAATTCCAGCTGAACATGAGTGTTGACCCTAACACCATAGCTATTAGCCAAATGACCAGAGGATAATGCAACCGAAGAGACTGCCCGTATGGGAACCACAAGAATAATGGTTCTGGGTTCGAACCTCCTTGGGACCATTCACACAGGGCTGGATGTGACGGCGCTAAACCCGCTGGGCTTCAAAACCATTGGAACCAAACCTTTCGTGCCATCCCAACATGGCAGATTCATGTATCAGGCCCCGTCAGCGTCTATAACAGCCTCTCTAAAGTCAATTTAGAACTCCCTAAGGACAAGAAACTTGAATCAATCACGAATTGTCGGTGCTAGTTGCATTCATTATTCACTAAGATCACAACAAGATCGATTGTCCGTACATACAAGAGGCAACGCGCTTGCATTGTAAACCTCTTACCGAAATACAGACTCTTGAGCCTCCGATAGCAGAATTGCATCGAGCACGTTTGTTTAACCACCTGTCTTCTGGGAATTTTAGAACATGCTTCTCTATGGTACCATGTTTGCTATAACAAAGTATCTCCAATACATCTCCATCTGATTTATGAGATAATTTGTGCCGATCCACGATCTCACAGAACCTCGTTTGATATTCTGTACTCATTTCCATAATTAGACGACACGCAGGCGGAATGCATTTTCGGTTTGCAAACAAGTTTAGTTTACAAGTGTTGTTACATCATGTCATGAAGTGTGGAATTAGATAATGAGAACATTATGAGATTGATTGGTACACATACTAAGCTGATTTGTCAATCTTTATGTGGAATTGCTATTGTTAGAATAACTGGATATTTGTGTTTGCAAACAATGTGATAACACTATTGTTTCCAATGATAGTTTTAGAGATCTTCTTTCTTTTTATTCAAATACTCCATCTAACTTCATAGAAATGAGAAAATATTTCTTTGTTTCTTTCTTTTAAAAAAGCCAAAATTTCTCTGTATATTTTTGCGACCTTAAAGTGCCTAACACGAACTTTTCTTTGATGCATCTTCGGTTTTCCAGGACTTTAGTTCTTGTATTCTTCACTTTACTCCAAAAGTATTACTCTAATTACCCCGATGTTCCCATAGAGACCTGTTAGGTGTTACCTGATATACCTGATGACGATAGCTTGATTATAATTAACTTAATTAACTTCATCACGAAAAAGTATTGATATAACGACTCAATAACCGTTTCAGGGCATCCTCAGAAGGCGCTAAAAAAGTCTGCAATATCGATGTCAATATGGTTAGAATCATATAGCATATGTTGCAACTTTGTGCATATTATCAAGTTTCGATTAGCTCTAAATCTTAATGGACCAAATAACTTTGAAATGTTTTAACTACCTCAGTTAAGCTAACAGTAATTTCCCCCGAAATACCAACAATTTCTTCTGGAATTACCACGATCTCTTATTGAATTTCTTTTGGAAATAAAACAAGTTTTAAAAAAGTATGTTAGAAATTGGCAGTTTTGGGACCTCAATTTACTCACATCCAATTTAAAGACTAATTTGCCCGAACCCATTGGAGATATTTGGAACACGGCCTCAGTATACCTTTGTGTATATCTTACATTAGGAAGGGACAAGGAGTCAATACCACTTCCGTAGAACAAGTGCACAGAATAGTAGAGAGAACGCTATGTCTACAAAAAACTTCACAATTAATTTTTTTGATAGTTGAAAAACGTTGTTAATCTAATGGAGAGTAATGAAATTGGTTTCTCCGCTGCGAAGTTTTATTTCTCTACGAACCTTAAATGCTAGTTCTTATGTCACTTAATATCCCTTTGGCACTAGAAAAACGAAGATTTGTTTTTTACGAGTATTCCGTATCGAGGTCAATGAGGTATAAGGTAATCAGATCCCCTCTCATTAAACAATAAAGAGTTTATTGACTAAAGAAGAAGAGGAAGAAGAAGAAGAAAATGAAGAAGAAGAAGAAGAAGAAGAGGAGGAGGAGGAGGAGGAGGAGGAGGAGGAGGAAGAAGAAAAGATGAAGAAATTATTTTGTTTTTGGTGCATGTGCAGGCCTAAATGGGCAGTAGCACGTTTCTTGACAATTTTATATTTTACATTTTTTCACTGATAATTCAACGTTAATGCTAAATGTATTATTTTGATAGTGTCAAATATCTCATTACACAAACCAATCATCAATAGCCAGAGAACAAATCATAAAGATTCACATGAAGTCCATTGACCGCCATTTTTGTGTGAACAACTTTAATTCATTTTTTGTTGGAAAAGGAATTCCATGGCTGAACTCAACATTACATTTTTGAGTTATTACTGCTTCATTAAGTTTAAATACATTGTCTTTCAGTTAAAACCTTTATTGTCATTTTCCTGACATCACCGTATTTTTCCCATCAAAACGAGCTACTGTCCCTTTAAAATATAGCGTTACGTTCCTTCACTTCCAACTTAACCGCCGTACGTGTGAACCGAAGTTTCAATCAATGTTAAAGAAACCCTCATTTAAATTTGATACGCGTAAATGTACGAGCAAAAAAACATGGGTGATCTAATATTACCTGAATGGCATTAGTTAATTGAGTTGATCTGCACTTTCTCCGCCACATGCGCTTGTTTTCTCTTAAGTAACTCTAAAGTTTCTCAAATATTCATCTGGTCCTGAAAGTTTGGATGTACCGTGAATCCACGTCAGCTTGACCAAGGTTCATTTACTTGTCTTTTAATATTGCACTAGACATATATGTGCAACTGTATAGAAATAATTTTAAAAAAATAATTAAGCATAATATAGAAAAAGGTATGCCTTGTTGGAAGAACGTACTCAAATAAAAACACACAATTTGCGGATTGCTTGGGTAGATAACCTTGGATAACCCCTTTAAAGGGGCAGTAGCACTTATTTAGTGGGGAATATAAGGTTATGTCAGGAAAATTGAAATACATGGTTCCAAATGAAAGACAAAGACAAATGAAGCAGTAATAAATCAAATATATAATGTAAAGTTTAGCCATGCGATTCCCTTTTTCTTACACAAAATGAATCAGAGCTGTTCACACAAAAATTGATGACTGGTTTGTGTAATGAGATTTTTGACACTAACAAAATAATACATTTAGCATTAACATACAGTTATCAGTGAAAAACGTGCTACTGCCCCTTTAAATTACAAGGCTAACGTCACTTTGTTTTTTTTACATATAGTTTTTGGGATTCTAGAAATACTAACGAGCTAGTTTAAATGGAGTTATATAGGCCGATGATTATGTGCTATTTATTTTAAGGTGATATTTGTTTCGGAAGTACGGAAGGTTGCTAGAAAACATGGTTTTTACGCAATTATCGATGTCAAATGAAACTGGATCTTTTAAATTCAAACTGACCTCTGCATTCAGTGTTTCAATAACAATTACCTTAGTAACTACTATACAATATCCGAGTACATAGAAATGTTATTGTGCCACTAGAGTAAATTGAATCGGTGAACTTGAAAGACACAGATTTCTTATCTAATAATTAGAATGTTGTTGTTTGAGAGGCAATTGAGGTTGGAAATGTCAAGATGTCAAGAAGTTTTATGGATGCTCAACTTCTTTATTGTTGAAAGTAGCATCGTTTTGGTATAGATTCTGTAGGAAGAAAATAGCGATGTTTCGGTCTAGATTCTTTTACTGTAGAATGAAGCGACGTTTCGGTAGGCTTATAGTTGTAGAATATATACCGAAGCGTCGCTTCTTTCTACAATAAAGAAGTTGATAATCCTTAAAATGTTTTGTCTTCTTAATCGGGTTAACACAACAGGTTCATTGCGCGAGGGAAATATTTTCATTGCGTCGGTATGTTGTATCTCCCCTGAAAGGTTCTACCCTGCTGTTTTGTGAGAATGATTTCATGATAGCAGATGTCATCCTATTGTAAAACAAGTTGCTATGATACAGTCAAAATAACCATTTAGCTCATCCTTATCCATGAACACCCACACTATCCTTGTTGCTAAGCAGAATAATGGTTTCATCAAATCTTTAACATGGATCGTAAAACTGAAACGTTCTCTTGCCATGGGATACAACACAAACATTTAAGTACAAGAAATAAACATTTATTCTCAAGCGGGATTGTCATATGATTTTACAACACGTGTCACTGAGAAATTAGACATCCTGTTAGACATCCAAAATTGTTGTGAAAACAGTACGACGTCCATCTGAGTGTGTAAATTATTTAAGCATCTATGGAATAAGAAAGTCATGACATGGTATATATCTCGACACAAGTTGTTGAGTAACGAATAAAATATCCATCTGAGTGTGTTGACTATTTTATCATCTATGGAATAATAATGTCATGACACGGTATACCTCCCGACACAAGTTGTTGTGAAACGAATATGACATCCATTTCAGTTTGTTATTTATTTTATCATCTATAGAATAAGAAAGACATGATATAATATAACTCTCGAAATGGCAAATGGCCTGGTTGTGATGACACACTTTCTAGAGGAAATTTCGTAAGATCTTACCTTTAATTTACACGTTTTAAGCATAAATGCAATAACCATGGTGTAAAAAAACCGAAAACATTTAATTCAAACTCATTAATGAAACAATGTCCCCGATACAAGGGGGTCCTATGAAGTAAAACCGCGCATTTTCAGCGATGTCCATGGACTCCTACTGAGCATTTGACAGTTAAATGGATCTGTTGATCAAGTGATGTCAAATGCATGTGCCCGCTTTCAGAGATATCTTATTTATAGAGTATGTATGGGGCCCATGGTCAATGGTATCAATATAAGGCAAGAGAAGGAATGTCTTAGTTTTACCATTTTATCGTCTCATTTGACCGTGAGCCTAAAGTTTGTCGAAAATGTAGATCAATTTAATTGATCTCGTCGATGGCTGAATCCCAAACGAAGAGGATATGGTAATTAAACTATATTTACAAACACCCAAATTACCTCTGATGAAATAATTTATGATCTTCAATTTAATCCCAAGAAACATTTTTCAATAGAAAATCTGTTTTTCCTACACGCTTCTTCATTCGAGTTAACCCGAAACCCCAAACATTGACACTTTTGCACCGATTCAACCGCTTTGTCAGATGACACAACTCGTACTGGCTGCATGCTTTTCACGGGCTTCACGGGAGTTTTCTTCCCGTAGTAACAGGTTTGTTAAATAATGTAATGAAAGTGTATCAAAGGGTTAGCGACTTGGCTAGATTTATCAAAGACTGCAAAGTAATAATTTTGTCATTTGAGTTCATATTTCTGCTGTAGTTTCGAATATATTTAAGGTTGATTGATGTAAATTGCAAGTTTCTATGTATATATTGACAAAGCCTCGTAAATTTAAGAAACTCGGCCACACGCTTATGATAATCGCACATGAGACTTTATAAAAATATGCCTTTTACTATGACCTTAACTTAGAAAGTGAAATAGATCCATAAAATTGTCAATGGAGTTGAAAAAAAAAGGAAATCACTAGGAATAATCTCTTGAATGCAAAACTTCTTTCTCTAAAATCTTAAACGAAAGCGTAATTAAATATTCCAATTTTGAAACTCATTATTTAAAAGAAAGACTGGTTTCGACCTCTGACACTTTCGATTGCCAAAATTGGCTACAAAGAAACCTGGTAACTTTGTTTACAAATTATAGCTTCTTTGATTTGCTCGAGTATTCATTTCTCATCTTAACTTATACAGTCTGTGGAATTTACGTGCTCGCAAAATACCATTTTTATTCCTAATGCAACATATTTATGATCCCAAAACGCACTCGCATAATTGACCTCTTTAAATACTTCTGAATAACGTAAATTGAAAGAAGTTCATACATTTTTATCTTAAACATCTACGAAGCATGTCAGAATTTACTTAGGAAGTATAAGAAATAAAAGACACGGTTAATAATAAACAAAAGATTTCCACGAATGAGATAAATTCATGTATGAAAAATTAACGTAACCATGAGACCTAAACTTGTAAATAAGTGAAAATCATGTCAAAACGACGACACGATCGTGGATAAATATATCTACAGGCCAGGATTCGTTCTCTCCTAAAAGAGGCAGATCAAGTCATAATATGGTGATACTACCTCTGTTCTTATAACAACAAATCCGTGGGTTCCGGTAGTTTCCCCTGGTGGACAAAATTGGAACCACAATCAGTTTGAATTTCATTATCAAATTACAACGCTTCTCGCATTGGTTCATATCAGAAGCCAGAATGATGAATTTAGAACAGCGTCGCTGTTTGCACAACTAACTTTGATTGCCTCCAATCAGACATCTCCCACTCTATCCCACAAAGTCGGCGTAATAAAACAGAGGCTCTATCAACGTTTCATGACTTGTTCAGTCTCTGTGGGGAGGCATAAGGAAAACTGGTAATTATAATCTGTACGCTAACGATATTCGCAGCCTTTGGTTTTTAGTCCTTTACACTTTTAAAAGAGGTAAAATGGTCTTTTCTGATATTCAAAGGTATCAAAAGCAGACTTTTAGTTCAAATGAATAAAAAAAAAAGAAATATGTAACGCTAGTGATTCATAAATTCAAATAAAGAAAAAGTACCAGTGCCTTCATACTGAAAAGGATCGAACAATGACGTGATTTTTGAAAGATACCAATTTTGTTATCTGAACTTTCAAGCTGCAACGTTTCTCACTTCGATGAAAGGGCACGAAATAATTCCTACCGATAATAACATACGCTCTGTAACCGATGTTGGTTTTTCACAGAATGGCCCTATTCCCGGTCACTGGAGATTGCCTTTCATTAATTATCAAAACATTAAGCTCTGAGGGCTGTTATGCAACAACAATAATGTTATTATAGGCGGAATATTCACTTGCTGGTTTGTGATCTAAAAAGCAGATACTGACTGGGATCCCTATAACTTAATTAGGTTTTGAAGGAAAAAACTTTGAAATCGTTCTACATGTAGGTTTGGTATTGTTGGAGGGATGCTTTTAATTATGCCATGTTTTAAGTGAAGCAATTCACCGTTGAATAATATATACGGAATCAGTCGGTTTTAAATTGAGAAAAAAAATCTTAAAAAATTTACAGTAATCAGATATCTTGCTAAAATCACGATTTCAAATTAGCACACGAGTGCACATAAGTGAATGGTTTTCGATATGATTTTTTTTCAAATATGTTATTTGCTGTGAATATATACTTCAGATGTAAACAAACTCAAAGGTAGCGGTGACCCAAATAACCAAATCAGTGACGAGCTTGCAGCGATGCACGAGGAAGTCATGATGCACGTGCCAAACGGTGAAATGTACAAGAACTTCGGGAAGGTTACATAAGTTCTGTCATGTGATTAGCGAGATTGACCGTGACGGCGTTTCCAAAGTGGTCGTTAATCATTATATTGTCGGATACCATATTTCAATTTTTGAACACATAAAACACGTAAAACGCATTGCTCATTTAATATGAAACTGTTACGATTATTTGTTTCCATAGTAGTTGTATACGATATTTGTTCTATTCAGTAACAACTTCTATCTTTAAACATCTCTTTGTATCATGTATGACATTTTGTCATCGTTTGCATATGTGTCACATTTCTTGAGTTGCTGCAAGTCAATCCTTAGATGTAATTACGATACTGGCGTTTATCATTTAGGAAACGCCAAACGCTTAATCATCCTGTGTCATCATCATATTTGTATCCGCCTAGTTTATCCGATCAAACAAAATGGCAAATAATCTTTCAAAACGTCATGTTATATCTGTAACTATTTCTATAGTGATTGTCCATTCGCCATAACCAAAAAAATAAAACATAGGCTTTTGATGTGTTGCAATTAAGAGTTAATCTTTGATTCCGCACTCTTTGCAGACGTTTTAGTTCTTAAAGGGAAGGTACTACGAAGGTGTTTTGTGGTGAAATGGCCAGGGAGAAAGTGCTTTTTCCCCACAATTGTGAAGACTCTAAACGAATATGAAACTATTCCCCTCCACTTGAGCAACTACATTTGAAATTTAAGCACATTTCGATTAAAGTCATTTCCGAGGATAACACCATGATGTGAGTATTAGAAATGGAATTAACGTTAAAAGTTTCAGATTTATCTAGCGATTAACTGGGTTTTCTAACCAGCGAGCAGTTTCAATGGATATGGAATGTCATTGAAGGGTTGACTGAGCTGTGCACACCACATGTTCCATCGCCATCTTTTGTTTAGTCTCAATATACAGAGATCAGATAGAAAAATCGCAAATAAAAGGAAATAAATGAAAACCACGACTGAAATACAATTTATCATATAAAAATTTAACATACTAAACGACTTTCATGTTGTCCCGTTATTTCCCACATTTTGATTTTACATGAAATCGTTTATAGTAATAGCAACACATTAAAGGGGTAGTAGCACGTTTTTAGGGGGAATATAAGGTGATGTCAGGAAAATTAAAATTAATGTTTCCAATTGAAAGACAATGCATTTAAACTAAATGGAGCAATAATAATTCAAGTATATAATGTAAAGTTTAGCCATGCGATTGATTTTTCTTACACAAAATGAATAAAAGGTGTTCACACAAAATGGCCGTCCATGGATTTTAGGCGAATCTTCATACTTTGTTCTCTAACTAAGGATGATTGGTTTGTGTTATTAGATTTTTGACCCTATCAAAATAATACATTTATCATTGACATACAATTATCAGTGAAAATTTTAAAATATAAAATTACCAAAAGAACGTGCTACTGCCCCTTTAAACATTCGAAGAGTTCTATTGAAAACCAATAAAGTAATTAGAGACATGTCTGAATAATGTGCTCCTACAGACAGTTCTACAGGAAAGTGCATTATACTCCATGGTCAAACAATTGTGCTCTAATGGCATTTGCATCTTCTTGTCGATTAAACTGGAGGTTTTATGAATTTAGCCTTGAATCTTGTTTCAATTTTATTTAAGAGAAAATCGTTATATTAGGTTGCGTCAGTTGGTTTCTCTTACTGGTTGTCTATTACTGTTTGTTGTATTCCAATCAATTCCTTGGCCAGACATAATGTTTATTTTTTCAAAATAAAGTTAGGAGGAAGTTTTTAAAAAAACATGATTTAAAACATTTGAATTTCCATAAATATGCGTTTTATGAAGCAATTAGTAATTATGAGAAATTCAGCCCAGCAGAAACACATCAGCAAAAATAATCTAATTAGGAATTATATTTTGTTATGAGATGTTAGGACTCTTGTTATCTAAAAAGCTGCATTCATAATTGTAATTTATGTCAGATAAAAAAAATTTCTTTGAAAGATGTTTATCAAGTTGACAACGGTTTTGACACTTCAAACGACACATTCATTGCAATTAAGAAGTTGTAAATCTGTAAAGCTGTTTGCTATTCATGGCAATTTAAATTTCAAATACATACATCATAAACTCATGTCCAAAAGAAACGATACCATACAAATCCCAAAATAACTCAATCCACTGCAGATTAATAAGACTAAAACATTTCTTCAGTAGTCAACTTACGTCTTTGCAAAATTTGGAAAAATTATTCTTCTCATGTTTGCGAGAAACATGCATTTGAAAAAATAATCGATCTGGAATCTCCTTAACTAGGCGAGATAGCAGAGAGAAATTGGACACTTTCGCTTGTTTTAAAACGTTCTAGTGCAGTGACGCGTCAACGAATTTATGTCAAATAAAGTGTATTATATCAACAAAAAAAATTTCTGACATAAAACAATTTGAAATTTCGATTTATGCACACCATGTGCATTTGAAAAGACACAAAATCAAAAGTATCTTTTCCTGAAGAATGAAAATGTGCATACTTCTTTACAAGACATATGCCTGTTAGACACACTTAAATTGGACTCTGTCAGGTTGTAGAATTTTGTTTCGGACGACTTTGAAAACTTGGTATCGTTTCTTTTGGACATGAGTTTATTTTCTGGTACGTAATTTTAAATAACACATTTGAATAGACACCTTTGCCTCTGATTTCAGTCTTCATGATGTATATTTGTTAGAGAGAGATTAAAGTTTTGGTTTATCAGGGTAGTTAAGGTAAATATTATAAGATGCTAGTACGTTAAATGGGCAGTAGAATGTTTCTGAAAATCTTATATTTTCAATTTCACTGATAATTGTACGTTAATGCAAAATCTGTTGTTATAATAGTGTCGAAAATCTCATTACAAAAACCAATCATCCGTAGTCGGAGAACAAATTATATAGATTCACATAAAGTGCTTTGGCATTCATTTTTGTGCGAACACCTTTAATTCATTTGTGTAAGAAAAATAAATCACATAGCTGAACTTTAATTGATTTATTTATTACTGCTTCATTTAGTTTGAAAACATTGTTTTTGAATTGGAACCAGTTATTTTCATTTTCCTGACATTACCTTATATTCCCCCTTGAAATTGCTACTGCCCCTTTAAATGATAATCCTGTACTTTATGTAGACGGTAGCGTGTTTACATTTTTAAGGGGATGAATGAAATATGAACAAAAACTCTGAAACAATAATATTTATTTGTCATTTAAATTTGTTTTGTTTGAGTAAAACATTTTCTCAACTCAGAACATAATTTCGTTTACATCACATATTTTGTTATAACAACATAATTTTTGCCAATGAAAAGCCTTGTAAAACTCTGCCTTGGGTGTCGCATTATGACCAATCTAGTTACAACTAGCTGTAATGTATAAGTCCTCACGTTACATCTAGCAACTAACCCACCTGGACCCAGTTTAACAAATGCTACGTTCCGTAGTTTTGACTAGATTGCATTGTTTAAAAATTTGAACACACCAGAAAATTATCAGTATTCGTCTCAACATGAACATGTAGCAGGTATTAACAATGGTGAAAAAGTGAAGAACCTGGAAACTGAAACTAACAAGAGACATTTTCCTTTTACTAAAATGTCAATATTGATATTGATCTGATTATAAAAAATGAGGAAATGACACCTTCTCCAACGGGAAGATTGCTTTAAAGTAGTTATCGGGAAATGATTTCATAGTGTCATACACAAGCTTAAAATTTGACACTTGACATTTTGGGGATCTTCCTTATTTCTACCTGATTCATTCAAAATTTACACTCTTTCATACTTTAACAATGTCAGATTTCAGGAAAGAAAATCTTCTCCCTGATTCTTTTAATATTTAAACAATAATATCATTCAATTATTCAGAGCCAAGGCATCCTGACATCATAATTCTCACGTCTATGTTAAGTGGCAGGAAAACATTTTTAAACAAACAATTAATTATGTTTATGATAAATTAGTGTCATTCACAGGGTCACGTGACACTGCCAAAAGAGACTCTTCAATTATACATGTTAACGATAGAGAAAACATAGTCAATATCTCAGCGGAAAGAATTTGTTTAGGGGCAATATAAGGTGATGTCAAGAAACTGAAAATTAATGGTTGCAATTGAAAGACAATGTATTTAAGCTAAATGGAGCAGTAATAATTCCAATATTTAACGTAAAGTTTAGCCATGCCATTGCTTTTTCTTACACAAAATGAATTAAAGGTGTTCACACAAAATGACCGCCAATGGATTTTATGTGAATCCTTCATACTTTGTCCTTTGACTATTGATGATTGGCTTGTGTAATGAGATTTTTGACACTGTCAAAATAATACATTTAGGATTAACTTACTATTATCAGTGAAATATTTAAAATCTAAAATTATCAAAAAACGTGCTACTGCCCCTTTAATGCACAAGTGCACTGGACAAAATCATTGTACTTGTATATGTACACTATGAATTTATGACAAAGAAAAATCTCTTATCAGGCTCACCGTTGTGTAAGGCAGTCTGTTATTTCCTTAAATATAAATCAAAGCAATATGGATATGGATATGATTGAAACTGGAATAATTCCAATATTCGTTTCAGCTTTCAGTTCCCTAAGACACCCTCTTCCCTCTTCAATCAAGTGCTACTGTCAATAATCAGAACTTATGATACCGCTGTAAAAACTCGTTTGAATTGTGTTTCAATTATCTCCCGATGACGAACCCTGTAACTGTCAGGATATTTACTCTTTGTGATTTAGATGATATTGGTGATGAATTTCATTTCTTATTTTATTTTTTAAATTAGAATTAGAAAGAAGAAAGTATATTCACAAATATTTTTACACCAGACCAAATATATACAAAATGAACACTCTGTTTAATACCAAAAAGCTAGAAAATTGTCATTATTTTGTAAAATCGTTATACCCTATTTTAAGAAATAACATATTTAACCTTAGAATGGTACGTCAGCTTTTTATTGTATTGAAATGTATCACGTATCATTGTGTATATATTCATGTACCTCTTATGCTGCAGTCTGCAGCCTGAGTGTAATAAAGTTCAGTTCAATTCAGTTCATGTGGATGTCTTTATCATTGGATTAAAGTACAGGGATTGAAACATTCAGCATGTTAGTTTCATGTCTATTTCAAAGTACGCCAATGTTGCCTTAATCGATGGATGATGTGTCACAAAAAGATCACACAATGATTATGATTGATATACAAAGTAGCATCTAGCAATTACACTTTGTAATTTTTTCTCAATTCGTTGCATGTAAAAATATCAGCTAACTTCATAGTCTAAATGCATCTTGCAATATTGGAATTCACTTCTCAGGTCCAGGTCTGACCAAGAGTAGTCACACCAATTTTATGTTTTTCCTTCTTAATGAGTGTGCATCGAGTTTTTACAGTACGGGGGCGGATACAGAATTTTTCTTTGGAAGGGGTGCGCCCGATTTGTGTAATAAGTAC
The DNA here is from genome assembly GCA_916613615.1 of Steromphala cineraria. Taxonomy (NCBI): domain Eukaryota; kingdom Metazoa; phylum Mollusca; class Gastropoda; order Trochida; family Trochidae; genus Steromphala; species Steromphala cineraria. The sequence goes on from OU744721.1 coordinate 35,110,805, forward strand.
CTATATCAAATGATTACTTTGAATCAAATTATATATCTCCACAGGGAACTAGCTTATTTACTGGATAAGAGTAACCTTGTATAATCAACTCTCTTTTGTACTGACCATATCTAAATATTTTTTACTCTCTTAAGTCTCTTAACTCATCTTATTCATTTATTATATTTTTCAATGTAATATCCTTTTCTCATAAATCTTTTCGCGATCTTGAAATATTATAGTTCATTTTCTTACTAATCTTTTTGCGATCTTGAAATATTAAAACATGTACTATTCAATATATGGAGATTATTAGCCGAGTTAATTTCAGTGTCATTAATATAATATAATAGGAATAAAATTTGTATTACACGAGCTTTTGGCGTTCCCTTTCGTTTTCAGTCCTTTAAAGGGGTAGTAGCTCGTTTTAGGAGTAATTAAAGGTGATGTCAGGAAAATGAAATAGATGGTTCCAATTGAAAGACAATGTATTTGAATTAAAGGAAGCAGTAATATATCAAATATATAATGTTAAGTTCAGCCATGGTATTCCATTTTCTTACGCAAAATGAATTAAACCTTATATTATAGTGCCCCTTTAAATTATTTTGGTTCAAAAGAATAAAAATAGAAATATGTGAGTCTAGGGATTCATAAATTCAAATAAAGAAAAGGCACCAGTGCCTTCATACTGAAAATAAATGAACAATCACTTGATTTTTGCAAGATGCCAACATCAATTTTGTTATCTAAACTTTTAAGCTGTAATGTTTTTCACTTCGATGAAAGGACACCAGATAATTCCTACCAATGATATCATACGCTCGGTAACCGATGTTGGTTTTCCACAGAATGGCCCTATTCCCGGTCACTGGTGATTGCCTTTGATTAATTATTAAAACATTAAGCTCTGAGGGCTGTTATGCAACAACAATAATGTTATTATAGGCGGAATATTTACTTGCAGGTTTGTAATCTAGAAAGCAGTTACTTACTGGGATCCCTATAACTTAATTAGGTTTAAAAGGGAAAAACTTTGAAATCGTTATACATGTAGGTTTTGGCATTGTTGGCAGGATGTTTGTAATTATGCCATGTTTTTAAATTGATGCGGCAATTCACAGTTGAATCTGAATAATATATACGGAATCAGCCTGTCTTAAAAAAAAAGATCTTTAAAATTTACAGCGATCAGATATCTTGTTAAAATTTTAAAGTAGCACACAAGTGCACATAAGTGAATGGTTTTATATGACTTTTTTCAATTATTTTATTTGCTGTGAATAAATACTTCAGATATAATCAAACTCAAATGTAGCGGTGACCCAAATAACCAAATCAGTGACGAGCTTAAAGAAGAACTGAGAAGTAGGCCGAGATGCCCGAGAAAGTCATGATGCACGTGCCAAACGGTGAAATGTACAAGAACTTGGGGAAGGTTACATAAGTTCTGCCATGTGTTTAGCGAGATTGTCCGTGTCGGTGTTTCCAAAGTGTTCGTAAATTATATATTGTCGGCTACCATATTTCAATTTTTGAACACATAAAACACGTAAAACGCATTGCTCATTTAATATGAAACTGTTACGATTATTTGTTTCCATAGTAGTTGTATACGATATTTGTTCTATTCAGTAACAACTTCTATCTTTAAACATCTCTTTGTATCATGTATGACATTTTGTCATCGTTTGCATATGTGTCACATTTCTTGAGCTGCTGCAAGTCAATCCTTAGATGTAATTTCGATACTGGCGTTTATCATTTAGGAAATGTCAAACGCTTAATCATCCTGTGTCATCAGCATATTTGTATCTGCGTAGTTAAGCTGATCAAACACAATGGATATAATCTTTCAAAACGTCATGTTATATTTGTTAAGTAACTATTTCTATAGTGACTGTCCATTCGCCATAATCAAAAATATAAAACATAGGCTTTTGATGTGTTGCAATTAAGAGGTTAAACTTTGATCCCGCAGTCTTTGCAGATGTTTTAGTTCTTAAAGGGGAGGTACCACGAAGGTGTTTTATGGTGAAATCGCCAGGGAGAAAGTGCCTTTTCCCACAATTGTGAAGACTCTAATCGAATATGAAATAATTCCCCTCCACTTAAACACTACATTTGAAATTGAGACACATTTTGATTAAAGTCATTCCAAGGATAACACCATGGTGTGATTATTAGGAATGTATTAAACGTTTCAGATTAATTTAGCGATTAACTGGGTTTCCTTACCAGCCAACAGTTTCAATGGATATGGAGTGTCATGGAAAGGGTTGACTGAGCCGTGCACGCCATATATGTTCCATCACCATCTTTTGTAAAAACTCAATATACAAAGATGAGATAGAAAAATCGCAAATAAAAGGACGAAACTAACAATGAAAACCACGACTGAAATACAATTTATCATATCAAAACTTGCTAAACTATATGTCTTTCATGTTGTCCCGTTATTTCCCACATTTTGATTTTACATAAAATCGTTTATAGTAATAGCAACACATTAAAGGGGCAGTAATACGTTTTTAGGGGGAATATAAGGTGATGTCAGGAAAATTAAATTAATGTTTTCAATTGAAACACAATGCATTTAAACTAAATGGAGCAGTAATAATTCAAATATATAATGTAAAGTTTAGCCATGCGATTCATTTTTCTTACACAAAATGAATAAAAGGTGTTCACACAAAATGGCCGTCCATGGATTTTAGGCGAATCTTCATACTTTGTTCTCTAACTAAGGATGATTGGTTTGTGTTATTAGATTTTTGACCCTATCAAAATAATATATTTATCATTAACATACAATTATCAGTGAAAATTGTAAAATATAAAATTACCAAAAAAACGTGCTACTGCCCCTTTAAACATTCGAAGAGTTCTATTGGAAACTAATAAAGTAATTAGAGACCTGTCCTACAGACAGTTCTACAGGAAAGTGCATTATACTCCATGGTCAAACAATTGTGCTCTAATGGCATTGGCATCTCCTTGTCAATTAAGCTGGAGGTTTCATGAATTTAGCCTTGGATGGTTTATCATTTTTATTTAAGAGAAAATCATTATAATCGGTTGCGTCAATTGGTTTCTTTTGAGCAATGCCTTGCCATCACATCTTATGAAAGTTTTTCTATGACAATTTGTTTCGTTCCAATTAATTCCTTAGCAAGACATTATTTTTTTAATTAAAATACAGTCAGGAGGAAGTTTTTCTGAAAACGTGTTATTTAAATAAATTGAATGTTCATAAATATGCGTTTTATGAAGCAATTAGGAATTATGAGAAATTCAGTCTAGAAAATACAAATCAAGAAAAATAATCTAATTAGGAATGGTATTTTATAAAAGCTGCATTCATGATTGTAATATACATGTATGTCAGATAATTTCTTTGAAAGATGTTTATTAAGTTGACAACGGTTTTAACACATCAAACGACACATTCATTGCAATTAAGCAGTTATAAATCTGTAAAGCTGTTTCCTATTCATGTGAGTTTAAATTTCAAAAGAATACATCATATTTCCTGGTTAGTAATTTTTAAATAACGCATTTGAATAGGCATTTTTCATGATGTATGTTTGTTAGAGAGAGATAAATGTAATGGTTTATCAGGGAAGTTAAGGTAAATATTATAAGATGCTTGTGCGTTGAAGGGGCAGTAGCATGTTTTTGAAAATCTTATATTTTTCACTGATAATTGTACGTTAATGGTAAATGTATCATTATAAAAGTGTCGAAAATATCATTACATAAACAAATAATCCGTAGTCGGAGAACAAATTATGTAGATTCACATAGTCTTTTGGCGGCCATTTTTGTGTGAACGCCTTTAATTCATTTGTGTAAGAAAAGGGAATCACATGGTTGAACTTTAATTGATTGATTTATTACTGCTTCGTTTAGTTTGAAAACATTGTCTTTCAATTAGAACCATTTACTTTCATTTTCCTGACATAACCTTATATTCCCCCTTAAAAGTGCTACTGCCCCTTAAAGGATAATCCTGCATTTTATGTAGACGGTAGCATGTTTTAAGGGGATGAATGAAAAATGAACAAAAGCTCTGAAACAACAACGTTACTTCATCATTTAAATTTGTTCTGTTTGAGTAAAGCATTTTCACAACTCGGAACATAATTTCGTTTACATCACTAATTCTGTTATAACAACAATGAAAAGCTTTGAAAAACTCTGCCTTGGTTATTATGACATTAATAAATCCGGTAAAGAAATATGAACACACCAGAAAATTATCAGTATTCATCTCAACAGGAACATGCAGCAGTATTAAAAAAGGTGAAAAAGTAAAGAACCTGGAAACTGAAACTAACAAGGGATATTTTCCTTTTACTAAATGTCAATATTGATATGGAACTGATTTTTTAAAATGAGGAAATATTAAATAATGACACCTTCTTCAACGGGAAGATTGCTTTAAAGTAGTTATCTTGCAATGATTTCATAGTATCATACACAAGCTTAAAATTTGACACTTGATATTTTGGGGATCTTCCTTATTTCTACCTGATTCATTAAAAATTGACACTCTTTCAAACTTTAACATGGTCAGATTTCAGGGAAAAAATATTCTCCCTGATTCTTTTATTATTTAAACAATAATATTATTCAATTATTCAGAGCCAAGGCATCCTGACATCATTATCCTCACGTCTATGTTAAGTGGCAGGCAAACATTTTGAAACAAACAATTAATTATGTTTATGATAAAATAGTGTCTTTCACAGGGTCACGTGACACTGTCAAAAGAATAAACTCTTCAATTATACATGTTAACGAAATAGGATACATAGTCAATATCTTAGCGGAAAGGAAAACTTTTTTCTCACACTTCGATTTATGCATTTGTGTTGAAGCCTGATCTTGGTGTTTTCTGTACTGTTTGAACTACAAGAGCATGGTTGCTAAGTGGTTAGCGTGCTTGCCTCTAACGCCAAAGTTCTGTGTTCGAATCTAGATGGAGACACCAAACATTTGTGAACTGGGCTTAACACTGTGTTGTGTCCTTGGGCAAGGCAATTCATCCACAGTTCACCCAGCTGTACGACTGGGTACCTGAATACTGGAAGTACGGACCTATATGTTCTCGCTAAGCGCGTAGTAGCTGCTTTGAAAGTACAAATCCTTCAGGGTAATAAGGTACAGACATTGCGCTGGACATAAACCTTATTTTATTGTTTGGACAGTAAATGCATAGAAATTGGGTATCACCTTAAAGTTGCAGATTAAGATTGTATAAACAAACTATTTGATATATGTTTCCTGATGAATTTGCTCCCACACACGTCACACTTTCAAGTTTGATTGATTAATTCAAAGTATCATTTACAAGAGCCATTAGAAGCTTTGACAGTACTGAACGTCAGACGAGATTATCACTACCTTAATGTCTCAAATTTGCTAAGTAGAAAACTTCAAGCAACTTTATCGACAATATTGGAACTGTGCTCTCTTTGATTTCTACTGATGAAATTACTCCAAGGAACGGCACACCCTTCAGTAAGGATGATTAGTTTGGGGTATCAGTTACCAGTCGCTGTAGGTACAGTCCGTTTGAGAGAAAATCTCCCCTATGAATATAAGACTGATGAGTTTTGGTACAATCCCTGACCATTGAAATCAAATTGCACGTGCTTACGCTCACCTGGCTTTTGTCTCAAGTGTGACTACACCCTTGTAACAAGTTGTGAAATGTCTCATGAAAACAATGATACTTTGTTTAACAACTTTTATATTCTGAGACCATGTTAACTTTTATCAACGAATCTATTTATATATCTGAATGATATCACTTGAATGAAGATGGATAGATTAAAGCATTAAAGGTATCTAAAAGACATACATATAAAGTGGTATCAGATTTTTACTTCAATTCAGATAGTTTATCTTTGATATTTAATCAAGTACTCATTAGATATACAAAATTTATAAATAGAATATTATCAACGAAATTATTTCCTACATTAGTTTAAATAGATAATAAATCATTTGAAACTTATTTGGTGTGAACCTCATTAGTCTTTACGATGCTCTGGATCTTGAAAAGAAAAAGAATTTAATAATCAACAAATAATGTAAAAATATACTTTTGACATTAAACACTTCTTAATATAGTATCATAAATATAATTTGCAAAAACATATCAGTTATCACAATTAATATGACATTCTACAAAAAGGTTAAAGAAGACATCAGAAGCATTTATCCAAACAAAAGGCAACACATCAAGATCGTAAGTTTTGCAAGAATTTTAAGAAACGTATGTTAATGCACAAAAGCCCTGGACAAATCAGTTATCACAAATTAATATGACATTCTTAAAAAAGGTTAAATAATACATCAGTAGCAACTATCCAAACGAAAGGCAACAAATCCAGATCGTAAGTATTGCAAGAATTTTAAGAAATGTATGTTAATGCACATGTGCACTTGACAAAATCATTCTACTTGTATATGTCACTATTAAATTATGACAAGGAAAATCTCTTATCAGGCTCACTGTTGTGTAAGACAGTCTGTTATTTCCTAAAATCTAAATCAAAGCAATATTGATATGGATATGAATGAAACAGGAATAACTCTAATATTCGTTTCAGCTTTCAGTTCCCTAAGACACCCTCTTCCCTTTTCAATCAAGTGCTACTGTCACTAATCAAAACTTATGATACCGCTGTAAAAACTCGTTTGCATTGTGTTTCAATTATCTCCCAATTGAAACAGGTAGATGGCGACAAACCCTGTAACTGACAGGATATTTACTCTTTGTGATTTAGATGATATTGGTGATGAATTTTATTTCTTATTTTTATGTCCGAAATTAGAATTAGAAAAAAAAAGGATATTCACAAATATTTTTACACCAAACGAAATATGTACAACATGAACACTCTGTTTAATGCCAAAAAGTTAGAAAATTGTCATTATTTTGAAAAATCGTTGGGCCCTATTTTAAGAAATAACATATTTTACCTTAAAATGGTACGTCAGCTTTTTATTGTATTGAAATGAATCATGTATCATTGTGTATATGTATTCATTGAACTCTTATGCTGCAGTCTGCAGCCTGAGTGTAATAAAGTTCAGTTCAATTCAGTTCATATGAATGTATTCACCATTAGTTTAAAGTACAGGAATTGAAACATTCAGCATGTGCTAGTAAGTTTCATGTCTATTTCAAAGTACGCCAATGTTGCCTAAATCGATGGACGTCGTGTCATAAATAGATCACACAATGATTATGATTGATATACAAAGTAGCATCTAGCATTTCATTCTCTCCCCACAGAAGCAGCTCAGTGCTAGAAAACTCGGGTATGACTGAGTTGCCGCTGTGGGGAGAGTATGCTAGCATTTACACTATGTAATTTTTTCTCGATTCGTTGCGTGTAAAAATATCAAGCAGCATCATAGTCTAAAAGCATCGTACAATATTGAAATTCACTTGTCAATCATTCGTCGGTACAGAACTGATCAAGAGTAGTCACACCAATTTTATGTTTTTTCCTTCTTAATGAGTGTGCATCAAGTGTTTACAGCACGGGGGCGGATACAGAAATTTTCTTTGGAAGGGGTGCGCGCGATGGGTGTAATAAGTACCTATATCAATTTATTACTTTGAATCAAATTATATATCTCCACAGGGAACTAGCTTATTTACTGGATAATAGTAACCTTGTATAATCAACTCTCTTTTGTACTGACCATATCTAAATACTTTTTACTAAGTCTCTTAACTTATCTTATTCATTTATTATATTATTCATTGTAATATCCTTTTCTCATAAATCTTTTCGCGATCTTGAAATATTATAGTTCATTTTCTTACTAATCTTTTTGCGATCTTAAAATAATCAAACATGTACTATTCAATATATAGAGATTATTAGCCGAGTTTATTTCAGTATCATTAATATAATATAATAGGAATCAAATTTGTATTATGCGAGCTGTTGGCGTTCCCTTTCGTTTTCAGTCCTTTAAAGGGGCAGTAGCTCTTTTTAGGAGTAATTAAAGGTGATGTCAGGAAAATGAAATAGATGGTTCCAATTGAAAGACAATGTATTTGAACTAAAGGAAGCAGTAATATATCAAATATATAATGTTAAGTTCAGCCATGGTATTCCATTTTCTTACACAAAATGAATTAAAGGTGTTCACACAAAAATGATCGCCAATGGACTTTATGTGAATCTTTATTAATTGTTCTCCGACTATTGATGATTGGTTTGTTAAATGAAATGTTTGACATTACCAAAATGATACATCTAGCGTTAACCTTGAATTATCAGTGACAAATTGAATTCTCTTTTTTAAAACGTGCTTCCCCTTTAAAGGGGCAGTAGCACGTTTTTGATAATTTCATATGTTAATTTTTTCGCTGATAACTGTACGTTAATGCTAAATGTATTATTTTGATATTGTGAAAAATCTCATAACACAAACAAGTTATCCATAGTCAGAGGACAAAGTATGAAGATTCACCGGCCATTTTGTGTGAACAACTTTAAGTCATTTTGTGTATGAAAAACGAATCGCATGGCCAAACTTTACATTATATATTTGAATTATTACTGCCCCATTTAGTTTACATACATTGCCTTTCAATTGGAACCATTGATTTTCATTTTCCTGACATCACCTTATATTCCCGTGCTAGTGCCCCTTTAAATTAAAAAAAGTAAAATTGTCTTTTGTGATACAACAGATTTTTGGTTCAAAAGAATAAAAATAGAAATATGTGAGTCTAGGGATTCATAAATTCAAATAAAGAAAAAGCACCAGTACCTTCATACTGAAAATAAATGAACAATCACGTGATTTTTGCAAGATGCCAACATCAATTTTGTTATCTGAACTTCTAAGCTGTAACGTTTTTCACTTTGATGAAAGGACACCAGATAATTCCTACCGATACTAACAAACGCTCTGTAATCGATGTTGGTTTTTCACAGAATGGCCCTATTCCCGGTCACTGGAGATTGCCTTTCATTAATTATTAAAACATTAAGCTCTGAGGGCTGTTATGCAACAACAATAATGTTATTATAGGCGGAATATTCACTTGCTGCTTTGTGATCTAAAAAGCAGATACTGACAGGGGTTCCTATAACTTAATTAGGTTTAAAAGGAAAAAACATTGAAATCATTATACATGTAGGTTTTGGCATTGTTGGAGGGATGCTTTTAATTATGCCATGGTTTGAAGTGAAGCAATTCACCGTTGAATAAGATATACGGCATCAGTAAGCCTTTAATTGAGAAAAAAAATATCGTATTTACATTGATCAGATATCTTGTTAAAATCACGATTTCAAAGTATCATACAAGTGCACATAAGTGAATGGTTTTCGATATGATTTTTTTCAATTATTTTATTTGCTGTGACCATCAGAACCAACGAAACATTGAGATCCTTATGGCTTATTTTTCCACATAATCACCCTTGACTTCAATGCATTTGCTCCAGCGTTTTTCTAACATCTGCAACCCCTCAGAAAACCACTTTTTATCACGAGACCCTAAAAACTCCTCTACTGCAACATTGACGTCATCGTCAGTCTCAAACCTATGGCCCCGGAGCTCTGTTTTCAGTCGAGGGAAGAGGAAGAAGTCTGAGAGGGCTAGGTCTGGAGAATAGGCAGGGTGGGGGAGAATCCTGAACCCACAGTCCTGTGCTGCACTGACTGCAACTTGGGCGGTGTGAACAGGAGCATTGTCCTGCAACAGCCACATACCTTTGCGAAGTTTACCCCTTCGTTTCTCTCGCAATTGTCGCAGTTCATTTGCGCAATAAGTGCCATTGATTGTAGAACCTTTTTTTAAGTAATCTATCATATTAACCCCCTGCGAGTCCCTGAAAACGGAGGCCATGACCTTACCACTGGAGGAAGAAGTTTTGAACTTTTTAGGGGTGGGTGATGTGCTCTGTTTCCATTGCATACTTTGGCTTTTGGTCTCAGGATCAAAATGGTGAACCCAGGTTTCATCTTGAGTAACCACATGGGCAAGAAATGATTCTGGGTCTGCGCGGTACTCACCAGGAAGTTGCTGACTCACCATGACACGTTTTCGCTTTTGGTCCACAGATAACATTCTGGGGACCCAGCGTGCGGATACCTTATTCATATGTAAATGTTTGTGTATAATTCTTTCAACTGATGCTTTACTGATGTGGTGAGTAGCAGCTATGTATCTGATGGTCACACGTCTGTCTTGCATTATTGTGTCAAGAACAGCCTCAATGTTTTCCCCTGTGGTGACATCAGATGGACGACCGGGACGGAGCTCGTCTTCAGTGCTTACTCTACCCCGTTTAAATTCAGCACACCAATGTTTAATGGTGCTATATGAAGGAGAATAGTCACCTAATGTTTGTGACATATCCTCATGAATTTCCTTTGGAGTGTATTTTTTTAAAACTCAGATATTTGATGACAGCTCTACTCTGCAAATGAATGATCTTCATGCACGCACAGAATGGTTGCGTTTTAGGCATCTGTTCATATTCAGGCCGGAAACTTTTGGGACACCCCTCGTATATACTTCAGATGTAAACAAACTCAAATAACCAAATCAGTGACGAGCTTAAAGAAGAGCTGAGAAGTAGGCCGAGATGCACGAGGAAGTCATGATGCACGTGCCGAACGGTGAAATGTACAAGAAATCTGAACTTAGGAAAGGTTACATAAGTTCTGTCATGTGATAAGCGAGTTTGTCCATGTCGGCGTTTCCAAAGTGGTCGTTAATTATATATCGTCGGCTACCAAGTTTCGATATTTTAACTAATAAAACATGTAAAACACATTGTTCATTTAATATCAAACTGTTACGATTGTCTGTATCCATAGTAGTTGTAGACGATATTTGTTCTATTCAGTAACAACTTCTATCTTTAAACATCTCTTTGTATCATGTATGACATTTCGTCATCGTTTGCATATGTGTCACATTTCTTGAGTTGCTGCAAGTCAATCCTTAGATGTAATTTCGATACTGGCGTTTATCATTAGGAAACGTCAAACGATTAAACATCCTGTGTCATCAGTATACTTGTAACCGCCTAATTTAGCCCATCAAACACGATGGCATATAATCTTTCAAAACGTCATGTTATATTTGTTAAGTAACTATTTCTATAGTGACTGTCCATTCGCCATAACCAAAAAAATAAAACATAGGCTTTTGATGTGTTGCAATTAAGAGTTAATCTTTGATTCCGCACTCTTTGCAGACGTTTTAGTTCTTAAAGGGAAGGTACTACGAAGGTGTTTTGTGGTGAAATGGCAAGGGAGAAAGTGCTTTTTCCCCACAATTGTGAAGACTCTAAAAGAATATGAAACAATTACCCTCCACTTGAGCAACTACATTTGAAATTTAAGCACATTTCGATTAAAGTCATTTCCGAGGATAACACCATGATGTGAGTATTAGAAATGGAATTAACGTTAAAAGTTTCAGATTTATCTAGCGATTAACTGGGTTTTCTAACCAGCGAGCAGTTTCAATGGATATGGAATGTCATTGAAGGGTTGACTGAGCTGTGCACACCACATGTTCCATCGCCATCTTTTGTTTAGTCTCAATATACAGAGATCAGATAGAAAAATCGCAAATAAAAGGACAAAACTTAAAATGAAAACCACGACTGAAATACAATTTATCATATCAAAATTTACTATACTATATGTCTTTCATGTTGTCCCGTTTTTTCCCACATTTTGATTTTACATAAAATCCTTTATAGTAATAGCAACACATTAAAGGGGCAGTAGCACGTTTTAAGGGGGAATATAAGGTGATGTCAGGAAAATTAAATTAATGTTTTCAATTGAAAGACAATGCATTTAAACTAAATGGAGCAATAATAATTCAAATATATAATATAAAGTTTAGCCATGCGATTGATTTTTCTTACACAAAATGAATAAAAGGTGTTCACACAAAATGGCCGTCCATGGATTTTAGGCGAATCTTCATACTTTGTCCTCTAACTAAGGATGATTTGTTTGTGTTATTAGATTTTTTACCCTATAAAAATAATACATTTATCATTAACATACAATTATCAATAAAAATTTTAAAAATATAAAATTACCAAAAAAACGTGCTACTGTCCCTTTAAACATTTGAGTTCTATTGAAAACCAATAAAGTAATTAGAGACCTGTCTGAATAAGGTGCTCCTACAGACAGTTCTACAGGAAAGTGCATTATACTCTATGGTCAAACAATTGTGCTCTAATGCCATTTGCATCTTCTTGTCGATTAAACTGGAGGTTTCATGAATTTAACCTTGGATGTTATACTGAGAGAAATGATGCCTCATATACTGTCCCTAAAATGCGTGGACCGCTTTTTCCACAACCCCGTTTGACTTTGAACCGAACATATGGCACTCCGACAAAAACTGGCAGTCTTATGAACAGTGTTAGTTTTGTGGTTAATGATGCATCTACTCCGGTGAATTCTGCGTCAAACCCGCAACATGATGCACCACGATAGGAAGTCTATGATCTTTCAGACTCAAGTACTCAACCTGATGATACGCCTCTGTGTACCATCCTCTTAAGTTTATATCATGGAACATTGATGGTCTATCTAACAAACTTCATGATACAAATTTTTTAGATTTCTTACTTCAATTTGATTTGATATGTTTATGTGAAACTTTTCTTGATTCATGTTTTACTATACCTGAACTTTGTGATTATGAATTGTATATAAGCAAGGCACTTAAGTTATCAAAATACGGCAGACTTTCAGGTGGAATATACGCTTTTGTAAAGAAATCGATATCCAACTTTTGTTCCAATATTGAAGTCGATATAAACAATCTAATTTGTCTACGCTTTGATAAAAAAATGATAAACCTGGATCGAGACATATTGTTATTTGCTGTTTATATTCCACCTGAAGGTTCGTCGTATTACAAAGTTATTCAACAATATATGTTGCTACAACAGATAGAAGAATGGTTACTTGAGAATCCAATTTATGTGACAGATTGCGAGATTATGATTTTAGGAGATTTTAATGCGAGAATGGGAGACGGAAATCAACTACCAGAGTCTGAATATGATAAGTGTGATAATGTTTTCCCAGAAGATGAGCCAGTTCCCTTAGAATCACGGTCTACTGAAGATATGGTTGTAAATAGATTTGGAAACATGTTACTTAATTTCTGTTTTATCTTTAACTTGTTCACATTGAATGGTCGGGTTGCGGGAGATATTCCTGGCAAATATACTTACATATCACAGCAGGGATGCAGTGTCATAGATTATATTATTTCATCTGTCAACTTATTTTCACAGTATGCCAGTTTAAAAGTATGTGATAGAACTGAAAGTAAGCATATGCCACTTGTACTTACATTTAATTGTAAATATTGGAGTGAACTTCCCCAGAACGAAAATTGTAGTAATCAAAAGTATAAGTGGAACACAAAGTATGAACATGCGTTTCTAGATAAGCTTTAAAGTAATAAGGGAATCCTTGATGAATTAATAGACACAGTTACATCAAACGCTGAAATTGCTCTCTCGTCATTTGTTGATTATATTTTACAAGCAGCCGATTGTATGAAAAGAAAATCTCGTCCTAGTTACTCAAATCGGAAATTTTACGGTTATGATTGTCGAAAAGCTAAGGTAGAAGCTACAAAGAGTCTTAGATACTTTAGAAAAGTTAGAACTGTGACCAATAAAAATCCATACTGTCACTTAAGAAATCAATATAGAAGCAAATGTAGACAGTGGAGGAAAACAACACAACAATTTAAAGCTAGGAAGCTGTATGAATATAGAACAAATTCTAAATTATTTTGGAAGGAATTACGAAGTATTGCCACTAAAAGAACTTCCAGTGCAGATATATCTGGTGAAACCTGGCATAATCACTTTAAGACTATTTTTGATGACCTGAAGTTGAAATTGACGATAACACAGAGTTTCAAACATGTTCGAGTGTCGAGATGAATGATATTGAAAAACAGATATTAGAATCTCCAATTACTGAGGTCGAAATAAGAAAAGCTATTAATGGAATGAAAAATGATAAATCTCCAGGTGTTGATGGTATCAAAACGGAAATGATCAAATGTTCTGAAAATATTGTTATGCCATTTCTTTTATCTCTGTTTAATAAACTTTTTAGTGAAGGATCATTCCCTGACTCGTGGACTAAGGCAGTCATTATCCCTTTACATAAAAAGCAAGTACAAAAAACCCAGATAACTATAGAGGAATATCTCTTCTGAGTATTTTAAGCAAAGTCTACACCAGCATATTAAATGAACGTCTTACGCAATGGGCAAATATAATGAACAAAGTATCTGAAAACCAAGCTGGGTTTAGAAGAGGGTATTCCACCGTAGACCATATTTTTACATTATATTCTATTATTGAAAAGTCATTAAGTAAGAAAAGAAGAAAAGTATATGTCGCATTTATAGACTTTCAGAAAGCTTTTGACTCGGTTGATAGATCAAGATTGTGGACTTTATTATCAAACTACGGACTTGCTGGTAAAATGTTAAATGCTTTAAAGGGTATTTATGAGTCAGTTAAATCATGTGTGAGATTTAATTCAAATACAACTGAATACTTCGAGTGTCCATTTGGTTTAAGACAAGGATGTATGCTTAGTCCAATGCTCTTTTCATTATTCATCAATGAATTGTCTATAGAGATATTACAAAATGGTAAACACGGTATTCAAATGTTCCCTGATATGATTCAAATATTGATGTTACTTTTTGCTGATGATGTCATATTAATTTCAGACACACAATGTGGCCTTCAGTGCCAATTAAATATTTTAGCTTCTTATACTAAGAAATGGGGATTAACTGTGAATATGGAACAATCAAACATTGTTATCTTTAGGAAGGGTGGAAGGTTATCGAAGAACGATGTGTGGTTCTTAAATGATGTACAAATGAAAATTGTTAATAGCTATAAATATTTGGGATTCTTATTTACTTGTAATTTCAGTATGACAAAAGCACTTGATGATCTTTCCTTACGAGCCAAGAAAGCCCTTACAGAAATAAGTGTTAACCTGAGAAAACTTGGAATTCTTTCGCCTGATGTATTCTTTAAAATATTTGATAGTCAAATACAACCAATGCTTTTGTATGCTTCAGAAGTTTGGGGGGTCAAAAGATATGAAAATATTGAAAAAATTCACTTATCTGCCTGTAAGATTTTTTTAAATGTCGGTCCACAAACACCTAATGCGATTGTGTATGGTGAATGTGGTAGATACCCATTATATATTAATTCTGCTGTGCGCACTTTAAATTATTGGATGAAGATTTTATATATGCTTGAAAATCGTTTACCTAAGAAATCTTATAATACGTCACTTCATTTGGATGATATCGGTCATAAAACTTGGGCCTCAGAAATAAGAAATATGCTTTTTTCTCATGGATTTGGTTTCGTTTGGATTTAGCAAAGTATAGGAGACAGGGTACAATTTATCAATATTTTTAAAATACGGGCAAAAGATATGTTTTTTCAAAATTGGAACTCTACACTAAATAACAGTACCAGATATGATACATATAGAGAAATTAAAAGTCTACTTACACCGGAGAAATATTTATTTGAAATAGTGGATTTTAAATTTCGTAAAAGCATTGTTAAATTACGATTGGGGCTGTTACGTTTAAAGGTTAATGAGGGTAGATGGCAGAAAATTGATAGGTTGTCTAGAATTTGTCCAATTTGTAAGGAAGGAATAGAAGACGAATTTCATTCCATTTCTGTGTGTCCATATTATAATGACTTAAGAAAAATATATCTACCAAATATTAGAAATGTAAATTTGTATGCATTTAAACAAATTCTAACTACCAACGATAATTACAGGTTGAAAAAATTAAGCCACTATGTTTATTATGCCTATAAAACACGATGTAAAAGGTTAAATGAAATTTCTTGTGATTAATTATTATTTTCATGTTATCTACTTCTCGTAAGTTCTGCGTATTATTACTTATTATATTTGTATATGAACTATGTGTTGACATGTACCTGTATTTGGGCCCAGGGGCCTATATACTTGAATAAAGTTGATGATGATGATGATATAATTTTTATTTAAGAGAAAATCGTCATAATCGGTTGCGTCAATTGGTTTCTTTTGAGCAATGCCTTGCCATCACATTGAAAGACATCTTATGAAAGTTTTTCTATGACAATTTGTTACATTCCAATCAATTCCTCAGCCAGACATTATGGTTTTTTTAATCAAAATTGTCAGGAGGAAGTTTTTCTGTAAACATTTAATTTTTTATGATTTGAATATCCATAAATATGTGTTTTATGAAGCAATTAAGCATTATGAGAAATTCAGCCCAGCAAATACACATCAGGAAAAATAATCTAATTAGGAATGATATTTTGTTATGAGACGTTAGGACTCTTATTATCTAAAAAGCTGCATTCATGATTGTAATTTATGTCTGATAATTTCTTTGAAAGATGTTTATCAAATTGACAACGGTTTTGACACCTCAAACGACACATTCATTGCAATTTAGCAGTTGTAAATCTGTAAAGCTGTTTGCTATTCGTGTCAATTCAAATTTCAAATAAATACATCATATTTCCTGGCTAGTAATTTTGATAATAACTCATTTGAATAGGCACCTTTGCCTCTGATTTCAGTCTTCATGATGTATGTTTGTTAGAGAGAGATAAATGTTATGGTTTATCAGGGTAGTTAAGGTAAATATTATAAGATGCAAGTGCGTTAAAGGGGCAGTAAAATGTTGTTGAAAATCTTATATTTTCAATTTCACTGATAATTGTACGTTAATGCTAAATGTATTATTATAATAGGGTCGAAAATCTCATTACAAAAAACAATCATCCGTAGTCGGAGAACAAATTATATAGATTCACATAAAGTCCTTTGGCGGATATTTTTGTGTGGACACCTTTAATTCATTTGTGTAAGAAAAAGAAATCACATGGCTGAACTTTATTTGATTTATTTATTACTGCTTCATTTAGTCTTTCAATTGGAACCATTTATTTTCATTTTCCTTACATTACCTTATTTTCCCTCTTAAAAGTGCTACTGCCCCATTAAAGGATAATCCTGCATTTTATGTAGACGGTAGTGTGTTTACATTTTTAAGAGGATGAATGAAAATGAACAAATGCTCTGAAACAATAATGTTTATTTCTGTAACAAGTTGTGAAATGTCTCATGAAAACAATGATAGTTTGTTAAAAAAAATTTTTTATTCAGAGACCAAAAATTATAGCAAAATATTTGGTTGGTGTGCTTATCCTAGAGACTTTAGCGTTGTATTCCCTCACATTGAACGATCTGTTTTAGAGTTAGAGCATAATTCATAGGGAAGATTTTCTCCCGACCAGACACCTTTGACACAAGTTCGTTAGTCCTGCTTTATCACTCTGTATTTAAAAGGAATCTTTATACAGTCTAGAGATTAATTATGCAAGAATGACTGTATACAAAAATAGGAAAGGAAAAGACTTAAGAAATAAAATATAATAACTAAAGTTAAAATTATTATTTTGAAGATTTCCTAGACTTTATTTTACTCTGTGACTGTGTATTAAATAGAAGCCTTTTTACAGTCTTGGGCTTAACTATGCATTGACTGAATACACAAATAAGAAAGGAAAAGCCTAAAGAAATAAAATAAAATAACTAAAGGTAGAGTCATTATTTTGAATATTTCCAAGACTTAATTTTTCTCTGTGACTGTGTATTAAATAGAAGCCTTTATACAGTCTAGAGCTTAATTGTGCAAGAATGACTGTATACACAAATAGGAGATGAAAAGGCTAAAGAAATAAAATAAAACAAATAGAGGTAAAGTCATTATTTTGAATAATTCATAGATTTAATTTTACTCTAACATGTGGGTGTAAATTATAAGTTACCATGTGTTCGCGAGTTTGATATGGAGATTTATCATGTGTCCGAGTTAAATATCAAACGAGAACGAAGTTCGAGTTTGATATTTAACTCGGACACATGATAAATCTCCATATCAAACTCGCGGACACATGGTAACGAATCTATCTAGACGAGCATCTTTTCTAAATGCTTAAAAACTGGCTTGAAAGATGAGATTGGCCAAAATGGCGTCTGATCAGATCAGTGTTACTCTTTTATTTAGGTATTTACAAATATAATTTATAAACCATCGTATTAATGACTAAAAGTATGGTCTAGTACCGAAGCGGAGCGCACGGTACTAGACGGAAATTTAGGATTAACGGAAAAAAATCAAAATACCGAGCAATGCGGGCATTCCTATATTTTGATTGTTTGGTCACGTGACGTCGTGCATTCGCACCACATTCGATTTGAAGCGGTCGTAGAAGCCCCCGTTACTGTCATGGCGGTCTGTCGAGTAGGACCGAGCGAGTTTGATAGTGTCAGAGTTATAGATAAGACAGGCATCATAGCAGAATGTAGGGATACAGGTTGGTTTGAGAGTACAATAAACAAATAGCGGTGAGTTTTAACTTAACTGATGTTCATAGATCGGCTGTCTGTTTGCGTGATTTGAATCTTGAGCTCGCCGAAAGCCAACCTTGCTATGTGTGAGCGGGTCAAAAGGCCGTTGAGATGCTGTATGACTTGCTAATGTATTTTAGCAGTACCAAACTTTTATTTGAAGAACATTTTACTTATACCTTTAAAGTTATCACATAAAGATGACTTTAGCATGTAGGGGAATTCACCACGTATTCATGACGTTACAGCAATCGAGCGAAGCGTAGCCTTTGTTTACCGAAAAAAGGGCAAGGGAGATAACTCTTGACGTCGACGTTGCTTGTTACTATGGGAGCGCGTGGCCCAGTTTAACATAGCTAAATATACCTACGGCACGTGACCAGTTTTGACCAATGGGAAGCCGACATTGCTGTGCAAGTCGAGATAATGATAGATATTAGTAGTTAAGAATCCTGTTTTGAAGAATCGATTACACTTTATAATCTCTGTATAGTTTACTGGCTTTATTGTAAGCCAAGGTGTTAAATGAGGCATGTTAACTTTTATCATCAAATTTATTTATATATCTGAATGATATCACGTGAATAAAGATGGTAGATTAAAGTATTTAAGGTATCTCAAAGACAAACATATAAGTGGTATCAAATTTGTACTTCTTCATCAACAATTCAGATAGTTTATCTTTGATATTTGATTAAGTACTCATTAAAAATTAATATTGTACAAATAGAATATTATCTACGAAATTATTTCCTACATAAGTTAAAATAGATAATAAATCACTTGAAACTTATTTGATAAACTAATCAGTTTGGTGTGAACGTCATTAGCCTTTACGATGCTGTGGATATTGAAAAAGAAAAAGAATTTAATAATCAACAAATAATGTAACAAAGATTACTTTTGACATTAAACACTTCTTAATATAGTATCATTAATATAATTTGCAAAAACATTTCAGTTATCACAAATTAATATGACTTTCTGAAAAAAGGTTAACGAATACATCAGTAGCATTTATCCAAACAAAAGGCAACACATTCAGATCGAAAGTATTGCAAGAATTTTAAGAAATGTATGTTAATGCACAAGTGCACTGGACAAAATCATTCTACTTGTATATGTCACTATTAAATTATGACAAGGAAAAATCTCTTATCAAGATCACTGTTGTGTAAGGCAGTTATCTGTTATTTCCTTAAATATAAATCAAAGCAATATGGATATGGATATGATTGAAACGGGAATAAATCCAATATGCGTTTCAGTTTTCAGTTCCCTAAGACACCCTCTTCCCTCTTCAATCAAGTGTTACTGTTACTAATCAAAACTTATGATACCGCTGTAAAAACTCATTTGAATTGTGTTTCAATTATCTCCCAATTGAAACAGGTAGATGGCGACGAATCCCTGTAACTGACAGGATATTTACTCTTTGTGATTTAGATGATATTGGTGATGAATTTCATTTCTTTTTTTTATGTCCGAAATTAAAGTTTATTCACAAATATTTTTACACTAGACCAAACATGTACAAAATGAACACTCTGTTTAATACCAAAAACCTAGAAAATTGTCACTATTTTGTAAATTCGTTATGCCCTATTCTAAGAAATAACATATTTAACCTTAAAATGGTACGCCAGCTTTTCATTGTATTGAAATGTATCATGTATCATTGTGTATATATCCATGTACGTCTTATGCTGCAGTCTGAGTGTAATATAGTTCAGTTCAATTCAGTTCATATGCATGTATTAATCATTAGATTAAAGTACAGGGATTGAAACATTCAGCATGTTAGTGTCATGTCTATTTCAAAGTACGCCAATGTTGCCTGAATCGATGGACGTCGTGTCATAAATAGATCACACAATGCTTATGATTGATATACAAAGGAGCATCTAGCATTTCATTCTCTCCCCACAGAGGCAGCTCAGTGCTAGAAAACTCGGGTATGACTGAGTTGCCGCTGTGGGGAGAGTATGCTAGCATTTACACCATGTAATTTGTTCTCGATTCTTTGCATGTAAAAATATCAATTAGCATCATAGTCTAAAAGCATCGTACAATATTGAAATTCACATGTCAATCATTCGCCGGTACAGAACTGATCAAGAGTAGTCACACCAATTTTATGTTTTTTCCTTCTTAATGAGTGTGCATCGAGTGTTTACAGCACGGGGGCGGATACAGAATTATTCTTTGGAAGGGGTGCGCCCGATGGGTGTAATAAGTACCTATATCAAATGATTAATTTGAATCAAATTATGTCTCCACAGAAAAACTAGCTTGTTTACTGGATGATAGTAACCTTGTATAATCAACTCTCTTTTGTACTAACCATATCTAAATGCTTTTTACTAGTTCTCTTAACTTATCTTATTCATTTATTATATTTTTGTGTGATATCTTTTTCATTTTCTTACTAATCTTTTTGCGATCTTAAAATATTAAAGCATGTTCTATTCAATATATAGAGATTATTAGGCGAGTTTATTTCCGTATCAATAATATAATATAAAAGGAATAAAATGTGTATTATGTGAGCTTTTGGCGTTCCCTTTCGTTCTCAGTCCTTTAAAGGGACAGTAGCACGTTTTTTGATAATTTTATATTTTAAAATTTTCACTTATAATTGTATGTTAATGCTTAATGTATTATTTTGAAAGTGTCAAAAATCTGATAACACAAACCAATTATCCATAGTCAGAGGACAAAGTATGAATATTCCCCTAAAATCCATGGGCGGCCATTTTGTGTGAACACCTTTAATTCATTTTGTGTAAGAAAATGGAATCGAATGGCAAAACTTTACATTATATATTTGAATTATTATTGCTCTATTTAGTTTTAATGTATTGTCTCTCAATGAGAACCATTAATTTTCATTTTCCTGACATCACCTTATATTCCCCCTAAAAACGTGCTACTGCCCCTTTAAAAGGTTAGTAGCTCGTTTTAGAAGTAATTAAAGGTGATGTCAGGAAAATGAAATAGAAATTGAAAGACAATGTATTTGAACTAAAGGAAGCAGTAATATATCAAATATATAATGTTAAGTTCAGCCATGGTATTCCATTTTCTTTCACAAAATGAATTAAAGGTGTTCACACCAAAATGACCGCCAATGTGACTTTAGTGAATCTTTATTAATTGTTCTCCGACTATTGATGATTGGTATTGATATTGGATGAAATGTTTGACATTACCAAAATGATACATCTAGCGTTAACCTTCAATTATCAGTGACAAATTGAATTTTGTTTTTTTAAAAAACGTGCTTCCCCTTTAAAGGGGCAGTAGCACGTTTTTGATAATTTCATATTTTAAAATTTACACTGATAATTGTACGTTAATGCTAAATGTATTATTTTGATATTGTCAAAAAACTCACAACACAAACCAGTTATCCATAGTCAGAGTATGAAGATTCACCGGCCATTTTGTGTGAACACCTTTTTGTCATTTTGTGTATGAAAAAGGAATCGCATGGCTAAACTTTACATTATATATTTGAATTATTATTGCTCTATTTAGTTTTAATGTATTGTCTCTCAATGAGAACCATTAATTTTCATTTTCCTGACATCACCTTATATTCCCCCTAAAAACGTGCTACTGCCCCTTTAAAAGGTTAGTAGCTCGTTTTAGGAGTAATTAAAGGTGATGTCAGGAAAATGAAATAGAAATTGAAAGACAATGTATTTGAACTAAAGGAAGCAGTAATATATCAAATATATAATGTTAAGTTCAGCCATGGTATTCCATTTTCTTTCACAAAATGAATTAAAGGTGTTCACACCAAAATGACCGCCAATGTGACTTTAGTGAATCTTTATTAATTGTTCTCCGACTATTGATGATTGGTATTGATATTGGATGAAATGTTTGACATTACCAAAATGATACATCTAGCGTTAACCTTCAATTATCAGTGACAAATTGAATTTTGTTTTTTTAAAAAACGTGCTTCCCCTTTAAAGGGGCAGTAGCACGTTTTTGATAATTTCATATTTTAAAATTTACACTGATAATTGTACGTTAATGCTAAATGTATTATTTTGATATTGTCAAAAAACTCACAACACAAACCAGTTATCCATAGTCAGAGTATGAAGATTCACCGGCCATTTTGTGTGAACACCTTTTTGTCATTTTGTGTATGAAAAAGGAATCGCATGGCTAAACTTTACATTATATATTTGAATTATTACTGCCCCATTTACTTTAAATGCATTGTCTTTCAATTGGTACCATTGATTTTCATTTTCCTGACATCACCTTATATTCCCCCTAAAAACGTTCTAGTGTCCCTTTAAATTTAAAAAAGTAAATGGTCTCTTTTGATATACCAAAAATATCAAAAGCAGACTTTTAGTTCAAATGAATAAAAAATAGAAACATGTAAGTCTAGTGACTTATAAATTCAAATAAAGAAAAAGTACCAGTGCCTTCTTACTGAAAATGATCGAACAATGACGTGATCTTTGAAAAGATACCAACATCAATTTTGTTATCTGAACTTCTAAGCTGTAATGTTTCTCACTTCCATGAAAGGGCACCAGATAATTCCTACCGATAATAACATATGCTCTGTAACCGATGTTGTTTTTCACAGAATGGCCCTCTTCCCGGTCACTGGAGATTGCCTTTCATTAATTATTAAAACATTAAGCTCTGAGGGCTGTTTTGCAACAACAATAATGTTCACTTGCTGGTTTGTGATCTAAAATGCAGATACTGCCTGGGGTCCCTATAACTTAATTAGGTTTAAAGGAAAAAAAACATTGAAATCGTTACACATGTAGGTTTTGGCATTGTTGAAGGGATGCTTTTAATTATGCCGTGTTTTTATATACGGAATCAGTCATTTTAAAATTGAGAAAAAAGATCTTTAATATTTACTTGCTAAAATCACGATTTCAAATTAGCACAAGAGTGCACATAAGTGAATGGTTTTCGATATGAGATTTTTTCAATTATTTTATTTGCTGTGAATATATACTTCAGATGTAAAAAAACTCAAAGGTAGCGGTGACCCAAATAACCAAATCAGTGACGAGCTTGCCGCGATGCACGAGGAAGTCATGATGCACATGCCAAACGTTGAAATGTACAAGAAAACTGAACTTGGGGAAGGTTACATAAGTTCTGTCATGTACTAGCGAAATTGTCCGTGTCGGCATTTCCAAAGTGTTCGTTAATTATTATATTGTCGGCTACGAAATGTCTATTTTTTAACTAATAATTCGTTTAATATGGAACAGTTACGATTGTTTGTATCCATAGTACAATGTAGTTGTAGACATTATTTGTTTTATTCAGTAACAACTTTAAACATCTCTGAGTATCACGTATGACATTTTGTCATCGTTTGCATATGTGTCACATTTCTTGAGTTGCTGTAAGTCAATCCTTAGATGTAATTCCGATACTGGCATTTATCATTTAGGAAACGCTTAATCATTCTGTGTCATCAGCATACTTGTATCCGCCTAGTTTAGCTGATAAAACACAATGGCATATACTTTTTCAAAACGTCATGTTATATCTGTTAAGTAACTATTACTAGAGTGACTATCCATTCGCCATAACCAAATTAATCAAACATCGGCTTTGGGCGTTTTGCAGTTAGAGTTAAACCTTGATCCCGCACTCTTTGCAGACGTTTAGTTCTTAAAGGGGAGGTACCACGAAAGTATTTTTTGGTGAAATGGCCAGGGAGAAAGTGCCTTTTCCCACAATTGTGAAGACTCTAAACCAATATGAAACAATCCCCCTCCACTTTAACACTACATTTGAAATTGAAGCACATTTCGATTATGATTAAAATCATTTCCATTTGGGTAACACCATGGTGTGATTATTAGGAATGGAAAATGCAAATACACATCAGGAAAAATAATCTAATTAGGAATGATATTGTGTTATGAGACGTTAGGACTCTTATTATCTAAAAAGCTGCATCATGATTGTAATTTATGTCAGATAATTTCTTTGAAAGATGTTTATCAAGTTGGCAACGGTTTTGACACGTCAAATGACACATTCATTGCAATTAAGCAGTTGTAAATCTGTAAAGCTGTTTGCTATTCATGTCAATTTAAATTTCAAATATAACATCATATTACCTGGTTAGTAATTTTTAAAATAACGCATTCGAATAAACACCTTTGCCTCTGATTTCAGTCTTCATGATGTATGTTTGTTAGAGAGAGAAATTCATTTTATGGTTTATCGGGGTAGTAAAGGGTAAATATTATAAGATGCTAGTGCGTTAAAGGGGCAGTAGCATATTTTTGAAAATCTTATATTTTTCACTGATAATTGTACGTTAATGCTATATGTATTATTATAATAGTGTCGAAAATCTCATTACAAAAACCAATCATCCGTAGTCAGAGAACAAATTATATAGATTCACATAAAGTCCTTTGCGGTTATTTTTGTGTGAACACCTTTAATTCATTTGTGTAAGAAAAATGAAACACATGGCTGAACTTTAATTGATTTACTTAATACTGATTCATTTAGTTTGAAAACATCGTCTTTCAACTGGAACCATTTATATTCATTTTCCTGGCAATACCTTATATCCCCCTTAAAGTGCTACTAGTCCAGCAGATATGTGAAGAATTTAAATAGAATTGTGCCTTTAATGATACAAGCATGAAATTTGGTACACAGTTAGGGGGTACCCTTAGAGTGAAATTTGGATATAAGGACATTCCAGATTTCCTCTAAGATTTAAATGGCGGCTACAAATTAATGAATGAAATTAGTTAATGAATTATACCAACCAGTTCAAATCATTATCACGTGTGTTTGGTGTAAAACACAATTTAGGTATTATGTAATTAATTGTTGTGCATATTCTATCACTCTTAGTAAACCTAGTCTCAATAATACTCGTTTCACTCCACTATTGAGTCTAGCAAGATGAAGTAGAAGGTTGCGTCAGTCGATCTTTGGAATTGACCAATAAGGGATCGTCTTACCAAGCCTCAATAGTATGCATTCGCACACATAACGTTGGAGGGTCATAGGTCGGTGAAAGGTTAGCTGAAGCGACTTTCTACTGCATCTTGCTAGACTCAATATCGGAGTGAAGCGAGTATCATTGAAGCTAGGTCTACTCAGACTGATATGCTTTGCAATTATTTCATACTGAGCTCAAAAAGAGCATCTGCAGTGGGTAAAAAATAAATTTTCCAATTGCTATTGCAGAGTTCGGCCTGCCGGTTAGATATCTGACTCTTCAGGACTTCAGTCTTTGCTTGTTGATAAAACATTTGTTCAAAAAATTCTCTTTACAATTATTAGTTTCAAAATATTTTCCATCCGACACTGCATTAGTGGTGCTGTATATTGCTTGACGGACTATGGCTAATAAACAAGCTCTTGAATCAACAGGCTAGAATGCTACTTGTCCCCTCTAACTGATTGGAAGAAGTGCGTTTTATTTTCAGGAAGAAACAGAAGAGGTTATTTTTTGTCCCCCTGATTTCATGCAAAAAATAGGTTCTGAATAGGCGCAGATACAAAATTGGCTCCAGCTCTCTACCATGCGTTCGGATCCGTGGCGAGAGGCCTTGCGTAGGTTATGTTGGGACTTTTTTGGGGGGACAGTCGGATCTCCTGGTGTTGATCGATAGGAACCTGCTATATGCCTTAGATTCGGTAGGTTAGCCTCTCACCTGCGACTCAACGGAGCACAGTGGGCGATAGACGTTACGTTTGAACAGATGGATATTCTGATATCCAAAGGGGCAGTGGAGGAAATCCTGGTCCCAAACCTCAAGTCGGGGTTTTACTCCCCTATGTTCGTTCCACCCAGGAGCGACAGGAGCAAATAGTAGATGATTAACCATATGTTGAAGTTAACCACTCCTTCCTCGTACTGCCGCCATATCTTTGTCACATGTTTTTGTCATTAGTCATGCGGTTGCTGGAGCCCTAGAATTGGAGAACACATACTTACATATTCCCATTTCCGAGACTACCTCAGTTTCGTTCTGACAGAGCGCCATTCTCAGTGGAATGTGCTTACATGTGGATTTTCACCAGAGTGACTCAACAATAGTAACTTTCCTCTCACTCACAATGTCCAGTTCATTCCATTCGTGGACGACAGGCTTGATACCCAACGCTGATTACTCTGGAGTTGGAGTTGTTGATTACTCTGTCCAAGTCAGACCTTAAGCCAACCACCTCGCTGGCCTTCCTGGGCGCTATTGTGGACACTTGACACTGCTCAGTCCCCAGCTAACGCATGGAGCGAATAGACTTCTTGCTCCACTAGGTCGAATAGATCATTGGGTTGCTCACCTAAGTGCAGAACCTAACTAGAAGGAGTTGGCTGCAGGTGACATCATTTCAGGTCTTCCTAAGCGTGCACGTCAGGGAAAAGGTGTCCAGACATGTGTTCCTGCTTCGCCATGACCTCAGGGAAGAGGCGAACGTCTTCACAGGTGTCCTGCTCCACCAATTAAAGGTGATGGGAAGCGGTAGGTGTCTGGTCTCAAGATTCAGTGGGATCTGGTAATTTGTCCCTGAGCACTTACGCTCGGATGTCTGCAAGCCCTTATTAGAGATGATCATCCTATGCCTGAAAGTTAAGACAGTTTATTCATGGCGATGGCTTTTGGCTGCCAAGATTTCGGAGCCGCATGCTTTGCAGACTGATTTGCTTCGCTTTGAAGTGAGGGATGAGGGAAAAGTCACAAAGGAACTTGAACCGGACTTCGTGTGTAAGATCCAAGGGTCTGATGATTGAGGCAGGGTGTTTCACATTCAATCCCTTGCATGATCAGCATTCCCCATGGACGAAGAGTTCAGTTTCTCTGTCTGTTCTCTACTTGGAACGCATGCGTTCCTTCTGGCAAGGGAGACGGAGGCCTTTCCCATTTGCTTTGAGTACAAAGAAGACAGACAGTGCCTTCAGTGTCTATCAGTGGTCTGCTATCCTAAAGGCTTACAAAGCCATGGGTTGACCGCGACCAGCTCTTTCAACCTTTTACGAGATCCGTGCACTCTCTGCCACCATAGCGGTCCATATTGCTGTGGCGAACATCCGTTGGGCTTGTTTTGGAAGTCATACTTGCTCTTTGCCAACCACTACCCTCGAGACGTTTCTACGGAAGACGGACATTGCAAGGATGGTGACTCAGGTATTCGCTTAACAATGCATTTCAGGTCTTGCTACCCCAGAGGGATCGCAGCTCACCATTAGATCGCTTCCACATGTTGTTGTTTTAAAAAAAAGTTTGCATTTCTTTTTCCATTGTGTTGGTTGTCTTTCTTTCTGGTTCGAGGTTTGTAACACCCTTTTAACGGGGCCCAGACCACCCTACCATAAGTTTGACTGTTGAGATTGTTACCTTCCTTCTTGGGTCCCACAGCCCTTTATCGCTATTGTAATCTGCGCTACAGTGAGTCAGAGATGGTAATAGTAAGTTAAATAATAGTGGGTTTTTTAGTAAATGTCATTATTTAAAATTTCCATTGACAACTGACCAATCCTTCATTCCCACCCTTGCCTCCCCTCCTGCGAGTTGGTTGGCTCTGGTGAACGTTCTCTGAGGCTTGGTTACATGACCAAAGCCAGCACAGGGACAGATAACTCCCGTCTTCTTTGATCTGTGTAATCTTGTTTTTAAAATATCTTGATATTTAGTGAAAAATAAAGACCAAATAATGTTTTTTGAGAGTTTTCACTTAATTATCATCATAAACACAAGATTCCTTGGTGTTCCTCTCCAAGTACTCTGATTTAGATAATGTTATCTTACTACAAAAAAAACGCCATTTTTAAATGGCCGCCATTTTTGTTCTGGGAATAAATTCAAATGTCCCTATATCTCAAAATCTTCATAAAATAATGCTCTATCAGTATACCAAGTTTCATGCTTGTATCACAAAAAGCACAATTTTCCCACTTATCTGCTGGACTATACTGCATTAAAAGATAATGCTGCATTTTATGTAGACGGTGTGTTTTCATTTTTAAGGGGATGAATGAAAAATGAACAAAAGCTCTGAAACAATCATGTTTTTTGTCATATAAATTTGTTTTGTTCACAACAATAAAAAGCTTTGTAAACTCTGCCTTGGGTTTCGCATTATGACATTAATCGAACCGTTATACACATTTGAACACAAAAGACAATTATCAGTATTCATCTCAACAGGAACATGTAGCAGGTATTAACAATGGTGAAAAAGTAAAGAACCTGAAAACTGAAACTCACAAGGGACATTTTCCTTTTACTAAATGTCAATATTGATATGGATCTGATTTAAAAAAATTAGGAAATGACACCTTCTCCAACGGGAAGATTGCTTTAAAGTAGTTATCGGGAAATGATTTCATAGTGTCATACACAAGCTTAAAATTTGACACTTGACATTTTGGTGATCTTCCTTATTTCTACCTGATTCATTAAAAATTGACACTTTTTCAAACTTTAACAATGTCAGATTTCAGAGAAAAAAATCTTTCTTTCAGTATCATTCACAGGGTCAGGTGACACTGTCAAAAGAATAAACCCTTCAATTATACATGTTAACGATATAGGAAACATAGTCAATATCTTAGCGGAAAGGAAAACCTTTTTCTCATACTTCGATATTTGCCTGTGTGTTTGAAGCCTGATGTTGATGTTTTCGGTACCGTCTGAACTAAAAGAGTTGTTAAGTGGTTAGCGTACTTGCTGCTCACGCAATAGTTCTGTGTTGGAATCCATCAATCATTTGTGACCTGGGCCTAACAATGTGTTTTACCCTTGGACAAGGCACTTCATCCACCCAGCTGTACAACTGGGTACCTGAATACCGGAAGTACTGACCTATATGGTCGCGCGAAACGCGTAGTAGCTGCTTTGAAAGTACAATTTCTTCGGGATAATAATGTACAATGCGCTGGACATAAAACCTTATTTTATTGTTTGGACAGTAAATGCATAGAAATTCATATCACCTTCAAGTTGCAGACTAAGATTGTATAAACAAACTATTTGATATATGTCTCCTGATGAATTTGCTCCCACACACGTCACACTTTCCTGTTTGATTGATTAATTCGAAGTATCATTTACAAGAGCCATTAGAAGTTTTGACAGTACTGAGCGTCAGACGAGATTATCACTACCTTAATGTCTCAAATTTACTAAATAGAAAACTTCAAGGAACTTTATCGACATTATTTGAACTGTGCTATTCTCTGATTTCTATTGATGAAATTACTCCAAGGAACGGCACACCCTTCAGTAAGGATGATTAGTTTGTGGTATCAGTTACGTATACCATTCGCTGTGGGTAGTAGACTTTTAACAGCTCGTTAGTCCTGCTTTATCGCTGTGTATTAAATATGAGCCTTTATACAGTCTAGAGCTTAACTATGCATTGAATGAATACACAAATAAGAAAGGAAAAGCCTAAAGAAATAAAATAAAATAATTAACGGTAAAGTCATTATTTTGAATATTTCCTAGACTTAATTTTTCTCTGTGACTGTGTATTAAATAGAAGCCTTTATACAGTCTAGAGCTTCATTATGCAAGAATACCTGAATACAAAAATACGAAACGAGACGCCTACAGAAATAAAATAAAATAAATAAAGGTACAGTCTTTTTAAAAAAAATTTCATAGACTTAATTTTACTCTAGCATGTACGTGTATATCTATTGATATAAGAAGTTAAGAATTATGTTTTGAAAAATCGATTATACTTTATAATAAGTATAGTTTACTTGCTTACTTTAAAGTCAAGGCGTTAAATGACGCATGATAAATCATAAAATCTATTTATATATCTGAATGATATCACTTGCATGAATATGGTAGATTGAAGCATTAAAGGTATCTCAAAGACATACATATAAAGTGGTATCAGATTTTTACTTCAATTCAGATAGTTTATCTTTGATATTTAATCAAGTACTCATTAAATATTTATAAATAGAATATTATCAATGAAATTATTTCCTACATTAGTTTAAAAAGATAATAAAATTAATCATTTGAAACTTATTTGATAAACTAATCAGTTTGGTGTGAACCTCATTAGTCTTTACGATGCTCTGGATCTTGAAAAGAAAAAGAATTTAATAATCAACAAATAATGTAAAAATATACTTTTGACATTAAACACTTCTTAATATAGTATCATAAATATAATTTGCACAAACATATCAGTTATCACAATTAATATGACATTCTGAAAAAAAGGTTAAAGAAGACATCAGAAGCATTTATCCAAACAAAAGGCAACACATCAAGATCGTAAGTTTTGCAAGAATTTTAAGAAACGTATGTTAATGCACAAAAGCCCTGGACAAATCAGTTATCACAAATTAATATGACATTCTTAAAAAAGGTTAAATAATACATCAGTAGCAACTATCCAAACGAAAGGCAACAAATCCAGATCGTAAGTATTGCAAGAATTTTAAGAAATGTATGTTAATGCACATGTGCACTTGACAAAATCATTCTACTTGTATATGTCACTATTAAATTATGATAAGGAAAATCTCATCAGGCTCACTGTTGTGTAAGGCAGTCTGTTATTTCCTAAAATCTAAATCAAAGCAATATTGATATGGATATGAATGAAACGGGAATAATTCGTTTCAGTTTTCAGTTCCCTAAGACACCCTCTTCCCTCTTCAATCAAGTGCTACTGTCACTTATCAAAACTTATGATACCGCTGTAAAAACTCGTTTGCATTGTGTTTCAATTTTATCCCAATTGAAACAGGTAGATGGCGACAAACCCTGTAACTGACAGGATATTTACTCTTTGTGATTTAGATGATATTGGTGATGAATTTTATTTCTTATTTTTATGTCCGAAATTTGAATTAGAAAAAAAAAAGTATATTCACAAATATTTTTACACCAGACCAAATATGTACAGAATGAACACTCTGTTTTATACCATAATGATAGAAAATTGTCATTATTTTGTAAAATCGTTATCCCCTATTTTAAGAAATAATATATTTAACCTTACAGTAATGGTACGTCAGCTTTTTATTGTATTGAAATGAATCATGTATCATTGTGTATATATATTCATTTACCTCTTATGCTGCAGTCTGCAGTCTGAGTGTAACAAAATTCAGTTCAATTCAGTTCATGTGAATGTCTTTATCATTAGATTAAAGTACAGGGATTGAAACTTTAAGTATGTCAGTTTCATGTCTATTTCAAATGCAATGTTGCCTGACTCGATGGACGTCGTGTCACTAATACATCACACAATACTTATGATTGATATGCAACGTAGCATCTAGCATTTACATGTACTTTGTAATTTTTTCTCGATTCGTTGCGAGTTAAAATATCAACTAGCATCATATTAGACAAGCACTAACGTAAAATGGTCTCAGGAAAGTTTCCAGTCTTGCCCTCTCCATGATTATTGGTGAATGATATGTATCGTAAGCACTGAAAACCCAACTGCTATGGCGACATAAAACCCCTATGGACGCATAGCAAAATATTTTTACACACGTGTGCATATATACTACCCTGAGCAAATTAGCACATATGCAAAGGCCGCCGTATAAACAAGGCTATAGTCTAAATGCACCTTACAATATTGGAATTCACTTGGCAATCATTCGCAGGTAAAGATCTGATAAAGGGTAGCCACACCAATTTTATCCCCCCCCCCTTCTGAATGAGTGTGCATCAAATGTGTTTACAGTAGGCCTACATGGGCGGATACAAAATTTTCGTTTGGAAGGGGTGCGCCTGATAGGCGTGATAAGTACCTATATCAAATGATTACTTTGAATCAAGTTATATGCCTCCACAGGAAAACTAGCTTGTTTACTGGATGAAAGTAACCTTCTTTAATAAACTCTCTTTTGTACTGACCATATCTAAATACTTTTTACTAAGTCTCTTAACTTATCTTATTCATTTATTATATGTTTCATTGTAATAGCCTTTTCATTTTCTTATAAATCTTTTCGCGATCTTGAAATATTATAGTTCATTTTCTTATAAATCTTTTCGCGATCTTAAAATATTATAGTTCATTTTCTTATATATCTTTAAGCGATCTTGAAATATTATAGTTCATTTTCTTATAAATCTTTTCGCGATGTTAAAATATTATACATGTAGTTCATTTTCTTATAAATCGTTTTGTGAAATATCATTGTCTGTTCTATTCAATATATATGTTCTATCCAATATTCCATTTAACATTTTTAGTATACGTGTACTGCTAACCTTTCATAGAAATGTGATATGATATGATTATACTGTTTATTAATAACATTGATTCTTTAATCCGGTATTGCAAATGTCGTTTGAAAGTATGTCTCTGAATAGCACAACATATTTAAGAAAAGACTTCATGTTTCAGAATAATCCTAATATTTAGTTTATTACCAGATGACTTTAAATGCATTGGCAGTCTAAAAATATGTTGCTTTAAGGAGATGTATCGTCTACCTTCTTGTTTACTGTCATTAAAAAGCATTTAATATGCTAGAGGATGTAACAAACTTGTAATATGACCAATTTGGCTTTCATGATCAACATCTTATTCTGATCGACATATTTCAAGTGGCTAAAAAATTATGGATCAGAGTACAAGAATATGAAACAGGCTTGTTGTTAACATAAGGACGAGAATAGATGTTCAAAGATTTCAACTTCAAATTGAAAGTAATTTTCGAAATGCTGACGAATTACAGTATATGATATAACGCATACAATTAAACAACAATTTAAGTCAGGAAAACTAAGCCTCTAATATATGATATAAAATCTATTTGTGAGTTAAGTTTCTAAATGACCGACAGACATATGTTTGATATTCTTAATCATGAGTGTTTTATTTGAGGTGAAATGACCACAAGGTAATATAGCTTTTGAAGGGCAAGAAACGTTATACTTTTTAAATAAATTGCGTGATATCAATTCATATGTTTATTGTTTTAAGTCACTTGCAAATTTCATTTAAAGTACCCATTTAAGTACAGCAGTGAATAGATTTTGACTGTAAACATACATACAAAGATTATTCCATACAATTAATAAAATATGTTAATATATCAAAATCAATAGCGTTCATGGTTTTTCTAAAACTATCTTTCATGAAAGTTATTGATTCAATAAACTAACATTTAACCAGTTAATACGCTAATCTCTCTATACTAAACGTTTCAAGACTGAATTTAACGAACCCGAGTAAAACCTAGTTTCAATGAAAGCAAGATTTCAAAGCACTATATTGTTATGATACACAACAATGCACCTTCTTTAGACTGTTCAACATCAACCGATGTAGACAGGTCTCTTATTTTCTTAATAGAAATTCCAAAGAGACTGTCAAATGTATGTAATATATTGCTTTTCGTGTTGAATATTTTGTTTGCTAGAATTGTGTATATGAAAGTGGAAATGTAAACAGTAAATTTTGGAACAAATGGATTATAATTATATTACAGCTACATTATCACCACTGCGATCTTTCATAAGCGGAAAGTCTACTGAAATTATCCACCGTAAGTTTGTTATGAAACAATAAACAAATGAAAGAGTTTGACATGAGATATTGCAAACTTGTCTTGGTGTTTGTTTGTTTTTACATCATTTTTGGCGCATGTTAACTTCCATTTGCAATCTAAAGGACACTTTGCCACAAAGTAGGATTAAAAAAATTGAATGTGAGCCGAGTGAATCTCGTGCAAGCCAATTTCCGCAACACAACACGAAAGGTTATTTGAGCAATTGCAATTGCATGTACCCACAAAGAAAATTAAACTATGCACCTGAAAAAGGAATAAAATAGTTTTCTTTTTCTAGGTTAACTACGTCAAATCAAGGGCAGGTGCGTCCAGTTTCTCCTGATGAAGAGACCAAGGAGTACTAAAGTGACGAGTATTAGAAAAGTAAGCCCTAGGTGACCGATTATAACTTTTGAAATTAAAACCAAAGTGTTTATGTCACTTTCGTCCTGTCAAATTGAAATGTTGATCGCAATAACATTCTAATGGCAATAAAGACACAAATGGTAATAAAAGATTTGATTTAAAAAAGTTCAAAGTTTTTATTATTGAAAAGAATTTTTAAAGCTGAGATTTTAATTTTAATTGCAATTACCTATGTCACCTGTTTGTCTCAGTAACAAACATGGCACATCGTTTGAACCTTTCCTGTAACAAATTTGCAGGTATATGTCCTATAGTTCAAAGTTTGTATTATTGAAAACAATTAAATTAATTAAAACTGAGATTTAAAAACAATTACATTAATTAAAACTGAGATTTGAATTGTAATTATCTATGTCACCTGTATGTCTCAGCAAATTAAAAAGACCATTTTTACCATAAATGGCTGGTTCATGGAATAATTCCATTAAGGAGGTTCCGCTTGGTTATTAGGTCCTAGAATGATTACAAGCCATCTTCAACAGATGCCAAAACGTCTATGTAAAACAATTCAATACTTTTATAGCCTCAAAGCTAATTCAGTTATAGGGATCCTAGTCAGTACTGCTTTCTAGATCACAAAGCAGCAAGTGAATATTCCGCCTATAATAACATTATTGTTGTTGCATAACAGCCCTCAGAGCTTAATGTTTTAATAATTAATGAAAGGCAATCTCTAGTGACCGGGAATAGGGCCATTCTGTGAAAAACCAACATCGGTTACAGAGCGTATGTTATTATCGATAGGAATTATCTGGTGCCCTTTCATCGAAGTGAGAAACATTACAGCGTAGAAGTTCAGATAACAAAATTGATGTTGGCATCTTTCAAAACTACATTTTGGTTTGATCATTTTCAGTAAAAGACACCAATACTTTTATCCTTAATACAATCAATGAATCACTTAATTCATATTTTTTTATTTTTCATTATTATTTTTTATTATTATTAAAAGTTGTATTTTGCAATGTTTTGGTGTATCACAAACTACAATTGTACCTCTTTTGAATTTGAAGGATTGTAAAATATTCCTTCTTAGTTTACACATTTATCAACAATCTTTCAAAGTTCAAATGATCAAACTACCCTCTAACCTTTTACTGAACAACAGTTTCCTTGGTTATTCGATCCATTGAGCCATTAGAAGCACACGGACCATCAACTTACGATTCTTTGTAAGATATTTATGAATGGTAGCAATTGTGAATAAAATGTAACACAATTATCATCATTTGACATCATATACAAATGAAATACTTCCTTCTTTTAAAACATATATGTCCTTCTTTTTGCAAGAGAAATGTCCATTTGTTCATAAAATCACACATCCAGAATACCAATAGAGAATTAATGTAACTCATTATTACCTTTTATTTCAATTTTTCTTGGGGAAGGGATTAACTCGAGAAATTCTATTTCATTTATGTTATTTTCAATAACTGATGTTCGTCAAATAGAGTACAAATATACGTACCAATGGCACAAATGAGATTAATGTTCTCTATGTTATCTTGCAATAGAACAATGTTAACCTTTTAATAGTGTTGTATGCATTTGTCCTTATCATTTATAAAATATATCATCAAACTTTCAGTATTTGAAAGTTCGAGAATTGCAGTAAATGGCTTTTAAAAATACATTTTCTGAAATAGTTCTAATAAAAACGTTGACCTGAATGGTTCGAATGAACATAATGACAATGCCATTCGAGCTTTAAGTTGCCATTAAGTGAATTCTGTTCTCGTTCGTTCAAATTAAAAGTGAATCGATACATGCAGAGAAGTAAAGCAACTGGGAACACTAAAGGGTAATCTCCTTACGTCTTTGTTTCCAAAGACGCTAACAGACCATTTAACCGACTTTCCTCCAATTCTGAAATCTGCAAAGGTGCATAATGATGGTAATATATGCTGTGAATGAAACCATGTATTAACGTTTATCTTAAGAAATCTAATCATTATTATTACTCTCCCGTTGACAATATTATTGATTGAGTAATCTACCATGTTATTACACATATGTGACAGAACATTGTGCGCTGATCGAATGACATGACCTAATACTAACGTCATTTTCAACAAAAATAACGTCAAAGTGCCGGCCGCGATAGTCATGTCGGCGAATGTCTTCCAAATGTAATAAATAAAAATACTAAACTCTGTTCCGTTTAAATTTTTTTTTTTAAGAATCTCGCTTTCGCTCGTTAAATACCAAACCATTCAATCGTTTCATAAAATGTTATCAAACAGGACGTCGTTTAGTATTCTCTATTTTCACCATTTGTGAAACAATTTAAATTTGAGAGTTTTTATTCAGAATCAGGTGTACATGTACACAATTCAAGTTGTTTTCATAGTTGAAATGGTATAACGATTCATTAACATGCGAATTGATTGTGGACTGTCATTGCTTAAATCATATCACAATGAATCGCATTTTCAGGTTCTATTTCGGGTTCTAGGAAAATATATTTTTTCATATCTTTACAGATAATTCTGCTGCTTAAAAACGTTTTTTTCTTATTAAAAATCAATTATATGTATATGATAAAATCTTACTTCCAAAATAAACAGAAGAGAGGAAACAATAAAAGTATCCCCGCCCTCCAAATATGTAAGATAACAATGTAAACTGCTACTGTCTTCAATTGTAAATGTCATGCATAAATACGCATACATAGGAACATGTAATTAAGCTTGCATTATAACAAGACATCGCCATTAAACCAACCATTCAACTTAAGGTGGGTAAATGCCTTGCCTAGAAACCTATGAAGCTATATTGAAGAATGTTATTAAACAGGAAGGCAGAAACCTATTTCGGTGAATTTATGTTCAACGAAAGATTCATGAGGAGTATTAATCTTTAATTTGTATCTTGTCAATGTAATGTTGGCTGTATTATACAAGTGGTTGGTTAGCAGCGTCAGTCCTAAATGACTAATGAGTTGTTATTTCTTAAGCCTATTTCATCAGCGCAATAATAATTCATGATACATCTAGGTAAGTTGATTAAGGCTATAAACCTTACGTCAATTAATAGTATATTGTCAGTAGGAGAACGTTATGTCATCTCTTGCTGTTATATACGTTAATGTATCTACTAGTATAATGTGACTTGTATAGTTTAGCTTATAGCTCTATCTCAAGAGCCACTCTGTGAGTTGTTATGGTTCACTTATGCATTAATAGGGTCATTTGATCGACAACGACCTTCTGTCCGAAACAGTATAATTCTAAAGCTTATCGGTTAGTACAGTGAGAATATATGAAGAAACAAAATAGCGATTAGGATCGAAAACCGGACAGCAGCATGCGTCAGACAGTAAAACGTAACGTTAGAAACTTATGTAAAGGATCCAAACGGATAGTTAAGAAATGATTGTGTTAAATGTGTGATCACCGTCCATGTCCATATAAAATGATACTTTCGGAATTTCATGGAAAACCACTATGTATCACTACGCTCATTTGTGGTTGATTTAGATGTTAAGATCTTTTGAATTTATATAATCATATGTCATTCAATTTGGCTAAAACTAAATTAAATTAAATGAATGGAGTGGCCGTTGAAGGAATTTCATTCGTTTTCATGAAATGTTTTGTTGCTTTGAGATTTGCCAAAGTACCGAAATGAATGAATGTAAAAATCAC
This sequence comes from Steromphala cineraria, assembly GCA_916613615.1. Classification (NCBI taxonomy): domain Eukaryota; kingdom Metazoa; phylum Mollusca; class Gastropoda; order Trochida; family Trochidae; genus Steromphala; species Steromphala cineraria. Next base: position 35,148,937 of record OU744721.1, read on the forward strand.
ACTCAATTTGCATATCAATCTTTAAGCGTGAAATACTCAGAATCCTACCTGTGTGTTTTGTGATGTGATGGCGCGCTGTGAATAAATCATAAATAATTAATAAATATATATTTTATTATCACTTTGCATTTGGCATTGGCATAATGCTGTGCAACAGCAGTCAGCAATTGTCCAAGGGACAAACATGTGGTAGTGTTTGACATATAAGCAGGCAACACACATCGAGAGCCAACAATGGAAGAGACGATATGTACTTTACACAGTTCTATTCTATAAGACAATCTCAATACTTTTTAATCATGTACTCTAAGGTCTTTTTTCTTGCCTTGAAACACACTGAATTCATAACCCTCAAACAATAAAGTTTCTTCATGAGGAATCTCAAAATTTCGTTATGTTATTTTATATGAAATTTGATAGTGCTTATGAAAAACATCTTTTCTGAATTTAACTCATCGATCTTGTATTGAGATGCCAAAAAGTCAGAAATATGTAAAAGCATTCCCAGAAGAAACTTCACTTTATAATCATCGAGTTTGCAGTGAAATTCATACAGGTCAATCTTTTGATCCATAAGAAGACATCTTCATCCTGTAGGAATCACCACTCAGTAGGGGTAAAGTTTAAGTTATCAAAGATTTGACAATGTACCAATGTAATAACCTCCAATATCTTTTCATCACTCATAATTTACAATATCAATATTTTTCAGGGATTCCAAATTCACTTAACAGCAGAACTAAAAGCAAATAACTAATTAAAACCTCATTTGAATCTCAGGAACTGAACTTTGATTTTGATGCTCTTATGCCCTTTTGACGTATATGGTTTGTGAAAAATATTTTCCATGAATTTTTTTTATCGTGACTTAAGAATGATAATTTTTATTCTTCTTTTTCAAAAAAACCTTCAACTGTCTCTACGTTGAGCTTGAGTGCTTAAGTTTGATGGCTTGATACTTGATGTTTGAATGTTAAAATACTTGAAGGTTACATAAATGATACCACAGAGGTAAAGTAAATTTATTTTGTTTGAATGTTTGAAAGTTTGAATCCATGATTAATTTTGAATGTTCGAAATACTTGTTATTATATGGACTGGTCCATTATCAGATATAGGTAACAGTCTGAAGATTAGCTGTGCACTCAACCATAAATGTTGATTTTAGCTGTCTGAGATATGGCTGTGTAAGTTTTGGGACGTTTCCCTTGCTACTGATCGATGATGACGACAGGTGTCTGAACTATTACGAGATGGTACCGATTATATGGACACAGAAGTAGAATATTGACTAGAAAACGTTATTTTTTCTGGGCACTAAGAAATTGCATTATACGGAGTGGCAATAAATCGAATTTTTTAAAGGGATATGTGTTGGGTTTCCAAATTTTACTATCATATATTTGTACCCCTTTTCTTGGATACTATCTACTTTAGATACAAAGTGTCACCTTCAGGTTGAGGGTTCAGAATGTATTGATACGAATGACTTATTATTTAAAGAATTTTAACATAAGAAAATAAGATGCTATAAAATGCTGTGTATTTTTTAGTCATATTTTTATGATTTGATATTTGACTACTCACTCAAGTATCGTTTACTAGTGTCTACGGCTATCATAGGTTTACGCTTGTATAACTATCGTGACGTTTAGATTACCATCACCGCCTGAATATCTTCAAAGAACTGATTAGAAAACTTTTGAAACCGTTGCCATCGATATCTAAGCTTTGTCAGTTTCATATTTCTTCTGATGAAATAACTCCAGCGTTTGTCACATGTGTTTGAGTGGTTTGAAGTTTCCTTTTCAATTTACTGTAAGTAGTAGACTGTAATTGCCTCATAATCTTTAGATTTTAACGACTTTAAAACTAGTCTCTCATATCTCATTTACTTGCTACAAGTTATTCCAATGTATAAATCAGATACGTATAAACTGTCAAATCTTTTATATATGTTTACAGGTGCGTACCGTAAGTTTGTTCACTTGCCAGAGTATCTTAGTGAAAATGCCATGTAATTTGGGTTTCGTTTGGACGTCAATCAACTAAATCCAGCAACAATGAAAAAGGATAACCAATTGTCCACGTGATAAATAACAATTTGCATACCATATTCTCAGTTTGTCTGGTCATTGGTGCAGAATTTTTGGAAGGGAAAATAAGACAGATGGGGTAATATTTTTGAAATTTTGATTTTCTTAACTTTCGATTTAATGTTCCATATTGACTTCATGAGAAAATAATCGACATCATTACATCGACGTAGTGCAAAAAAACAAATAATCCCATTTCGTGTTCGTTACTAAATGCTTTTATCAAAACCATCCTTTCTTCATATTGCTTAAATTTCTTTGTCATCAAATGTCATGCCCCTGTTTAACAATAATGGTATCCTTGCTTATTTGCGCTGCGCTAATCAGCTCAGCGCAACTGACCCGGGGAACCACTTCCACCCAACGCCCTCATGCGTCATTAACTTACCAATGACGTAATATTGTGTTCACCTATCCCCGCTCCCTTCATTCTCTCATTCACTCGCTTGCTGCCGCTCAACCAACATCGTTTTCAACCCTACCCTTCCCATCCTGGCTTGCCTTTTCTTACTATTTTCTTCCAGCTTTTCATAAAAATATGTGTATTTATATCGGAATAAAATGTTATTGGTGTGGCGGGTTTCTTTGAGGATTATACATCTCATTACAATATTCTAAATTTACTTTTCAGTTGGATCTTATTTTCTCTTCTACTTATTGGTGATTGGGACTAGTTTGGCATATAATTAATTAATTAATAAATAATTAATTTATGGTGCATATGCGACGTCAACGTGCGTTACGTTAACGCCGCACGTCCAACAAAATGCGTTTTGATATTACTTAGATTTAAAACTGTTGATTACTTATGAATTATTTTATAGAGAAAATAAAAAAAGGTTGGAATTTCAACCCCTGGTGAAAGGGGTGTCCTGCCAAAATTCATTCGGTTAACTGTTTGGAATGACATACGAATATGTTTACACAAAATGAATCTTTACTTATGAAATGAAATTTCAATATAATCCGTTTCGATTTTGAAATGCTAGGATGTCCAGATTTTATTTTATGTGCACAAGAATACCCAGGTTAGTGAACAAACTTAAGGTACGCAGCTGTAAACATAATCAGTGAAGATTGTCTGTTAAATAGTCTCAAGTAACATACTCACAGACAAGGTAATTTTATATCTTTCAGATACATATCATTTTCAATAAACAGAAACAACATTTTGATGTAATTTTCTAAACATTCAAAAGCATTTTAAAACACCAAATGACATGAAATTTAAAACATGACAAAAAGAATGTCTGATAGAGACAACATATCTTATTCATCAATCTATCATTGAATACTTCTGTTACACTTCCATGTCATAATCTTTCGGTATCCTCATAAAAAAATTCTAAGAAACATATGTTCATCCTTTGCACCGACACATTTGAAAAAAAAATATGAAAAGACAACCCCCCCCCCCCCCCCCCCCCCCCCAAACCCTCCCCTCCAAAATAACCCCCAAAACAAAACAAAAAAAGCAACAAAAAAAACCCAGAAACAACTACATTTTCTTACTAAAGATGACCTTCAGAATTGTTCAGGGAAATGACGCCAGTGTTAGTCACTATGGATATTAAACCACGCAGCTTGTAACAGAAAACGGACGAAAGTAATTAATGTGTTCTTATAGATAATGTCTGATCTCATGTATCTTTGTAGATTTTTTGGTTTCTTAAAAAAAGGATGAACTCTGTTTTCGATCAAACCATTCAAACAATTTAAATGCTTTTTGATTCATAGTCCTTGATTATATGTTTACATTTTTCTTACTTAAAGGTGGGAATCCATGTTTGGATTAAATGGGGATAATATTCGAGGGTTGGAACAGAGGGTTAACGCTGTTAACTTAACAGTATCTTTACACGTTACTAAGTTACTAACTAACACATGAAACAAATATTACCTTCTCTGCGTGTCGTTGTAATTTTTGTGTGTAAAATAAAATCTGATTTATATTAGAGCCTAAATAACAGACGTTGCCATAAGTTACATATCCAAGCGTGATATTAATATTCTAATTTTCAACAACAGACAGTCTCATGATACTTGTTTATATACTACAAATATTTCTAGTGCCGCTTTAAATTTCCCCTGGTCATTTAAATTTCCCCTGGTCATCGGCATTCTTGATGCTTGATCAATGGCTGTTGGAAGAAGTCTCTTAACAGAATTCAGTTCCATAATGTTCTTATTTGGCTTACTTGTCGCTATGACATCCTTGAATTAGTTGCCTTTGCATCTCTATCCTTTCAGAATATATTATATTATCAATGAATGTTGAGGTATATTTTGAGGGATATGAGATATATACCTTATCAAATCTTTGATGATTTAAAAATTCTCTTGTTATGCGAGTTATAAGGAGAACAGGATCAAAAGCCTTCAAGGTCCAATGTACAGATTCAGTAAAAAGTCAGATGTCTTATTGTGCGTCAAACATATTTATGATTATCGAGTACCACCATTTTTTGTTTTCTTCCCCTTTGACCCTATGACATTTTAAACGTTCGATCAATAACTGAAATGAATAGGTGATTATTTTTTAAAGCAGTCTCTTGTTGTATAATATTAACAATAACAAGAACCTATTGTTTTTCAATATGTAGCGTATGTAACATTTATTTGTTAGGGATTTGCATGAACATTTAGTACTTTTGGTATTGGATTAAAGAATAGTGAATGAAATACTATACCTTGATAACTACATTATTAGGTAAAAACGCAACAAGGATTCGTAGATAGAAGGAAAGTGGTTTTGTGTACATTTCTATGACTTTATGACAGAATTAGGACATAGGAAGTGATTAATTTCGAACCCTTATCAAATTATAGGTATTTCTCTTTAATTTGTCTTTCAAATATCAGAATGAATTGTACAGTGGTCTGCACTGAAAGAAAAAAATGTTAGAATATTCTCTTTCATAGAATTCAGGTGGAAAGTAATCCTTTGCATGGAATAGTCATTCGTAGTAAGCAATAAAGTAAATACTGTTGATTTCATGGTTATAATGAATGGGTTTGGTATGTTTATAGCTTTAAAACACGTGCTTTGTAGTATCCTTGACTTGAGGACTATAGTTTTATTTATATGTCTTTATGATAAAAAAACTTCGGTTCCCTGGGTGTATTTGTATTTGAAGAGAAGTATAGGTCATCATTTTTCAAACAGCGACCTGTAGATCGACAGAAAATCATTAATTTATGTACATATATTTTGTTGATAACATCAACAGTCGTTCTGCTATGTCAACAAACTCAATTCACAGTAGGTTTCATAAAGATAACCAGCAGTACTTATAGTAACATATTCTGTCCTTCTCTTCAGAAAACATCATGATGAACTACGACTTGGCCCTTTCAGTTATTCGTGCCCACTATATTAATTTTTACGAGAATTTAACATTATGCATTGAATATCAAAGTTTTCAATTTCGAAAATTTTGAACAATTATCCTTCATTTCTATTTACACGATGCATCACCTTCGGTTTGCTGATTCAGAATGTAGAAATGATTTGAGTGTGACTGTCTTGAATGGCACTGATGAATTTTCCCCCTCATTTCGAGTTTGAGTGATTTATTGGAGTATCATTTACCAATTTCTGCAGTCATGAAGAGCTTCTACTGAGAATAGTACTCTCTAGACAGTAAATACCAGTTGATGAGTTTTGAGATAAACATTAAGTACACTGTTAACATTCGAGTTTGTAATGCAATAGTGTTGTCCTTAAGCCTGTATTAAAAAAGAAAGTATTACAGGCTAAAGAGCTAGAGTCGGAACTTTGAAATTTTTATCAATAACTGCATGTCCACAACTACAGATGCATACCTTGAGTTTGTTTTACCTACTATTTCTAGTGCAAATATAATTTAATTTGAAATTTCTTCCTAGCATAGTGAACATGAAACGAATAATATTGAAATTTCCTTACATTACATTCATTTTGCGTTAACATTGTTTTATGATATACCTATCAAATAACCGTATTAACTATTACAGGTCATTCAAGTATCCATGAGTATGAAAAACACTAATTCATTTTTCTCTTCAGAAACCATCATAAGCGAATAACAGCTTTGTGCCTAAGTCATATTTGTCGCTTTGTCAACATCTTAGTCGAAATACTGATGCTGATTTTCACTTCAGAGAGCCTACGTTGAATATATTATTTGAAATTTGAGAAAAGAAGAATTTAGAAAATATGACCCCTTCTATCTATTCAGCGATGGCGAATTTCTGCACCATTCCCCAGTCAATTACAAAATAAGTTTTTATTATGGTTATTTGACAAATGGACAATAAGTGATACTGGAGTTATTTTATTGACCCCTTAACAGAACCTAAATTATATGATATTTGACAATACTTTAGCAGGTGAACAAACCTATGGTACGCATCCGTATCAGATTTTGAAAGTTCAAATAAATTTATCAACGATAGCTAAACTGTGTCTGTCTCCGATTTCTGTTGATGAAACTCCTCCAAGTCTCCTCAAACTTTTCAGTCAGATTGATTGGTTGAAGGTATCATTTACTAATTACTGTGGGCACTAGACTGTTGACATATCTTAAAATCGCCAGACGATAGAATGACTATCAAGATGGGAAAATTATTAATTTAATCAATTATTATAAACATCACTTGTAATAGAGATTCCTGACACAGTTCTTAGTGACATCTATGAATAATAAGTTTTTGGAAGATTGTTAAAATTACCAATTATATATACTCATACTTATATATTAAATTATCTATTCTATGTACATCATTTATCATGCAACATATCTTTACATATTAATCTCATATATCAAAATCTATGTAAAGCCTATACTAAAAGCCTATAGTCTATGATAAAAGCAGCTCATATAGACAATACAGGTGTCAAACATAACATACATAAAACTTTCTGACCAGTGGGTGACATAAACTGATCAAAGTAGGTAGAATAGTAACCAAAGCCAGCAAGTAATAGCAAGTACATACATACAAACGCATATCTTAAAGTGTCACAGAGTATCTTTCTTAAAATTTTATTTGGTTTTGATAAGCTACAAAATATCTAATATGCTGATTGAAGTTCATATCTCATCACTTGACTTGCAAATATATCCATTTATGCATAGAATCTCTAATATGCTTGATTTTATGGAAAAATCAAGAAAACATCTCAAATACGTTTAATATTCGAAATTATGCATCCAATTAATCTACCTATTAGTTACAATACCTAATAAACACTATCGAATCGAATATATCTTCCTGTCAGCTTATGACAAGGTTTCAAAATTACGTTTGACGAATTTGCGCGCGCCACTCGAGCCACATTGTCCGGTTTTCGATCAAAATCTCGACTTCGAATGTCCGTATTTTCGCTCTAATGTACTGATTGACCTTTAACTTGATATTAACAGTAACAGTTAGTGGTTCCCGATGTAATAACATCGATTTCAAAATCTGACATATGTGATCCTATCAACATACTCTGTGTCTCTTTAAACTGAGCAATGTAGATAACATTCTTGGCCTCCTTTCAACAAGCTCTAAGGTGACCGTAGGTCCTTTTGGTATCCTGAGTGCAATGTTAAAGAATGAGAGTTAAGGTCATCCTTAATAACGTCGCTTTGTTAAAAGAGGCCCAGTCCAATTCAGGTTACATAACTACTCTGGGTAATATGATATTGAACATTCTTTACTGAACACAGGACAAATATTACATCAAACGATTGTTGTGGTATGATAAACTAATCATGTCATTGTCATAAAAAATGTTCATCTATTTATCAACGTTGTATTAATTAAATGCAATGTTCACAACCCCTTTTGTAGTTATTAGATAAGGGAATATCTGTTGTTTCATCAAAATTAGGTGTTATTGTATTAGAAACTATGAATTAAATCTTTAAAACATATAACAAACGCATTAAAAGATCCCTCGATATTTGAAATATGCATCTAATAAACAAGGGTTTTCAACCTCATTTAACAGGTAAATGTAGTTCTAAATCATTTATTTAAAAACAAAACTTGAAACAAAAGTACAGTATTAAACATTTCCTTAAAGGTCAACTTCAAACCATCAAACCAAGTATCACAATTAGAGAAAAACAAGTGGAATGGACGATTCCTTTTCCAGCTTTATAATGTGCTTAGAGATGTAGGCGACCATAACTATACACATAAATATGTAATCCATAAACGTATTATTCGAAACTTCATTCAAACAATTCTAGATATACCAATCTCTGACATTGTTATGTTGTCAGGCAGTTCTAAGGGACGATGTGTTCTCTTTGCAGTGAAATGAAGAATTTCGAGAAATATCATTGAATAAAATCATTTTCCCCCAAGCAATCAAGGTCTTAAGAATATTCCTGTAAAACGACACCATTGTAAGACGATAAATATGGTTGTAAACCACGCAGCATGATACAGAAAACGGACAAAAATCAATTAAGTTTTTTCTAAAACTGATCTCATCTGTTTTCTCCACTAATTGTTTTGAGTTAGGCTCATTACCATGAAAGGATCAACTGTGTTTTCGGTCAAACCGTTTTTACAATTGAAATTCGAAATGCCCCTTTAGTTTAAGCTATTTCAACCTTTATGGCGAATATATTCGATAGGGTGATAATATTTCTTTATCCTACTTCATGTAAGAATCTCGATCTCTGATTAGTCCACGTGACCCTGGATAAATACTTTTATTATATGAATGAACTATATCCGTCTTTCTGATTGGCCCACTTGGTCACATGACAGCAATGACGTCAAGCAATGTCAACCTGTGAGAAGCGCGGGAGGTTGATATAACAATCCAAGCACCTCCCGTGGCTAAAAATAGATTTGACAATTACGTCTCGAACTCCGCACATCACATGTCACGTTTTTAATCAAGCAATAGGCATCGCTTCATGACTGTGCTGAATTAGCGTTATGTCCCTTATAGTTTTAGCCATATTAGAGTGATGTCCCTTATTTGCACAGAAGAAAAGTGATTCAAGAACATTTTTTGATATAATAAAACAATTATAGACTTCAGATTCGGTTGATCCAATGATTTGTCGACCTTGCACACGTGATATTCACCTTGGCGTTGCCTCGGTGAATATCAAGTGTCCAAGGTCGACAAATCATTGGATCAACTTCACTTGAAGTCAATATTTGTTAAATTCACCCTCTTGAGCGGAGTGATAAATTATTTATACCCCGGCACTTAAAAATCATGAAGAAAGCATGCAGATTGAGCGTCTTGAAACATACAATGTATGTTACCTCGAACACATGATCAAGCTGGTTACTTTTGATCAACCGACATGTAGCTTTGAACAAACTATAGTCAAAGGGCTTAAGTAGTTAACGTTTTTATTTATCTTCATATTTTATGCGTTTTGTTTAACATTCGGTAAGATAAATTCGTTATACCATTCAGAGGCGGGGTGCGGCGGGAGATATCCGCCTCTCGCTTGGTGTTATGCCACTCGACTTCGGCTCGTCGCATAACACCATGCTCTGTACTATCTCATTGTGGCAAAAGAAATAAGATGAGATTTATAACATGGACTAAATCATAAATGATTGATAAAAAAGGTGAAAGAAATATTAATATGGTTTAGACTGTTTTTAGGGAAAAGACGGCATGAAATACGTTACGGAAAGGCAAAGGCATATGTTTCTTTAAAACAAATCAAATAAGAAAGGATCTTTTCTAATGTCACATTCACTTAAAGAATTGGTATCTTTAATGTTTCAATATCAAATGCTCACTTCTGGAATATCGCCATTTAATTAAGCAATTGAATTAAAATGCCATAGGGGGAATGTCATTCGACTTAACAATATGTGTTTTCTTTCAAACCCGTGAACAGTGAAGCTCACATTGATTTAAGATGTTTATTTGGTTAAAAATATTTCTCAACAAAAACGTTTTCCTGAAGTTTAGACTAATTTATGATTTATAACGTAGGTTAACTGAAAATATTTCCTTGCCAAAACGTTTTCCTGAATGGTTAAAAAAGACACATTAATGTCATTCGACTTTTTAACTTTCAATTAACTGAATTCTGTTCTCGTTTGTTCAAATTAAAACAAAATCAATATGTTCAAAAGAGTTAAGCATTAGGAAACAGTCGCAATTTATAAGTTTTATCTCCTCTCGCCTTTGGAATGCTCAATCGTCTCCAAATTTTTTAACCATTTTAAAAATAAATTCTGATTGCTAATATTTAGTTTCCAAATGAAGAACTTTGATTCTTTGAATGAGATCCTTCAATAGTTTTAGTTTAAGTATCATCTTACAGTATGTGATGGGATTTTTCTTCTTTTTCTTTTTTGAAAAAAATATCATTTGGTAAAATACTGCTTGAATATGTTGAAATATATGATTTTTGCACTGACTTCAATAGTAGTTAAACAAACTCTCAGAGAGCAGCTTTAAGTGGTATAAATCAAAAGATTCTATAAAACGTATTTAGCTGTTTTTAACAAGATAAATAAATCAGTGCAGATCTTCGTAAAGATTTGATAAAAGTTATTGTAAAGTTGAGATGTTTGACACATAATTTGAACATTTAAAAAACAAGTGAAATCATCATTTAACAATATACGTGAAAACAATCACCTCAATTTATAATCTCTCATACCAAATGTTCATATATATTTCTATGTATGTCTGGGAAAATGTATCACACAGTTTGACTTGGCCTCCAATACTGAATAAAGTCCCTCATTCTAATAAAATGGACAAAATAAATTTTATATATTTAATTGAAGATCAATCATGTTCGAGGGGCACTACGCGGCAGGGAGTTGAAATTTGGAATAAAAAAAGTCTCATTTATAAACTGCAACTATCTTCCTAGTAATTAATGGAGATACATCAAATAACTGACCTAATTCAATCAAGACTTCAGTATATAAAGGCCTAAACACTTGAACACGTTATGTATGCATCATATACCTGTTGCAGAAAATCACTTGCTTGTTACATTACTTAACATAAACCATCTAACATAAAATCTGACACAATTTATTGATCATGATGAGAAGGCAAAGAGAGAAGATAAAGTTAGAGCAACTAGTATATTTGCATAGAAACATTGCTACCACAAATATTACAATGCGACATAGGAGACCATCCTTCTAGCTATCTGTATTTCTATTCCCCTCTCTTGCTTTCTCCTTTCTCCTTATGATAAATACGTTGCTCATGTTAGGTGATTGAACCTAAATTTAATATTTAGAGGATATTTGTCTTTTCTTGACAAATAACATGTTTATCTCATCGAGTGAAGAAGAAAGTTTATACTTTCACGAGTGGCGCAGCCAAGAGTGATAATATATAACTTTTCTTCCTCACGAGATGAGATAAACATGTTATTTGTCAAGAAAAGACAAATTTTATATTTATTTTATGATTTTATGGTTGTATTTCAATCAATATTGACGGGCATTTAGGTTGAGTCAGCTCCAAAGAAATCCTGTCGCCTAAGCAACAACATGACGTCATGAGCGTGTCATTGCGTCAGAGCATTGTTCGATGACGTTAGGCCATCACTAGTGACTGATAACACGTTCCATTGTTATTGTCACTAGTGACTGATTACACGGTTTATTTTGATTTATAGATATTGGTATTCCACCGCCAATCATATAATAAAAGATTATCCTGAAGGAAATTTTGGTTACAATAATTCATGTAAATTTATATACAGTTAAAGAGAAATGCCTCCTGTACATGAAATCCTGGGGACTTCGAGGATCTGATTATAGTTCATGTAAAATAAGATTCAAACTATGAACTATGGTACATTGAGTCAGAGGATGATGGCAGAGAAATATGGACATAACTTGCTCTCGTCGTTTCTTACATAAGGGAATAACATGAAGATGCAAATCGATTGGGACATAAGGAGAGATTTACTTTGTACTCGAATGGCAATTTATTATCTATACAAGACATCTTGAAAGATAAAGTTTTCATGTTTGAGTCTGTTAACGTCACAACTCAGTTTCAAAGAATTATCCAGTCACCAAGAATTGATTAGGTACATAATAAACATCCTTTGACATACAACTTTTCATTAACCTCACAGCCATTCAAAAGTGTAAAGAAGCCCAAAAGGCAACCCAAAAACTGCTTAGCTCATAAATCTTGACACCATACATAAAGATCCTATTTTGACACGATTAAACATATTTAAAAATAAATCGGTTCATTAATCATACATCTACCATACATAACATATAACGAGTTTAGCACAACAACGATTATCTCACTATTGACAATGACGTTTTTTTCTCATTGAAATGAGTTTGAATGTAGGTTTTTGAATCGATAACATGTAGTATGTACAGTAGACATACGTCTTTATTGTTGTTTTTTCGGTATGGCTGCCTTTTCTAAAATGTATATCCTTGACTGCTTGCATAACAAAATTATTGGAAAGGTGGAGAGAAGATACAATGCATAAAATGACAGCGGTTATAAATGCAGACAAACAAAGTAAGTGATCATAGTTATACCCATTTGACAATAGATATAATTTTCTTGATGGGGAGTAACAATTGGTCTCCTGTCAGGCGCTCACAGTTCAAAGTCAAGCTTAATAGACATCATGTATTGATTTACATAGCATGAAGTTATTTCCCTCAATATAAGATGGTTTACCCTAATCAAATTACCAAAGTATGTCATGTATTGCATGACAAAGGCTATTGTAATAAATAACTTTCTGGCAGACATGAAATCATTCATTCTGCATCATAAAAGGTCGACGATGTAAGAGCGTTGCTGGGCAACCACTTATGTGTTGCAACCGACTGAACACAAATATGATACAATTTAATGATTATCTATTCCCTCATGAATATTGTAGTTCATAAACATTCTTCCTCTGTGATAGGCATCTGTCTTTTAGTTTATTGACATTCTTCAATGTAACATCATACATGTATGGGAGACAGTTGCTTAGGGTTGAGACCCGTTGTAATTTAAGTTTATTTATGATGCCACCATTTCTTTATGTGTCTGATATTAACAACTGAGAAAGAGCAGAAATATTGAAATCAAGCATTTTCGGCAGCTTTGTTTAGCTTTTAAAATTGAGTTCCCTTCTGTTCCTGATGGCTAAGGAACATATTAGTACATATACGTCTGAACTCAGAATGATAGACACAAATAAAGGAGTTTTATTACACTTAACAGAGATGAATATATGTATATGTATGTGAGAATTTTTAATGAGTTATAAGCGTAACCAAATATAATGAAAAAGACTTTATGCATGTTTCTATTTCTGATTTAAAGACATTTTATGGAACACAGTTGCCTACAATAAAACAGAAAATAAACTTTGTGAAATTCTAAGTCAAAAGGGATCTTTGCTTATAACTGATTACTTTCAATCTCAAAGCCACTACTTTGCAGTAACGTAATTAATCCTATTATTCCCCAACAGAGGTTCCAATTTAGAGGCAGCGAAATATTGATTAAGATACGTTTAAAAAACTTAAGTAATTTTTAAAATCCTTTCTTTTTATTCTACAACGTAATAATATGAGAATATTCAGAATCAGAAAAATGGTTAGGAAGCCAACATGCGATTAAGCTCGATGAAGGCAATTTGAAATTTAACTTTAGAATCACAAATATTCCCTAATGCTTTATTTTTCTGACATATTGATTAACATTTAATTTGAAAAACCGATAACAAAATTCACTAAATGTTAGATTACATGTTCAGAATGCCATTGTGTTTCCTCTCTAATAGAAGCCAAATGTTTTTACTGAATACAATTTTCAATTACTGTTAGGAATTTCAGTAATGGTTTATAAGGTTATAAGGTTATTAGTCAAAGTTGAGCAAGGATATTAGATTGAAAGATTACATGCAATTCAATTTGATTTTCAAGTAAATGGTTCAAATTTAGCAAGTAAAATCACAGCAACAAGCTAGTTTATTCATCATTGGTTGATTCATCATGTGCAGACATTTTTCTCCTACTAAATATATTGACAAAACCATTTAATTAAGCTTAATATCTTTTGACACTTCACATTGACTTTTAATACATGTAGTCTGTATTCAAGTTTCGGTGAACTAATTTTTATTTTGATACATGACTCGGGTTTCGACTTACTTGGTATAATTTGTGCTCTTATAGACAATGGTAAATAGGTTCTGTCATAAAGTATGATACTTAAAGAAAGCGGAACTTAAATATTCTATGTTGAAAATTCTATTCTTTCAACAAAGTAATTAATTGAGAAATCAGCCATAAAGATTAATCCTTAGTTGTATTTTTAGCGGTGTTATTACTATACTGACTTTAAGTTCTAGATTTAGCCAAAACAACTGATGCTTTTACAGTCCAACCTGTCATACTGGTGAGTCCTGTTGAGGAGAAGCGACAATAATGGGAAAAGATTTCAAAATCATTTTATTTTTTAAGGCATTAAGTAATTGAGGAATTAACTCTTAGATGCTTATTCTTAAGTTTTTCACTTCTTTTCACGTGAAATCACATGTCATCAAGGAAAGTTTATATTTGTTTCATCAGTGATACAGCTAATGAAATTCACATTTAAGGCTGAACTTTTTATCAGACTATATTTCTTATTGGTTTTCATTTAAAAGAGTAACCTAAGCATATATAGGAGTAAAAAAGACATCAATTTTCGCATAGAAGCTTTGCAGGTATCGTTTAGACCAGTCTAAGTTAACATTTTTACCCGAATATTACCCATTTCACTCTGATATTGAGTCTAGAAATTTCTAGTAGAGGGTTTCGTCAGCCGAGATCACCGATTGTCCACGTGCTTAATAACAATTTGCAAACCATATTCTTGGTTGTTTGGTCATTGGTGCAGAATTTCAAATTTTGGCAGGGAAAAATAGACAGATGGGGTAATATTATTTAAATTTAGATTTTCTTAATTTTCCAATAAATGTTCCATATTGACCTCATGAGAAAAAAAATCGACATTGACGTAGTGCAAAGAAACAAATATGAATTAGATTTAAAACTGTTGATAACTTAAAAATAAAAAATAGTGTTTTCGAAATTTCTACCCCTGGTGATTTCATTGTCCTGCCAAAATTCATTAACTGTCTGGTATGACATACGAATTTATTTTCACAAATAAATATTAACTATGGTAATGAAATTTCAGTATAATCCGCTTCGATTTTGTAATGCCAGGATGCCTGAAAGATATTCTAAATAATATGATATTTGCACTAGAATACGCATGTAAATGAACAAACGTATGGTACGTAGATGTAAACATAATCAACAAAGACTGTCGATTATGGAGTCTCAGGTAACATACTTTATACAATTTTATATCTTTCAGTTACATATTATTTTCGATGAGTAGAAATAACTTTTCAATGTAAACTTTTTAACATTGAACCTTGCTCTTCCCTTTCAGTAAAAGAATGTTGGATATAGACAACATATACTATCCATCAATCCATCATTTACTACTTCTCTTACACTTACTTTCATGCCACCATCTCCATAGAACATTTATTTGTTAGGGATTTGCTTGAAGTATTGGATTAAATAATAGTGAGGGTAATACTATACCTCGATAAGTACATGATTAGGTTAAAACGCATCAAGGTTTCGTAGATAGAAGGAAAGTGTTTTTTTTTGTATATTTCAATGACGCTATGGCAGGATGAGACATGGAAAGTTATTAATTTCGAAACCGTATCAAATTAAAGGTAATTCTCTTTAATTGTGCTTTCAAATTTCAGAATGAATTTGTAAAGTGGTCTGCACTGAAAGAAAACAAATCATCAACAGTACTTATAGTGACATATTCTGTCCTTCTCTACAGAAAACATTATGATGAATTACGTCTTGGCCCTTTCAGGTATTTGTGCTGACTATATTCATTTTTACGAGAATTATAACACTATGCATTGAATATCAAAATTTTCAACTTTTCTTTCATTTCTTTTTACACAACGCATCACTTTCGGTTTGCTGATTCAGAATATAGAAAAGATTTGAGTGTGACTGTCTTGAATGGCACTGATAAATTTCCCCCTCATTTCGCGTTTGAATGATTTATTGAAGTATCTGTGTCTGTAGACATGAAGAGCTTCTACTGAGAATAGTACTCTCTAGACAGTAAATACCAGTTGATGAGTTTTGAGATAAACATTAAGTACACCGCTAACATTCGAGTTTGTATTGCAATAATGTTGTCCATTAGACTGTATTAAAAAAGAAAGTTTTACAGGCTAAAGAGGTAGAGTCGGAACTTTGAATTTTTTTATCAATAACTGCATGTCTACAAACAGCTGCGTACCTTGAGTTTGTTCACTTTCCTGCCATTTCTAGTGCAAATATAATTTAATTTGAAATTTCTTCCTAATCCTTTGTCGCCTTGTCAACATCTTAGTCAAAATAAATATGTTTATTTTCACATCAGAGAGCCTGCATCGAATATTGTATTTGAAATTTAGGAATAAGAGAATTTAGAGAATATGACCCCATCTATCTATTTAGCGATGCCGAATTTCGAAATCTGCACCAGTCCCCAGATAATAATTACAAAATAAGTTTTGAGTATGGTTATTGACAAATGGACATTAAGTGATCCTTTGTCAGAGTACTGGAGTTATTTCATTGACCCCAAAACAGAACCTAAATTACATGATATTTGACAATACTCTAGCAAGTGAACTAACTTATGGTACGCATTGGTATCAGATTTTGAAACTCCTACTGTGGGCACTAGATTGTTGCCATTTCTTAGCTATACTCGCTAGAGATTTAAGAGATAGAATGACTTTCAAGATGGGAAAATGAAAAATTTAAGAAATTATTATAAACATCACTCGTAAAAGAGATTCCTTTGTCATTTTATTGACCCCTAAACAGAACCAAAATTACATGATATCTGACAATACTCTAGCAGGTGAACAAACTTATGGTACGCATCCGCATCAGATTTTAAAAGTCTAAATAAAATTCATCAGCGATATAAGCAAGACAGGATTGGCCTTACAATCGGTCCAACTTCCTGCCAAGATTGTACGGCCGTAAAGATCGTGGGCTGAAACTTCCCACCACGTTTTTATTTTCATCAGCGATAGTTTAACTGTGTCTGTCTCCGATTTCTGCTGATGAAACTCCTCCAAGTCTCCTCAAACTTTTCAGTCATATTGATTGGTTGAAGGTATCATTTACTAATTACTGTGGGCACTAGACTGTTGACATATCTTAACTAAAATCGCCAGACGATAGAATGACTTTCAAGATGGGAAAATGATTAATTTAATCAATTATTATAAACATCACTTGTATAAGAGATTCCTGACACAGTTCTTAGTGATATCTATGAATAAGTTTTTGGAAGATTGTTAAAATTATCGATTATATATACTTATACTTATATATTAAATTATATATGCTATGTACATCATTAATCATGCAACATATTTTTACATATAAACATCATATATCTCACATCAAATCATTGTATCTATGTAAAGCCTATAATAAAAGTCTATAGTCTATAATAAAAGCAGTTCAGATAGACAATACAGGTGACAAACGGACAGACAGATAATGTTTTAATCAGTGGGTGACATAAACTGATCAAAGTAGGTATAATACTAACCAAAGCCAGTAAGTGATAGCAACTAATATATTGACAAATTCAGAACATACATACAAATGCATATGTTAAACTTAGCAATGTAGATAGCATTCTGGGCCTCCTTTCAACAAGCTCTAAGGTGATCGTAGGTCCATTTGGTATCCTTAGTGCAATGTTAAAGAATGAGAGTTAAGGTCATCCTTAAGTAAAGAGGCTCAGACCAATTCAGGTTACATAACAACTCTGGGTAATATGATATTGGACATTCTTCACAGTACAGAGGACATAGATTACATCAAATGATTGTTGTAGTATTATAAACTAATTCATGTCATTGTCATAAAAACTGTTCATCTTTTTATCAACGTTGTATTAATTAAATGCAATGTTCACAATCCCCTTTGTAGTTATTAGATAAGAGAATATCTAGAATAAAATTAATATTTTTCTTTAAAATAATATCTGTTGTTTCATCACAATTGGATGTTTATTGTATTAGAAACTATGAATTAAATCTTTAATACATATAACAAACGCATTAAAAGATCCCTCGATATCTGAAATATGCATCTATTAAACAAGGGGTTTCAACCTCATTTAACAGGTAAATGTAGTTCTAAAAGATTTATCTTTTAAAAAACTTGAAACAAAAGTACAGTAATAACATTTCCGTAAAGGTCAACTTCAAACCATCAAACCAAGTATCACAATTAGATAAAAACAATTAGAATGGACCCCCATTCCTTTCCAGCAAACTAATGTGCCTAGAGATTTAGACGACCATAACGATACACATAAATATGTAATCCATAAACGTATTATTCGAAACTTCATTCAAACAATTCTAGATATACCAATCTCTGACATTGTTATATTGTCAGCCAGTTCTAAGGGACGATGTTTTCTCTTTGCACTGAAATGAAGAATTTCGAGAAATACCATTGAATCAATTTAATTACCCCCAAGCAATCAAGGTCTTAAGAATGTTCCTGTAAAACAACACCATTGTAAGACGGTTAATATGGTTGTAAACCACGCAGCATGATACAGAAAACAGACAAAAATCAATTAATTTTTTCTTAAACTGATCTCATCTGTTTTCTCAACTAATTGTTTTAAGTAAAGCTCATTACCATGAAAAGATCAACTGTGTATTTTCGTTCAAAACATTTTAACAATTGAAATTCGAAATGCCTGCTTTAGTTTAAGTTATTTACTCCTCTATGGCGAATACATTCGGAAGGGTGATAACATTTCTACACACAAATAAATTTCAACTTCTGTAATGAAATTGTAGTATAATCCGTTTCAATTTTGTAATGCAAGGATGCCTGAAAGATATTCCAAATCATATGATATTTGCACTAGAATACGCAGGTAAGTGCACAAACTTATGTTACGCAGCTGTAAACATACGCAACGGAGATTGTCTATTAATGAGTCTCAAGTAACATACTTACTGATAAGGCAATATCTTTCAGATACATATTAAGTTCAATGAATAGAAATAACTTTTCTATGTATTTTGTTTAACAATCAACCTTGCCCTTCCCTTTCAGTACAAGAATGTTGAATATAGACAAAATATACTATCCATCAATCCATCATTGACTACACTTTAATGTCACCATTTTCCCGGCATTCTCGTTAAAATTTCATTCTTAGAAACATATGTTCATATGTTCAAAGGACAAAAGTTCCCACCCTCTCGCCCCCCCCCAAAAAAAACAAACAAAAAAACCCCAAAAAACACATAAGCAACTCATTAAAAACCAAATTACTTTTTAGTACTGAACAAGCCCTTCAGAACTGTTCAGGGAAATGACGCCAGTGTTAGTCACTATGGATATGAAACCACGCAGCTTGTAACAGAAAACGGACAAAAGTAATTAATATTTTCTTATAGATAATTTCTGATCTAAAATATTTTTGTAACTGAAAAAAATGATCAACTCTGTTTTTGATCACACCATTTAAAAACATTGAAATGCTTTTTGATTCATAGTCCTTGATTAAATGTTTTTCTATTTGTTACTTACACTTGGGGATCCATGTTTGGATTAAATGGGGATTATATTCGAGGGTTGGAACAGAGGGTTAACACTATTAACTTAACAGTATCTTTACACGTTACTAAGTTACTAAGTAACTCATGAAACCAATATGACCTACACTGCATGTCTTTGTAATTTTTGTGTGTAAAATAACATCTGCTTTATATTAGGGCTTAAATAACAGCCATGGTCATATGTTACGTATCCAAGCTTGATATTAATATTCCAATTTCAAACAACGAACAATCTGTTGATATTTGTGTATATACTCCAATTATTTTCAGTGCCGCTTTATATTTACCCTGGTTATTGGTACCCTTGATGCTTGATCAATGAATGTTGGAAGAAGTTCCTTAACAAATTTCAGTTTCCATATTCCATATGTATCATAAGTTTCGTATTTGGCTTAATTGTTACTTTGACATCCTTGAGTTAGTTGCCTTTGCATCTTTATTCTTTCAGAATATATTATATTATCAATGAATGTTTTAGGTAGAATTTGAGGGATATGAGATATATACCTGATCAAATCTTTGATGATTAAAAAATTCTCTTGTAATCCGAGTTGTAATGAGTACAGGATCAAATAGCCTTCAAGGTCCAATATACAGATTAAAAAATAGTGAGGGAAAAATTATACCTCGATAAGTACACGATTAAGTAAAAACGCATCAAGGTTTCGTAGATAGAAGGCAAGTGTTTTTGTACATTTCCATGACTTAATGACAGGACTAGGACATGGGAAATGATTAATTTCGAACCCATATCAAATAATAGGTTATTCTCATTAATTTGTCTTTCAAAATTCAGAATGATATGGTCTGCGCTGAGAGAAAACACCTGTTCGAATGTGATAATGATGTTGATTTCACGGTATAATGAATGGGTTAGATATGTTTAAGGCTTTAAAACAATGCCTTGTAGTATCCTTGACTCGAAGACTTTAGTCTAAGTTATATGTTTAAACAATAAAACAAAATCGGTTCCCTGGGTGTATTTGTATTTGATAACAAGTATAGGGCATCATTTTACTGCAATACAGCGACCTATAGAAAAGACATAAATATATATAAAAATATTTTGTTGATAACATCACATGTCGTTCTGCTATGTCAACAAACTCAATTCGCAGTAAGCTTCATCAAAGTCGTCAGTAGTACTTGACGTATTCTGTCCTTCTCTTCCGAGAACTTCACGATGGATTACGACTTTGCCCTTTCAGTTATTTGTGCTGACTATATAAAGTTTTATTAAAATTATAACATTATGCATCAGATATCTAAGTTTTCATTTTCGAAAATTTTAAACAATTTTCCTTCATTTCTACTTACACGAAACATCACCTTCGGTTTGCTGATTCAGGATAATAGAACGGATTTACGTGTCTTGAATGTCACTGATGAATTTCCCCCACATTTCGCGTTTGAATGATTTATTGAAGTATCATTTACCAATGTCTGCAGTCATGAAGAGCTTCTACTGAGAATAGTACTCGCTAGACACTAAGTACCAGTTGATGAGTTTTGTGATAAACATTAAGTACACCTCTAACATTCGAGTTTGTAATGCAATAGTGTTGTCCTAAAGCCTGTATTAAAAACGAAAATTCTACAAGCTAAAGAGCTATTGTCGGAATTCCTTTTCAATACCTGCATGTCCACAACAACGGCTGCATACCTTGAGTTTGTTTCACTTACATACCATTTCTCGTGCAAATATAATCTAATTTTAGATTTCTTCCTAACATTGGACACGGAATAAATAATGTTGAAATTTCACTACATAAGATTAATTTTGTGTTAACATTATTTTATGATATACCTAACAAATAACCGTATTAACTTTGACAGGTATCCATGAGTTTGAATTACGAAAACACTAATTCAATTTTCTCTTCAGAAACCTTCAAAAGCGATTAACAGCTTTGTGCCTAAAATTGTGTCAAAATAAAGATGCCGATTTTCACCTCAGAGAGGCTACGTCACATATTGTATTTGAAATGTAAGAACATGAGGATTTGTGGATCTTTGTAAGAGTACTGGAGTTATTTGATTGACCCCAAAACAGAACCTAAATTACATGATATTTGACAATACTGTAGAAGGTGACAACTTATAGTACGCATCCGTATCAGGTTTTGAAAGTCCAAATAAAATTCATCAACGATGTGACTGTCTCCAATTTCTGTAGATGAAACTCCTCCAAGTCTCCTCAAACTTTTCAGTCTGATTGATTTGTTGAAGGTATCATTTACTAATTACTGTGGTCACCAGACTGTAGACATATCTTAACTAAACTCAACAGACGACAGAATGACGTTCATGATGGGAAAATGATTAATTTAATCAATTATTATAAACATCACTTGTATAAGAGATTCCTGACACAGTTCTTAGTGACATCTATGAATAAGTTTTTGGAAGATTGTTAAAATTATCGATTATATAAACTTATACTTATATATTAAATTATATATGCTATGTACATCATTGACCATGCAACATATTTTCAAATTGTAATCTCATATATCTCTCACATCAAATCTTTGTATCTATGTAAAGCCTATAATAAAAGCCTATAGTCTATGATAAAAGCAGTTCAGATAGACAATACAGGTGACAAACTGACATACAGATATTTTTCTGACCAGTGGGTGACTTAAACTGATCAAAGTAGGTATAATACTAACCAAAGCCAGTAAGTAATAGCAAGTAAATAACTAGGATTGACGCGTCAATTCTTAGGTCTTCAAGACTTCCTCTTTGACCTTCACACAGTGTTTGACCATCACATGATTTTTGTCTAAGAGGTAAAAAGTAACTAATACATTATCAAAATGACCAAATTTCACTTGATATTCAGTGTTAAAGACTTTTCAGAAAAATTCACCATGGTGACCAATGTCAGCTATGACATCATTCTTCAGAGAATATCATTCCTAGAAGCAGAAAAAAATTTGGTAGAATTATCTATCACCGTTTTCCAGATACAAGTGATTAAAGGCTGTAATCTAAAGTTGACTGTTTCACACAACTGTATAGTGTAATGAAACCTAACACTTTCACTATTGATATTTTAGTGATAAGGCATATCAGAAACAATGTTGGTCTTGTTTATCCACATACAAAGATGTATGTTTTGTTTGGCTAACTTAAATAGTAATGGAGTAATGAATTTACAAACTTTATTGAAAACACTGAAATTTGAAAATTTGTTTACCCCTACTCCATGTTGATCCTTCTAGCTCCTTAACTATCAACATTTTTATGATAAAGTACAACATAGCAAAAGTTGTGCTTTGAATAGCGCATGTGAAAATACAATCAATTTAAAGATATCTTTCTTAATAAAGAAACTGTGGAACTTTGAAATGTGCTAAAAATGAGGATTTTCCAAAAATCGCAATATTCAAGGACCTGTCGTGGACAGGAATTTTTTTATCATGACTTATTAGTATTTTATTCTGTCTACTCATTTCATATACTTCACAAAACATCAACGATAACATTTCTATCTGTCACAGTTTTGAAACAAAAATTTTCAAAGTAAAATAACCCTCGAAAAATGTTAAAATCGCCGAAAAATGTAAAAAGTCTCTTCATGTCCACATATTTCATTTAACTCTTTACTGCTTGCAACTATGTCATGCCAACACCCCTTTCCTGCTTGCTGAACAAGCACCTGGACAGCCCCTTACTGCTTGCAAAAATTGTGAAATTTGCCTAAAAATAAAACTAAATTAATTCAATTTTTTGGGGGACATAATTACTGGTAATAGACCCCTCTTTGATATAAGAAGTCAATTCAGGAAATTCAATCAATTTAAAAACACTTAATTAATGCTTAATTAAGATGTATATTTCTACGCAGGGGAAAAATTTACAATTTATGTGAATGAGAGAATAAACCAGACAGGTTAAAGATATTAGGCCTTTATTTCAAAGCTACATGCATAAACATTGCAAGAAAAGTCACTTTTGGTATTTAGTATTGACAATAATGAAAACAGGTATCATTTATTTCATAAGTCATCAATGATTAAAGGGAGATAATCTGCTCAAAACTCAGCACAAGTCAACTGTCACCTTCACTTCTAGAAAGTTCATAAGAATAAAATCCCTAGCATTCAGGTACATGTGGATGAGAAAAATTACAATTGAGTACATCTACAATATGATATTCTTTAAGAGAATCATATGCTTACTTTTTAATCTTACAATATGATTGATATTTATTATGATGAAGTATGAGGGGAAACAAATCTATACTGACAATTATCAAATGTAATTGGTAATAATTACATAAAACACTGACATATTTCTTATATTTGAATTTAAATGAGATCATGAATGAGCATGTTAAGTAAACATAAATGACTTTTTTCAATTATCTCCCTTGCATAGGCAGGTTAAGTCACTGTTCCATCACATGGTGAAGCTGTGACCCAACATCATGGTAGGCACTGTGATGGGCCAATGAACAAAAATGTTGGTTACAAGAAATGCACCCATACACTGTTTCCTTTCTCAGTCCTCTCTTGGCTCTGCACCACTTGCAGGTGGATTTCTTCACCCATCGATGCTCATGCAGAGTGGTATTGCATATAGGTAGGACGCCTGTCCGGGATCTACCTTTATGTTGAAATCCGGAGATGAGTTGTTGAGCAAGATTCATCCTGAAGTCAAGTTGGGAGAACCTCTTCTTTGCCCATTCTTGTCCGAGTAGTGCCGACTCCTTCACGGTGATAAAGGCATTTATCACGGTGATGTTGACCACAAAGTGGAAAATATATCGCCACCACTTCCTGGACGCTCGGCCAACTGGATATGCCGCCCGCAGCTGGTCACACTTGTCTACGCCGCGGAAGTGGTCCTGGTACAACGCTAGTGCGGCTGGTCTGGATACACGCGTCCGGGATCAATCCGCCTGTCTGCGCAGAGCTGGGACGTCCTCAGTCGGGTCCGATGTTGTGGAGAGGAGTGTGACCGGTCTCTTGTCCTGCCAGACATACGCAGAGAGTTGACCACTCTGGTATGCTCTAGACTCCCCCTGCTGCAGTTTGGGGAGGGTCCTGAAACACAGAGTTAAACATAAGAATTGATATAAACTATAACAGCTTGCAATTTACCCTAAAAGGCTTAAACCATAGAACATTCATACATGGGTTTTTTAAAAAAAATGTTTAGAATAATGATATGTTAACTATTAGGGGTAATTACTGTTGGCCCCAAAGTAACTATTGCAATAGTGATAGTCTATTGTGACTTACAATTGCAATAGCGATAGCCTATTGGAACCTGCCATTGCGATACTATTGCTATAGTTAATTGATATTATTAAAATAAAGAACATGATTTCTTACAATTTCTTCTCTCAAGACACACAGTGATACACTATTGCTGAACTTCACTAATACAACGAGGGATGTTCTCTTAAGAGATGTAACTACTTCTTTGTTTTAAAGTTTTTTTTACAACTTGAAACTCTTGATCAGTTAGTTTTCAACACTAATAATACCTAGAGTTGTGTGTGAAGTCTCAAAGGTTCAAATTCTTTGATTTTTAATGATAAAACATGTAGACTAATGAAACTAAGTACCTGAATTTTGATGGAAGGCCTTTCCTGTTGGATCTCACTGTGCCACAAGAGTATATGCCATTTTCCTTTCCAGGATATCAGGAGTGGAATGGAAGTGAACCAGCTGTCAAAGAAAACCTGGTGATTTTTTTCCAGCCAGCTCTGATGTCAACTCCTTGGTGATCTTGAATCCCAAACCCTGTGGTCCGCCATCACCCTCCACAAGTCTTCCCATCTACACCTGAAAATACAATGATACATTATTATTCTGTAAAGTGTTTTATTGTTTGAATGTCAGTTTGAAATTGGGCAGAAACTATTATAAGAATCTAAAAAATAGAGCCATTGGCTCTGTAGCTCATCAGGCATCATATCAAGTTTGCTTTATACAGGCAAGATGAGCTAAAAAGGAAACTGATGTTACCTATATTGCAAGAAAACCTATAACAAAATTACAAAACAAATGTATTATTATTGAACACTTTCTAAATCGCCAATATCAGACAGTGAAAGAAGTCCACACTAAAATATCCAAGGAGAAATAAATTTGCCATAGACTGTCATCTAATGGAGAAAAATAGGTTTTTAAGATTGTGACCCCTGTGACCCTATTTGGGGTCATGGGGTCACAAAACCTACAGTTTAGAATCCCAATTGGCCAAGGAGTCTACATGCAGTCTTTCAGCTCAATAGACCTTTAGGAGCTAAAGATGATGATGAAAATAAGTTTTTAAGGTTGTGACCCCTGTGACCCTATTGGGGGTCACGGGGTCACGAAATCTACAATTTAGAATCCCCATTGGCCAAGGAGTCTGCACATATAATTTCAGCTCTCTAGACCTTTTGGAACTTGAGAAGAAGATGAAAATAGTTTTTTAAGGTTGTGACCCCTGTGACCCTATTTGGGGTCATAGGGTCAACAAAGTTACAAATAAGAATCCCCATTGTCCAAGGAGTCTGCACATATAAATATTAACTCTCTAGACCTTTTGGAACTGGAGAAGAAGATGAGAATTGGTTTTTAAGGTTGTGACCCTTGTGACCCTATTTGGGTCACAGGTTCACCAAAGTTACAAATTAAAATTCACATTGTCCAAGGAGTCTGCACATATCACTTTCAACTCTCTAGTCCTTTTAGAACTGGAGAAGAAGATGAAAATAGGTTTTTAAGGTTGTGACCCCTGTGACCCTATTTGGGGTCACAGGTTCACCAAAGTTACAAATTAGAATCCTCATTGTCCAAGGAGTCTGCACATATCATTTTCCACTCTCTAGTCCTTTTTGAACTGGAGAAGAAGATGAAAATAGGTTTTTAAGGTTGTGACCCCTGTGACCCTAAATGTTGAAATCGCCGAAAAATATATTAAATCTCTTTATGTCAACATATTTCCTTTAATATCAACTTTTATATGATAATGATCTGTAGTGAATTTGTTCAACTATCATTGTAGAACAGAATGCATCAAAAAGATTTCTTATTTGACATTTCCTAACAGAGTAACCTCCCTTTGAAAGTAACACGAAAAATGACCCTTCAAAAAAATGTCGAATTTCAAGGGCAGATAACTCAAGTCACAGGTCGAAATTTAAAATTTCGCTACGTAGACTTTCTTACACACTCATTAAGCTTTCAAACGAGCTATCACACTAGTCTGTAAGTATTGCCGTTTGTTAGGAGAAGATTTTTAAAGACGCGTAGCGTCAGAACCGCGAAATTTCACGAAATTTTCAGTTTTTCGAAAATAGCAAAAAATCTATTTATACGGCCGAAAACGGCATATGGTGCATTCGATGGGAAATAATGTTGCCCACATTTTGGTGAAAGTTTTAAGAAATTATCTCCCATAGTTACCGAGAAATTGAGGTTTGAAGTTTTTACTTTAAGGGGAGATAACTCGAAAACAAAATCTAAATTCAAAAATCGGGCTCGACACAAAACGAATTCATGGTACAGGCTACAATCCCTGAAAATTTCATGAAATTCGTTCGAACCGTTTCTTCAGAATACTTGCCACAAAAAACGTGCAAATAATCATAAGAAAAACACGGATAATAACAATAGGTCTTCAGACGTAGTCTTGAAGACCTAATTAAGAACATACATGCAAACGCATATCTTAAACTTAGCAATGTAGATAACATACTGGGCCTCCTTTCCACAAGCTCTAAGATGATCGTAGGTCCATTTGGTATCCTTAGTGCAATGTTAAAGAATGAGAGTTAGGGTTATAAAGGTCACATAAGGTTACATAACTACTCTAGGTAGTGTGATATTGGACATGCTTCACAGCACAGAGGACAAAGATTACATCAAATGATTGTTGTGGTATGATATACTAATTCATGTCATTGTCATAAAAAACTGTTCATCTTTTTATTAACGTTGTATTAATTAAATGTAATGTTCACAATCCCCTTTGTAGTTATTAGATAAGAGAATATCTAAAGTAAAAATAACATTTTTCTTTAAACTAATATATGTTGTTTCATCAAAATTGGGTGTTTATTGTATTAGAAACTATGACTTCAATCTTTAATACATATAACAAACGCATTAAATAATCCCCCATGTCTCAAATACATGTATGCATCTAATAAACCTCATTTAACAGGCAAATGTAGTTCTAAAAGATTTATTTAAAAAAAAACTTGAAACAAAAGTACAGTATTAACATTTCCTTAAAGGTCAACTTCAATCCATCAAACCAAGTATCAAAATTAGAGAAAAAAAAGTGGAATGGACGATTCGCTTCCCTTCCAGCAAAATAATGTGCTTAGAGATGTAGGCGACCATAACTATACATATAAATATGTAATCCATCAATCTATCATTCGAAACTTCATTCAAACAATTCTGGATATACCAATCTCGGACATTGTTATATTGTCAGGCAGTTCTAAGGGACGATGTATTCTCTTTGCAGTGAAATGACGAATTTCGAGAAATACCATAGAGTTACTGAGAAGGAAACATTGAATCAATTCATTTTTTCCCCAAGCAATCAAGGTCTTAAGAATCTTCCTGTAAAACGACACCAATGTAAGACGGTAAATATGGTTTTACACCTCGCAGCCTCTTACAGAAAAGGACAAAAATCAATTAAGTTTTTCTAAAACTGATCTCATCTGTTTTCTCCACTAATTGTTTTGATTTGGGCTAATTACCATGAAAGGATCAACTGTGCTTTCGTTCAAAACATTTTAACAATTGAAATTCGAAATGCCTGCTTTAGTTTGAGCTATTCACGCCTCTATAGCGAATATATTCGAAAGGATGATAATATTTCTGTAAATATGAAAATCCGTAAACATGATGATAAACTTAAGGGGGATTATATTACCTACTGTACTAGTCATTGTAGAAAATAATTGTAGCAATGAGATGAGATTTATAACATGGACTAAATAATATACGATTGATACAAGGGTGAAAGGAATATCAATGTTGGTTTAGACTACTTTTGGGCAAAGATGGTATGAAATACGTCACAGAAAGGGCAACACATGTGTTTCTTAAAATTAATCAAATAGGAAAGAATCCTTATGATGTATTATTTGATAATATGCCTCGCTAATGTCATATTCACTTAAAAGATTGGTGTCTTTTATGTTTCCATATCAAATGATGATCACGATCCAAATTAATTTTCTGCGGAATTTAATTAATTAAGCAATCGAATTCAAATGCCATAGGGGGAATGTCATTCGTCTTTTTAACAATATTTGTTTTCTTTCAATCACGTGAACAAGCTCAAGAAAACAGTGATTTAAGATGTTTAGTTGGTTAAACACATTTCTCAACAAAAACGTTTTACTGAAGTTTGCACTTTATGATTTATAAAGCAGTTTTACCAAAGAATTTTCCTTGCCAAAACGTTTTCCTGAATGATTCAAAAAGACACTTTCGACTTTTTAACCTTCAATTAAGAGAATTCTGTTCTCGTTTGTTCAAATTAAAACAAAATCAATATGTTCAGAAGATTTAAGCAATAGGGAATAGTCGTAATTTATCAGTTTTATCTCCTCGAGCCTTTGAGAAGCTCAATCGTTTGCTGATTTTCTAACCAACTTTTATAAAATTCTGATTACTATCATTTAGTTTTCAAATGAAGAACTTTGATTCTCTGAATGAGATCCTACAAGAAAGATTTTTGATATCAACTATGATTGATAATTCCAATTGTAACAACTTGGAAAAGTCAATCGTCTGTTGATTTTCTATCCAACTTTCATAAAATTCTGATAACTATCAAATGAAGAACTTTAATTCTTTGAATGAATTGCAACTATGATTGATAATTCCAATCGAAACGACTTGTTTTCTTAATTTTTGCATTGATTTTTGGACATTCATTAAAAAAAAATGTCCATGTATATTACTAAATAACATATAAATAACAAACTATTATATATGCAGATTTTCTCAGTCTGTCTTATGAGAGGCACTTATTGTCTATAAAAAATCTTAAAACATGTCATGTAAAAAAGAGGAAAGACGGAAAAAACAATACCTTTATGATTGGTAAAAGTAACTTGAGGATATATTGTCAATTTAACATGTATGATTCATTTGTTGTTTTTAAAATGCCTGTGAAAAAGCTTATAGCGATTTAGCAGCATAATTCAACTTATCTTTGAATACATGTCAACGCTCATTAGACACATCAATTGAAAATAAGAAACTGTGGAAAAGAATAACTGCAAATGAAAAAAACAACCTTTCCTAAGTGAAATATGTTCAAATACAATGTAAAAAGGATGAAGTTAGAAGCAATCATTCAAATACAATTTGTTGTTTAACAATACTCTAAAATATTGTAGACCTATATTACTGTGGATTGAAAATTTCATGTCTATCCTTTGGTTTAATGTGAAAGCCTTTGTCATGCAACACATGACACACTTCATGTTCAGTAATTGCCTTAAATACGTTTTGACTTTGTATATGTAGCCAAATAAAAATGTGTTAATAAGAATTTTCATATTTATCCCGAAATGAAAATTACATTTTAAAAATACAATTCCTTCCCTTATGTTCCTTTAGTGGTCCAGACACTTTTCTTTTAATATGTCATAGATAATACCATAAATTCCAAGCTTTAAGTCTGTTCGCTACCTAGAATTACGTTTCAGTACAAAGTAAAAGAAATCATGAAGTATATGTTTCTATTGATACGTTTATGCATCCATTAGCATTAAAAAGTCGATTTTACTCGACAGTCAGTAATCATCAATGATTATCCTGAATAATGTAATCCACATACAACCTAAACCAAACATTTCTTTATATACTCTAGCTCGCTCAGGCAGTCACATTATGTGTTTATAAGGACAATGAATTGTTAAAATGTCAAGACCTGAAACAACTGAATAAAACAATGATTGTAAGAAACACTTCAATCTGTTCAACAAATGCAAGTATACATCCAGTCTTGTGTTCAGAAAAGCGTTTGAAAATCAATAAGTTTCCTTTAAAGGGGCAGTAGCACGTTTTTTCATACTTCTATATTTCAAAATGTTTACTGATAATTGTATGTTATTGCAAAACATATTATTTTGATAGTGTAATAAATCTCATTACACAGCCAATCAGTCAAAGTCAGAAGACAAAGTATGAAGATTCACATAAAATCCATTGGCGGCCATTTTTTGTGAACACCTTTAATTCATTTTCTGTAAGAAAATGGAATCACATGGCTAAACTTTACATTATATATTTGAATTATTACTGCTCCGTTAATTTTGAATACATTGTCTTTCAATTGGAATGATTAATTTTCATTTTCCTGACATCACCTTATATCCCCCTAAAAACGTGCTACTGCCCCTTTAAACCACCTAATGAAATAATACTTTCAATGCATTCCTATCGACCCTATCGTAAACCTTCTGAGTCAAGTCAATGTCACTTTCTGTCAACTCTGACGTCACTGTTACTTGTCCAATTGGATGGCCGGAAAAATCTACTAACATAATAATCTCAGTAATCAATTCAATATATTTCCTAAATCAAATGACAAGTCAAAAACAAAGTCTGAATTTTAGCGATCATACTCCACATCTATGGAAAGCAAAATTTGCTGAAAACGAGAAGAAGCCTTTACTTCAAACACCTCATATTTATTCCTGTGCTTGATGATATATCTTTTATGTTCGGCTAAACTATCAAAGAAATATTTGATAAGCAATCTTATATGAAATTAATGTAACTGATATGCTTGTGAAAAAGGATATTTTGAATGCTTTGATGTCCATAAGTAATATATTCTTACATTTTTTGCTAAAGCTTGTTGTCGTTTAACTGTTTTTAAGTAATTTATAATTAGAGACGTCTATGACGTATATATCAAACTGATTTATCATATCATTCAGTTACAACTGAGTAACTTCTCTGCAGATCAGCTGTAACTTATATAGGATTCGATAACTTTAAATAGTAAATTCTTTCATTTTTTAATCTATAAGTTCTTGACTTAAAAACAAAATTAATAACTCATTAATAACATAACAATTTCTATTATTTATAACAGTACCTATTCAATTCATTTCATTTTGATACTATAAAATTACATTCTAAAACTGTAAGATCAATTAATGTTATTTTGTAAAGTTTAAAGATTTGACCTAAAATGTCAGTTTGTTTAGGATAAATCTGAAAATGTTAATATGCTGTTTTCATAAGGAACAATGTTCAGTGTGATATTAGCATAGTTCCTGCGTTTCGCAGTATTTTATCTGCGTTTGTCAGTATGTAACCTGCATTTATGTCAATTGCGTTTGCCGTATGGTTCGCTGGTTATCTCAACAGCTATCACCAACTTGCATTCATCTTATGAAGAAACATGGATATATGATTTATGTGAATATGGTTTATACTTTAGGATTATCGCAGCAATGTTAGTATATCATATAACAGTTATTCATATCATATAAATTATCTTTTATCCCGGAGGAATATCTTGTCTGGAGAGAAAACCTCAATACGGGTCAACAGTCACTACATAGTAAAAGGAAATGATACTTAGAAGCAGTCAGATTTGCTGAAATACGTGACGTACATTCGAGTAATTTCATCAGTTGAAATAGGAGACAGAGAAATAAAATACGGTAGCTAAAGTTTCTGGAGGTTTTCTCATCAGCTAGTTGTTGTGCTAATAATTAGAGTTCCGACATTCAGAAAACTTATCTATTCATTAATATAAAATAATCATATATAACCTTTAACAAATTTTCTGTAGGAATTTAATTTTTTGAATTTTTGAATGGTCACCTTTTTATAAAACATATATGATAGTCAAACTGTGAAAGATTTCCTATGTAGTATCATAATGTTTTGAAAATTTTGAATGGTCACCTTTTTTAAAAACATATCTTATAGTTCAAACCTCTTGGACCAGTTTGGACGTTGATCACATCTACATGTACACTACATCTAAACAGAGATACAATTCTGGCATTCTCCAAGAGAAACATGGGGTTAATATGCTAAAATTCTAATTTTCTTTTAAACACATTTTCAGCAAACTGTAAGTCCACATACTCAATATTGGTCAACATTATAGTAGAAGTTTCTTTTTTCAGTTTTAGTATCTTTCAGTATATGGTGGGAAAATGATTTTATCATCTACTTAAAAATTTATATTGAATTGAGTTCAATAGAAGTTAAACAAAGTTTTGGTAAGCAGTTTTAAATCATGTATGTATGACTCACAGCTGGGTACACGACTGTGAATATCCTAAGTACATGAAAGATCTCATCACTGCTCATGTACCAACTCGTTCTCTCCGTTCATCTGATGCCATGCTTCTCTCTCAGCCAGCTACAAGATCTACAATGGGAGACCGTGCATTTGCATCTGCAGCTCCTGCATTATGGAACAATCTGCCCCTCTATCTCAGGGAAATCAGTGCAAAGGACTCATTCAAAACAGCCCTTAAGACATTCCTTTTTCAAAAATCATTTTCATAGACTTCTTTTCTTTCAAAGCGCCATTGACCAATCTCTGATTGGATAATCAGGCGCTATATAAATGTATTATTATTAATGTATGTTATGATATTTCCCAACTCATCGATTAGTATCAACTGTTTACAAGGTATCATCTTGTCTGAGAAAGAAAGTTTCTAATTATTGCAATCTCATGTAAATGCTATCTTGAATTAATCAATAAGACCCGTAAATGTGATGGATTCTGTGAATCAGTGGACATTTGAGAAAGGACCAGATTAAAAAGTCGTTAAGAAAGACCCAGATTAAAAAGTCGTTAAAACAATTTAAATCAGAAAACTTGTGATAATGTAAACTTATAGTTCTATTAAAAGTAAATCTTTGTATTCCCCGCTTCTGAAAAGTAAAATCTGTTAAATTCCGCTTTAGTATTCTTTTGATGTGATTATTTTAATTACTCGATAAGTATCTAAATTTAAAGTATCTCAAATTATGTTATTATTAAAACAGACTGGCATAGTTAAAGATATCATATCATGGAACGAGAAAATAGAACCATCCCTATTTCTTTAAAACGTATTCTCCTTATAAAGCTGTTTTAAACAAGAAAAACATAACAGTGCAAACACTCTGTCCATTCTGCTTTATTATTAGAGAAATTTAGAAGTTGAAAAAATGTCTTACATTTAAAATGCGACATTCTACCCTGTAATTCATCAAAATACTGATATAATTAAACATTGATTTCTCTATTTGAATGTAAAATGCCAAAAGGTCAAGGAGACATAGGTTATTTTCCTGTATTTCCCAATCCCAAATCTTCTTTCTCCGTATGAATTCTTTGATAATACAAGGTGATTGAAATCCCACTTAATTTGCGAAATTGTTTATGGATGTCAATTTACTATAAAATGTATTTTTTCCAGTAATAAAAAAGAAGAAAAGATTTTTAGGAAGATAGGAGACATTAATAGAGAAACTCCTTGCTCTCTTCTACATGGAATCCTAGCTACTTCACGTTTCTGATGTTAGTTCATGTAACATAAGATTCGAACTATGTTACATGGAACCAGAGGGTAAGAGCGGACAAAATAAGTGACACAACTTGTAACTTGTTTGAGTCTATATTGATTCTTACATAACGAAATAACATGAAGATGCAAATCGATTTGGAAGATACCTTACTTTGTAGTCGAATGTCAATTTCTTATCTATACAAGCAATCTTGGAAGACAGAGCTTTCATGCTTGAGTCTGTTAACGTCACAAGTCAGTTTTAAAGGGTATCCAGTGAACAAAAATATGATTAGGTACATAGTATATATCCCTTGATAAACCTTTTTTTTATATATCTCGCAATATTATATCCAAAAGAGTGAGGAAGTCCAAAACGCAACTCATAAACTGCTTTACTAATACATCTTATACAATACATTCTTATCCTATTCTCATATGATAAAATATATTTTAAAGATAGCTTCATTGATAATCCACATACCACATATTACATTTACAACATATTACATAACATTCTCACACAAAGGTTAGAACGAAACGAGTACTCATATTGGTATTCATGATGTTACTTATTTTTGGTAATTGGAATGGTTTGTAATCAATATCATGTAGCACGTACATTAGGCTTACGTCTGTAGTGTCAATTCGGTGATTATGCTTGACA
Organism: Steromphala cineraria; assembly: GCA_916613615.1. Classification (NCBI taxonomy): domain Eukaryota; kingdom Metazoa; phylum Mollusca; class Gastropoda; order Trochida; family Trochidae; genus Steromphala; species Steromphala cineraria. Next base: position 35,183,908 of record OU744721.1, read on the forward strand.
TGACATTCTTACACAAAATGGAACAAGTTTAGCATCCAATGATAATCTCAGTATTCAAAGAGGCAATATAAGGGGGAATATAAGGTGATGTCAGGAAAATTAAAATTAATGGTTCCAATTGAAAGACAATGTATTTAAACTAAATGGAGCAGTAATAATTCACATATATAATGTAAAGTTCAGCCACGCGATTCCATTTTCTTACACAAAATGAATTAAAGGTGTTCACACAAAATGGCCGCCCATGGATTCAATGTGAATCTTAATACTTTGTCCTCTGACTATGGATGATTGGCTTGTGTAATGAGATTTTTGACACTTTCAAAATAATACATAAAGATATAAAATTATCCAAAAACGTGCTGCTGCCCTTTTAAGATGCCACTTATATTTTTCCATTGAAATATGTTTGAATGTACGTTTGTTGATCGATATCATTACGTCTGCATTGTCATTTGGGTAAAGATGTCTTGTCTTAAATGTATACCCTTACCTGTTTCAATAACCAAATTATTGAAAAGGTGGAGAGAAGGTACAATGAAAACGGTAACCAAGAATTACAATTACAGACAAGCAGGAGAAAGAGGCCGAAGTGATAGCGATTTGCATATGCACGTTCACATTACATGCATAAAGGTTTGGGCGACATAATTCCTCTTGATGGCGAGTAACAAATGGTCTCCTGTCAGGTGCTCAAAGTTCAAATTCAAACTAAAAACACATCATAATATTGATTTACATCGAATGTCGCATGGCAAAGTTATTTCCCTTAATATGAGACGGTTTACCCTAATCAAATTACCTAAGTATGTCATGTATTGCATGACAAAGGCTATCGGAATAAATAACTTTCTGGTAGACATGAAATCATTCATTCTGCATTATAATAGATCGATGATGTAAGAGCGTTGCTTGGCAACCACTTATAAGTTGCAACCGAGTGCTTATAAATATGATACAATTTAATGATTATCTACTCCCTTATGAATATTGTAGTTCATAAACATACTTCCTCTGTGATCGGCATCTGTCATTTCGTTTACTGATTACTTTATTATCGTTACTTTATTTATCTAGTATTTACAACTGAGAAATAGCAGTATTTTCGGCAGCTTTGCTTTGTTTTTGACATTATTTTTCTTCCATTCCTTATGGGTAGGGAAAATATTACTTCATTCACACCTAACATTTAACCCTACAAAGAAAGAAACAAATTTAGGAGCTTTATTCACACTTAGCAGAAATGAATATATGTGAATTTATGTAAGAAAATTTCATGAGTTTGATGGTAACCAGCTTAACAACTAAATGAAAATGACGATATACTTGTTTCTTAAGACATTTTATGGAATATTGTTGGCCTACAATAAGACAGAACATAAACTTTATTAAATCCTATCTCAAATCTGATCTTTGGCAATAACTAATTATTTTCGATCTGTGCTTTGAAAGTAACGTAATTAATCATATTGTTCACCAACAGAGGTTCCAATTTAGAGTCCGCGAAATATTGATAAAGATATATCAAAAAGCCAAAATGATTATGAAGGCAGCAGGCGATAAAGCTCACTGAAGGCACTTTGAAATTAAACTTTAGAATCACAAATGGTCCCTAATGCTTTATTTTTCTGACATTTTGATTTAATTTAATTTGACAACCAAGAAGAAAATTCACTAAATGTGTATGATTACTTGTTCAGGGTGACATTGTAATTATGTTTCCTTTCGAAATTTTACAAGCCAAATGTTTTTGTTGAAAACTATATTCAATTACTGTTAGAAATTGCAGTAACGGTTTAAAAAGTGTAAGTATTCTGATAACCTATTTATTATTTTGATGATTTGGGTAAATGACATAATAACCGAGAGAAAATTTAGAATAAGAAATAAATACTACATGTATGTTAGCTGTAATATTTTAATCTTAAAGACAACAGCCTTTTTAAGTTAAGGTTATGACATCCTCTCAGATTGTGCATCGTAAGAGGCACTGTCGATAGACTTTAAGCATAACATGAGGTGACCCAATCGTGATAGAAGCCAAAATGAATATAAAATGAATATCCATACCACACTGCCATATATCACTTATGACAGAACTAATAACTTTGACAGTTTTATAAATCTGTATCTCCTAAAACAGACTATTCTACATCATATTGCACAGGTTGGTCGTTTAGTCACTTATCTAGTCCACTGTTGGACTCGCATTTTGTCATTGTATGCCTTATAGGTTTCATGTACAAATATACACTTCACTTAGTACTTTTTTCATTAAATCTTTTATGTTGGGATAAAGTTTCAAAGATATTTTTGATAAGCAGTCTTATATGAAATGTTAGTAATATTCTTGTGAAAAACGATATTTTGAAGTCGGATTTTATTTTATATACTTTGATAAGTAATATCATGTGTACATTTCTTTATTTTTTTCTAGTTATTGATTATTAGAGATGTCAATGACATATATATTAAACTGATTTATCATATCAAATCAGTTGTAAATGACTTCTCTGCAGATCAGGTGTAAGCTTTGTAGGATAAGACAACCATAGGTAATAAATCATTGTCAAATATTAGTATAGATCTATCATTTTAATATTTGTTTGCATTAGGAAGAATGTTCAGTGTGATATCACCATAATTCCTGCATTTCACAGTATGATATCTGCATTGGTCAGTATTTGTTAGCTTGTTATCTGAATGAACTGCGATCCCCAACTTTTATTTGTCAATCATTCATTTGACGAAGAAATATGGATAGATGATTTATGTGAATATGATTTATACTTAGGATTATCACAACCATGTAATTATATCATATGACAGTAATTCATATTATATCAATTGTTTTCCCATTTTAGAGAAGATAAACCTCAATACCGGCCAACAGTATATTCATAGTCAAGGGATGCTTAGAATAGAAGTAGTCAGACTTACTTACAAGCCTGAAGTACGTTCAAGTGTGATTACATCAGTTGAAATCAGTGACATGGACACATCAAATAATGTTGATAGAGATTCTGGCAGTTTTCTCATTTGCTTGTTGCTGTACTAATAATCAAAGTTCAAAGAATTAATTCAATTTAAAAGCCACCCATTTAGCCAGGGACCATACATGATCATTTAAAAAGTTAAACAAATTTACAATAGGCATTGCTGCATTGCAAATCCTACGTAAAGCTGCCTTTGTTAAACTGTGAAAGATTTCTATGTAATATCATCATTTTAAATTGTTTTGAATTGGGTATCCTTTCCTTAATATTATCATATAATCCAAATTTTTGGATCAATTTATACGTTGATCATATCTACACAACACTACAATATACAGGGAACAGACATGCGGCCTGATACAATTTTTGCAGGAGCAGTGGGTCAAAATTTTAACATTCTTAATATTTTCTCACTGCAGTATCCTTCAAGCAAATTTTCAGCAATTTTTGGTCCACATAGTCAACATTATGATATAACTTTTTTCAAGGATTATTTTCCAAGATGATCTGGAAATTAGAATTTGGCATGTGGACCTTAGTTTTGTATATTACCTTTTCAAATATGTTCCCCTATAAATTTCAATATAATAATTCAGCATGTGATAGGAATTTTTTTTTTCATCTACTTTTAAAATAATAACTGTTGGTACATTACTGATGTAATATGTCAAACTCAAGGGAGTACACTATTCCATGATATTTGCACTGAGTTCAAAAGTAAAAAGTTAAACAAAGTTTTGGTAAGCAGCTTTAAAGCAGGTATGTTTTGATATTTCCCAACTCATTGATTAGAATAAACTGTCTACAAGGCATCATCTCGTCTGAGGAAGAAAGTTTCGAATGACTGCAATCTCATGAAAATGATACCTTGATTAAATCAATCAGACCAGTAAATGTGAAGCATTCAGTGAATCATTGGACAATTGACACAGACCCAGATTAAATAAGTCGTTAAAACAAACTAAATCAGAAAACTTTAAGTGGTATTGTATATTTAAAGTTCCGCTGGGTACATTTTCATTAAAGTAACATCTGCTAATTCCGCTAAACAGTATTCTGATGATAATGATTATTTTAAGTTTAAAAGGAGTAGAGTACAAACACCCAAAATGTGTCCTTTGATCATTTTCAATTGTAGCTAATGCATTCTTTTATTTAAAAACCATAAATGAGACTCGTTTATTGTCTTTTTCTGCCTCCTGCCTATATGGGTATAAAAATACTTAGAACCAAACAATCAAACAATCATACTGTCAAATCTTTTAAAATAACAGAGAATTTAAATAAAATCGAGAAAACCTCTATACCACAATTGATGTCCTATGTGGAATACAGTACAGAACAAAGAAATACTTTTTATGAACAGTTGGAGAAAAGATTCATAAGAACTTATCTTTTTATGTCTTTTCTAATATGCATAAAGACAAAAAAGACGAAGCTGGTAGTCTAACCTGGGCTTTGCATGTCAGAATGTCATTTATGATTTTTCAGGATTGTGGAATTGTAGATCACTTAATGTCCTTGTTTACACAAGATAAGATACACCTCGTGAAAGAGGAAATAGAACCCTTATTTATTCCTTAAAAGGTTTTCCACTTATTAAGTTGTTTTTTGACAAGAAAATATTTCACTGCAGAAATAGGTAATATTGATCTGTTGAAAGTTCTTGTAATGTTTTGATGTTTGTCACATAATTTGAGAATTCAAAACAAAGATACACTATGCTCATAGCGAACCCTGTAATTTATGAGGGATTTAAACCGAATTTCATTTTGGTTTGCCCCTATTTAATGAAATTAAAGTGAAGCTTGATTGTACAAATGAAAACATAATAAATATAGTAATATCTAATGATAAAATTTCAAATGTGATAAATGAAAATCTTTATGATCGAGGGACACTGCGAGACTGCGATTTGAAATGTAGAATTCAAAGAAAAGTATAATTTACAACATGCAACATTCTACCTAGTAGTCTATAAATATATACCAAAATACTTATATAATTCAACCACGAATTCATTATATGAATGACTTAAAGTTGTGTGTGGTTTTCTACTACGAGAAGTATATCAAATGCCTGTTGAAGAATGCCAACTTTTATTATATGATTGAAGGTGAGATACTCTGTTCTATCAGTGAAATAAACCCTCTATCTGGCTACAGTGGCGATAAACTTTATCGTCACTCTACTGAGTGGTGATAAACTTGATCACCACTCTAGTGACGTCAAGTTCAAGAGTTTGACGTCATGTAACAATGGTCTGACGTCATGAATTCTCCTATGACGTCACACTGTTACCGCGGAGACGGGCTCTTCCAAGCGGCCGCTCAACATAAAATTGGCCTTTTTTGACGTAATTAGAAGGATTTCATCATATAATAAATAGAATATCTGTCAATTCTTGACAAATACCATGTTTATCTCATCTCGTGAGGTAGAAAAGTTAAATAATTTCACTCGTGGCTGCGCCACTCGTGAAACTATAACCTTTCTACCTCACTCGATGAGATAAACATGGTATTAGTCAAGAAAAGACAGATATCCTCTATTTATTGCTTGTAACATTACTTAACATATACCATCTACCATAAAATCTGACATCATTTATTGATTGTGATTAGAAAACGAAAAGAAAAGAAAAGAATGCGTTAGAGCAAATATTATATGTGCATAGAAACAATCATTGCTACCAAAAATATTAATTCAAAACTCAAAAACTACTCATAAATCTTTATACCATACATTCCTCACCTATTTTGACGCGATAAATCATATTAAAAAAGAAACAGGTTCGATCATCATACATATACCAAACATAACATTCATAACATAATATAAATTATAACCTTCTAACAAATGTTAAAACAGAACATATTTAGCACATGATCATCTCAGTATTTAAGATGTCACTTATATTTTTCCATCAAAAAGTGTTTGAATGTACGTTTGTTAATCGATAAAATGTAGTACGTACATTAGGCTTACGTCTATATTGTCCCTGTGGTTGCCTTTTCTATAATGTATATCCTTGCCTGCTTGCATAAAAAAATTATTGGAAATGTGGAGAGAAGATACAATGCATAAAATGACAAAGGATTATAAATACAGAAAAACAAACGTAAGTGGTAAAAGTATTACCCATTTAACATTAGACATAATTTCTCTTGATGGGGAGTAACAATCGGTCTTCTTTCAGGTGCCTACATTTCAAGCTTAATAGACATCATATTGATGTCCATCGCATGAAGTTATCCTTTTATATAAGACTTTATACCCTAATCAAATTACCTAAGTATGTCATGTATTGCATGACAAAACTATCGGAATAAATAACTTTCTGGTAGACATGAAATCATTCATTCTGCATCATAATAGGTCGACGACGTAAGAGCGTTGCTTGGCAACCACTTATGTATTGCAACAAACTGAACAAAAATATGATGCAATTAAATGATTATCTTTTACCCGATGAATAGTGTGGTTCTTAAACATACGTCTTCTGTGATCAGCATCTGTCATTTTGTTTATTGACATTCTTCAGTGTAACATATTACATGTAGGGTAGACAGTTGCTGAGGGTTTAGACCCGTTTTGTGTTAATTATGATGCCCCAGTTACTTTATGTATCTGATATTTACAAGTGAGATATAGCAGAAATATTGAAACATTTTTGGCAGCTTTGTTTGGCTTTTAGAATTTACTTCCCATTCGTTCCTCATGGCTAAGGAAGATATTAGTACATATAGGTCTGGCATAACCTCAGAAGGATAGAAACATATAAAGGCGTTTTATTACACTTATGAATGAATATATGTGAATTTGTGTTAGAAAATATTATTTAGTTTGTTATTTGCTCAACCAAATATAATGAAAGTGATGCTTGTCTCTGTTTTTTTTATTTTAAGACATATAATCGAACACGATTTCCTACAAAAAAAACCCCAGAATATACCATCTTTGATATTTTAAGTAGAAACTGATATTTTCTAATAACTAATTATTTTCGATCTCAACGCCTCTGCGTATTAATGTGATTAATCATATTTTTCACCAACAGATGTTCCTATTTAGAGACAGAGAAATATTGATCAAGGTATATTTTAAAAAACTCATCATTTTTTTAGATTCTGCAATGTAATGACGATATGCAGAATCAGCAAAAATGGTTAGGAAGCCAGCACGCGATTAAGCTCACTAAAGGCACTTTGAAATTAAACTATAGAATCACAAATGTTCCCTTATGCTTTATTTTTCTGACATATCGATTTCATTTAATTTGAACAACCAAGAACAAAATTCCCTAAATGTATAATTACTTGTTCAGGATGGCATTGCCATTATGTTTCTTCTCAAACTTTAACAAGCAAAACGATTTTGCTGAAAACTGTATTCAATTACTCTTAGAAATGTTAGTAACGGTTTAAAAATATAATCCAAGTTGAGCAAGTACACAAGGTTGAATGAAGACATGAAATTCAATATGATTTTCAAAGAAATGGTTCAAAGTGAACCAGTAAAATGATAGCAGCAAGGTAGTTAACAAGATCAATTCTGTTGATTCATCATTGGCAGATATACAGTTACACCGTTCCATTTTTCTCCTGGTAAATAGATTGACTAAACAATCTAACTTGACAGCAATACTATAAGCGACGATGAAAAGAAACTATACCAAAAGAAATATTTTTTTTATCATCAAACCTAGCAATACACAGAGGCAGAAACCGAACTTTCCAAAATATTGGCTTTGAGGTCAGGTTTCGATTAAAATTTCTGTAAGCATTACGATACATTTAAGCTGCGTTCCTTGTGGCTCGCTCGAGTGTAATCTTGCGCATGCTCGGATGCTACTAAGAGCGAACGAATTGTATGCTCAACTGAGTGTCGCACTTGGTCGCCATGCTGTAAACAATATGGCCGAAAATTTGAATTGCCACAAAGTATTAACCAATGAAATTTAACATAACATGTTTTCTGACATATCCGATATGCTATAGTTTTCCTTTATCCAAATCTAAACCTCACATCGGTTTGGTGCAAGTGTTGTTGCAAATTAACTTAAAAATACCGACTCATATAAAAGTCAATATGACTTTCTGATGGACCTTAAAGGGGCAGTAGTACGTTTTTGGTTGGAATATAAGGTGATGTCATGAACATGAAAATTAATGGTTCCAATTGAAAGACAATGTACTTAAACTAAATGGAGCAGTAACAATTCAAATATATAACGTAACGTTTAGCCATGCGATTCACATTTTGCTCACTTCGCATGGGTTTGGATTTGTTTGGTTGTCGCAAACTGTTCACAATCATTATTCCTTTATGCAAAGCTTCAGACAACGTTTAATAGATATATTTATTCAAAGTTGGTCAAATACGCTAGAAAATAGTTCACGGTATACGCTTTATAAGGACTTCAAATACACTTTCGGATCAGAAAAATATCTATCATTACAACTATCCTTTAAATTCCGAAATATTCTCATTAAATTTAGAGCGGGTTTGTTAAAATTAAAGAATAATGAAGGTCGCTGGCAAGGCATAGATTCGTTAATGAGAATTTGTCCATTATGCAACTCGGGTATAGAAAATGAATACCACTTTTTACTTATTTGTCCTGCTTATACCACTATTCGTAAGATATATTTCACTTCAAACATGAGAACAAGTACGACTGTATTTAAGAATCTCCTACAGACAAAAACAATATCAGTAACAAATTTAAGTTACTATCTTTATCATGCCTTTGAAGAAAGAAAACGTTTACTTAATGAATATGATATGAATGAATGAATGTGATAGAAAATGCATTGATCATTATATCCTCGACAATATATAAGAGACTATACTTTTGATTTATATGTTACAAGACCTCTCCTCTTAATCTATATATATTGTATGACATGCATGTATATATGTATTTGGGCCTATGGCCTACATACGAAATAAAGATGATGATGATGATGATGATTCCTTTTTCTTACACAAAATCAATTAAAGGTGTTCAAAAAAAATGGCCGCCAATGGATTTCATGTGAATTTTCATACTTTGTCCTCTGACTATGGATGATTGGCTTGTGTAATGAGATTTCTGACACTGTCAAAATGATACATTTAGCATTAACTTACAATGATCAGTGGGAATTTTAAAATATAAAATTATCAAAAAACGTGCTACTGCCCCTTTAATCAGAACATAACGTGAACAATCGTGAAATCTGAATATAAAATGAATATCGATATCACACTACCATATATCACTTATGACATAACTAATAACTTTGACAGACTGTACTATAGCATATTGCTTAGTCACTTATATACATGTAGTCCACTGTTGGAGTCCCATTTTGTCATTATATGCCTTATCAGTTTCATGTACTGATATACACCTTATTTAATACGTTTAAAATCTGAAAACTCCAATTCAATACTCCAATCATGTACCAGACAAAAGTGCAGAAACATGTACAGTCATTATTCCACAACGGACCGCATGAAATAACTGTTTTTCACGCAAACATTAACTTATCAACACTTTTATTGAAAACTTGCTAAAATTATTACTATGCATAATATGAAATTAGGACTTTGTAAACGTACATATATCGCAATGATTTAATTTGTTACTCTCCACATATGATAGAATTATCTTGCATTTCAATCAATTATCAAAAATAAATAACTTGTCAAGATAATAAAACTGATATGCTGCTTGGCATGTCTAACTTCTTGTATGGATCTCAATACACATATGCCTCTGTCCTCAAGTGAACATAATTTCATTTCTTAAAATGAAAATCAAAAGATTTGTTTTCATCAAAGTACTACTGACAACCATTCGATAGTCTGAGCTAAATTGTGAACTGCTCAATGTCTTTGAGAATGTTGCGATTCGAAATCGAGTCAAATAAGATACAAATCGCGTTACATCTTCCTTCTTCTGTGATATAATATAGCTGAGGTACAGACAACGAGCAACGCTTCCCAGACAGGGTATCTTTAACTAAATGGTTGAAACTGATTCTACTAAATAAACCAAATGTTGATACAATAGTCTAATAGATCAGGTTGGTGGCGTTAAATTTTCCAATGACTACCAAAGAAGCAGGTCTATCTCTCCCATTTTTAATTTTGACGAGACCTCAACAAAAGACATAAAAGTAAGAAGAAAGTATATGAATATTCTTCTGTAATTTAGTTAATCCAGACACAAAGACAAAGACATATTATTCAAAATACCAGATTTCAAAATATTCTTATAAAAGGCTCCAAATGTATACACAGCAATGATCGATGACTGCATGTTTTATTCACAGTTCACACTTATAGTGAGATTACTTGACATTTTCTTTATCTATATTTTGCTTGTACCATTTGTTACACGTTCGATCCACCTTAAAGGGGCAGTAGCACGTTTTTATTGAGAATATAAGGTGATTTCAGAAACATGAAAATTACTGTTTCCAATTGAAAGACAATGCATTTAAACTAAATGGAGCAGTAGTAATTCAAACATATGATGTAAAGTTTAGCTATGCGATTCCTTTTTCTAACAAAAACTTTTTCACACAAAATGGCCGCCAGTGGATTTTACGTGAATCTTCATACTTTCTCCTCTGACTATGGATGATTGGTTTGTGTTATAAGATTTTTGACAAATTCAAAATAATACATATAGCATTAAGTTACAATTATCAGTGAAAAATTTTAAATATAAAATTATCAAAAAACGTGCTACTGCCCCTTTAATGCCTTTCTCTGAAAATCCGGTTATGATTTTGTTGATGTTAAAGATGAACAAGGTCACTCACAAGAGAACATTAACTAACAATAACATGCAGACATGCAGTAAAACTATGGAAAATGTCTTAAGGAACAGTAATCAGCTTGCTTGGTTTTCTTTCATGTGGCATGACGTCAGTCATTTCCTTGGACTAAAGGCTAAAGGAACCCATCACACTGAGGCTTTTATGTGCAGGACATTAGAGACATCTTCATTCTGTCAGTTTTCATGTCCAGACAGTTTTATTATATCTGAGTAAACGGTACAATGTTCCTCTTTGTGCCAAATGAGTTGAGTTCCCTTTCCTCTGAACCCTTGACATTCTCAATGTATGATGAATGAGGGTCAATGAAGCTGTATCACATATGCAGTTAATGTCCTCTATCGAGGAATTTGAGCAATAACATTGCTTTATGTAAGAATATGGTGTATCTAAAAACAAGTAGACAGTTTTGCTACATTAAACATTGAAATAATACATATTGAGATACAATAAGGACAATAAGGATTGGAACTTGTTGTTTTTTAATTTCAAAAAGCTTTTAGCATAGGAATATCAAACATGAATATTTCAACCAAAACCATAGTTTTTGACAGATCTATTTACAAAACATTCAAAACATTTTTTGTAAGAAAAGGGAATATTATGGCTGAACTTTACGTAACATATTTTAGTTATTACTGCTTCCTTTAGTTTAAATACATAGTTTTTCTATTGGAACAAATTATTCTTATTTTCTAACCTAACCTTATATTTCCACTTACAACGTGCTACTGCCCCTTTAAAGTACGTAATATACTCGCGGTATGTCATAGGGAATGAAACAAGAAAATTCGAGCAGTATATTGTATCTCCCAATATCGTCTGTCATTCATTGAATGGTAAATTATTTGATAACCATATTCACCTATCGTATATCACAAGTACTTTGTAAATCAATACAGACGTCTTGTTCCCTACTCTCATTCTCTCCCCACAGAGGCAGATGAAGTCATGAAATGTTAATACAGATAAATATTTGTATACGTTATGACAGCAAAACAACATGTATTGATTTCCATCTAATGTTTAGCAAATGCCTAACATTAGGTTGATTACTCTTAATCAAATCACCTAAGTATGTCATATATTTCGTGACAAAGGCCATCGAAATAAATAACTTTCGTATAGACATGAAAGCATTTATTCCGCATACGGGAGCGCGATAGCGCAGTGGTTAGCGCGTTCGGCTTCGAGAGATCCGTGGTTCGAATCCCGCAAGGGGCTCGGCAAATTTGATTGCATAAAGAACTATTCTATACGCAGTTAGGTTTGGGTGCAATGCTACACTGAATTCAGTCCAGTACCACCCATGGTTCGCTAGTTCCAGACGACGCTCGAAGGTTTCACAGCCACAATAACGTTGCGGGCTTTTTGCCTGCAATGATACTAGCAGACGTGATGTAAGTGAAATAATCTTGAAAGTGGCGATAAACTAAACATCACCTCTCCTTTTTGCATTATAGCATCTTCCTACTCAATGCCTAAATGGCCAGTTCTGAACTGTCAGTTTTATGCCTTGCTGCCGACCCTTGAGTTATATGTGTCCTGATATCAGCGCCGTACAGGCGATTGATAGCAACCTCCAATTACTTTTCGATTGGACTATTGCTTTCTCTCATAGTAAGCTAGAGAGCAAGCACAGAAAACGCAAAGGTCCACAGCAAGGCATAAAACTGACAGTTCGGAAAATGACGTTTAAGGCTTTGTGTGGCAAGATGGCGCGCACTACGGGATTATTATAGTCTTACTATAGTAAAAAAGTTGCTCAGCAACCACTTGTGTATTGCAGCCAACTTTACACATATGTCATACAATTTTAAAATAACTACTCCCTTTTGAATCGTATGTAGTTGGTAAACATACTTCTTCTGTTATCAGCTTCAGCTATTTTGTTTATTGACATTCTTCAGTAAAACTTCATTTGGGAGGTGATTGTCAGCGTTGGGACAAGATGTATATTAGCCCAATCATCTTTTTACACGGCAGATTGTTTATTTGTAGAATATTATTTTCATTGTGTAACGAATTTAGTCCATATATGTATGACATTCAAATCACCTCACAAATAAAGTACGATTCGAAATCAAACTGTGACAGAATTTGTGTTACATATTTGGTGAGGTCATTTGTAGAAACAGAATATGGGGAATTTGTTATAACCAATGAAAAACGGCTTGTTTATGATTCATAATACTTATATTTTGCTCCCAGAGCCATGCTACCTTTTAAATATTGTATGTGTACAGGCGGCCTATGATAAGACAGAAAATGGAATAACTGAATTTAGCTATTATTAACTAAGACTGCTTTTGAGAAAGGCACTTTGAAATTAAACTTTAGAGATATAACCCTATTTGTGTCCTTCTATGTGTCATTTTTTTTACATGTCAATTATGTTTTCATTTGAATTACCAAAACACTACATGTCAATTTACATTTTCAGAATTACATTGTCATGTCCTCTCAGGGATTTCTTGTTGAGAAATATTTTTAGTTTATGTTAATGAATGAATTTAAAACGTTCTAAACAATTCTAAAAGTTAAAGGAAAACTTTGATTATATTTGACTTTCCAGAAAATTGTTCAGATTAAACCCTTGCAATAAGTACATTTAAGTTTTTGAAACTTATTCAAATATGTTTGCTATCTATAAAGTAAAACAACCTACTATCAAGCTTGCTTTGCAAAGTGGTCTGAATAAATAGAGATATCCATTTCATTATATCATATATCAAATATGACAGAAGTCGATATCAAGTCTCTGTTGTAAATCAAATTTGACAATCTCAACCTTGGTTCACTACAGATAGTTTCTTTGAAGGTAACTGTATAAAGTCTTTTACATTTCATTTTATTTGATTTACTATGAAAAAAATAAATATTATGAAATACAACAAGGCAATTCACATAAAAGTGACCCAAATATTTAGAACCAAACTGCTTCTTTGATTAAATTAACACAAATTGAGACACAGACGGCACCAGGATGAAAACGTATATTTTCTTCTCTTACCTCTCAAAAACATTTTAAGAATATTCAGAGAACGTCTTGAAAGGAAAATATGATTTTAAACGTTATCTAAACGATCTCCATCTACTTGTACATACAAACGCGGTAAGAGTGTCAGTACTAAAACCATTTATGGCAGATGTCGAAATAATCGCTGCTTAATAAATCATTACAAAAATTAAATATACATACACAAGTCATTGACTGCTAAATATTGGACACTCTTTCGTAAATATATACATGATTGTGACTGTTATTTTGTGTGAACAACATATGTCACGTACTGAAATAGTGTGGCATTTAAAAAATGATTATTGATTTAATGCAACCTTAATTATAACAGTTATAAACGGCATTGTAAATAAAAATCAAATCAAATCTTAAGCTTTATTTCAAATGAAGTTTTAACATATGTACATGCATATGAAGAACAGGAGGAAAGACACGTTTCTATAATGGTTGAACAGTTTAAAAATCAATAACAACCAATGAATTCAAGGTTGAGTCTTTGGAAGGAATTTGGACTCAAGGTTGTTCAAACCAGGTGCAACATGATAACCCTTGTGTTCAATTAAGGGAAGATCGAAACGATAAGTTGTTACTGAATAAAAGAATCATTATAAATCCTTAACCGTAATTGAGTTAACACACACGCGCACATAGAATAAATAGTATTATCTATTGATCTCTTGACATGTAAATGATAAGAAAGACCGTATCAAATGCTCTGATGTTGTAACGCTATAGGTTTCAGTTGTTGATATGTTTCATTGGTATCTTATGTTGTGTTTGTGCCTTTTACTCACTCCATTCACCTGTTTGTTATTTCAGCCCCAATACTTAATTTCTAATGTTCTTGATGGCCTGGAGAACAACATTATTAACAGAGCGAGTGTAGACGTAAATACAGCAAATGGTATAGAAAATGACTGACAGCTATCAGAACCTGCTTGCACAGTTTCCTTTAGCCCCAGATGATCTTTACTTTGTGTTATTAATATGAGCTAAGGGCTAAGGACTAAAGGCTAACAACCATTGCATAGATGCTTTTATGTCCATTCAGTTTTCCATGCCCAGACTGATTTATTATATCTGAGTTCACGGAGCAATGTTCTTTTTTGTGCCAAATGTGTTGAGTTCACGTTCTTTCAGAACCCTTGACATTCTCAATGTCTGATCAATGGGAGTCAATGAAGCTGTTTCACATTATACAATTAATGCACTCTTCCAAGGAATTTGAGTAATAAAATTGCTTCATGCAAGAAAAGAGTGCTTCTAACGAATTTTACATGCGCAAATCATAAGATTTAGTTCCAATGAAATTATTATATATGTATATGCATATGTATTGAAGACCAGGAGGAAAGACATGTTGCCAATTCAATTAACAACCAATCAATTCAAGGTTGAGTCTTTGGAAGGCATTTTATTCAAACCAGCTGCAACATGATAACCCTTTGGTTCAATTTAGTGAAGATCGAAACGATAAGTTGTTTTTTAATAAAAGAATAATTTTAAATCTTCAGCTGTAATGGATTGATGCATAAACTAAATAATAATCATTAATGATCTATTGACTTGCAAATGAGAATATCGATCGTATTTCACACTTTAAGTTCAGTTGTTGATATGTTTAATCTTTATCTTGTGTTTTGTTTGTGCCTTTGTTTCACTCCAACTTATTATCATTTCAGTCCCAATAACTGCTTACTTCATTTCCTAGTATTTTAGATGAGCCGAAGAACAACGTAATTAACCGAGCGAGTGGATAAAGACATACAGACAGTAAAAGAAAAAGACTGTCAGCCATCAGAGCCTGCTTGAATGGTTTTCTTTAGCCTCAGATGAGCGTGACTTTGTTATATTACTATATGAGCTAAAGGCTAAGGACTAAAGGCTAACGACCATTGCATAGATGCTTTTATGTCAAGGATATCAGAGACATCTACATCCATTCAGTTTTGCCATGTCCAGACAGTTTTATTATATCTGAGTAGCCGGTTCAGTGTTCTTCTTTGTGAAAAAGGAGTTCAGTTCACTTTCCTCTGAACCCTTGACATTCTCAATATCAGATCAATGGGAATCAATGAAGCTGAATCATCTATGTAGTTAATGTCATCACTCAAGGAATTTGAGTTATTGTGCCTAAACTATTCTATTCAGTTTTAACACGACACGAAGGGGCAAATACTTTTATTCATATGGAAAAAAAACTTCCATCATGTTCAAAGTTCAAGCTTATGCCAGTTGGATTATAAAGTATGAAACAGAGATCCATCAATATGTCATAAAAAAATGATTACTATTAATATTATAATTATAATAAAATTATAAAAAAGAATATAAATTTATTGATAACCTAAAAGGGTAGTCACTTAAAATGGTCACCTGTGAGATGTTTGTCAATTTCTATCGTTCCCTATCCAATTGGATGCCATACACTGTTTGAAGTTTCTTGTTACACAGCGCTTTGACACTCATCTAAGTAAGTCATAGTTTTTTGGTACACATTGAAGTATAAAATGGTTCTTTATATATATATGAAGACATTACTTGAATGGATAAAATTAGTCCAATCCTCAAACATTGACTCAACCTTAAAATGGCTTTTGTCTTTCGCAATAAAACACATTCAATCTTCTCTTATAAGGGTTTACGTGTATACACTTAAAATTCATCACTTTTCTCTTTTGATGGAAAACCAGCCTTGGGTTCAGTAAGACGAAATTGTCTGGGATGTTCGTGAGCGCTCGCGAACACTCACTGTTAAAAAGGATACCCGCCGCGAAACAACGTGTTACTGAACGCAAGGTAGCAATGCCCATATGATATAAACAATGAATGTGCATGCTGGGATTTATGTTTTAATTTCGTCGTGGCACATATGGTAATTTGGCACATTTCAAAACCCAAATATAGTGAAAAAACAGATTCCTTGCGTATAACTGCAACATATTTTCATTAGTTAATTAACAGACAGCTGATTATATCTGTCTCTATCATATCATTCATACCAACAAGATATAATATACATGTATTGATTTCTATTGGACGAGATAATATCACTTAACTTTATATGGATTACTCTTAATCAAATTACCTATGTATGTCATGTATTGCATGACAAAGGCTATTCTGAATAATAATAACCTACTGCTAGACATGATATCATTCATTCTGCATTCTAGTTGGTCGGAGATATCAAAGAGCGTTGCTAAGCAACCACTTACGCATTGTAGCCAACTTTACACAAATATGATATAGTTTCATGACTTTACTCTCTCTGGAATCTTGTGTCGTTAATACGGATACTTCTACTGTGATGGGGGAGTTGGTTGCGTTAAGATACTATTTATGTAAGGTTTAATATGATGCCTTTGGTACTTGATATGGGTGATAGTAGCAATTGAAGTTTGTTATATAAATTTGTTTTGTTTTTAGATCCTGTTCTTCCATGTTCTTAGGAGCTTGAATTAGATTACACAGAGATGAATATGTATGAATTGATTTTTGAAAATGGAATTTAGTGATTTGGTCAGTCATATTGTAATCTATTTTTTTAAGCATCTTGTTTGTTTGTTAAGAATATAATTGTTATTGTTCCTATTTGGGTATGAAAAGTGTTAGTACAATATGTGTTACATGTGGGTTAGGAGTTCAGTTAAAAAGCTCTTTTAAAACTTGTTACGTAAAGCTATATTAAGGCATAAAATGGAGTTTTTTTAAGCCATAAGTTTAAACGGATATATTGAGGCGGCCTTTTAGAGCTGTGAGATGACACCAAGACACCAAGTTAATATATACATATCATTAATATACTTTGTATTCTCTGAGAACTATACGTATATGATTGCTCAAGCCTCTCTGCAACCTATTATTGAAATAGGTAAACACGATACTGTCTTTGATGCTTTTCCAAGAGGTCAAAATAAATACGAATGTCCATATCAAGCCGCCATATATCAAATATGACAGCACTTGTTATTGAATCACTGTTGTAAATCAACCTTTCCCTATAGCGCTCGGTTCAGTATAGTATTTCTCCTCTTTCTCCAAACGGTTTGTTTGTTTCTCACTGTCTATTTACGATCAATTGAACTTGAAATGACAGCCAAGGCGAACCATATTCATAAGAACAAGAACACACTTCCTCGTCGCATTTGTGACCTTAATGCCTTAAAGAGGCAGTTTCACGTTTTTTGACAAATTTATATTTTAAAATTTTCACTGATAATTGGACGTTAATGCTAAATGTATTATTTTGATAGTGTCAAAAATCTCTTTACGCACACCAATCATCCTTAGTCAGAGGAAGAATTATAAAGATTTACTTGAAATCCAATGGCGGCCATTTTTATGTGAACACCTTTAATTCATTTTGTGTAAGAAAAAGGAATCGCATGGCTAAACTTTACGTTATCTATTTGAAAAAATTACTGTTCCATTTACATTAAATACACTGTCTTTCAATTGGAACCATTATTTTTAATTTTTCTGACATCACCCTAAATTCCCTCTAAAAACGTGCTACTGCCCCTTTAATGTTCATAATGTCGAGGTAATAATTTGCATTCAGTTGTATGCAAAGATGGTTTTGGAAAAGTGGATCGAATGAAAAACCCAACTGCTACCTGTCATGACAATGAGCCGTATTTGAAACAAACAGTCCAGAGAACAGTTGGGACCGTGATATACCACATGATATTGGTATTTGTAACTCTGAAAAGAAAATTGGTATTTTAGAAGTTACACCTCCATAGTTCACAGTAAGCTAAACTAAACTTAGTTACAATATCTCCTTATTTATATACACTACAAAATCGGTTAAACTCCTAATTTAAACTTTTTCCTTTTCTTTAAACCTGGAAATAACTGTAAAATGGTTATTTGTTGAACGAGTTTAACAGATGTCCGTGAAGGTGATATCATTAAATATTTAAGGATATCAAAACTTTTACCATAAAATCGGAGTGTTTAGATATTATTAAATTATTGAATGATAACAATTACTAAATTTCGTCTCTTTACTGCGGCAATGCCTCTCAACAGGCAAGGTATAACACCCTTGAACGTCATGTAACTTAAGGTTATTTACAGGTAAAACTATTAAGAGGGAAGACATTAAATATCATTCATTAGTTTCTAGTGTATGAGACTGCAGAAAGGTTATTTGAGTTGAGGTCATATTCAAATGCTGTTTCAAAAGAGCCTGAATAGTTAAAGAAGCAAATGTCAATATATATGGATATCTTTATCGCTATGATATGTCTCTTAGGACTCGTCATTGTGACTGAGTTATAAATCAAAAGTAACTATAACATACTTTAATATAACATATTGCAGAGCTTGTATTTTAATCACTTAAGAGTCTACTGTTAACGACCCATATGAGCATTCATAGTCATTGTGCGAGTATATTCTTCACTTTACACTGTTATGTTATATACAATTCCAAACTATTTGATAATCAACATCTAAACAACATCAAAAAATATGTTTAGCCTTCTTAACATACCATCTAGAGCTCATTAACCTGTATCGACACTGGTCAGAACCAATAAAGAAAACAACATCAATAATAAAAACAGTATTTTTATTAACATTAATAAGATATATGTTCTTGTAATAAAACGCTAGTTGTTTGGTTTCACGAACCTGATGTCTGATGCACTATTTCCCTTATCAATATATAAGAACTTAATACAATCAAGAGTTATGTACGTTTTGCTCTAGGTGCTGCGAATTAAAGTTCTTTTCTGTCTGGCTTTCTTACTATGAGTGCAATTCAATTCATAGATTAAAGCAAACTTCTAAAATTCATCCATCTTGTTAACTTGAAATGTAACTCGAATTTTAAGAATGATGTTGTTCTTTTTGTAAAATGTAATTCAATCTGTTGTTATCAATGAAAGTTGAAAAGGTTTCTTAAGACAATGGATAAGTTGGATGGTTGTCAGGAGAATAAAGTAGTTATATTTACAAACCAAGGTCTTACTTATCTATTTTTTTGTAAGTTGCTACTTTTATATTGTAGTGTCTTACTTTATCTATCTTTCAGTTTGCGTGCCATTTCCCCTTCGGTACCGCGATAGTTTTACTGCATAACCTCTTATGAGGATCTACTTTGAGAAATTATAAAAGTAAGGCTTAGTAAGAGCCTTTAACGAGAGTTTAAATAAGACCTAATATGAGACTTAAAATAATTTGTCAGACCAACATAATGTTATAAATGTTGGCTTAAAGGCTAAAGGCTTAAAGTAAAAAGGCGTCCATCCCGTAGTGCTTTTTATATGCAGGACATCAGAACCATCCTGTTATCTATGTCCAGACAGATTTATTATATCTTAGTAAACGGATGCAATGTTCTATTTTGTGCCAAATGAGTTCAGTTACCTTTTCTCTGAAACCTTGACATTATCTATGTCTGATCAATGAGAGTCAATGAAGCTGTATCACCTTTGTATTTAATGTCCTCGAGCTATAACATTGGCCCATATAAAATTAGTGCATATGACACATTACTTTGTACTATACCGCTGAACATGAAAAGATTGATAAAAGATGAAATTTAGACAATAGTGAAAGCATAATGAATTTTTTTTATACATGTAGATATACCTGTCAGCATTTCATTATCAACATATATTTTGATCTCAAAACTATATGCTTATAGGGCCGATCTATTATCATATTGCGATTCATCAATTTATCATTGCTAATCAACATTTTAAAACAATGTTAACATTATTCCTGTAAACAGAACGGCAAATTGAAAGTATTCAGATTTGTTTGTTTGCTTGTATTCAGACCAAAATGTACTTAATATACTTAACATGTCGCCAGCCAATAACGTTAGACCAAACAAAATGCTGAATGTCATATTTTAGACATGTGATTATTATCTTATGAAAAAATAGTTACCATGATTCATTTTGTTTTGCACATTAAATCTGAAGATCATAACATATTGCTTTTTACCTAATACCTATCTTATTTTATGACATGAATATGAAACCTTCGAATTAAGGATAAAAGACTCGTATCTTTTTTTAAGAAAACATTTCCGTTTTGAATATTTAAAACCATAATCAATGTAAGCACAGTTGTTAGTTTCACAAAGTGGTTCGTCAAAAGGTCATAAGCTCACTATTGTTTTTCATGAACATAAACGTATAAACATCATATAAACGTAAAAATGCTTATGTTTTGTTTAATGAGATCACTATCACGTTGAAGTAAACCCCAGCTACTAAGATTGTTTTTCCTTTACTCACACATCGATTAAAAATCTATACAAGATTTTGCACAAAAGCAGGTTTTTTCAAAAGAGGTTTGACGATATTTGAAGTCTCCCCACCTAATATATGGTCAACACTGACGTCACACTGTTTATCATAAAAAAGCCGTTGCCAATTTCAATAGTGGAATTACATCATTTGTACATATTCAGGAAGAATTTCATTGTGATTTATAACATGCTTATCTGAATTTAAGTAGTTGTCAAATCTATTAGTGTTGACATCTAACAAGTGTTTGGTTGACAAAGGGATTGATAATTGGGTTGAGTAATAGAATGATTGATCCTCCAATATATTCATTTTGCAAAATCGTTTATTGAATGAGAACAACTTAAAGAATGATTTATGCGCTATAATAATGCCTTGAAGATTGAGAATTGCATTTCAGACGGAATGAGTTGATATGAATACACTCAGAAATAACCATGAATATTATCCTTAATAATTAAGATAAACCCCAAAAACTTTTGTTATACAGTGCATTTGCTATACTTTTTACCTATGGAAAGTGTTTTCAGTTTGTTGATTTAGAAAGAAAAGAAAATCATTAAGAATGATATTTGAACCGCGAGCGTCAAGAAGCTAAAATAGAATGACAGACAAAAGATCAACTTTTAAAAGGAGAATTAAAAATCGCTTCCAAAACATTGTGATCATAAGAGTTACTTAAACACGATGAATTCGAGTAGAGTTACCTAAGGCAATAGTTAAATGTATCCAAAATATATCTAAAAATCAAATCATAACGGGAAATAAAATCTAATTAATCGGTTTTGTGCCTGGAGTAATAATAATAGAATACGGAGCATCACACATTACAATGAGACCATATATTTCATATTTTCACATCTAATATCACTATCGCTAATGTTTGTTTGGGAAATCACTTCACATCATCTTAATGTGTGGAAACCAAAGTACATTGGAAACCAAAGTACATTGAATCAAAACGAGAGATTATGAAAATGATGTTGAAACCATATTTAATCAACCTCCCATTTGTAATTTGATGATAACCCATTAGAACTGTCTACACGAAAAGGATCCCATTGTAAAACCACGAACCTTAAAAGAAGATAATGAAAATATGTCAAAGCCGAATCATCGTTTCCCCAAGTAACTAATGCTATATCTCAGCTTGAAGAATGCCATTAGACAAGAAGACAGATGTCTACCTCAATGGGAGCTGTTTTAAATACAAACAAACTCCACAGGGAGTAGCGATCATGAAATGTTATCATAGTTGTGTAAAGGGGATTGCTTTGTTCTACTTGTTGCTTAGCAACGTCCTGAAATATCCGAAACGTATGTAATGCGGAAATAAATGAATATATGTCTAGCAGTATGGTGTTATCAATATCCTTTGTCATGCAATAGATGACATATAAAGTTAATTTGATTAAAGAGTAATGCCCTATCGTTTTTGCCAGTGTTTCGAGAACCAAACATAGATTTCTTGTTGTTTTCTGTTATATTAACAGGGCCAAAACCAAAGATTTATTTAAATATGAAATAAATTAATACAATGGAACGTGCTGTGTGTACAGATGCACAAGCATGATGCTTTTACCATTATCCCTTCTCATTCAGTATATTGTACATTAAATGAAAGCCTTTTCCATTTTTGTAAAAGTATTTACGATTTTGAAATAGAAAAATAATGTTATTTTCATTTTAATCTGTGCCATATTTCAAAATTAACTTATTAAGAGAGCAAAAAAGGCCCATACGTTAAGTAAGCTATCTTTGAACTGAACAATTTATTTAAGGTATGTTTATTATACATTGTTCAGAACTTTTAGAGATAATGATATCAGACGCATAGGTTAAAGCCCCTGTGCGAATAAGGAACACAGTAATTTACATACTTTAATACCAGAAAGTAAAAAAAGAAAACGTGAATTAATTGAAAAATCAATCTAAAAGCACATTGTTAATGTTTTGAAACATTGCCTGTGCATTATTCTGTTCAGGACAAAAAAAAAGTTACAATTTAAGGCTTAAAGGGGCAGTAGCACGTTTTTAGGGGGAATATAAGGTGATGTCATGAAAATTAAAATTAATGGTTCCAAATGAAAGACAATGTATTTAAACTAAATGGAGCAGTAATAATTCAAATATAAAATGTAAAGTTCAGCCATGCGATTCCTTTTTCTTACACAAAATGAATTAAAGGTGTTCACACAAAAATGGCCGCCAATGGATTTTGTGTTCATCTTCATACTTTGTCCTCTGACTATGGGTGATTGACTTGTGTGATGAGATTTTTTACACTGTCAAAATAATACATTTAACATTAACTTACAATTATCAGTGAAAATTTTAAAATATAAAATTATAAAAAAACGTGCTACTGCCCCTTTAAAAGGTTAAATTCATGTAGGTCTGTAATAGTGTTTAGTTTCTATCTCTCTTATCCTCAAATTCGTTTTGCCACAATTACAGAGCTATATAGCAAGTTATCATAATATATGCTAAACTATATTACGTGCTATTATTGAAATAATTATTCTAGTAACATGCAACTCTAATAGTAAATGGATATCATATGATATAATACTGAAATTAATACTTTGAACACAAGGTACTTTCGATGTAATCTCGGAGATAACCTTGATTATGAAACATAGTCCATCTGAGTCTTATCTTACTATTGCTATCTAATTATTTGCCACGTCACAATAATAACCAAACACAGTCCAAACAGGAAGCAGCGAGAGCCAAACTTGTACAACACATGGTCACAAGGTCAGGAGAAGGGAGTAGATCCGGTAGGCGGAAGAACTTACTTAAACCTCACCACGACGTATCTCTAACACATACATCCGCCTACTTCATGGGGCAGCATTATAGTGCACAATGACATTATAACATATGATAACAATACAATACATGTATTATTCAGAGGTCCTCGTTTCAATTTCTTTCAGTGGCATTTAGAAACTGTATCAACACGTCACACTCTCAGAATAAAATAGTCGTTGACCACTAAGTATATACTTACGTGTTTCAGGTTTATTCGTCACGTCATATTGTGAGGTTAATAATCAGATTGTTATCATTTCACCTCAAACAGATTAGTCTTGAAATTTAAGTTTACAAGTCTATCGAATGAAACCACTTTAAACATTTTACTTGTATTGTCTGTTATTGTTTTAAGAAACCAAAGTCTTCTTTGAAAAATTATTTCTCCACTTATGTAATAATCATTACTTCGTTTGAACACAAAATGATAAATAACAGGATTGAATTTGTAAAAAGTTAGCAAAATCTCATACATGTATCATATATTGCATGTTTATTGATTTATAAAATAACGATATTCTTCAAAACAAATTCAAACATCAACATTGTTCATACATAGAATATCGGTACAAAATCATCAGAGCCATTACATTTCTATCGTACATTAACAAGGGACGTGCCATGAATCACGATTTCAGGCAGGCTAATTCCCAAATCCTTATCAAGTGTTAGGCACTGTCAGCCCCACAGCCAATCTTTGACAGGGCAGAAATGCGGCGTCTACTAGACCCGTGTGCATCATGCATAATTAATAAACACAACACCAGCTCGCTGCGAAGGCTTTATAATTGTATTATACGCGCGCTTGCCGAGGGGTGAAGAAAAACAACAAGAGGACACACACAGGCTGAAAACAACAGCTCTTTGTCCCCGGGGGGTCTGGGGATATATGAACCCCTCATGCAATGTTAACTAGGTTGTAGCTTGAATTTTACATTTAAAAAATCAATAGATCTTTAAGAAATAGAGGAAGATTATTTGAAAACTCCTACGTTTATACAGGGTAATTGTGGTCGATGTCATTTAAACAGTCATTCTAACATGACACCAAAAACTAGTTTGAAAATACTGCGTTCTGATTGGTTACTCATAAACATTTTGGAGTAATTATTTCACCGATAATCACCTCTAAATATTTACGACCGCTTCACATTCCTCCGCGCACTCATATACAATCTGCAGTGCACTCAACGACGTTCTGTTTACAATATACATGTTGGCGACGACACTTGTCGACATTTTGAAACACCTACAAATTTTAATCGAATAACGAGGTTTTTGGTTCCTGTTTGAAGTGTTTCTTACTGCTTCGCGATGTAAATTAATCACAGGCCACAGATCTATAAACAAAATCAACGATCGCACGCCTCTCATACAGCGATTCATCAAATAAACGGAAGCGACTTTATTCTTTAATGCTGTCAGTGCCCCTACCTCTAATTTACAAGTGACCACTTCTCCTGTCACAGTCTCCCAAACCATGACACAAAATATACCATTCTTGACAACTTCCCCTGAGTTTGAAACAGTTCACCGAAACGTAGTGGACAACTATTTTCAGAGTAACGTCCCTTGATTTGGTCAGTCCTTGTCGCTCTTGTAGGGGTGATGGGTCGACCCATGTATTTAGTTTTAAAAAATCGTAACTTTGACGATATTGAAATCTGTTTTCTATTGATAATATGCTATATATATTACAGATGAGTCTATTTAAACACGTTTTTTCTGTATGTAATGACATTTTAATTGTTATGTGTTCTTTATGAAAGTGGACTGTACCGTTGTTTTGCATGAGAGTGGAACCGGTCTGCACCGGTTTGACCTAATCACATTGCTTTTGCGCAAGTCAAAATAGTTCCACCTTTTTTCACTAATTAGTCATGTTAGAATGGTGATAAATCCATTCTGTTTTCTATTTTGGGGTTGTATGTCGTGCATTCTTTACCCCTAAATAAACATTTCAAACCTCGCAAGCTCGGTTTGAAATTATATTTAGGGGTAAAGAATGCACGACATACAACCCAAAAATAGAAAACAGAATGGATTTATCCCCTAATTTGACATTGTCGGTAATTTTCTAAATCTTAGGGTATGAAACGAAACGCTAAAATTGCTGAATATTAAATAGTGATCGTGAGTATAATTAAGATTTGTACATTCAACCCTGCATATTCAGCATATACAAAGTTGCAAAAGACGGTTGAAAGTTGGACATTCTTAATAATATAATCAATGGCTGAATTTAACTTGGAGGAATAAAATCACATCACATCTTAGCAGAGGTTGTATTCACGCTTATGTAGCATGTTTCTAAAATCTTTAACTTCATTCTAATGAGACACTTCGTTTTGTTCACAGTATTTAATTGACTTTACAATATCAAAACATCAAATATGATCTGAAAGTGACACAGAGTATCTTTCTTAAAATTTGATTTGGTTTTGATAAGCTACAAAATATCTAATATGCTGATTGAAGTTCATATCTCATCATTGGACTTGCAAATATATCCATTTATGCATACTTTCTCTAAAATATGGAAAAAATCAAGAAAACATCTCAAATACGTTTAATATTCCAAATTATGCATCCTATTAATCTACATATTAGTTACAATACCTAATAAACACTATCGAATCGAATATATCTTCCTGTCAGCTTATGACAAGGTTTCAAAATTACGTTTGGCAAATTTCCGCGCGCCACTCCAGCCACATTGTCCGGTTTTCGATCAAAATCCCGACTTTGAATGGCCGTATTTTCGCTCTGATGTACTGATTACCCTTTAACTTGTTATTTTCAGTAAAAGTTAGTGGTTCCCGATGTAATAACATCGATTTCAAAATTTGACATATGTGATCCTATCAACATACTCTGTGTCTCTTTAAGCAATTCAAACATCTCAGATATTAATAAAATGCAGAATGTATGACAGCTTTCGATGAAACTTGAAAAACAACCTTGTGTGTGTCGCAGCAGAAACCACATACAAACAGTTTTACGTTTCACTAATTAATACGTTTCTTTGACGACCGGTTTTCGATCAGGATTGCGACTTTTGTTTCTGTGTATAGTAGCTCCAGTGAACCAATAAGCAGAACATATACTAAAAGGAATCGTCAGTACACGTCGTGAGAACGACACAATTCATAAAAAATAATTGATTCAAGGCACAAAAAATATTTACGTCCTCTAATTATCCTTTGAATTTTGTTGTTGTTTCAAAATTTATTGATCGTTTGTCAAAGTATCTTTCAGATTGTAAAATGATTAAGACATTCCCTATAGGCACTGTAAAGGGGCAATAGCATGTTTTATGGGGAATATAAGGTGACGCCAGGAACATGAAATTAGATGGTTCCAATTGAAAGACAATGTATTCAAACTAAATGAACCAGTTTTACATCAAATATAATTATATAGAGTTTAGCCATGGGACTCCTTTTCTTACACAAACGGAATGGACTTTATTTGAATCTTTATAATTTGTTCTTTGACTATGGATGAATGGTTTGCATAATGGGATTTTGTCCACTTTCAAAATAATACATTTAGCATTAACGTACAATTACCTGGGAAAAAATTAAATTGATATAAAATATTAGAAAAAACGTGTTGGCAACCTGCAGTCTAGCAATCAGATAAATGTACCAAGTTTTTGAACTTGGTCGTTTTCTTGCATGAATTTTCTTATGAAGCTGTTTAGTATTTTTGTAATCGGGTTGGCCTTATTAATTGTACTTCATACCGTATTGCTTCAAATAACGTTACGCATGCCTAGCCCAGAAATGGCTTAAAACGTTCATGTGACCATATATTGACTTTTCATGAATATGTATCTTATGGATAAACGCACGGCTATAAATAAAGCAATGCATTTGACTGTAAATTTAATTTTACAAATATGAATAAACGCGTTGACCAATACTCGACCTCACATACATGTAAATCATCACAAATAATTTCACGAATAGGAACGTTACAACGTTGTAATGCATGTTGTGTCAGGTTGGTAGCAACATGCATATGTATTTGCTGAGTTGAAGAAAGCTATTGGATATTGTATTTTGAGATGTATCTTAAATAATTAATGAAGTTATGTCAACGCTGTACGTGGGATCTGTTATACCATCAGACATGATGAGATTCATGGAGAGAAAAGCGACAAAGAAAAGATTAGGGCCTATAATTAATCCTTGCTGCACCCAGGGATCTGTCAAATCATGCATTACTAACGAAATAACCACTCAGTTTTTAGAACAGGGCGTGTTCACATAAATGTGTGTCAGAGTATATTGATTAAAATAGATCAGGAAATTCTTTGGTTCAAATTTTGTTGTTGTTTTCGAATGTTTTTTCACAAAACATGGTAGTGAAGGAAATTGTAACATTAATTGAAAATTAAATAAATGCACGTGTACATCACTTATTTGAGAGGCGAATAACTTCGAAAAATCGTAGTTATGCATGATTTAAATCAAATCATTGTATCAGATAATAGTCAGTAATTTCAATTTATCTTCATCTATCAAATAATTTTGAGGAAATCACGAATGACGACTTTGATTTTTTATAAACTCAATCAATCAAATTGAAGGCTGAGGGCTCAATATCACAACCATTTCGTTGGTTTGCAGTGCAAATATACAGCTGCGCACCTAAAGTTTGTTCATTTGCCAGTGTATGTTACTGTAAAAAACACGTCATTTGGGTTTCGTTGGGACGTCAATGAAATAGTTTCAGTATTAATGACAACGGATCACCGATTGTCCATATGCTTGATAACCATTCTTAAACCATATTCTTACATTGTCTGGTCACTGGTGCAGAATTTCAAAAATTGGAAGGGGAAATAGTCAGAAAGGGTAATATTTTTGAATTTTCGATTTCTTAATTTTAAATGAAAATGTTCGATATTGACTCCCTGAGATAATTATGGGCATCTTTACATTGACTTAATGCAAATGAACAAATATGACTAATGCCTAAAGCTGTTGATTACTTATGAACGATTTTATAGAGAAAAGACATGCCAAATTACATGGTATTTGCACTAAAATTAAAGGTAAGTGAACAAAGTTAATGTACGAAGCTATATATTACAATAACTGAGAGATAACCTCTCACTCGTCCCTCGTATTATTTCTGGTCTGAGTACTGCACGATCGTGGTAGTTTTTAATGAAAGGGATCGAAATATCTCTATAAAACGGCAATTAATATTTAATGCATCGACGGAATCTGAAATTTGAAGCATTACAATGGCAATAAAGTATTCACAAATAATAGACCACATATTCATTTATATACATCTAGGAAAATCCTGATTTATGGAAATGTCTTCTTAGAAATAAGTCAAAGCTGACATCTTGTCGCCTCACACGGGTTTGAAAGTAACTCTTACATTTTACCTCAGTGTGAATTTTAAAGTCACCGAGTAATTAATTTGCGATCTGCATTGATACTCAACTGAACGTCGTTTAATATCAATTAAGTTGACATGCACAAATGTCTAAATAACTACTGATCTTTGGACCTGTTGATATACAGGTCTACTTTCTATCATCATTCATATTTAGTTAATTACGTTGTGAATGATATATCTAGATTAGGTTTTAAAATCTTATTTAAATTAAAAACTTCGTTATGTTGGTATATCGTTATACGTGGAGTAAAATGTAATTTTTCGGACTCATAAATGCATTTTGGTAAATGAATTGTATGGTCCATGCCGACCTGCTGAACGAATTGAAGAGAATGCCCTCAACAATGGAATCTAAACACGTATGAATTTCTTTCCGTCTAATGCATCATCAGGGTTTTATTTGGACACATTGCTCCTTTAAAAAGATCAAAGACAACACCATTCATTGCTGTGCACTCATCAATTCCCAACTGTCCATGGAACCCAACTGGTGTGCTTTTACCACGATGATGCTGTTAAGTGCTGCGGGGAAATAACTTCGGAATTTATCTCATCCATGAATTTAATCTAATTTGGTTTATTGCAGCAGGACTGTCGGGCTCATCAGCATTAAATGTCAAACAGTTAGTCGTCTCTTGGTATTCACTGTCTGAATGAATACTATGCTTCAAGTATATATATCAAGCACACACCAACATTTCACTTCAAAAGACCACGTTTTAGTTAATTAAAACTGTCGTGTAAATATAAGACTTTTGAATGTCATAGACTAATCTTGGTTACATAACTGCATAATCAATATTCCTCTTATGAAATAAAATAAAATATATAGTCTCTAGCTTTCAATGTTGATTTCAACAGCACAGTGAAACCCGAAACCTGATTAGAAAAAAAACCATTGCAGACACAAGCAAACGATTGGCTGCAACTGAGAGGAGATATTGACGTTAATACATTTGCTGGTATAATTCTTAGCATTTGAACATATTCCGCCATACAAAATATGGCAATCAAGGTTCACTATAAACAACGAATTCGATCTATCTGTGGTTAATAATCAACAGGAAAATAACAGCCACGTCAAAATGTGGTTGTCATTGTTACTATTATTTCACTTTTATAATCAGGCTTTGGACTACTTCAGACAGACGAACTCGAAACCAACAACGTTTTACATTGACAAGTTTATGCGTTTGTGAAAGAAACATTGAACGCATTAGAAACAACGAAACAATAGGTTATTAATTGATTTAGCAATCTCAAATGTTATGCATGCTGCAGTTTTAAAAATATATTATCTTATTGGCAATAGATGTTGATGAAAACCGTGACAATAATAAAACACTGTGCATAACCGTACACCGGAATTAGCGAGGTGGACGGCGAAGAAGTGTTTCTAGCGAGGAACGTGGCAAGATCACATAGAACGGATTTGCTTTGTCAACTTTTCCCCTACACATAGATTTCAATACTATTGACATTCTCTCCCAACAGAGGCAGATCAAGTCATTAAATGTTGATTGAGCTTTGATCTTTTTAGACCAAATCCGAGGGTTCCGGCTGTTTCCCCTGTCGAGAAATATTTGCATCACAAACAATTTGGATTTTGATCGCAAATGACAACGCTTCTCACATGATTCAGTAGCCAAAATGATGATTTTAGAACAGTGTCGTTGATGAACCAAATTTGATTGCCTTCATTTAGTCATCTCTAATTCTAATCCGCAAACTCGGCTAATAAGAACAGAGGCTGTATCAACATTTAATGACTTGATCTGCCTCTGTTGGGAGATTATGAACTATTGGATAATACATCATTTCATAGGAAGAGATAACAAATATATTGATAAGAACATCATTGCTCGCAACTGTAAAGAGGTATTTCATTCGAGGTTATTACCTGTAAACGAAACGATATACATACATTTTACAAAGTATACGTTCTTAAAAAGAGAGTTTCGATCAAGATCTCCATAAATATTGGCCTATTCTAAACTTGACTTTGACTGAACAAATTTCTTTAACACTTAATAAAGTCATAAACGTTAACAAAGGTACATAAAAATGATGATTTATTATTTATTAACTAAGTTTCAGTATAACATGAATAATTTTTAACTATTGAATTAAAAGGTTTTGTAATTTTATGGAAGTATAAATGTTTTAATTCGTGAAGTTGTAGGTTTTGCTGTAAAAGACACACCAAGAGTATTGACCGAAAACGCTCTTCCTGTATTTGGATAAACATATTAACTGAAGCTTTTGTCACGATAACCTTATATTATACATTGCGTGAGTGAACAAAGCATCATTTCTACTGAAGGGAGGTTGAACTTCTATCTGTCGTTTCCATTATACCATGCTGAAACACAACCACCTGTTAGGATCTAGTCGTCACGCAAGACTAATTAATAGAAAGTGGTGTCAGTAATGCTAAATTCGATATTTGATAGAATTCTACATTTAAAATATAATTGACTATAAAGTTGTCATTTAATCATCCATTCATTAGACCTTTTCCTTTAGGGCATTACAATAACGAGTAGATTCTGGTAATGGCGTTATGAAACTGATCCATCTCATTTCAAAATGTGGACCATACAATCCGAAATTCTAAAACGAGTCAAGCTTGCCTTTACTCTGCAATTCAAGATAAGATTAGACTTTATTATCCCAGAGGAAATTCTTTTTACATCAAAGCTACCTCACATATACATGGCACACATTGTAAATAATTATTCCGTCCATAATTATGATCTAGTTTATTCTTCAAGAACTAATGTAATAATTTAGTAATTGTCCATTTCGAGAAGTACATTTCACCTTTTTTGTATGACTTTCATATACTATCATACTTTACATCAAATAACAGTCAATTGTCTCTACTTTATCGACAAATGTACTAAATTTGAAGGAGTTTTGACTTAAGATTGCAATGTTTATTTATGAAAATATGATAAAGAATAACAAACATAAATCGTTAATGGAAATTTGAAAATATATATTTCTCAATGTTATTGTGCAAATAATGTAAACCATTTTACTACGTGTATGGATAGTAGATAAGTATGTTTTTTAATTGTTATTTTATATATATTGACATTCTCAAAAAAAATGTATGTCAAGCCATTGTTGAAATAGAAATGGTGATTATTATTATCAGAAGATTTTGTTCTATGATATTACAGAAGATTATTTATTGCGATATATTAACAACACCATAAAATTCAACGCTCATTTGAGAAACAGATACCCTGCTAAGATCTCCAACAGCACCTGATTAGAGAGAAATTAAATTTGCATAATTAATGCCTGAACAGTTGCAAGTGCCATAGTGATATAATCATGTATTTGTCACTAGCTAAGGTTTTTGTAAAATACTTAGTTGCGAATGATATGTATAATCATTTCACTTAAAAGTAATATAATACGTATTTTCTGTGATGTTGGTTTTCCTTGTATTTTTACTTATGTAACAAGGGCAACTTATTGGAGAAAATCCATACAATCATTCTTTACTATAAATTGCATAATTAATGCCTGAACAGTTGCAAGTGCCATAGTGATATAATCATGTATTTGTCACTAGCTAAGGTTTTTGTAAAATACTTAGTTGCGAATGATATGTATAATCATTTCACTTAAAAGTAATATAATACGTATTTTCTGTGATGCTGGTTTTCCTTGTATTTTTACTTATGTAACAAGGGCAACTTATTGGAGAAAATCCATACAATCATTCTTTACTATAATTAATTTTGATAACTGCAATGAATTTATCAAATGTGTTTTTCTGACACACTGTTTATTCATAAAGATTAACAATACTGATGGGATTGTGAATATGCATTGCTTCGTCCTAACAATTTTTTTCAAAAATATAGACATGCAGAGAACGTATTAACCAAATTTTGACTTCAAGTATCAGCGATTTTAAGATATATTTTGTGAAACACATCTCCATCATATAATTTTACATAATGGTTATGAGAGCAATAGATATTATTCTTTAGGAAAACTAGGTTTATGTTTATTTGAGGACAAACGCAAACGGACAAATCAGAATTCAAACATGACCGAGTGAGTGAGTGAGTGAGTTATTGTTTAGCGCCGCTTGGGCAATATTGCAGCCATTAGCGGCGAGAAAGTTAATGAAATTGCCTAAATATGAAAATGATTGCAAAAGCAGAAAATGGAACAGCGCGAAGGCTGAAAAACATCAGCATAATATCACAAAGTTGTTAAAAGCTGATATATAGTATTAAAATTTATAACTCTTCAAAAAGCTCGATTTCCTTAAGAAAATCTAAAATACGGTGTTCACCGAAGTGATAAAAAAGTTGTGAAATGGAAATATTAGGGTAAAATGTTTCCCTGATTTGGGCTGTGTCCCAACACTTACACAATATGTGTTTAACAGTGAGGGGACATTGACAGGGTATACACATAGGGGGATCTTCCCCCTTTAAAAGATAAGAATGAGTTAAATGAGTATGTCCAATACGACATCGTCGTCGGACACAAGCTTCCTGCCGGGTAAAAGAAGAAAGAGATTTATAACCTAAATGAGGTTGAATGGTATGAAGTTTGTTATGTTGTTGCTGGTCCCATTGGGACCTCCAACGCTGTTTAATGTAGGATTTAATAGCTGGTTTTGAATCTGTATATGGAACTTTAGTTGGTGAAATAGTTTTGAAGTTTAAAGCTGCCTTCGCGGCTGTATCAGCTTTATTGTTGCCTCTAATACCCATGTGGCTAGGAAGCCAGCAAAAGACAATGTCGCATTGAAGAAAGGTATTATGAAGTTTTAGAATATCTCTGATCACGGGGTGATCAGTTTTACAGTTTTTGATAGCCTGCAAGCAGGACAAGGAATCAGAGAAAATAATGTAATCATTTGGAGTTGAATTTTGATGTGCTGAATGGCCTTCAGGATGGCCTTTGCTTCAGCAGTAAAGATACTGCTGCCGTCATGCAGCCTTGAAGCGTAAGTTGTTGAAGGTGTAACAGTTGCTGCTGCAACTGTAATGCCATCCTTAGAGCCATCAGTGTAAATTGCTTTGTAATCTGAATAGAAATCGCGAAGCTCATTGAAAGCCTGCAGGAAGATTAATTGATTGGTGTTAGATTTTTTGTGTGTGCTTAAGCTAAGATTAACACGGGGCTTGACCAATTGCCATGGAGGAGTGGCAAGCAGACCATATTCTGCTATTGTTGTTAAATCAATATCCGATTCTTCGACATGCTGTTGAAGGCGGATTCCAAGAGGTGGAATTGCTTTTGGCTTTGAAGCATACAACTGCTGGTATTCTGGGCTGAATACGCAGTTGTAGGCAGGATTTGAAGGATTTGATTTAAGTTTTGTTATATATTGGAGTGCTAGCTTGATGCGCCGATCTGCTAGAGATGGCTCATCACCCTCAACATAAAGGCTTTCGACAGGTGAAGTTCTAAAGGCCCCAAGACAAAGTCTGAGACCCTGGTGGTGGATTGTATCTAGCATTTTGATATAAGAGGGGCGGGCAGATCCATAGATTATGGATCCATAATCGAGTTTAGAGCGGATGAGAGATCGATAGAGATGAAGAAGAGTTTCTTCATCTCCACCCCATTTAGCGTTAGATACGACCTTTAGAAGGTCCAAAGCTTTAAGACATTTAGCTTTAAGGTTTTTTATATGAGGGATGAATGATAATTTACTATCAAAAGTAAGACCAAGAAACTTGGCCTCAGGTACGACCTTGATTGGAGCTTTATCCAGAAAAAGCTCTGGATCTTTGTGCATTTTGCGCATATTGCAAAAATGCACACATGATGTTTTAGCTTTGGAAAACTTGAAGCCGTTTTCCAAAGACCATTTGTGGATTTTATTTAGACAGAGCTGCAGCTGCCGCTCAATTGATGGCATATTCTTGCCTCTGCAAGA
Organism: Steromphala cineraria; assembly: GCA_916613615.1. Lineage (NCBI taxonomy): Eukaryota > Metazoa > Mollusca > Gastropoda > Trochida > Trochidae > Steromphala > Steromphala cineraria. Next base: position 35,219,202 of record OU744721.1, read on the forward strand.
AACTCCAAAATCGTCCACAAAAAGTGAACCATCTGTGTGATCGTTTAATACTTTAGCCAAGCTATTGATTTTAATGCTGAATAATGTAACTGATAGTATACTTCCTTGCGGGACACCCATTTCTTGATCAAAGAATTCAGAAAGAGTGGAACCCACACGGACCTTGAATTGGCGATCATGTAAAAAATTTGAGATAAAATGAGGCATTCGACCCCGCAGGCCGAATTCAAATAAGTCTTTGAGGATGCCATGCTTCCATGTGGTGTCGTATGCTTTTTCCAAATCGAAAAAGATTGACACAGCATGTTGCTTATTGATAAATGCATCTCTTACGAAAGATTCTAATCGAACAAGATGATCAGTTGTACTTCTTTGTTTACGGAAACCACATTGAATGTCAGTAAGTAATTTGTTGGTTTCCAAGTACCAGACAAGACGATCATTGATCATCCGTTCCATAGTTTTACATACGCAACTAGTTAAGGCTATAGGACGATAGTTTGAAGGATCTGTGTGATCCTTTCCTGGTTTAGGAATGGGGACGATGGTGGCATTGTGCCAACAAGATGGAAAGTCACCCGTTTCCCATATATTATTATATACCTCAAGCAAAACCTCAAGGCAAGATTCTGGTAGATGTTTTAACAATTGATAATGGATATTGTCAGGACCAGTAGCTGTATCGTGAGCCTTGGAAAGTGCTGTTTTAAGTTCTGACAAGGAGAAGTGCTCATTATAGTCCTCCCCATTATCAGATTTGAAATTAGGTTTTCGTTTTTCTTGAACCTTTTGATATTTTTGGAATTGAGGAACATAATTTGCTGATGAAGAATTTTTGGAAATGGTTTCTGCCAACTTATTGGCAATGTCGGTTTTAGCTGTAAGGAGGTCACCATTGACCTTGAGATGTTTTATTGTTGATTTAGAACCTTTGCCTTTGATTTTACTAATCATATTCCAGACTTTGCTCATAGGCGTTCTGGAATTTATTTTTGAGACATAGCCTCGCCAAGATTTGCGTTTTTCTTGATTGACTGTGCGTCGAGCCTTGGCCCGGGCTTTGCGGCAGCCATCAAGATTACCTGGAGTTGGATGTTTATTGAACTTGCGTTCAGCCTTTTTGCGGGCTTTGATATCTTGCCTGCAAGTATCATTAAACCATGGTTTAACAATACGAGGATTGGATGTTGATTTAGGAATAGTTTCCTCAGCAATTTCTATTAATTTATCTGAAAATGTTTGAATAGGATCTTCAGATTTTAATATTGATTTGAAATTTATGTTTTCCCTGCAGAGGGATGAAAATGTATCCCAGTCTGCTTTTGCAAATTTCCACTGAGTGTTCTTCAGGTGAAGGCAGTGCAGGCTCCAGTACCACTGGAAAGTGATCACTACCACACATATCCTCGTGGACTGACCAAGTGAAATCGTTAAGCAAAGATGGGTCAGTAATTGATAAATCAATTGCAGAATATGTTCCTGAAGCAGGATGCAAGTAAGTATTTGTCCCATCATTAAATAATGAGAGACCATTATTGTCAAGAAAATCTTCAACTTTTTTACCCTTGTCATTGGTGGAATTACTTCCCCACAAGGGGTTATGACTATTAAAGTCCCCAAGAATGACACATGGCTTAGGGAGTTGTTGAAATAGGTTATCAAGATCTTGCAATCTAAGGGTATCTGATGGTGGAACATATATTGAACATAGTGTTATGGTTTTAAATAAGCTGAGTTGTACAGCTACAGCTTGGAGTTTTGTTTTGAGAGGGATTTGACTGTGAATCACTCCTTGTCGAACAAGGACTGATGCACCACCCTTGGCCTTTTCTAATTCCGCTGAAAAGGCATTATAGAAAGTAAAGCCACGCAAAGTGGTATTATCCGATTGTTTAAAATGGGTTTCCTGCAAGCATATTGCCTGAGGATTATATGATTGAGCAAGTAAGGAAAGCTCATTAAAATTGGCTTTAAAACCACGACAATTCCATTGGAGAATTGCCATAATTAATAAAAATGTGGAAAATATATACATTTTAAAATTATTCTAGGAGCCTGGAGAGCTTGCGCCCACCTGGATCCTCAGAAGATGCTCTGTGCCGCGATGGAGAGCGACTTGTTGACCTGGAAGGACATGGGGATTCGTCCATGTTCTCGTCCAGGTCCTGGAACCTGTTTGAAACACTGACAGGGTTCTTGTCAGCCTTTGAGACCCTGTCAGTGGTTTTGTGCTTATTTGAGTTCCTGTTTTTGTTTTTCTTTTTGTTTTCATTTGATGGAGAAGGAGGAGATTTAGGAGCCAAAGGAGTTGTTGGGATATTAGGGTTGTATATTGAGTTTTTATCAGAAGTGGTCATGGTGATGTTGTTGTATGTTTGAGTTTGAATAGTGTTAGGTTTTGCTAGTTGAGGTTTATATTTGACTGGCTTTGGTTGATTGAGCCAGGTGGTGTCAGTCTGGATGGCAACTGATGCCTTTGATTTTGGAGTAGCTGCAGCTGCAGCGTAGGAAGCTTTCTCATTTGCAGAGAACAGTTTCCTGGCCTCCGCAAATGGGATATTTTTTTCAGATTTGAATTTAATTATTTTACTTTCTCTGATGAAAGTAGGGCATTGTTTGGAGGACGCCATGTGGGGCCCTTTGCAGTTTGGACACATGTGAGGAGCTTCACAGGTGGAACTATCATGGTCCCCCTTGCCACATTTCTGGCAGACCGTGCTACCGCGGCAAGAGCGGGAACCATGTCCAAACTTCTGGCACTTAAAGCACCGAAGTGGGTTTGGAATGTATAGTTCCACCTTGATAAGAAGATACCCAGCCTTGATGTTAGGGGGAAGTGTTGAAGTACCAAATTCCATCAAATAGGTGTTTGATGGAAAGGTCTTGTTCTTTTCTTTATCCTTGTATGTGAATCTCTTCACATGTGTGATGCCTTGGGGTTTGAGCTCTTCCACAAGCTCGTCCTCGGACATGTCGGAAAGGACCCTGTCCCTGTCACGAACAATGCCCTTGCAGCTGTTGAGAGAACGGTGAGGGGCGACTTTAACAGCCACCCCAGCAAAATTTTTGAGTTTGAGAAGATTTGCAGATTGTTGGTGAGTATTACACTCAATAAGAAGAGAGCCAGTGCGCAGTTTGGTAATGTTTTTAACTGTACCAGCAACTCCTTTGATTCCTTTTTCAATAGCAAAGGGATTAAGCTTAAGTGGCTCGCCACCATTGCTGCCTCCCTTCATCATTAAGAATCTTGGCCATGATTTGTTTGATTCCTCATCCGAAGATGAGGACGTTGATAATGCCTCAGTTTTGCGCTTCTTAAGGGATGCCATGGTTATTTTTAGGTGTCTCGCCAGTGCTGCTCCCCACCCTCCACGGAGTCCAACAAGGGGATGCCAAGTGTTTGTGGGTCTCCAACAAACTGACACCAGGGCTACAGCACTGGCATACTCCAATATGAGCGTTGCCAATGCTCTACTGGATTGACCCATTGGCCACTGCCGTCTTGGTGTTTGTAAATGGAGAGTTGAATTGATAAATAAGGTTTTGTTAGAGCGATTTGAAATAATAGATGAATAAGTTTGATTGTTTAGTTAGTTAAGAAAACTGGAATGCAGATTGCGAAAGATTGAGAGAGCTTATAAAAAGTAGAATAAAACACCAAGGGCTTAGCATGACCGCCGATTGATCAGACCGGGCCCATCTGACCACCTGTCTAACTGAAGTTAGGGTCGAAGTGGTGTGTTGGCGGGCACACCCGCAGGCATACACCAACCTCAACCACCAGAATCCCTTCCTCCACCGACACAGGTCGCAGTCCACGGCAAACAGACCGCCCCATTTTAGTCGCCTCATACGACAAGCATGGAGTACTGAGGCCCTATTCTAACCCGGGAGCCCCACGGGGGCAAACATGACCGAAGTTCTGTCTATCTTAAGATAGGTTAAATAAGATATCTTAAGCATAATTAGCTTTTTATTTAAGCACATTTCGCCTTTAAAAAAATAAATGAGTTTTAATTATTGCTTTAAACTCATCAATGCTCGTTGACAAGTATCAACAAAACCGAACTGGTTTGCTTGCGTTAAAAGAGAAGCCTTATCATAAACTGTTTGCTTGTCACTTTTCCTGTGTATTTGTTAAATATATTATGACATTTTGTCTTTATTTGGGAAAATAATGCTGATCAATCAAGAACTTTGATGCTGTAAACTGCTGAAGTGAAATAACTTTGGCAAGTATTTTATCCACAATTGAACTTGTAATTAGAATCCGTATAAAATGCATTAAATGTCTAGCTGTAAGTTGTCTCGTAGTGTTACTGTTTATATCAAACGTGTCAACAAACTGAATTATTCAAAAGGTGAAGGTGAACTCTGTTTGATAAGGGTCTATGTACGTAGGTACGATGTTCTGCCTTTTTTTCCATACTTTAAAAATGACATTTGATGAAAGAAACTGAATATGTTTGCAGTTGTAAGCTTATTTTAATAATCATATTATATTATATATATATACATATCATATTATTGCAAACATTATCCTAATATGTTCTATTAGTAGAAGTTTTTGATTTTTAAGGGGCAGTAGCACGTTTTTAGAGGGAATATTAGGTGATGTCAGGAAAATTAAAATAAAATGGTTCCAATTGAAAGACAATGTATTTAAACTAAATGAGGCAGTAATAATTCAAATATATAACGTAAAGTTAAGCCATGCGATTCCTTTTTCTTACACAAAATGAATTAAAGGTGTTCACAAAAAATGGCCGCCAATGGATTTTATGTGAAATCTCATAGTTTGTCCTCTGAATATGGGTGATTGACTTGTGTAATGAGATTGTTGACACTGTGAATATAATACATTTAGCATTACCTTACAATTATAAGTGAAATATTTAAAATATAGACTTATCAAAAAATGTGCTACTGCCCCTTTAAAGTCTTCCCTAGCAATGCCTAACGAAAAGATAGATTGTGGTGAAACGTGTGTACAGTATTATATATGATAAATTCATGATGTATACATGTGTACAACGCTGTTCAATTAATAATGTTAATCTAGTGGTCTTGTGTAGTTAGAGCAATTTCTTGTTTAAGTCATACAGGTGATAAAACCAACAACGTCGGAAATTTCTATTTTACCTCAGTGTGTTTTCAACGTGTACTGCAAAGAACATTCTTAGGTAATGGGATAATCATTACGAACGTTGGTAAACAGTTTAACATTGTACATGTAATCGTTGTATTCGGTCATTAGTTGTAAGGGCAATGACTATCATACAAAGTGTTACAATGGAAAATCGAAAGTTTTTATCTTCAAAGTGTGCTATGCGTCGTCTTGGAACAACCAGGTTTTATTATTGCAAAATTCCTACTCTCAGCTTATGCGCCATGCTTTTGTCTGCATTTTGTAATGTGTTTTTTGTGTAATTTTTTATCGATATTATGGACTCATTTCAGATTATCCAAAACTTTTGATTAAGAATAAAAAAATAATAGTGATGTGATTTCCATGTATTTAGTGATCGATACTATATAATCTTTTCAGATTTCCTGATTGGGTTGATTCAAGGAAAGACAAAATGAAATAATTGTATATTTCTAGGTAATGTTTTGTGAAATGTTTATTTCCTTACACAGATGAATTGAATACTTAGAAATCAGAGTTGAACATGGTAAATTCTCATCTGTAAAGCTTAAGCAATCACGATCCAGTTGCAAAGAAATAGCATTGATTGCTCAATTACTTGGGAGCTAGCGTGCCTGTACATTTCCTTTCCTTAAATAAAAGGCAATTGCGTCTTAAACACGAGAACTGTGTCTTCGTTTGTATTGAATTTTCTAGTTAAAGAACAACCCTAATTCAGTCAAAGAAACAAATCTCTTCGTTGGAAATTGACCTTGGTTGATAACAAAACAAGAGAAAAGTGAACATGGCTCTGCTTTATACGAGATAGGTCAAAAGACAAAACTTCTGAAACCAAACTTTCATTCATCTAGGTGTAATAAGTGTTCTATCGAAGCATCAAATCTGTCAATCGCTCTAAGACTTAATGCAGAATCAAAGGCCATAATTCCATAAAAAGTAATACTTAAAAAAAAAGCATTCGGACGCGATCAAGGATATTATCAGGTTATCCAAAAGCAAAATTTCATTTACCTAGGTGTAAAGGTTTCTGAGAAAATTCATTGTTGGATAATGTAATGGTTAACAAGCATGAGAAGTTTAGAGTTTTTTGGAATGATCGTTTCATACTCCTGCTTACTTCGTAGCGAGGGGTTAAAGTATGTATTTTGAAATGGTCATTTTCGAATCATATATGCCATGTATATGTATGCGTCTTGCGTTAGAGATCTCATTAATAAATTCATGTTAGGTACACATCGGGTGAAAGAAGCAAGGTCCTGCGAAAGTACACATGCAATGTAACATTGAATTGAAAAAAAAAATACAACAGAAAGATTTGTAAATATCGATCTCTTTCTTGCAGGCTCCAGACAGTCACATAAAACTGAAGCAAGTATCGAGTTAACAATGTAATAGACATTGCGTGAGTAATAGTAATAGTATCCTTTCTTCCGAAGGGTCATTGAACTGGTTTGAGGTTCGTGCATGCCACACTTAACCAAATTTCAAAGTCATTATGTAAGACATTGATATACTCTTATGAAACACTTGGTTTGTTATATGTTTGATATTGTTTCCATTCAGAGATGCATTTATTAGCATATTGCCTTTTCTTAAAAAAGTGTCATTGATTGTTATGTGGATTGTTATGCTTCGACAAATACAACTGTAGGTTTTGATGAGTTTCTCATTCACATTCAATTTATTCTTTATACTTAGTGATTTACATTTACCCATATCATGACCATAATGTTGATTTTACCTGTTGATTGGGGTACATTGGACCTAATTTTAAGTTTAAGCATTTAAGTTAATTTCAAGTTGTCTAAAGCGTCTAAAAGCTTTTATATACATGACACTTTTCAAGATTTATAAAAAATGACAATCTTAAAGCAAATTGTACCCACATACCCTTTTGATCATTTGCGAAAATGCCTTAAGCATTGGCTTCACAAATTAAACATGCAGAGACAGAGTAAAATGTGAAAGAAAAGTTTAGAACAAACCACTGGTTTTAATTGAAAAAAAATCTATTTGATTGTATATGCACCAATTTATTCTTTCAGTGTGTACGTTATTGACTTTATTCCAAAAAGTGGACTTATTTGTAACATCGATACACATTTTCGCTACGTTAGCGTATATAATTTTACTCAACTACGTTAGCGTACAGTATTTTACTTCACTTCGTTAGCGTATAGTATTTTACTTCACTTCGTTAGCGTATAGTATATTGCTTCACTACGTTAACGTATAGTATTTTACTTCACTACGTTGGCGTATAGTATTTTACTGCACTTCGTTGGCGTATACATGTAGTATTTTACTTCACTTCGTTAGCGTACATGTATAGTATTTTACTTCACTTCGTTAGCGTATAGTATATTGCTTCACTACGTAAACGTATAGTATTTTACTTCAATACTTTGTGGTATAGTATTTTGCTTCACTACGTAGCGTATAGTATTTTACTTCACTACGTTAGCGTATAGTATTTTACTCTACTACGTTAGCGTATATTTTACTTAACTTAGTTAGCGTATAGTATTTTGCTTCAAAATGTGAGCGCATAGTATTTTACTACGTTTCGTTAGCTTATATCATTTTGCTTCACTACGTTAGCGTAACGTATTTTACTGCACTACCTTACCAAATTGCTGCTTCACTACGTTAGCGTGTACCTCTATAATCTGCGTTACGTTGTGAAGCAATAGAGATCTTAATTTATTGAGACTAACAAATGATGCTATATACAGTGATTAGGTACGGTTAGACAGGAATTGAATCTAATGCGTTTTATTTGGACGTACTCTTTGAGGTAATCAGCATTATATGTCAGACTGTAAGTTGTATATTTGTATGTAATGTCTGGATGAATCCATTGTGTCAGTGAATGCAATATTTACAATGAAGAAAATAGACCTTCAGTCTTGATCAAACTTTATTTTCCACCAGGCTTAGTTCAGACAATATATGACTTTTGTGTATCTTCTTAAACTTTCCAGACCAGACTATTTAGTTAGTAGGAGTTTTATCAAATACCTTTCAACTTAAATGAAATAAGATGAATCATTATATTTTACATGATCCATTAGTTTACGTCAATGCACTAACACTCTCAGTTTTATATAAAAATGAAATGAATGATAAATTCGAGTTCTGTGCATCTTGGTTTATCAACAATATTAATAAATGTTAACAAAATTATTTTCTATTCAAAGGTTTATTTGCTTATACAACAGGGGTTTTTTTCATACAAAAAGGGTAATTGTTGCACTTTTATGGCGTTTGGTAATGAAAGGGAATCGTCAAATTATATATTTTTTTATTGATATATGATTCGATCGAACTATTCGTGTTCAAGAAATATTTGCAAGTATAAAGCTTATCTGAACATTTATTTCTTAACAGTCAATCTCTCAATTCAAAACAAAATAACAACCGGACAAATTGCAATAATCAGACTCTCATTTCTATGTATGAATCACATATGGATGAGCAATAATCATCACTTAATATTGATAACACCAATCAGGCACTTTAATTTTGTAATTACAGTATAAGGTGTTAGCCAACAAATTGTTTGGTTATCCCTAATCAAATTGTTCCCTCGAAAATGAGTAAACTACACAGAAATAATAATAATATAGCCAACAGATCTGTAGGCTTGAACATAAACGAACAGATCTACATTTCAAATTTTAAAGGGGCAGGAGCAAGTTTTTTGACAATTTTTATTTCAAATTTTCCCCTGACAATTGTATGTTAATGCTCAATGTATTATTTTGATAATGTCAACACTCTCATTACACTAACAAGACATCCATACAGGGAAAAACACATAAATTCCATTCCATTCCATTTGTGTAAGAACAGGGAATCGAATGGCCGAACTTGATATATGTGATTTATTACTGCTTCATTTAGTTTAAATACATTGTCTTTCAATTGGAATAATTTATTTTCATTTTCCTGACATCACCTTATACACCCCCCCCCCCCTAAAACGTACTACTGCACCGTTAAAAAGACAAAGCAGCATGCAGAAAACAGATCACCCTATTATTGTTTTCAATCCTGACACAGAGAACAAATACGTATAAGGATCAACATGTCATAAAAGTCATAAAAATAAAAATAAATAGTATCCACCTGTTCAGATAAGATATTGGCATTCCAAATGTTAATCTATCAGACCTAATTACTCTTGGGAAAACGTCTTCCATGTAAATACTTCATGACCATGTAAATAAATACATTGTTGCTGATGAATAGATGAGATGACATGCATTTTCGAAGTGTTTGGGCTTAAGATCTTAATCTTGGATATTTAAAACTGTGTTAGCTAAACTAAAACAATGCACAATTGAAACTTGTCTATTAGTGTATTTATAAATGTCACATTGACATTAAGTTAAAAAAAATCTTGACACATGTATGCTTTATTCCCGATTCATTTAACTAACGCGTGGTGACGCAATCCTCTTAATGATTGTGATTAATGTAACACTGGAAATAATCTGACAAGTCTTTGTATAAATACATCTCCAGTATTGTTTGATGTGTCTGACAAATCACCTTTCAATGCTGTCTGAATGTCAATCTTTGAAGATAATAATTAATGCTAACCTTTAAGATTTAGTTATTTTCTCTACCTTAAAGGGGCAGTAGCACGTTTTTTTTATCATTTTAAATTTTAAAATTGTCACTGATAATTGTATGATTTTGTTAAATGTTTGATAGTGTCATAAATCTCATTACACAAGCCAATCAGCCATAGTCAGAGGACTAAGTATGAAGATTCGCATAAAATCCATTTTTATGTGAACACCTTTAATTCATTTTGTGTAAGAAAAGGGAATCGCATGGCTAAACTTCACCTTATAAATGAATTAGAACTGCTCCATTTAGTTTCATTACATTGTCTTTCAATTGGAACCATGAGTTTTCGTTTTCCTGACATCACCTTTTATCCCCCCTTAAACGTGCTACTGCCCCTTTAAAATACGTTGATCTATTAGAATGTCTTCCAAAGAGTGAACAAAACTCTACAACCTTGGAACTTTTCAAAGGTAAATATTATACTAGTAGCATTGTGTCTTGTTATGAAACATTAACTGAAGAGACTTCATAAGAGACTCAACAACACGCTTGTGTTGATATATGACTCATACTGGAAAATCTACAGTAAGTGCTCATTGGCTATTATCAATAAAGATTACAAAAAAAAGGAATCAGCCAAAGATCGACTTCTCTATGCTTATGACATCCTGGCATTGAATTCAATACTGTTGTAAGACTTGTTATATTGAATAACTTGATCCAGACAAGTTAAAATGTTAGGCTGAAAACATAAAATGTGGGCGTAAAGGGCGAAAATCAGCCTTATCGTAAGATGAAGTTGAACTGCAGACTAAAGGATACATCAGAAAAGAGACATGTAAGAGATCCAGTTTTGCACACAACTGCTGAACAAAATCTTGCTTTATTGCCAATAATTTCCTATGTAAATCATAATTTTTTTAGAAATTTGTAATTTTCACCATCTCATAACAGAATACTTTACAAACATAACCTTCCGATTATATAAGGGTGTTTGTCTACAAAATGTATACAAGGTACAATGTACATATATGATTCCAGCTTGAAATAATTCTGAAACTGGCCAAAAGATACATGGGGTCAAAATTGTGTTTTGTACGTGAGGATGGCTTTTTGATTTTATGATTGATATTTCGTTATTTACCATAAATATTTTAAAAATATTTGATAAACAAATCTAAAACATTTAGATTTTTTACCCACGATTTTACTCCTTCCTGAAAATATATGAAACATTTATATTTTACCCATATGATTACACGTATAAGATAAAATTCGTGTTACTTTGGTAATACCGAATGGTATTATCAGTTGTAAATTGTGATTGTCTTCTCTATTCCATTGGCGACCAGAACTGAACAAAGGTTATCAAGCCTGAATTATCAAACGCAGCGAACGTAATCGACTCATATATTTTTGCCCTTTATCAAAATATGGTCAATATGTCGACAGATGAATGACGAGAGTATTATTATTTAACGATGGAATCGGAATCCGTTTTGGCATCAAATTGATTACGCTTTTGACTATAGTGCCAACCAGATATCAATTGTCTTCATATATAAGTCCTATGATAAAGTGATGAAATTTCTAACGCATCTTGTTCAGTTATTTGATTATATGTAATATCAAAATTAAGAAATTTCGCTCACAAACCTCAACACAAAAGTGTTTTCACCCTAGAACTAGAATTTGTCTTAAATCAGATCCAGTTCTAATTTACATTCTGTTATAATAATACTCTGCGGCGAAATGAAGAGACGGTTTTTCTAGAGAATTACAAATGCAATCGATAAGAATTTTTGAAAATCCATTACATTATCAAATACACATTTGCACCGTCAAAAGAAAAAGAGTCAGACTACTTAAATTCACATTTGTTAGCTTCAGGCATATAAAATATGACATCAAGGGTGGAAATCCTCAGATTCGTGACAGAGACAAATAATATTTAAAGCTTCGAAGAGATATTTTGGATCTAAGGACATGAACAAATCTTTTCTAGACTATGGCGACCATCTAGGCTTTCATGAGAACATGCTAAAAAAAAAAAGTAAAGATCAATGAGGAGAGAACATGATATATATTTTTGAAACTTTTTGAACTTTTTCGATAGGAGTAATGTCATGCTCTGTAACGTGAATATTTCAAAATTAATATATTATCAATTTAGTATTGTTACGTTAACTTTACTTCATATCGACAGTCTTTTGATAAATTAAAATCAAATAGATTAAATAAAACCTCACTTCGAAAATGAACCATTTTTTTCAAGATGGGTGTAAAAATGAAACAAAAAAATAATATATCGTATATTGCATTTTTCATTCTTGTATAATTACACTTATATATGATAAATGATCAAAATCATATTAATATATTTCACAATACAAAATAAAAAAATGTCATTCCTAAACGCAATTGCCTATCAAAACAAATGGCGCAACACGCGAATTCATTGATTTGAACTATTTCTAAATTTTGTAAGACACTTACTGATTTAAAGGGGAAGTAGCCCGGTTTTAGGGGGAATATAAGGCGATGTCAGGAAAAAGAAAATTAATGGTTTCATTTGAAAGACAATGCATTAAAACTAAATGAAGCAGTAATAATTCAAATATATAATGTAAGGTTTAGCCATGTGATTCCCTTTTCTTACACAAAATGAATAAAAGGTGTTTACACAAAATGGCCGCCCATGGATTATAGGTGAATCTTCATGCTTTGTCCTTTGACTATGGATGATTGGTTTGTGTTATGAAATTTTTGACACTATCAAATAATACATTGATCATACATTTACTATTATCAGTGAAAGAAATAAAAATTATCAAAAACGTGCTACTGCCCCTTTAATAGACACATGACATGCTAACAGAACGAGTCGCAGTCTTCGTAAATTGACATGTCCATACATAAGACATATGTGTGTTTTATTATATGAAGTAAATTATTTCCTTTACATACGTTGCTATATATGTGACTGATCTATATTTAAAGACCAATAAAAATCTGTCAATTTGTCATTTAAATCTAGCAAAAAGCAAACATGAGTTAGAATTCAACGTAGTGTGGTTTTTAAAAAAATGGCTCTTTGATTCATTACAAAAATGGTCAGTTCATATTTACTTCCCCATTGATCATGTATAATGAAACAGTCTTTATAAGAAACATATCAAAGGCACTTTGATGTCAAATTATATCTTTGGCAATGTGATGAAAGAAGGCTTGGTTGAGCTTCCAAATGCAATTTTAACATATAAAAACGTTATATAAATCCTTTACATTCACCATTGCTTCCTACAGTCCAGTTTCTTCTCTAAAGAATAATATATTTGAAATTAAATACACCGATTTTCACTAGCGAAGCTTTATGTTCAAGAACGTTATAAATATCAATTCATCAATTATATGAAATATACAGTTTTGAATTAATGATGTCACATGGACCAAGGACACATCTAAGTGTAAAGAACTGTAATGAGGACCCAATTAAGCTTTAATATTGAACATTTCTTGATCTTCATTCACATACATGAATCCAAACGCGAGTCGTCTTTTGTCAAAATTGAAATGTAGAGACTGAAAATTATTTCAAAACAAACTAGTAATTATTTTTGTTTCAGTGCAGGTTTTACGTTTGAACTAGATCATTGGTGTACGATTGCGAGGATGCGTACGTGTGAAAACCTTGTCTTATAACAGATACACATTATCCATCATACATGTAGACAAAATGTTTTGTTTAATTTTCTGAGCTTCACGATGTTATGAATATCCGCATTAATGAGGTTCTGTTAGTTTATTAAAATAAACATCAGATGACATAATGCGTATTTTCATTTTAAACTCTCTATACATTAAACACGTATTTTGATGTGGTTTGAATATTGATCTCACACACTAAATAATTAACTCTCCTTTGCAAAATATTACGCTATATTCACCTATCACGCTCTGCAATAACATAACTACATTTATGCCAAAATGTCTGAGTGTATTAGGACCATTTTGCAAAAATCATCTCACAAGACCCAAATGCATAAATAACAGAGATACCAATGGTCTACTGATTAAACTGTGCTTTATCGCCATTTAAACGTTATATATGAATAAATAAATGGGAAAAAACCCTTAAAAGATGTACAAAAGGTATACAAATGAATCATGAAAATTAAACATTAATTCATCTGCACTTTCTGTCACTACTCTTTACAAGATTGATTACCTTCGCACAACGTACTTAATTTTTATTGTCTCTTTAATTGAATTGTCATCAATGAGAGGTTTTTAATCTTTGACAACAGAATGACGGAATACCCATTACATATATTCGTAGTAATCGAATCTGCTCTGACATCAGATTGTTTCACTTTAGATAATAAACCCGAACTCAAATAAATGTTATCCGTTACTTTATATATTGTTTGCAAGTATAGGTTATAAAGTATAAAATGTACTCCAAAGTAGTTGCATTATCTTTTCAATTCTGAAAGAAAAACAGTAAATTCATATAATGTGAAGAAACAATGTTTTGTATTCTCACATCGTAGAATCTTCATACAGAACATATACATCAAAGTACTATGGTATGATTGGATTTTATGTGAGATTTCCAGTCTAAGTAAACCTAGCCTCACTATTATCCGTTACACTGCTATACTGAGGGGTATAGCAGTGTAACGGATAATAGTGAGGCTAGGTTTACTTAGACTAGCCTCACTATTATCCGTTACACTGCTATACTGAGTATAGCAGTGTAACGGATAATAGTGAGGCTAGGTTTACTTAGACTGGTGAGATTTCATATCGTGATTAGACGTAAGCTTACTTTATTGGATCGATTTATGTCACAGAAAGTGATATGAAATCAACTTGTCACACTATGTTCATCCGATGTTGTTTCCAATCTTTCATGTCCAATATTGGTTTTTCTTTTTTATATTTATTTTTGTATATGAGTTTGTGTGTAGACTAGATTTCTGCTAGAAGTGCTTTAAATTTTATTCCCTTCTCTTGCGTTTTTTTTGGACGTCAATTGAGGACGTTCAGCAGGACTGAAAAGAAATCACCAGTTGTCCAAAACACAATCTAAAACCACTTTTTGGGATTATCTTCTCATTGGTGCAGCATTTCAATACCTAAATAGAGATTAGGTGATATTTTGGAAATTCAGATATTCTTGAATTCGATTAAAACATTCCATTACGACTCACTGAAAAAAAGGAGCTTGATTACATTCACTTGGCGCAAAGGAACAGACTATTTCGGTCTTTAGCTGTTGATGGATGATGTTGGAGAGAAAAAAGAAAAGGTATTTTATAAATTTTCACTTCTGGTCACTTCAATGATCTGTCGAAAGGGTTACGGGTAAGTGTTAGGTATGACGTATAAATATTTTACCGCAGAATAGGAATTAACTCATGTAGTGGAATGCAGTGAACATTACTCTTTTCCTTCCATTTCCTTTTCGCCATGATGACTCAAACATCCTAAATTACATGATATTTGCTCTAGAATACGCAGGTTACTGAACAAACTTTAGGTACGCTGCTGAACAATTCCGACACTAATATAAAGCAATAAGTGTCCAACGCTCATCTCTTCTTTTTACGAATTCTGTCAAACAAACTGTTGAAATATCTATTCAACAGTGGAACATTTTAGGTAATAACAACCTGGATTAATTGATTTCAAACATCCTTTACCAACATCTTAAATGTTAAAGACAGAATCTCACAAATGATGAGGTCGATAACATTTGAAACTTCGAGTTTTTATGGCCTGTATTAAAGATTGATCCAGTTCGAATCATCCGATGTTTACTCTTTCTGATATACAACCTTTCTTCACGCGATAAGACAACTCTCCTTCTTAATATATGTATCCACGTGAAAAACAGATGATGGAGACGACTCTGGAAGGAAGAATGAAGAAGAATGGAAGATGGGACAAAAAACACCGGAAGTAATGTCTTCTAGCAGCTCCTAGACATCAAGAAAAACTCAACGACATTTGATATTACTTTGGGATGTTACCGAAAGAATGTGAGAATAAAAACAAAGAAGACCTTAAACAATGCGTTTAGAGAATATACCGCCATTTTCCCAAACAATAAGCAGAAAAGGAACCCTGATACTGGCTTATGAAAAAAGAAAATCCATTCCTGAAATGTGGAATAGAAAACTCCACGAACGACAAGCTTTCTACCACTCCCTAATAACCAAGCAGACATCAGATATTTATAACAAACATCTCGACTTGAATACTCCATTTATCCCTCGAACATTTTGAGAGTTGGGGGAACACGAAAACATGACTGAATTTGCCACCAAACAGGTTGAACAGGAATCTGAGGAACTCCCAGTTGAGCATATGTAGAAAATGCAAGAATTGATGGTGAAATGCTCAACTACATTGAATCAACAGAAGCTATATTGACACACACTGTGGTATGAAGATACCCTAAAGGGTTAAATGAAGTGTAGAGTTGCTTGGAACAAGAAATAAGAATGGATGCACTATTCCCAAATACCAACCAACCAAACACCATCATTCCCGTCACCAACAACGTCAACGCCATCATCAAAGACACCAGCAGTAGCAAAGTTATCAACACCAACACTATCATCAGACCCAACAACCCCAACAGCTACATACAACGACATACACACTAGTTTCATTAAAAATTCTCTGCATATATGATATTCGTACTTCACCTATACACTTCAAATGTACCCTTAACGAACTCATTGAATTATAGTCTACAGTACACCTGCAGACACAACAAAAAAGAGTTGCTTTGAAACAGCATAAAACGAAGTAAGCCCGAAACAAAGAACCACCAAAATCTTAGACAAGCTATCACTTGACAAATTCACCAAGCATGAAACAGAGCTGTAGGTATAGCTACAATGTTTATGTAGAAAAACATTACTTGCACACTATTCACTTAAATACGAGTGAGCTATTGTTTAGCGCCGCTTGAGCAATATTGCAGCCATATATTTCTTATATTGTATAAGGATTTTGATACTAAATAGAGATTAATACCCAAGCAATGATGTCATTGGTTTAACAACACGAGTGACTGTAAAATGATAAAATGAAATATCGTTTTACCGACACGAGTGGTGTAAAAACAATATGAAATCTCGCAAGTGCGTAATTTTTTCTTCATCCATAAAGTCAGAAAGCCAGAATTATTAGAATTTTCAGGACACCGCCAATCGTTAAATCTATCATGTCAGCGCATATATACGTTTGTAACTCGGTTATATAGACACGGTTAAAAGACTTATTGTATAGCGCCAGTTTCAAACAGAAATATCACAATTTGATGTAATCTATCAATTTCAGTATGATCACAATGTCATATAAAGTGAAGCAGAATTTACATTCTTCTTTTTTCCAAATCATGTCTGTAGTGTCAAAGTCAGGCAGATGACATGACACGTTTGCACCGATTCACCCGTCCGATGTCAATGTGCTCGACTTTACTCGTGCTGCACACTTTTCGCGTGCTACCTGGAAGAATTCGGCCTCGCTTCAGCAGTAACTGAGAAGTTACCTGGCCATTTCATCTAAATTTCCTGATCAACTTTATTTGACAAACAAACAATGGCGCTTCATCCTTCTAAAAGATGGGATCGAATAGCCCGGACATGATGTAGAAATGAGTGCTTTTTCCTCAGAAATGTAAAGGGTCTCCGGGCTAAAACCAGAGTATATATATAGTAAAGATTTCTAGAAAAACTGTGTTCACACTCCCGGGAAACGGTTTTCATTTGGGGACTATAATATATAAAAAAGGGGCTTGAAAGTTTTGGGGAGAAAGATACTGAAAATGCACTTTTGGACAAATTAACCCTCAACAAGCTGGATTAAGATTTTATGGCGCTCCATGTTTCATAAAAATTATACTTACATGATATATGAAATACTTTTAATGTACACGCTTACCTCCATAACGAATACATTCATGTACTGAACTTGCAATAGTACACCAAGCCTTTTCAGTTTTCGAGGAAATGGGGTTAAAGTAAATAATTTGTTGAACTACTACTCACCATACATTAATTGGGCTATAATATTTGGTCATTACAGAGTACTTACTTGTCGCTGCCAATTCTTTGCTGCCGTGTATTCAACGAAAAACAACATACAACATTTCAATAAAATTGACATTTCTTTTTATTCACCATATTATGTAATTACGTCTCCACTAACTTGAAATCCATAATTTCTCCAATGCAGAAACTAATAAACATACCAATTATAGTGCAATATATTCGTGGTATATTACATAGCACGGACTGCGAATCCACATTATGTCCATTTCCCCGTGATATTGGGATGTTGAATCCATCCGCAAAATCACGACAATCTCTATTTCCAGCCCTCCACGTGGCTATTAAGTTTACATGCGTGATTATTACATATCTAGCGACATTGTGTGTTTGCTTACATGAAAGATGGCCACACGCAATAGAGAGATATTTGTCCTTTGGGTAGATATCCAGGAAATAGTAGGGCCCGCCTATCTTTGGCCTCGCCGAATTAGAACAATATCTTGGACCAACCATGCCTTACATTACGATAGAATTTTATTTTGTGCGTTTGCCTATGTAAATGGATTAAATCCCATCATTGCCTTGGAATGGGCCATATTACGAGGAATGTGTCGGGATTACAGCGGCATTAGACACATGCGCGCACTTTTCTATGGTTTTTCGTTAGGGCGATATGGGTATTTTTACCAATACAATGTTACCATGGCCCGGTGGATGGGCGTATCCGCCGTGAGGCCAGGCTATTGTAGTGCGCATGTGTACCCCTCATTGTATATATTGTAGATATCTTGATGTTTTTATTCACCAAATTGGCCCCATTATGCAAACCCACTTTTACACTTGCCTTGCTGAGGCAACCAAGGTGTACTGATGAGTCCTGGTGGGACGAAAAGTGTAAATTATTTTTCGTTTTTTTCCCGATCCGCATTTTTTATTCACCTTAAATTTACATGATCCTTCATCATTTGCCGGCTCGGATTATGATCAAATTAAATAGCCCGTTTCCGGGCTAAAATAGGATATGGCCCAAAAATAATTATCAGAAAACGATTGCAATGAAAATGTAGTCTGTTTTAAAGAAGTTCAGAATAACTTGATCTAAAGTACTTAAATTTACATACCTCGTGGCATATAAATCGGATACAATTAAATGGAAGAAATATATTCTAAACTCTAACGAACATGTCATCTTCATGAGTATAACCATATACATAGTTCTATTTTGCAACAGGATGTAGTTAAATTTGTATTAATGACAGGCCAATGCACATGATCAATAGTACTTGCATTTAAACGGATTTTGAAGTCATTTTTAAAATCTGGTGTTAGCCTTCGTAAAATAGCAAGTGCTGTATCTTTTGTTGATATTAACAACAGTATGCTGCATATATGTGTAATAAAACCCTAGGGCCAATGTCATCGGTCCGTTAAGAAAAACATGTGACATAGGAGGGTTGGACTCGCCTGTATAGGTTTCTCATATTTTGGCTGTAGCACGCGAAAAGCGTGTAGCACGTGCAAAGTTGTGTCACCTGACAGAGCGGGCGGGTGAATCGGTGCAATCGTGTCGAATCATCTGCCAACACTAAAGCCTGAATAAAGATGAGCGAGTTATTGTTTTAAGCAGCTCGTGCAATATTTCAGCCATTAGCGGCGTTGAATAACGATGAATGTCAATTCTGCTTCAATGGATATTTGTTTATATGATCGTATAATCGCAACTTATTATTTTTAAACATCTCTCTGCATTTAATGCTCCACCAAGACGTATGTTTAGATTTAACGTTATAAAGGATTCATTCCTCTTAATATCAACATTATAACAAAAAAGAGCCATTGGCTCTGAAGCTCATCGGCTTCATTATTTATGCTGTAGAGTGTGGCCAATGTGGCCTTTATAGAGGACACAGGGTCACCAATCATAAACATTTTCTAGGCCTTATACTTCAGGAGAAGAAGATGAGAATAGATTTTAATGGCGTTCCTATGGCCCTTATTAGGGGCAACAGGGTCACCAAAGCTACAATTCATAATCCTCACTAGTCAAGGAGTCGGTACATAGAGTTTCAGCTTTCTAGACCTTATGCTTCTGGAGAAGATGAACATAGGATTTAAGGGCGTGGCCCCTATGGTCTTTATTAGGGGCCACAAGGCCACCAAAGCTACAGTTTCTAATCCGCACTAGTTTAGGAGTCTGTACACAAAGTTTCAGCTTTCTGGGCCTTATGGTTCTGGAGGAGAAGTCGAAATTCCACAAAGTTTACGGACGGATGGACGGACACCATGCCATGCCATAAGCCCATCGGCCCTTACCGGCCAGATGAGCTAATAATAACGATTATCTCACAAAGCGGCTTAAAATCATAAGCAATTCTTGATATATATGAAACAGTCACACATAAGGATATATTTAACAAGGCTGATACATCAAGGGCGAAGCGCAGTGGTTAGAGCGTTCGGCTTCGGATCAAGAGGCCGGTGGTCCGAATTCCGCAACTTTGTCTGCAGTAGAGAACTGTTGTACACGCAGTAAAGGTGCAATGCTACGGTGAATTTCAGGTCAGTACCACCAATGGTTCGCTAGTTCCATCTCATGCTCGCAGGTTTCGTCGCAATGTATAGCCACAGCCACCACTGGACTCATTACTTTATCGTGGTATGGTGGTGTGTGTGCTTCGGTGATCCAGAGTGCTGCCAGCTGGAGCTTGCATGGTCCTTTCAGGGTCACCCATGCTGGACAGGTCGACGGGTGGAAGACCAAATGTGTGTCCTTCTCAAACCTGCCATCTCATACTCTGTCTTTATTTCCGTCTTTTCTCTCATCCTTTCGACCCCTTTCTCCCTGATCTCATTTGGATGGCAACATCCACGTGTTTAAATAGCTGAAGAATTGCTGACAACACGTTAAACCCCAACTCACTCACGCATAGCCACAATGGTGTTGAAATTATAATCTTGAAATCGCCGTTAAACCCCATATCACCGCACCCTGAACCAAGGGAAAAAACATCAACAGTACATTTTTTCAAATATGCTTTTAACGGTGAGGTCAAAGGGGGCGATTTGACCATTTGTTAGTCTGTCCTTCAAGGAAGATATCCTTCTGGACATATTTGTGTATCTCTTCTTCCTTGGTGGGAGAGGACGACCAATTCCAATCTGTACAAGAAGATTTCACACTTGTTTTGTTAAGCTTTTAGGAACGTCATACGTTCAAAGACACTGGGATGTGTCTTACTTGTTATTTTTTTAGACGTCCGTGCAATCCTTCCATATGATTATTAGTCCTAGGTCCATTAGTGTTGTGGTGATTCCAAGAATGACGTGTCAGATCTCCCTCCCTCCAATATGTGGTCATGTAGTGAGCCTGCCTGGTACATCTCGGATCAGCTGGCATGTTGGCTATGGTCTGCAGAAAGACGTCCTCAACCTGTATCTCACGTATATCTTCACATTACGAATATTTGAACATGCTCTATAATAAAATACGTTTAAGCTACTTGTATATAAGTTAGTTTAATTGAATATTTTCTAATATGTATATTAGATTCAATAACGTTTTTACTGATCAACTGGAAGCATAGGCAGTGCAGCACAACGCCTGGCAAATCGAGCGATGTCAGTCTTCGTTGTAGTCACGCTGGAGATCACACTGCTGGGTTTTCCTCAAAATACACTGCGTGTAGTGAAAGGAACAGCCTTCCAGCAGAGAAGATAGTTGTTGCTGCAATTCTAGCCAAATCATTGGGTGATGATTGGTTTGGAGCACTTGGTTGATTGGTTGTGTGATGACTTACGTGAGAGAGTGGTTAATGGTTTGGAGTAATGTGTGTGTGAGGCAAAGGATTGCTGGGTGGATGATAGAGAGGTTTAGTAGTTGGTGGTTGGAGGGGTAGATAGATGGTTAGTATGAGAAATGGTTGGTTGGGCCTAAAAGTGAGATGTATTAGCACTGAAGACATACCACATCCTTGGCACTGCTTCGGTATGAACGGATGTCTGAGCTGCAGGGGTTGTTGATACGGTCCGTGCATCATTAGCGGTGGTTGAGTAAAGTTGGGTGGACGAGGAGGCATGAAAGGCGTTGATGGTTGTAGAGTGGGTGGTAAAAGTTCTTTGACCATTGTTTCGGCTGCTTGAACGGGCGACGTCGTTGGCGAAGGTGGTGCAGATATAGAAGCGTTGGCATTGGTAGCTTGAACCTCTTTTGTTGTCTTAAGGAGGTCCTTTACCAAATTCGTCATGTTCACAGAGACAGCATTGTCTCTGCTTTGTGACGACTGCGCCACCATAGCAAACTTCCGGATGCCTTTCAGGGTCATTGGTTCCCTGTTATGAACCCAATGCTTCAATGAGTCTGAGAGCCCTTTTACTGCAAGGACCACAAGTACTTGTTCTGGAAGGGTGAAGTTAGAAGTTGAGGACTGCAACCTTGTAATGTAGTCCTCAGCCGTCTGTCCAGGTTGCTGGGTGATTTTCAACAACCCCAAGTCTGACAGACCTTTATGCCACACTTTAGCCGCTCCTTCCATATAAAATTGCAGTAAGGCGACCCTTTCATCATGAGGTTGTTTACCTTCTGCAGAGACCTGAAGTCTTCCCACCAGGTGGCAGCTGACTCTGTGCCGTTGTACTTGCGGAGAGAGACTTTCATGATGATGTCCACCACTGGACTCATTACCATATCGTGGTGTGGTGGTTTGTGTGCTTCGACGACCCTGAGAGCTATGCCAGCTGGAGCTTACATGCTCCTGGTAGGGTCACCCAATCTGGACAGGTCGACGGGTAGAAGCCAGACCAAATTTGAGTCCTTCTTAAACCTGCTTTCTATCTCTTACTATGCCTTTCTTTCCCTCTTTTCCCTCATCCTTTCGATCCCTTTCTCCCTTGTCTGTCTACTCTCTTTTGGATGGCAACATCCACGTGTTTAATAACTGAAATATTGTTCAAAACACGTTAAACACCACCTCACTCACTCATCATGATGTCTGAGTCAGCTGTTATGTGAAGGTGTTCTGGATCTGCAGGAGGGATGATATCAGCAGGTGCAGGTGTTTGTTGACGGCCGTTTGAGGGGGATCTTCCAGTTGATAAGGATGGATGTGTTTTTTTTTTGGAGAAGGTAAAGATGGTAAAGATGGGAGGGTTTTGATTCCTGAACTTCTGTTTGTAGTTTTCCGGGTTCGCTCCTTTTTTCATCAGGGATCTAAACTCCACCAGATTAACAAAGTTTGACTAGCAGGCCTGTTATTTGGTCCCAGGGAAAGGTTGATGATGCGGGAGATAACCTAGAAAAGCACAAACACGTCGTTAAGGTGCAGCAGACAGAATGATCTTACTGCTTGCTTTAAAGTGTTAATAGTATAAGGGACGGATACAATAGGCTTTTGGATTGACAATAGATATTGACTAGCCACTAAAGATTACCTAACTGTAAGTTCTAAAATGCCCTTGTCATCTATTTAATCGCCGGCTGCTGTCGCAAATGATGTCACGTGAAGTTTATCTTCGGTAAGCGTTTCAATAATATTGCATCAGTTCGATACTTAACAATGACCGGCCTGTAGCTATATGCCCGGCTGTCTCCCTATGTTACGTAATCTGTACTGACCACTGAGTTTAGGGAGACAGGTTATGTAATAGCTATCGGCGTTCAGGTTCTCAGAAACGAAGTTAGTGTTAATGTATATGATGAACATGAATATTTTATTTATAACCCTATAACAATATCCCTGACATAATATTCACTTGAAAATATACGAGTCATTACAAACATGAATGGAAAAGTGATAAAAAAATACAATGTGGTCAAACAATGTGGAATTTACTGTCTCTATGTCAATGCCTTAGGAATGAAAGAATTTTTGTCTACAATACTTATATAGTCCTGATGAGATTGGAGGATGTAGGCAGGGAAAGGTTGGTTAAACATTTTTTAAAGTTTTTGAGCGGCGAAGAAAGAAATAGGAAATGAGTTGGGTATTTCAAGGGAACGTTCCGTCAGTCGTTTTTTTATGGAAAGGTTTGGCAAATCAACAGTTAATATTGTGAGAGCCATAACAGGAACAATGACACATTTAGATCCTGTGGTCACCTCAAGGAGACGACAGTTTTGATTGGAGGAACGGAGCTTAAAAACAAGAAGAATCAGAAGAATAATTAGGAGCACGGTGATGAAGCCTAATAAAATGGAGACGTTGTAATCGGCAAGATCCGAAATGACAAAATGGGTTTTGAAGTTGTTGTAATTTGTTTGTCGTAGTCAAAAGAAGGAAGCTGCATAGCTTTAGTTGGTACTGCATGGTGTAACATTACAAGGGCTGAAGAAAGGGTTCTAAATGTAAAGAACATCCAATTTGATAACAATATAGTAACACCAGAAAGTGTAGAACTAACAATAGCAATTATATCTGAGGTATCAGGCCATGATTGTGCAAGATTTATTTAACTAAAAGTGAGTCTGCAATAATTTGGAAGATTGTTTCATCTTTCTTAGCACTAACAACCATGCGTTTGAGATTTAAATGGGTTTTGTAATCTTGAGCGATGACATTATTAAATTTATGACTATATAAGTGAAATGCTGGAAGTTTGATTTCAATTTCTTTCTTAAAATGTCTATCACATGCAATAGTGGAGAGGGCAGTGGCATCAAAGTAGGGTTGGAGAAGAGCAATGTTGACTGGATGGAGACGGGAGAGTTGAGTAGATTTATGTTGACAGGAATCAAAAGAAGCTGGATAAAGACTTTCTTCTGTAGAGAGAGATAGTCAGAACACAGAAAGAACATGCTTTAATCATGCGCCTTTGAGTTGTGCATGTAAGAGATACACAAGTACATGAGCAGAGTCAATGGCAATAAGGCGAGACGGTTGTGGATGGGTAAGATATGATGTCAAAAAGGTTATCATGGAATAATTCAAAGATGCAGGACGAGACAGTAGCATGAGTAAGGGTGATTCGTAGAGAGCAGAACAGGACAGAGCTTCCAGAGCAGGATTCCATGTCACTAGCGTCTAGCGTGGCATAGTGCTGGTTGCTGGAGGTCAGAGCGATGTGTCTGGGTGTGTCTAGAAGCTGTGTGGAATAAGATGTTTCATTGACAGGAATAGGGAGAGAAATGATGTCATAGATACGAAGTTACTCTTTGAAGGAAGAGAGAGGGAACTTGATAGCGACATAGATATGCGATTTAGTTCTAGAGTAGAGAAACTGAGCTTCAGAATAGTAATAAGATGGATCAGTCTGAAGTAAGGAAAATTGAGAATACTTATCAGAGAAAAGGCGGGAGACATGAGTAGTTTGCTGAAGAACATGTGGAGCAATGAGAAGAGGAGAGAGTTTGCCTTTAGCTAAATCAAGGATGCCGTATTTAAGTTGGTCTAGTTCATGCTCAACAGCCGAAGCTTGTTGAACTTGAGTAGTAAGAATTGAAGTCAAGGAAATAAAAGTTTCATGAAGAACTTCTTCTTCATTACATAGAGATTTTGCCATACTTGTAATTGCCTTATGATTATCTTTTATCGCTTGAAGAGCATTTTCGAATCTGTGGTCTACAAGTTTCATGAAAGACGATAAATGGTCGGATGTTTCAGAGTGTTGGCAGTGCTAATTTCATGGTGGGTGAGAGCATTGATATGCTTTGCCAATAAATTAACATCGTCAACAGTTGCAGTTCCGAAAAGAGTTTTTGAGAAAGAACCTAACAAATTTAGAAGACCACGTTTAGACCGAGAACGAATGGAAGGCTTTGATTCAGATATGACTCTTTTTAAACTGAGCATTGGTTTCATTTAAATAAAAGGCACATTTGGCAGTAATAAGATTGACATGTTTTTGGATTTGCCGCAGGACAGCACAGGTGGTATTGCCAATGTTACATACATTGAGATGAGGGATGACTGGAACATTAGGAAGTTTTGTTTCATAAGTGTGCACCCAAGAAGAAGCTACAGGAGGGATACTTTGTGACAAGGAAGTGGCTAAGGAAGAATTGGATTGCTGGGGGCAAGGTGATTGGGGAGATAGATTTGAAGAGTTTGGTCGTGGAGAAGTTGGGGTGTGACGCTGAGCGTTTCGACAAACACTAACATGTTGACCCTGATAATGACAGAAAGAACAATATGTGTTTTTATGTGGGCATTGATAGCGACTAGGGCAGTACATACCACATCCTTGGCACTGCGTCGGTATGAACAGATGTCTGGGCTGGAACTGCTGCTGCTGCTGCTTGTTCGCCTGCTGATTTTGAGGTTGCTGTTGCTGTTGCTGCAGGGGTTGTTGATACGGTCCTTGCATCATTGGCGGTGGTTGACTAAAGTTGGGTGGAGGAGGAGGCATGAAAGGCGTCGATTGTTGTAGAATGGCTGGCTGAAAGTTCTGTGACAATTGTTTCGGATGCTTGAACAGGCGACGTCGTTGACGAAGGTGCTCCGGTGGTGCAGATATAGAAGCGGCGGCATTGGTAGCTTGAACCTTTTTTGTTGTCTTAAGGAGGTCCCGTACCATGTCCGCCAAATCCGACATGTTCACAGAGACAGCATTGTCTCTGCTTTGTGACGACTGCGCCACCATAGCAAACTTATGGATGTCTTCCAAGGCCTTTGGTTCCCTGATATGAACCCACTGCTTCGATGAGTCTGAGAGCCAGTTAACTGCAAGTACTTGTTCTTGAAGGGTGCAGTTAGAAGTTGAGGAATGCACCCTTGAAATATAGCCCTCAGCCGTCTCTCCAGGTTGCTGGGTGATTTTCAACAACCCTAAGTCGAAAGTATCCGTCTTGAAGCGACAGTGCTGTGACATAGTTTGCCAGTGATGACTGCGTTGCTTCTGATAGACCTTGATGCCGCACTTTAGTCGCTCCTTCCATATAAAATGGCAGTTAGGCGACGGGCCTTTCATCATTGAGGTTGTTTACCTTCTGCAGCGACCAGAAGTCTTCCCCTCTGTGCCGTTGTACTTGCGGAGAGAGACGTTCATGATGATGTCTGAGTCAGCTGTGATGTGAAGGTGTTCTGGCTCTCCAGGAGGGATTATATCAGCAGGTGCAGGTGTTTGTTGACGGCCGGTTGAGGATGATCTTCCAGTTGATAAGGATGGAGGTGATTTAGTTGTGGGGGCTTTTGGAGAAGGTAAAGATGGGAGGGTTTGTTGATTCCTTAACTTCTGTTTGTAGTTTTCCGGGTTCGCTTCTTTTTTCATCAGGGATCTAAACTCCACTAGATTAACAAAGCTTGACTAGCAGGGCTGTTATTTGATCCTAGGGAAAGGTTGATGATGCGGGAGATAACCTAGAGCAAAAACACGTCGTTAAGTTGCAGAAGACAGAATGATCTTACTGCTTGCTTTTAGGTATTTGTAGTATAAGGGACGGATACTACAGGTTTTTGATTGACAATATATAGATATTGACTAGCCACTAAAGATTACCTAACTGTAAGTTCTAAAATGCCCTTGTCCTCTATTTAATCGCCGGCCGCTGTCGCAAATGATGCCACATGCAGTTTATCTGCGGTAAGGGTTTCAATAATGTTGCATCAGTTCGATACCTAACAATGACCGACCTGTAGCTAACTTCCCGGCTGTCTCCCTATGTTACGTAATCTTTACTGACCACTGAGTTTAGGGAAACAGGTTATGTAATAGCTATGGGCGTTCAGGTTCTCAGAAACGAAGTTAGTTTTAATGTATATGATGAGCGTGAAACTTCTACATTAATAATTTTATTCATTTATTTGAATAATTTTAAAGAAAACTGTGTCAATTTTAGCCCTATAACAGTAGCTGCAGATTTTGTTAAAGAAACCACATAATTGATGCAAACAAGCATTTGGCATACTGTGAGCAACCCATAATGGAAAGTGTACACGGATCGATGAAATTTGTTTTACCACATACAAATCTAGTCCTATCTCAATGCAAAATCATTCAAATCAGATCAAAACTTTCACTCCTACCTTGTTACGTTTCTTGCATCTAGGTAGCAGTGGTTCTTGATTCTCAGTGGTTCTTGATTTGTGTAAACCACAAAAAAGTTAAGTTGTTGTTTCAAAGGTCGAATTTTATTACCAACATATATTCATAAAGTACATTTTCATATATGTATGTATGAAGTGAACTGAAATGGACTTGTCAAAATAATTCATTTAACATTAACTTACAATTATCAGTGAAATATATAATATATAAAATTTTAAAAAAACGGGCTACTGATCTTTAAATCTCGATGTTGAATGGCATGGTTCATTACATATATTCGACCGTTTAAAAATCACTCTAAATTATACTGCAATATTCGTCAAATGTACTTCGCGATTGAAAGAATGCCTTTGTGGAAAAACTTGATTTTTGCCCAGAGAGATGCAGATTCAATTTTCCTCTCAGTTATCGGATCCTGAAGCTCATGAATTACTAATCACTTTTAGTGTAAAACCATTTTAAAACGCACGACTGGTTGAAAGACATTTCACCTTTTTGATGTAAAGAATAAATGGTGTAGAAAAACCTTAAATAAAATTATTTAACACACAAATTATATTTTGAGGTACTTTGCAATGTGATTGCCTTGTCGTCTATGCTACTACTTATGTGCACTGCTTATTTGGAGTGAGTGAACAACATACCATTTTGAGTCCCTCTAGCAGTAGTTTGATTCCACCTCTACATCAAAGCTACACAATTTGAATGGCGATCATGTAAATTCGACAAGGGAATACTTGTGTAGAGATATTTTGACTGGTGAGGATTTTACAAGAGAATCTATAATCTTTAATGTTAACAATTTATCTCCACTGAAGAATCGGTTTCCTTAAACATACGATTGGCATCTCTATTAGTTTTACGTGGTTAAAATGATAGATTCAAAAGCTCGGAACACACAAATTACAAATTGTTTATTATAATTTGTGTTTATTCTATCAAATACAAGTAATTTTCTAATCAAGGATAAAGGTTGAACACTATTTTCAAAGTCTTCAAAATGATTAACATCAAATGATTAAATTCATTGTTTCTACATTCTGATAAATCTTCCCTTACTTTGCATAGTGTACATGTATTTTTCACGGGTCTGTGAAGTTAGCTGCCAGTTCCCAGTTCCCAGTTCCTTATTCAAAATGTGAAGTTGGCTGCCAGTTCCCAGTTCCCAGTTCGCTATTCAAATTGTGAAGTTAGCTGCCAGTTCCCAGTTCCCAGTTCACTATTCAAATTGTGAAGTTAGCTCCCAGTTCCCAGTTCCCAGTTCACTATTCGAATTTTTGCTGACTCAATATACAGCTTTAGGTCACCCCTAATTCTGTACCTAATCAAAGTGTAATATACGCACGTACATGTATACACAGGGCTATTACAGATCTTCAAGGTGCTAGCTGCCAGTTCATTATTCAAAGTGTGAAGTTGGCTGCCAGTTCACTATTCAGCTTTAACCTCGCTCACACCCGTTTCAAGATAGATATGTTCATCATTCAATTAGCATATATTAGGTATACATCAAGTCTACTTCTGTACATAATCAAAGTGTAATATACGCACCCACATTTTTGTACAGGGCTATTACATATCGGCAACGTGATAGCTGCCAGTTCCCTATTCAAATTGTGAAGTTGGCTGCCAGTTCACTATTCAGCTTTAACATCGCTCACACCCGTTTCAAGATAGATATGTTCATCATTCAATAAGCATATATTAGGTATACATCAAGTCTACTTCTGTACATAATCAAAGTGTAATATACGCACATACATTTATGTACAGAGCTATTACATATCTGCAACGTGCTAGCTGCCAGTTCCCTATTCAAAGTGTGAAGTTGGCTGCCAGTTCACTATTCAGCTTTAACCTCGCTCACACCCGTTTCAAGATAGATATGTTCATCATTCAATTAGCATATATTAGGTATACATCAAGTCTACTTCTGTACATAATCAAAGTGTAATATAGACCTCTCCACGGCGAATATCATGGGCGCAGCCATTTTGTGGCAGCCATTAAGCGGCTGCAAAGTTAACTGGTCAGTGTTATTTGCAACGCTGCGGGATTTGCGCATTGACGTTACATACACGTAAAGACGGTACCCAGTCACCACTTAAGCGGCATAAGCTAACGTCACCTTCCTTTACAACTAATAATTCATTTTAAGTATATCCTTATGTCACATCAGCATCAAACACTTCTGTAAAGATTTTTCAAAGCTTGGCAATGTATGTAAATGACCCGGTAATTACGGTTTTATGTTAAAGTCGGCGATATTAAAGTGCAGAAATATAGGGCCTATGAATGACGATATATATCTAATTAATTAACTCAGTTGACTATGTTACTTTATCTTGTCTGATTGGGTTTTTTTCTGGTTTATTTTTCGATTTTCTAGACTTACGCATACGTTTTTTAAAGGAAACTTGATTATATCATAACATTCTATCAATATTTACTGTAGGCCTATAGCTTTGTATAGGATTAATTGGCCAATTTACTAGGCGTTGAAAGCCGTTCAGCAAATTAGGATTTCGATGTCAATGAATTTACCTGAATGTCGTAAATTTTCATTGATATTTTTTCAAGTACAATATGTGTAAAACTTTAATATTTTAAGGAATTAAGTGTTTACTTTTAAATAAAAGTCATTCAAATTGCCAACATTCCAATCCAAGGCAGGCAATATCACAAGCAATCTAAATGAATTTAGATCAACAGGTTTCTATGTTGAGTTATAATATTAAACAATATGGAACTGTCGATATACATTTTTTCAGATTTCATCACAAGGAAATTCTAAGATGAGCAACTTCTCCGACAATGGCGACGTTGCGGCAAAGGTTTTTAAAGCATGGAAACATTTAAATTTTCGAAACATTGCTACATGTATTCCTTAAAAAAATGAAAGGGGTTGTTCATACGTAGAATTTCCTTGTTTTCCTTATACTACCAATTTCTAAAGTGCTCCTCAAATAGTTAATATAAAGTGATCATTAAAGTTATTATGTAAACTAGTTTATTGATTTTTGGAGTACGGATAAATTAAAACAAAACACATAAAAAATAGCTTCCTTGGGTCTTCTGATTTACATTATTTCAGTAAGGACTAAAACCTCTGTAGCAAATACTAGAAGATGATATAAAATCATCCTTTATCTATAATTAGCAAATGATAGGCATTTTTGAAACACAGACTCGTCTGCAGTCATCCCAGGATCACCAGCATTCTGTCGTAACACTGTGTAACTGTGTTTTCAAATATAAGTAATAAATGATAATTCTTTTTGTTTTTGATAATTTGATTTTGTGATTGATTTACTCATTGAAGATTTAAATTACACGTTAGAGCAAGTTTAGTGATTTCTTTTAACTCGGAACATGTTGACATGGTATAAGCATTATATTTATCACTGGATAGGTGTAATGATTTTATTTATACAGTTCCATGTCGGGGATATATGTCTTGCAGGGGTTGAATTTGGAACCGATATCGTGCTATCATCGAAGATAGAAAAAAAATATTTGATTACATTTTTCTAAATACGTTTTATAATCGCGTGACATTCGTACCAATTACACATTATGCATTCATTTCAATTTGTTTTAATCATCATTCTAAATTAAATGAGTCTTGACATGATGAGTTGTATTACGATATTTTATCTGTTTCGTAGTCCAATTGATCGACAAAAAATACTGAAAATACCACATTTATGATATCAGTCATCATAACTTAAATAGGTATAAAAGAGATACTAAAGTAATTAAATAGGATTTAAGTATTATATATAGGCCAAACAATTCCTCTTATTTCGTGTTTTGAGTGTGTGTGCATTTCTTGAGTATTAACACATAATTTGTAATGACAAAGCTTAGGATATTGAAATCTTGCTTTCTATTTTAATTTTAGGAAGATTTCATAGATCTATGTGGATTAAAACCATAAAATTGTTTACCTTAGGCATATAAGTAGGGTTTTTAAAAATAATAATTTACTTTTCTAACAAACAAGGCACTATGGTGCACACGTTTTTATTATCTTGTGAACAAGAGTAAGTGTTACGTGTTAAAACATAAAGCTTAGACCTAAAGGCCCCTACTTTCTGTATAATTTTAAGATTATATATCTATTCTTTTTAATTTTGACAATCCATTGTACTAAAACTCAACTCGGTCAAAAACCGCTTCATAATTGGTAAAATTCATTAAGTGATACCTAAGCTAGACGTAAAGCAGAAAATATAATAGGAACTCTTTGGAGATGATTAGACCTATATATAGATGCAGTAGGGAGAATTTAACAGTGACAGTGACTCTCTGCCGGGTTTTTAGCTGTGCATGGGGATTCTTTTCACATAATATATGAATTTAAAAAAGGTACTTGATGACATAAACCGTTCATGACCGCTTACGATCATTTTAATTGGTTAGAAGTCATATCATTAATAAAAACGTTAACTGTAAGCACGTAGAACGTCGACGTAAGATTGCAGCCGCTTAATGGCGGACGATGCTAGCGCCACCTAAAGGGAGGTAACTGAGAGCGGCATGACGCACTGCTCTGTGGAGAGGTCTATACGCACGCACATTTTTGACCATGGCTATTACATATCTGCAACGTGCTAGCTGCCAGTTCCCTATTCAAAGTGTGAAGTTGGCTGCCAGTTCACTATTCAGCTTTAACCTCGCTCACACCCGTTTCAAGATAGATATGTTCATCATTCAATTAGCATATATTAGGTATACATCAAGTCTACTTCTGTACATAATCAAAGTGTAATATACGCACGCACATTTTTGTACAGGGCAATTACATATATGCAACGTGCTAGCTGCCAGTTCCCTATTCAAAGTGTGAAGTTGGCTGCCAGTTCATTATTCAGCTTTAACCTTGCTCCCTACCGTTTCAAGATAGATATGTTCATCTTTCAATTAGCATATATAAAATATTGGTCAAGTCGACTTCTGTACCTAATCAAAGTGTAATATACGCACGTACATTTTTGTACAAACGTATTACATATATGCAACGTGCTAGCTGCCAGTTCCCTATTCAAAGTGTGAAGTTGGCTGCCAGTTCACTATTCAGCTTTAACCTCGCTCATACCCGTTTCAAGATAGATATGTTCATTATTCAATTAGCATATATTAGGTATAGATCAAGTCTACTTCTGTACATAATCAAAGTGTAATATACGCACGCACATTTTTGTACAGGGCTATTACATATCGGCAACGTGCTAGCTGCCAGTTCCCTATTGAAAGTGTGAAGTTGGCTGCCAGTTCACTATTCAGCTTTAACCTCGCTCACACCCGTTTCAAGATAGATATGTTCATCATTCAATTAGCATATATTAGGTATACATCAAGTCTACTGCTGTACCTAATCAAAGTTTAATAAACGCACGTACATTTTTGTACAGTGCTATTACATATCGGCAACGTGCTAGCTGCCAGTTCCCTATTCAAAGTGTGAAGTTGGCTGCCAGTTCACTATTCAGCTTTAACCTCGCTCACACCCGTTTCAAGATAGATATGTTCCTCTTTCAATTAGCATATATAAGGTATTGGTCAAGTCGACTTCTGTACCTAATCAAAGTGTAATATACGCACGTACATTTTTGTACAAACGTATTACATATATGCAACGTGCTAGCTGCCAGTTCCCTATTCAAAGTGTGAAGTTGGCTGCCAGTTCATTATTCAGCTTTAACCTCGCTCACACCCGTTTCAAGATAGATATGTTCATCTTTCAATTAGCATATATAAGGTATTGGTCAAGTCGACTTCTGTACCTAATCAAAGTGTAATATACGCACGCACATTTTTGTACAAACGTAATACATATATGCAACGTGCTAGCTGCCAGTTCCCTATTCAAAGTGTGAAGTTGGCTGCCAGTTCACTATTCAGCTTTAACCTCGCTCACACCCGTTTCAAGATAGATATGTTCATCATTCAATTAGCATATATTAGGTATACATCAAGTCTACTTCTGTACATAATCAAAGTGTAATATACGCACGCACATTTTTGTACAGGGCAATTACATATATGCAACGTGCTAGCTGCCAGTTCCCTATTCAAAGTGTGAAGTTGGCTGCCAGTTCATTATTCAGCTTTAACCTCGCTCACACCCGTTTCAAGATAGATATGTTCATCTTTCAATTAGCATATATAAAATATTGGTCAAGTCGACTTCTGTACCTAATCAAAGTGTAATATACGCACGTACATTTTTGTACAAACGTATTACATATATGCAACGTGCTAGCTGCCAGTTCCCTATTCAAAGTGTGAAGTTGGCTGCCAGTTCACTATTCAGCTTTAACCTCGCTCACACCCGTTTCAAGATAGATATGTTCATCATTCAATTAGCATATATTAGGTATAGATCAAGTCTACTTCTGTGCATAATCAAAGTGTAATAAACGCACGCACATTTTTGTACAGGACTATTACATATCTGCAACGTGCTAGCTGCCAGTTCCCTATTCAAAGTGTGAAGTTGGCTGCCAGTTCACTATTCAGCTTTAACCTCGCTCACACCCGTTTCAAGATAGATATGATCATCATTAAATTAGCATATATTAGGTATAGATCAAGTCTACTTCTATACATAATCAAAGTGTAACATACGCACGTACATTTTTGTTGAGAGCTATTACATATCTGTAACGTGCTATCTGCCAGTTCCTGATTCAACTTTTCCTCGCTCACACCCGTTTTAACATATATATGTTCATCATTGAATAAGCATATATTAGGTATAGGTTGAGTCTATTTCTGTACCTAATCAAAGTACATTATATTTATATCCACAATGACTCTTTACATAATATGATCCTTTTAAACATAATGTCACATGAGATGGATTAAATAGACTGACGGTGTTCCGTATTATCCCAGGTATTAGACAAAATATTTCAATGGGACACACTTATTTCATTGGTCGTGTACTATAGCAGTTGCACTTCTTAAATTGTACCCCAGGAAACCCCCTGCCCCTCCTCCCCCCTTCCCCTCCCCAAATCCCGTTACTGTGACGAAGCCGATTGTGGGATGCTACAAACGGAACACATCACGATTGATCCGCCAATACACATTTTCATGACTTAAAACTTGACACCTGGACATCTGGCACCTTACCTATAACATGCAACATGAATTACATAATCGATGATAAAACCCAGCCACCCCCGTGCCGCCACCCCGCGCCCGCCCTTTAGCATTATAAATATACCGGCGTTGTTCGTTGGTTGGTTATTTTCCTGGAAGAGAGCTGGAGTCGACACGCGGTTGAAATTGGTACCCTTTCAATATTTGCCCACCGACCACACCTCCCGTGCCCTCTCCTTCGCCCAGCCCTCGGACAACACCTATGGCCTAGCCTTTGGTTCCGTCCAACCCATCCACTACTCCCCCTCCAGGTCCCTAGCCCAGCCAACTAACCAGTCCGCCCCCATGGACACAAACCCCCCCCTCACTAACCCTCGCCCTTTCCTCCTCCCAACCCCAGCCCTCGCCGACCCTCCCATCGCCCCCCCCCGTCCCTCCCACCGCTCCCCCCGTCCCTTCCACCGCCCCCGCCGTCCCTCCCACCGCCTCCGCCGTCCCTCCCACCACCTCCGCCCCTCTCCGCCCCACCCCCCTCCACTCCAGCCCATACAGCCCTTAAACGCCCCTCTTCTGTCTCCTCCCCATCCCTCGCCAGCCCCAACCATCCTTTCAACACAATACTCGCTTTCGTCGCAGCTATCGCAACAACACCCAACATCACTCTCACCAAAATTCACTCACTCGCGCGCCAAGCAAAACTCACCAATCTCACAAAAACGGCTTTCATTAAACTCACCAAAACCCATAAATAAATAAATAAATTACACACACATTCCATATTAAAACAACCCTCCTAAAACCAATAATGCAGCTAAAACCTTTTATTATACATATTTTCCTTATTATAATTTTCTCTTTTCCATTCATGCAAATTCTCCAATGGAATGCTTGTGGTCTTTCGGCTCACGGCCACGAGCTTAAAGCATTAATTAAACTTAAAAAACTAAACCCCCATATCATCACAATTCAGGAAACCCATTTCGGCCCTAGATCAAACTTTAATATCCCTGGATATAAAATGCTAAGGCATGACCGGCCCAAAACCAATCCCGGTCGCTCCTTTGGAGGCCTAGCTATATTTATCCAGGAACAATTAAACTTTACCACTTTACCCATTAAAACTCCAAATCTAGAGGCGCAAGCCTTAACTATAAACCAAAACAATAAATCATTAAATATAATTAATATTTACCATAGGGTAACTAAACCATTTCAAGGAGAAGACCTCATGGTCTTACAAAATTCTGCCCCCAGTCGCTCAATCATATTGGGCGACTTAAACTGCCACCATGCCCTCTGGGCATGTAACGATAAGCAAGACTCCAACGGCAAACTACTTGCCGATTGGGTCGTAAAAAACCAATATGTAACACTAAACACCAATATCCCAACTAGGTACGATAGCCACCATGACACCATGTCTGCTATCGACTTAACCATCACCACCCCGGACATCGCTAGCAATACCGAGTGGCAGGTATATGATGATCCGTGGGGAAGTGACCATTTCCCTATTCTCATTACTCTCAAAAACTTCCTACATCCAAATAATTCAAACGTTGAAAATTGCCCCCAAAATCCACAATTCTTCTACAACAAGGCTGACTGGGATAAATTCCAAAACCTTTGCGATAAACTAGACCCAGCAGACCTTGAAAATAAAGACCCCGAAATCTTTTCCAATAACTTTACTTATTCTATCATTAATGCTGCAAAACAATCAATTCCCTTCTCCAAACCTAAAATACATAAACCGTCAGTTCCCTGGTGGACAGACGAAATTAAAAAAGCGCGCAAACTTCGCAAAAAGGCCTTCAATAAGGCAAAACGCGACACCACATTACTCCCTCAAGCTAAAATCATTAAAAACCAGGTAAATTTACTTATAAAACAAACCAAAAAACAACACTGGGAAAATTTTTGCGAGGGCTTGAATGGCAAGGCCAATTCCAAACAAGTTTGGAAGAAGCTTCGAGCCATTCGTGGCGGCAAACGCAAAACAAAACTCCCACCAATAAATAATCATACACAACCTAAAAATAAAGCTAATGCTCTTGCTACACATTTCGCTACTGCAAGCAGCAACAAAAACAACTCACCTAAATTCCAAATTAACAAAACTAAAACCCCCATAATTCATAAACAACCCACAAACAACCAACCCATAAACCAACCATTCACCATGGAGGAGCTTCAATTTGCTTTAAATAATAGGAAAAAGGGAACAGCCCCTGGGCTGGACCTCACTTCCTACCAACTAATTAAGAAGCTCCCTCCCTCCACCACCAAAACACTTTTAAATTTATTCAATACCATTTGGCAGGTAGGCAAACTCCCCTCCAACTGGAAGGAAGCTTTAATAATCCCTATCCCTAAACCAAATAAACCCCTCGGGGACCCCAACTCCTATAGGCCAATCTCTTTAACTTCAAACCTCTGCAAGGTAATGGAGGCGATTGTAAAAAATCGCCTTCAAAACCACCTAAATTACCATCCCCTAAATAACGACCAGAGTGGCTTCACTCCTGGGCGCTCCACCCTAAATAATCTTGCTCGTCTCGAGCAAGAAATCAAGTTAGGGCAATTAAACAACCAC
Source organism: Steromphala cineraria (assembly GCA_916613615.1). Lineage (NCBI taxonomy): Eukaryota > Metazoa > Mollusca > Gastropoda > Trochida > Trochidae > Steromphala > Steromphala cineraria. The sequence goes on from OU744721.1 coordinate 35,256,691, forward strand.
TACACTTTGGCAATATTCCTGGATTTCTCCAAAGCTTTTGACATGGTGTGGCATAACGGCCTCATCCAAAAATTACTAAATAAAGGCCTTTCAGGCAACATAATTAACTAGATTAGCGTTTGCGGGATACCGCAAAAGCAGAGCAGCCCCGGAACTTTGTGTTTCGCCTTACCCTGTTCCGCCTTTTACAGGCCTCACCAAATTGGGAATTTTCTCGTGACCTTGACCTTTGACACTCAAGGTCACACAATCAATTAACACATTTCATTGAGTATAACATTATTGTAATGAAATAAAGTGTTAAAAATTAAATTAATCCATTTTCTCCATATATGTTGACCTTGCTGTGACCTTGACCTTCGACAGTTCGTACCCAAAACTTTTTTAAAATGTTGTACTTCTCAAGAGATAATATATACAAAATCTAAACTTCATAGCACAAAAACTTTTCAAGGTATTGTGTTTACAAGGAATTGCAATAACTCAAATCTCATGACCTTGACCTTTGACCTTCAAGGTCACACAATAATTGAACACTTTTTATTGAGTATAACAATCATGTATTGATTAAAAATGATCATAGTTAAAATTAAGCATTTTCGCTAAACCATGCTTAAGTCATGACCTTGCTGTGACCTTGACCTTTGTCAGATTGTAGCCAAAACCTTTTCAAATTTTTTTACTTTTCCAAGGATGATATATACCAAGTTAGAGCTTCATAGCACAAAAACTTTTCAAGTTACCGTGTTTACAAAGAATTTTGTGGTGATTTTATAACTCGTGACCTTGACCTTTGAACTTGAAAGTGAACATGTCATAATGATTCCCTGGAAGTATTAACATTTAGACATGTTCATGAGTTCTGAAAAGCTAAATGGGATAAAGTTATACCCCAATTTAGTGCATTTTGTAATAACTCATATCTCATGACCTTGACCTTTGACCTTCAAGGTCACACAATCATTGAACACTTTTCATTGAGTATAACAATCATGTATTGATTAAAAGTGTGCATAGTTAAAATAAAGCATTTTCGCTAAAACATGCTTACGTCATGACCTTGCTGTGACCTTGACCTTTGACGGATTGTAGCCAAAACCTTTTCAAAATTTTTTACTTTTCCAAGGATGATATATACCAAGTTAGAGCTTCATAGCACAAAAACTTTTCAAGTTATCGCGTTTACAAGGAATTCTTAGAGTGAATACATAGCTCGTGACCTTGACCTTTGACCTTGAAAGTGAACGTGTCAAAATCGTTCCCCCGAGGTATGAGTAGTAAGGTATGAATAAGAGTTCTGGAAAGCTTAGGGGAAAAAAGTTATAGCTAGTAGTACGAGTGCGGCGGCGGCGGCGGACGCGGCGGCGGCGGCGGCGGCGGCGGCGATGGAAACTTCACAAAAACTGATAGCAGCCCCGTCCTTAGACGGGGCTGCTAATTACATCCAGGATTTCCTTCATAATAGGCAAATAACTGTCGGGGTTGAAAATGAAAAATCAGATAAATTCCTTTTGGAAAACGGCACCCCACAAGGCAGCATCCTCAGCCCCACCTTATTTAACATTATGGTTGACGACCTTTTCGAAGGCGTCTCCCCTAAAGTAAATACTTCAAAATTTGCAGACGACGGCGCCCTCTGGGTACGTTGTACTAACCCAACTAAAGCAATAAAACTACTCCAGTCCGCTTTAATTAAAGTCGACCAATGGGCCGACAAATGGGGCTTCAAACTAAATGCGGACAAAACAACTGGAGTAGCCTTCAAAAACACAAAAATGCGCCCAATCCACCCAAACCTATTTCTCAAAAATAATAAAATAAATTTTCAAAAACAAACTAAATTTTTAGGGCTAATCTTTGACCAACATCTCTCATGGGATGCACATGTTGAAGACCTAAAAACTAGATGCGATAAGGACCTTAATGTCCTTAGAGCAATCTCTGGCACAAGCTGGGGTGCAAATAGGGATACTCTCTATCAACTTTACATCTCCCTAATTAGGTCCAAATTGGATTATGGCGCGCCAATCTACAACACACTTAATCAAAGAAATAACACCATTTTAAACCGCATACAATACCAATGCTTAAAAACCATAACAAAAACACAACAAGGAACCTCCCAAGAAGCACTCCAAGCCCTAACTGGTGAAATCCCCCTCAAACTGAGACGGGACCAACTCACCTTAAACTTCTGGGCCGCTTCATCTGAGGATCCACTAATTCAAAACATACTTAAAACTACAATATCAACACGCAAACTAGCTAAAATTAGGCTCAAAACACCACTGGCAGCACCTATCTCACTCCGCATCAACAACTTAATACAACAGGCCAACATGCAACATATAAAACTCCCCACATCCAACACTGTACATCATTACATACCATCGCTACCCTCACCCAACATCAACCTCCATCTCACCAAAATCACAAGCAAGCAACACCCACTGCAAGCAAAAACAACTACACTACAATACATCCAGGACAACTGGCCCGACTGGTGCCATATATACACCGACGGGTCCAAGGACCCCGAGGCATGCACTACAGGCATGGGCATCCACATAACACAACCACATAAACACACAACATCACATAGGCTGCCAAATGACCAATCGATCTTCACAGCGGAGCTCTTGGCCATAGCTACAGCCTTAGTACACCCCACAATTAATACATCAAACAAAATACTCATTCTCTCAGACTCACTCAGCAGTCTAGAGGCACTTAAAAACAAAAACACTAAAAACCGCCCAGGCATTATCTCTAAAATCTTACACACCATCAACATTTTAAACAAACAAGGCAAGGCCGTTAAACTCCTATGGGTCCCTGCCCACGTCGGCATCTCCGGAAACGAGAGTGCTGACAAAGCAGCCAAGGAGGGCCTTAAAATAAATAATCCTTTACCTCTTTACCATTCAAAACAAGAGGCCAAAAGCCTCGCTAAAAAACACATAAAAGCCGTATGGCATAAACAATTTACCCAATCAACAACATCAAAACATCTAAAACAATTAATCAATAAACCATTATATAAGCAAAAAATTTACTCCAAAAACAAAAACATTGATAGGGCAATTTTTAAACTTCAAACTAATACCACAAAATTAAACGCTAAACTATATCAATACAAAATTAAAACAACATCAACATGCCCTCACTGCCCACAAGCAGAGAGCACACAACACGTACTCACCGAGTGCCCACACTACACGGCACATCGGATAAAACTAAATAAAACCCTCCAGGAAAACAATATCCCAATCAATAACATATACAAAATATTAAATCCTTTAAATAAACAAAATATTCACAATGCCTTAGGCAATTATCTCAAAGATACGGGTCTCCTGGCTCGTATCTAAAAAACTTAAAATAAACTAAACCTTCATGGACTGAAGCAAGAGATAATTATGATCATACCAATAGTTTTGATCAATGACACATGAGATCATCGTCAATATTCTCATTACGGACTTAGCACTTTACGATTAGTGAATGACTTTTAATTAAAAGTCCGCTGTTTTGATTAACCGGAACGTGGCAAGTAGCAGAGGTTCTACAGTGGCGATGTGTATAGACTTTCCCTTGCATAGGGCTTGCCTTAGAGTTGTTTAATTAGCAGTTATTAATTAAGTAATTAGCTGCTATCAGTTTTTGTGCAGTTTCCATTGCCGCCGCCGCCGCCGCACTCGTATTACATGCTATAACTTTTTTTTCACTAACCTTTCCAGAACTTTTATTCATAAGTTACTACTCATAGCCTGGGGGAACCATTTTGACATGTTCGCTTTCAAGGTCAAAGGTCAAGGTCACGAGCTAGTTAATCACTCTAAGATTTCCTTTTAAACGCGATAACTTGAAAAAAGTTTTTGTGCTATGAAGCTCTAACTTGGTATACATCATCCTTGGAAAAGTAAAAAAATATGAAAAGGTTTTGGCTAAAATCCGTCCAAGGTCAAGGTCACAGCAAGGTCATGACTTAATCATGATTTAGCGAAAATGATTAATTTTAACTATGAACACTTTTAATCAAAATGTGATTGTCGTATTCAATAAAAAAATTCAATGATTGTGTGACCTTGATTTGAGTTATTCATTGTAAACACGATAACTTGAAAAGTTTTTGTGCTATGAAGCTTAGATTTTGTATATATCATCTCTTGAGAAGTAATTTTTTTAACAGTTTTGGGTACGGACTGTCAAGGTCATGGCAAGGTCAACATATATGGAGAAAATGGATTAAGCTAACTTTTAACAGTTTATTTCATTACATTAATGTTATACTCAATGAAATGTGTTCATTGATTGTCTGACATTGAGTGTCAAAGGTCAAGGCCACGAGAAAATGCCCAATTTGGCCAGGCCTGTAAAAGGCGGAACAGGGTAAGGCGAAACTCCAAGTTTCGGGGCTGCTCTGTTTTTGCGGTGTCCTAGTCTTATGCACAGACCCTTGAGCATATAATTCACCCCATGAAACAAGTCTAGATCTGGACTGCTCTGAAATCTCCATTTGTCTGAGGCTCCTTTTAAAAATTTAATAAAATAAGATTTTTACTAAAACAATTTGAGAGACTAAATATAAGTCTAGCGGCGTCCCGCAAACACTAAACTAATTATCGCTGTCGGTGGCTATTCTCATACTGCTTGCTCTGCATTGTCCAACTGTTGCACTAACTGAAGAGAGGGTAACTGAACATTGGTAGTTCTGGGTGCAGTGTCCTGTGGTGTTATCATATTATGGCTGCTGCTACTTGCTCTCTTGACAGTAGCTTTGCTCTTGATATCAAAAGCTTAAAATCTGGTTACCAAAGAAAGTGTCTTTAATCCCAAGATCGTAAACAAAGTAGGTTGCGAACAGGGGAACCGGCTACAATTACATCACATGATGCCTCAATGACTCTCTGTTTCCGAATATTTCGCATTGTGAAGATTTCGAACCTCATTTCGAACATCATTTATAGAATCGCTTCAGGGATTATTAACAAGGTCTTTAAAACATTTATTAATTTAAAGGACTTGACAACGCAGGCTCATCCAAACATGTACACGTATAACTACTAAAATCATATCATAATATATAAGATATTTTTAGATTTCACATGACACTATTGAATATTGAGAATTTGCATTGATAAAATATCCTTTCGTTTAAACCATCTATTAAAATATAAGCCTGAACCATGTTGTATATTTTCAAAAACCATTAATTGTTTCAATACTCTCTTCGGATATTATAGGTGTACTGATCTGTGCAATGCCATGTGTATTATCTTTTCGTTGTTACCGTTTTAATTTAAAGGCGAACGCGTAGCGTGATGGTTTTAGAGCCATAATAATTCCGATATATGCCGCTGATTTCCAAACACAGTATGTTTGTCCCCATTCTACCATAATAACGATAATTAGGAAACTTACTGTGTTTGGAAATCAGTGGCATATAAGGGAATTATTATAGCTCTAAATTTAACTTAAAGTCGAAAGCTATAACAATTCCGTTATATGCCGCTGATTTCAAAACACAGTATGTTTATCTCCTAATTGGCTGGACTCTATTTTTTTTGTGAGAGCGGGGGGTTGCCTCTCAAAAAAAGAAACAATGAAATATATGGATTGCTGAGTTGGGGGGGGGGGGGGGGGGTCAAATTTTCTTTTTCGTGAGAGCGGGGGTTGCCTTTCAAGCAAATCAACAATAATATATATGGATTGAGTGGGGAGGGGGACTTTTTATAGTGAGAGCGGGGGTTTATGATTGTTATGTTGAATTATTGTTGGTTTAGTGTTGAATGGCTGATGGTTTAGTGTTGAATGATTGATGATTTAAAGTGTAGTGATTGATGATTTAATGTTGAATTATTCACAATGATTGATTTATGATTGATTTATGATTGATTTATGATTGATTTATGATTGGTTAGTGGTGAATGTATAATTAACATATTTCAATGATGTTTAAATTATATTTTTTTAGAAAAAGTGTTTAAAGTATTTAAGGGACATTCCTGCCATTATGTCCGTTTCATACCTTCCCTGTCCCCTGAGCTTTTATGCCCCACCCCCTGGTAACATCTAAATATCCTCGCATTTTCGAGGTAAAAAAATCTCAAGCCTCTCCCATGGACAATTCTAAAACGTTGGGGGAGGGGGTTCCCTTATCTCCGATCCCAATCTAAATCCCCCCTACCCCCCACCCCCACACCCTCGAGTCTGATAAATCGCTTATCCCTTTTCATTTTGAAAGGAAACAGCTGTAAGTACCTTTGATACCATCATGTCTCTGAATCAACGATCCATTGAATTTATTCGCGATCTTTTTACTAATTCACAACAATATTACAGACGTTCCGATAATTTTCGAAAGTTCGTTAGACGTTACATTGTATAAAACTGTACTAACAACGGGAAATGGCAACTTTCTATAAGTTTTATGTTTTATGCATTTACGTTAAATCAGATGTAATTTTATTAGACACTTGATGTCAGTCCACCAGTGCGATGATGTAGATCTACTACTAGGGCTAGGCTGGTGTGCAATATGAATATTGTCAGGCATAATATGATACTATATTAACACAAATCGAAGTTGTTTCCATGTTCATGGTGTTGGTGTTTGATGCAATAAAACAAAACCAAAATCGAAAAGTAAATACTTTATAATTTTTATAGCACCTGTTGACTTATTGGAATCTAATTGTAATTGTTTATTGGGTGCCAAACGGGACTTTAATCGCTATTTAGTAAGCTTACTAAATGAATTAGTAAGCTTACTAAATCGATTGATTTAGTAAGCTTACTAATTCATTAAGTAAGCTTACTAAATATAAACGATTTAGTAAGCTTACTAATTCACTTCCTGTTTGATGATTTAGTAAGCTTACTAAATCACATCCGGGTTGTTGAAATATAAATCAATGATTGCTCCCTAGAGCAAAATTAAAGTAAAGTACATTTTTGGATATAAAGACTGCGAAGAAACAATTAAATTCATCATTTGTGATATTATTTCCGAATAAGAATTTTACTAACACAAAAAAAAAAGATGTGAAATGAAAAAGCTCTCGAAATTGCGAGCATGAACCGTATGAAGAGTAGGATAATTGTCCTTTTTTCGTTCAGACACTCAAACAACTGCTTCGATGAAAAATCATACCCCCACGATTTTCACATGTCATCTTTGAACTAAATATCATACACATTAACTCTCAAATCAAATCCCTTTGCGAAAACATTGACAAACTCCGATAGAGACAATATTGGGGTTTTTTTTATCAAAGGGAGATAACTCCAACTTTAACCTAGTGACACGGACATCGGCAAATGCAATGTGTAACTGAAACTTTCTTCTATGATTAGAGAGGCGATCCATGATGAGATATATAAAAATAGATTAAGCATCATATACGCACAAAAGATCTGAATGTTAATTTGTCAAAAGTTACTGTACGTGCCGTTTGTTTTTGTCAAAATATTCCCGCCATTTTACCACGTGGTGGGGAGAACTCATTATTTTAAGCTTGGATACATATTTTCAAAAGCATTTAGTAAGCTTACTAATTCGGCCGATTTAGTAAGCTAACTAAATGAATTATTAAGCTTACTAAATGATATAATAAGCTTACTAAATCGCCCGAATTAGTAAGCTTACTAAATGAATTAGTAAGCTTACTAACTCGTTTTGAATTAGTAAGCTTACTAATTCATTTAGTAAGCTTACTTAATGAATTAGTAAGCTTACTAAATCGATTTAATAAGCTTTCTGATTCAAATCGATTTAGTAAGCTTACTAATTCGAATTAGTAAGCTTACTAAATATTTGCCCGAATTAGTAAGCTTACTAATTCCACTTAGTAAGCTTACTAAATTGCGATTAAAGTCCCATTTGGCACCCCATAATTGTTCACTGATGATAACTTAACTCCAATTCCATTGTGAAGCAAAGTATTTTCAAATTATGATGAATTAATTTCACTATGGAATTAAGTCTAATGTGTTATTTTTAACATAATGTCACAATATTATATAACCTTTTTTTATCTCACCTATTGTGTTTGGATACTTGATATCTATGCTAAAGTATATTGATTGCTATGTAAGGCTGTAGGCTTTTGAAATTTTGCTATTTACCAACCTTTACCCTCTCTTCACTTTTGTTCATATTTGCAATTATTATCTATTTACAATTATTATCTATTTACAATTATTATCTATTTACAATTATTATCTATTTACAATTATTATCTATTTACAAAACATGTACATTTGGCTATGTGGAGTATTAATTTTCTAAAAAAATATTATAGATGCAATTTTGATTGTAATGTCATCAAACAGTATTTTCTGATTAGCGACTGTGCTTTAAAACACATTGTTAAAATCCTTACAGTCAATTGATTGTGAATGTTGTACTCATTGTTTTTACAGTGGACTACTATTCAAAAGATTGCCTGATTGCAGTAAACTATTTATCCTATTCTTTTCATATTTTAAATATTTCTTTTAACTTATTAGGAGAGATGAAAATAAAAGATGCCAAGTTACATAGTAATGGTAATTAATATATGGAAAGACTTTGTTCGAACAATTGCAGAAATTCATTCATTCTTCTCGATTCCTCTTTTGGGGTCAAATGCTTGCTGTGTTAGTCAGGGATGCACGGTCGGGTGTATTAGCGAGCCCCGCTCACTTTTTTCCTTGTTTTGTTCAGTTGTTAATAATCATTTAAAAACATTGAGTGTTATGTTCAATGGAGAATACTAAACGAATGGTAATGTGATAACATTTTTAAGCAACGAGTGTATAGAATTGGTATCAGACGAACGAAAGTGAGTCTGATACTACATTCTATTCACAAGTTGCTTAAAAATGTTATCACATACCATGAGTTTAGTATTTTATTTATTACTCAACCCTCGATATCAATATGTATGTAAATAAATCGTCAAAACAAGAATCAGCTGACTTGGAACAATCGCAAAACCAGCGTATGAATTTCCATGAATCCAAATAAAATAGTTTGCCATTTTTTTATATTTACACATGTCATACACCTATAAACATGATGCAAATTATAGTGGTGAAAAAAATTCATTATCAAAACATGCATTGATATAATAAACACTAAGAAGCAACGAAAACTGTCAACACATCATGCTCTCGCATTTTGACGTCATCAGATCGACAAGTGACGTCATCATAATTTGTCCTGTTTCTAGGTCACGTTCTTTTGTTTTGCAAACTTGGCGAACAGTGTCAACGGCAGAGGAGTGATTGCATTGACACAACTTGCTGAATTAGTGATAGGAATCGGGAGATAGAACTTGGGGAAAGGTAGTTACACGATAACATGTTTGGATTGTGTGCTTATGGAGGGGAAAGCGATGTTTGGGTGGCAATGAAGCAAGTAAACAGTCGAAGCGCAATGTTTATGTTACGGTTGACAGAGGAGGCAACACCACTTGCAACGGCACAGAAGGTGGACAAGTGATAAAGCGAAGGATGGATTTGTGATGGTTAGCAAGTAGACTGGATGTATACCTAATATATGCTAATTGAATGATGAACATATCTATCTTGAAACGGGTGTGAGGGAGGTTAAAGCTGAATAGTGACCTGGCAGCCAACTTCACACTTTGAATAGGGAACTGGCAGCTAGCACGTTGCCGATATGTAATAGCTCTGTACAAAAATGAACGTGCGTATATTACACTTTGATTATGTACAGAAGTAGACTTGATGTATACCTAATATATGCCAATTGAATGATGAACATTTCTATCTTGAAACGGGTGTGAGCGAGGTTAAAGCTGAATAGTGAACTGGCAGCCAACTTCACACTTTGAATAGGGAACTGGCAGCTAGCACGTTGCCGATATGTTATGGCTCTGCACAAACATGTGCGTGCGTATATTACACTTTGATTAGGTACAGAAGTAGACTTGACCAATACCTTATATATGCTAATTGAATGATGAACATATCTATCTTGAAACGGGTCTGAGTGAGGTTAAAGCTGAATAGTGAACTGGCAGCCAACTTCACACTTTGAATAGGGAACTGGCAGCTAGCACGTTGCCGATATGTATTAGCTCTGTACAAAAATGTGCGTGCGTATATTACACTTTGATTATGTACAGAAGTAGACTTGATCTATACCTAATATATGCTAATTGAATGATGAACATATCTTTCTTAAAACGGATGTGAGGGAGGTTAAAGCTGAATAGTGAACTGGCAGCCAACTTCACACTTTGAATAGGGAACTGGCAGCTAACACGTTGCAGATGTGTTATAGCTCTGTGTATAAATGTGCGTGCGTTTATTACACTTTGATTATGTACAGAAGTAGACTTGATCTATACCTAGTATATGCTAATTGAATGATGAACATATCTTTCTTAAAATGGGTGTGAGCGAGGTTAAAGCTGAATAATGAACTGGCAGCCAACTTCACACTTTGAATAGGGAACTGGCAGCTAGCACGTTGCATATATATAATACCTTTGTACAAAAATGTATGTGCGTATATTACACTTTGATTAGGTACAGAAGTCGACTTGACCTATACCTTATATATGCTAATTGAAAGATGAACATATCTGTCTTAAAACGGTTGTGAGCGAGGTTAAAGCTGAATAGTGAACTGGCAGCCAACTTCACACTTTGAATAGGGAACTGGCAGCTAGCACGTTGCCGATATGTTATGGCTCTGTACAAACATGTGCGTGCGTATATTACACTTTGATTAGGTACAGAAGTCGACTTGACCTATACCTTATATATGCTAATTGAAAGATGAACATATCTATCTTGAAACGGGTGTGAGCGAGGTTAAAGCTGAATAGTGAACTGGCAGCCAACTTCACACTTTGAATAGGGAACTGGCAGCTAGCACGTTGCAGATATGTAATAGCTCTGTACAAAAATGTACGTGCATATATTACAGTTTGATTAGGTTCAGAAGTGGACTTGATGTCTACCTAATATATGCTAATTCAATTATAAACATATTTGTCTTAAAACGGATGTGAGCGAGGTTAAAGCTGAATAGTGAACTGGCAGCCAACTTCACACTTTGAATAGGGAACTGGCAGTTAGCACGTTGCAGATCTGTAATAGCTCTGTGTATACATGTACGTGCGTATATTACACTTTGATTAGGTACAGAATTAGGGGTGAGGGATGTCTAAACCTGTATATTGAGTCAGCAGAAATTCGAATAGTGAACTGGGAACTGGGAACTGGCAGCTAACTTCACAATTTGAATAGTGAACTGGGAACTGGGAACTGGCAGCTAACTTCACAATTTGAATAGTGAACTGGGAACTGGGAACTGGCAGCCAACTTCACATTTTGAATAAGGAACTGGGAACTGGGAACTGGGAGCTAACTTCACAGACCCATTTTTCACAGCTTGCTGATAAGTGAACTTGCATATCATTTTCGAATTGTTAAAACATTTTGTCAGTTAACAAACAGTTACATATAAAAGATAGAATATTTACATTGTTCAAATTACTTTGTGAACTTTTATTTTCATATGGTAGTCTTAACAATATTGATTTAATATTACTTTGTTATAACAAAAATAAACAATCTTAAAGGATACCAACATATGAATTTTTCTTTAACAATATTAAACCTGTATGGCGTCAAAAAAGGATCACAAGGTTTACAATAGATTAAAGACGTCTTCAATCTTAATTTAAATATAGATTTCATACATAAACAGTTAAATTTCTTTGCAAAATAACACACATATCACGATCAGTAAATACATATATGCCAAATTGTCTGAGCCTACTAGCTTCGAATTGCAGAGAATCAATATCTGACAAGACATATTAGCTTTAATTTAGAATAAACAGACTAATATTCTCTGCTACTGACGGTCTACAAAAACCACATCGTGATGTAATGGTATGTGAATCATGCATTTTGTATAATGGAAACAATATATCCTTCGACTGAGATGAATGGACACAAAAACAAAAGATTCTGTAATGCCATAAACGAAAAATATCAATTAAAATAAGTTTGCAACCTTGAATAAAGATATTTTGTTCACATCCGATCTTTGTTTCCAAAAATAAGTTCTAAATTGAAGCAGTTCCATAATGCAATATTCTCGTGTGCAAACATAAAGACCAAATACAGTTAACGTACCAAATAGCAATGTGATTACATTTTATCAACACTTCAACCAAAATGAGCCTTCAATCTATGACAGTTGAATGACGGTAATATCATCCAGCTTTGACATCCAGTTGATAAGACCTACGACGATAAAACCATACAGGAATCAATCATATTTTACAGGCATGTTGTTTTGGTAAAGGTTTAGATATTCTGCAGCATTAGCTCATGGTATATTGTTTATATTTTTGTATGATATAATTCAAAATGATATAAATGCGTACCTATTGCATGATATCATATTTCAACTTGGTGAATTGGTGAATTGGTGCATTTCTAGGATTCATTTATATTGCAGAAGAGCATGATATTTTTAACAACATGCACAAACTCACTTATTGCCATATTAACTATTCAAAATTACCATTTTGAAAGAACGATTTCAAAGTTACTAAAGACACGAATAACAGTAACACATAAAATCCTTTTCTAACTCATGTCGCGTTTACATACAAAAATACTTCATTACACTTAACTTAACGAAATAATATTTTGCTGCATAAATCATCGATACAATTGAAAGATAAACAAACCAATAATCTGGAAGATTCAGAAAGTGTATTTAAAAACAACAGACAGTAAATGTTATCTTCCACGTCACTGCTCAAGAACAGAGTTGGTGGATACCGAATGTGTTAAGGAAATCACTTCTTACATAATTGATGCAATAGAACCCGATGGAATGCTACAATGTGTGAGCAAATCTTACTGTGAAGTAGACACTGATAAGGTTGCTCTAGGAAATGATTGTCTACACGCAATTCCGTGTTTTAGTCAGATTTAGTTCCCATTTTCTTGATTTGTATCAACTTCAAGAACTTGACTTTAATGGGTTTTTTAAATAATGTTTACAAACATTTATTTATCCATCATAGAGAGAAAGTTGTGTAGATTTGAACAGCATATAAGTGTTCATTTAAAAATAAAATGAACCCAATATTTTTTATCTATGTTTCAAGGGGCAGTAGCACATTTTTAGGGGGGAATTTAAGGTGATGTCAGGAAATGAAAATAAATGATTCTATTTGAAAGACAATGTATTTGACAAAATGAAGCAGTAGAAAGTCAAACATGTTATGTAAAGTTTAGCCATGCGATTCCTTCTACTAACACGACATGAATTAAAGATGTTTACATAAAAGTGGTCGCCAATGGATTTTATGTGAATGTTTATGATTTGGTGGACTATAGATGATTGGTTTGTATAATGAGATGTATGACACTATCAAAATAAGGATTTATTATTAACGTACAATTAAAAGTGAAAAATTTAAAATATAAATGTTAAAAAAACATGCTACTGCTCCTTTAAAGACAAGTTTAATAACCCAAACTATGACCATCCTTAAGAACAAAGTAATTGATAGTTGTAAAATTGAGTAAGAAGTATTGTATGAATTTGAAAATCTTTAAGATTCAATTTTCTTCTCAGCAAGGGTATTAAACTCATGAATTACTAATCATCTTTCGTGTGAAACCAATTCTAATGAAACTACTCGAACAAACGCTATGTCGTCTCCAGGGCACAAAGAATGAACGGAGTAGAACAAAACAATTCTCATGAAAAAAAACACCCCCACACACACAGTTAGAAAAGTCATTTCGTGAAAACAATTTTGAGTATTGCTGTTATGTTATTGTTTGATGTCCATAACATTACTTAATATAACATAAACTGAATAATAAAAATAATATGTCGGTGTTGAATGTGGATGTGCTTCAAGAACTAAATGTATGAACTTATTATCATATATATGTGTAAGTAGTTAAGTAGTTTTTGAATTTGATTAAATAGTCCTCTATCAGATAATCAATTTAGTGAATCAAATATTTGTTCAATTTTATCTATCATTGAAGAATTTGTTTGTTGTTCACTTACATTTGATAAAACAATGCTTACATTCAAGTCTTGTTATAAAAGACGGATCAAAGTCAGCCTGGTTTCAAATAATAGTTTCAAGATAATAACTACATCAAGCATCGGACATGTAGGTACATGTATATATATAACCTGATGAAAGGGGAAGCACCGACTATTTTGCACTCAGTCAAAGTCTGATTGGACAAAAAACAATGCGATGTAAGAAATGTGTGTGGCCCTGTAAAAAGAAATTAAAGACAAGTTGACACCAACTGTCGTTGAAGTTATGAAAGGTCACCTTTGATATTTGGAAATTTTCAGATAAAATGGTCTTTATTGGTCTCACTTTTTGGTATAATTTTATATATGATACAGAGTGAGATACTCTATTCTATCAGTGAAATAAATCGCTATCTGGCTTCAGTGGCGATAACCTTTATCACCACTCGAGTGACGTCAAGTTCAAGTGTGTGACGTGATGAAACAATGGTCTGACGTAACGAATTCTCATGTGACGTCACACTGTTACTGTGGCGACGGGCTCTTCCAATGAATTTTGCCATTTTTGTCCTAATACGAAAATATCATCATATAATAAATAGCATATCTGTCAATAAACCATAAACTTTCTACCTCACTCAATGAGATAAAGATGCTATTAGTCAAGAAAAGACAGATATCCTCTATGTATCAAGAGAATATATTTACATTTGTATCACACGTTTTTAAATTCAAACGGTGGTTTGTCTATTCATATAGTATGATGTTTGTCAGATGTTTGTAACTGAATTCTTGACAACCATTTATTATGACTTTTATAATTATCTCAGTAACAGTTTTATTGGTTTAATGACCATAGCATTTAGTAACTATATTGTATAGGTTATAAGAATACTATGTTAAAATACTTGCATTATTAATGCAGATTTGCTTCTTTTATCTGATGGACGTTCATGTGTATAGAGTCTAAGGTTTCTCGGAGAGTTTGGAGGTACAATGTATTGATAAGATAAGAAAGCGGTTATGTCAGTTCATGTAATATAACAGATAGAAAAACGCATATTTATATGACTAAACTATAACTATTTTAACACAGAAATATGATGAATAATCCATAAATTTTATGGCGCCAAAAAGTATCACACGGTTTATGATACATTTTCATTTTGGATATTGATTTACTACATGAAAAACTACATTTGCTTTGCAAAAATAATACACTGGTCATACTCTGCAATTAAACAAATACCGTAATGCCACATTGTCTAAGCCTATTAGATTCCGTTTGCATTAAATTAATATGTTAAGAGAATACTGGCTTCAGTTATGAATAAACAGGGACAGATAGTTGGCTGAAATGTAAAGATGACAACAATCTTCTTCAACGATATTTTTGTCAATATTGAAATGTAATGATATCAATTTTAAGGTGGATAATAACGTTTTGTGTGCACATAAGACAAAAGATATTTATTCTATATTTCATATTCAAAACAAAATTTGTTACCTTTTTCTTTTCAGTATCAATAAAAATGTTCTTGACATTTTGTTATGACGTGCCAATCCACAATGCAAATGGTTCTGCAGAGGGCTTTCATATGATACTCACCACTGCAATTCTCTGGTGTGAGAGAGAGAGATAGTACTCAAATTTTAGCTTTTATTGTACATGGTATATTCTATGAAAAACGACCTTTCAGAATGTTCAATATAAGCTCTGCCCTTTTGGTAAGATAAATGAATTTTATCACAGTATAGTTGTAGAAACTGTAGAACAAGAACAAATGATAAATTTCCAAAAGTAACTGTAATCTTCAAGTACACAGCGAGAAGTGTTGTAAAAATGCACATGATGCTTAATTTAAGTAAGGTAAATGATCCGTTAAGAAAACACACCCCTATCAAAGTGCATGTATGTTAAAATTTGAATATGATATAGAAATAGACAAATGCTACAGCTTTTATCTCTGGGATGTCTTGGAAAACCCCCAGCAACCACAATTCCAATGTAAACTTATTGAAATTCGTTTTTCTTCCTCAAACCTGAACATATAAGTATGTAAAGTTATGATTACAGGCAACTACCAGTGACAATGAAATAATATTCTCCCTTTCTCAACGACCATGTAAATAATTATCATTGGTTATAATTGGGTACTGTTAAGAATTGTTGCCTATGTGTTGAACAAAAATCCTTTTTTTTGTTTGATATCTCGCTAGAATTATATAGCCTTGTGTATCCAACTTTTAATGAACACATATATGTGTGTTAATCCATTGTGCATTGTAATACAGATTATAAGTAAGTGAATAGGCTATCATACTCTTAATATCAAATGTAAAATTTCAATTTGTTACATATAAAAGATGAAAACAACTATAGTACGAGTATCTGCAATGTTCCGTTAACTTTCCATTACATGGTCTCGACATACCTAAATCTGTGCAATGGGTAGAACAATCATAGCATTGAATTTGTTCCTGTGTAAAAGCAGAAAGGGTGATGCTTCAATTTGAAAAAAGTAAGAAGAATCGGTATTGTTCTGTCAGCTGTAATGAGATAACGTTAGGTGCTTGTGGTAAAAAGTTATATTGAAATGACCCCTGAGTGTCTTCAATCAAAATCTGTCATCTTCGAAACAATGCATTATTTTTCACTGAGTGCATTCCAGTGCATAATACAAGATAATCCATATATATTTCAATGCAGTCATATCACACATATTAAAAAAAGATTTTTCTCTATTACAAGGAACAACTATGTTTTTATTTGTTCTAATACGAGAAAGGGATGTATAAATTACCTTTCATTACCTACAATTATCTTTACGTTTTGAGTATTATCTTATCATCTAAGACCATAATTATTTTTGTTCAGGACTAATTTTGAAATAAACGTACATGTATGGTTACCATGAACTATTCTCCATCCTTCAATTAAAGATGATATCATAGACAACCAAGAGTAAACAGTCAAGACATTTCATGACAGGACCTGATCTGTTATTAAAGGAGAATACGGGTAAGTGAGTTGCATATCTGAGCATCACACCGTATCTGAATCTCGAAATAAATAGTGGCAATATGCTTCAAAATTGTAAGAGCGATGATGTTGGTCCACCAGCAATATCTACACAAAAATGTAATTAACAAACAAACGCCTTTACCCTACTTTCAAAAATGTGATCCCATAATGACATACATGTATACAAAGATCGATTTACCTTCACCAACACCATTGTGAAATTTTTAATTAAAACGCAAGTGATATCAAACATCGAAAAAGCATTATTGCATACATGGAAATGGATGTGATCTTAATTATCACAAAAAACCTACACTATCAACAGATACTGAATCACTATGATCATTGCACAAACAATGACAATTTGTTTTCCACAATGTAACAATAGGTTTATTGATAAAAATGATCTTTAGTAACCATGGCGTGGAGAAATCGACAGGCCATAGTCACATGTTTATAACATTCTTGTAACAAAAAACATTCAGCTGAAAACAGAGATAAGGTCGTACAACAGTGAAGATAGTTTTCATGGTTGATCATTTGTAGCTAATCTGTGCCAAAATGAGAAAACTCTTGTATATAATTTGATGCACAGTTGCTATCAAACAAACTCAACATACAAGATAAAATTTCCTTAGACAGATTTGAAATAGTATGTGTTCATAGTGAGTGTATTGAAACACCTCAGCTCGACTTACACATGATATAGAAAGCATTCATTCGGTAGGTGGATCCTTCATACATTGCTAAAATTTGTAACATGGTACTGGTTTTGAAAAAATGGGAAAACCATCATGCAACGCTGAAACATAATGCTGATTTATTGAGGAGCAAACCACTCTCTTAATTGTACATTGTAAGTCAACGGCTTTGATAGATAGAAATAGGCAGATTTAACAGTTCCTATCTTTTCGTCTTTAAATAACATCAAACTGTTCTAGAAGATGTAGATGTTATATAGGAAAGTGGAATAAAGTCAATATTAACAAACTCAACATACAAGATATAATTTCGGTAGACAGTTTTAAAATAGTGTGTGTTCATAGTGTGTGTATTGAAGCACCTCAGCTCGATTTACACAAGATGTAATATGACTCCATTCGGTAGGTTGATACTTCATATATTGCTAGGGTTTGTAACATGGTACTGTTTTTAAATAAATGGAAAACTATCATGCATCATTAACTACATATTCCTGATTTATAGCCGAGCTCGAATCTTGACACCACACTCATGGAATGGTGCATCGTAAGTAAACAGCTTCGAGAGACCAAAATAGGCAGATGTACCAATAATTTGTACATCTGCCTATTCTTATCTCTTTTTTTCTTGAATAAATATGAATAAAGTCAATATTAGATAACAAATTAACGAGACGACTGTAAGCTCAGTGAAAACTAATCAGAATAGCAGTCAAGTCAATCCGTTATGCTCATTAGAAACATTCACACTAACTCATTAATAATATAAATCTTATCTGCTACTTTGGCATCAATGTGTGATGAATGAATTATTAAATCTACTTATTCATTAGTATTGACATTAAGAGTAATTACTTTGGTCAACTAATGTTCTACTTTTTCTTGGTTTGTTTCGTCAGGTGGTTTGGTAAGGAATGGTTAAGGTACAATTCCTATTGTACAAGGCATAAGAATATTCTTTTGTTTCTCAATACATTAAGAAATTATGTTCTGTTGCTATTTATGAAATAAACCTATGTTGTTGACAGCAAAGAAGTGACACTGAAAACATGTGGTAAAGTTCAGAAAATGTGTAAAGCAAAAAATGGTTAATCTAATGTGCAAAATTATGAGTCAGTTCCGCGGGTATTATAATTCGCCTGTCGATCTTTATACAGCTATGTACCCAAAGTTTGTTTACAGCGAAGTGCAAATATCATGCAATTTGGGTTTCGTTTGGATGTCAATTACTTAACTCCAGCGGCACTGACAAAGGATCACCAATTGTCAAAGTGTAACATAACCATGGCGCAAACTATTTTGGGATTGTCTGGTCACTGATGCAGAATTTCGAAGGATTGCATGGTTGAATAGATAGATAGACTCTGAGTTTCTTATCTTATTGAAATATTCAATATAGACTTCATGAGAATATAAACAGCAAAATTACATTAACCAAGGAACAATATAACTTAGGTCTGAAGTTGTTGATCACTAATGAAGGATTAAGCGAGAAAAATTGAAGTTAATGTTTTCGGAATTTGGACCACTTGTGACTCACTTCAATGACCTGCCAACATTGTTATGGTTAATTGTAACCTGTGACATACAAATATCTTAACGCAAAATAAATCTTAACTGATGTAGTGAAATTTCATCATGATCCGTTTCCTTTTAGTAATGCTAGGATGTCACAAAGACATTCGAAATTACATGATATTTGCAAAACAAACTTAAGGTCAACAGCTGTATGCTATGAAGACATTTTGATGATCTCTTTGAGAAAAAAAGATTTAGTTAACTAGAATTCAGAGTATTGGCTTATTTGTGTTAATAATGTTTTTTGGAAAGGAATATTTAAGAAATTACAAATTAGCTTAAGATATCTTCTTAGATATTTTAATCGTTATAAATTTAAACAATTCCAAATGAAAATCAAGTTATGGAAACTAAATTTTGAAAGAACCGCTTCCAATGTAATTTAGCAAGGTTTTAATATCCCGCTGAGAGAGTCCTTAAGTTGTTTCACCTCTGCCATATAAAATCCATAAAAGGAAAGCACACCAGTTTCTTCCTTAAGAGGAGTGATATGGGATAAGTCTAGAGCAATGAAAGGTTAGTGGTCTGATCTCCTTTATGAGTTCAATGTGTCTAAATAAACTTGGTGATGCATTTGATGAGGAGATGTTTGCAGCCACGTCTGAATTCCATTAACAGCTTGAAACAGATGAATTTCAAGGCTTCTTTCGGTAATAACAAAGAGGTAGACATTTTAGCTTAGCACAGTCAACTGATTGGAAATTGGATATACTGAAAATACATCTTAATTCGTTGTGAAAATGAAAACAAAATATCACAATATTGGTTATAATGCTTTCAACTGATGGTGTAATCTCTATAACATGTATGACTATAGTAATACTTACATAATAAAATGAAGCCATGTTTGATGTTTATCTTTATGGACCTTTAACTTTGAAAACACTTTGTATCAGCACCAAGAAATACATTGAGCACACAGCTGATGGGTTAAACTCTAGAAGCAGCTAATCAGACACAATCAATTGAAAACATGTTGTGCAACTACAGGAATACCATTCATTCATTATTTGTTTGTATATATTTGAAGAATTGATGTTTGATAATATTTTCATATTAATCGTAATCAACTGAAAAGAATGAAATATCAAATTTTATTGGTTTTCAGGGAACGAGTTTCTCAATATAGCTATGCCATCAACAATTCATGACTTGATCTGCCTCTGTGGGGAGAGAATGTCATAAGATTACTTAAACATAATTCGTGCTTTCATTTAGTCAATAAGTTAGCACATTTTGATTTATTTGACTCAATGCTATTACAGTGAAGATTCAGCAATCTTTTGATATTTCATTTGTACAGCATATCGATAAGCTGAATAATATTTACCCTTAAACATTGGTCTTACTGTAGTCCAATATGTGCAAACTTAACTCTTTCTATGCCATCTCTCTGAATAAGATACCAAAGGAAGCAAATAAATTCTAATAATTTGATCCTTTATCATTCAAAGGATGTAAAATCAATTTCCTTAATATAAACACATAATGGACGGGACATTAACTTGACTTATATCTTACAAGATGAAGCAACTAGTACTTAACTATTATGTTCTTCCTGTCAAATAGATGATTCTTTATAACTTCCAATTGCATCGCAATTATAAGTTATAGGCGTGTGACAAATGAGGATGAATCCAATATCAACTGTCACCGGTTTTATGTCACCTTGTCAACAATATGGAATTGCAATTGGAATAGGATTCTAAAAAAACAAATTCTGCAATGTTTGTTGACTCCCAAAGTGAGAACAATTTATCCAGAAAAAATGTGTTTCTCTATATTACTGCAACATGTGATACACATCAATCTTTCTGTATTTTGGACTGATTCAAACGAATTTTGACGTTGTTTTGTCGTAATTAGAAGGATTTCATCATATAATAAATAGAATATCTGTCAAATCTTGACAAATACCATTTTCTACCACACTCAATGAGATAAACATGGTATTAGTTAAGAAAAGACAGATATCCTCTATGTATCGAAATAATATATGTACATATGTATCACATGTTTATAAATTCACAAGATGGTTTGTCAATTCATATAGAAGTTACATTTATATAACCAGCTTTAGCCATGGGTTTAACTCATTTTATCCAACTTCAGGTCTTGAAATATACAATTTATGTTACCTGGAACACATCAAGGTAACTTTTGATCAACCGATATGTTGCTGTGATTCAAACTATAGTCTTAGCGCTTACACAGTTATTAATACATCATTTCTTTTTCATAATATATGCGTTTTGTTAAAAAAAGTTTTACCTTTCAGATGGGAGAGATATATCCCTATAACCCATAAGTTTATGTCAAAAATGTTATATTTCGTCCACAGGTTACATTCAACTATCAGTGTTTTTTCTATACAACTCCATTATCAGAACAATTTGAATGTGCACTCTTCAAATGATCAGAAAAAATAAATTGAATATTGAAATAAAATAATCCTTCGAAAGTTACATTATTGTCTTTATTTAAATCAAAATAGGGATTAAGAACAGAATCATTTGAAAAAGAATTTATGCCAGTTCTATTACAATAATGCAGCCCAAATTGAGGTTAGTATAAGACATCTCAGGGACATCATAATTCCGTATTTGCAGTGTGATTCTGCTTCTACATCAAAGCTACAAAATTGGAATGAAGATCATGTAACATCGACCAGTGATATTGTGATAACATTGAAGTGTTTGCATTGACGGATTTGGACTGAACAGAATGTTAAAAGCGACTCAGTGTCTTTTTATGTTCACCACTGATCACCATTGAGCGAAATTTGACTTGTTCCTATGTACTGGATGGAATTATTGACTTCAATGTAAAATCTTCACATTTGGTCATGTCATGTAACTTTAACAATCATATATAAAATCGATGAAAATGGTTCAGATGTTTGTTACAGAATTCTTGACAACCGTTTATTCTACATAATAAATCGTCTTTTATAATTATCTCAGTTACAGTTATGGGTCTTAATGATCATAGCATTTAGTAACTACATGGTAAAGGTTATAAGAATAATATGTTAAAGTACTTGCATTATTAATGCAGATTACACTATGATTTGTGTCTTTTATCTGATAGACGTTCATGTGTATAGGGTCTAAGATTTCCCGGAGAGTGTAGAGGTACGATTTATTGATAAGAAAAGAAAGCGGTTGTGTCAGTTCATATAATATAACAGATAGAAAAACGCATTTTTATATGACTAAATATATAACTATTTAAGCACAGAAATATGACTAAGATTTCTTGTTATAAAGAAACTAACATATGAATAATCCGTGAACTTTATGGCGTCAAAAAGTATCACAGGGTTCATGATACATTAAAGACTACATTTTATTTTCATTTTGGATATTGATTTACTACATGAAAAACTACATTTGCTTTGCAAACAAAATACACTGAGCATACTTTACAATTTAACAAATACCTTTATGCCACATTGTCTAAGCCTTTTCGATTCCGTTTCCATTAAATCAATATGTTAAGAGAATACTGGCCTCGGTTATGAATAAACAGGGACAAATAATTGGCTGAAATGAAAAGTTGACAAAAATCTTCTTCCTTGATATTTTTGTCAATATTGAAATGTAATGGTATCAATTTTTAAGGTGGAAAATAACGTTCTGTGAGCACATAATACCTTCCTTTTCAGTATGAATAAAAATGTTCTTGACATTTAATTATGAAGTGCAATTCCACAATGCAAATGGTTCAGCTGAGGGGTTTGATATGATACTCATCACTGAAATTCTTTGGTGAGAGATAAAGAGAGAGTTCTCAAATTTTCGCTTATATTGTACACTGTATATTCTGTGGAGAATGACCTTTCAGAATATCTAACAAAAGCAGTTTGTAGCCCAAGCGCTCCAAAAGGATCACAAAAAAGATAAAATAGAAATCCCAGAATCGAACGGAAAAGCAATTCATGACATGTTCCTAGCTGTTATTGAACCAGATTCGTGTCAAGTGATGGCACGTCTGCTTTGAGATTCACACAGGATCAGAATCTCAATATGGGAGCGTGAGTCTGCTTTGACTTCAAAGCTTCAGTATTGAAAAGGTGATCATGTTCGTCGACTCGCAAAACTGTGATAACACAAAAGTGTTTTCATTGACAGATTTTACACTTGGCAACTCAACAAGCGTTTTCTTTCAACATTGATCTCCTGTAAGAGCTGTGTGACTTACGTATTCACTCCTTTCTTAAGACCTTGACTCTACTTACATTTACTTCTTCCCACATCATTTTTATCTTTTCCAATATGACAGTATGTTTTGGGAAACATTTCAACCAACCAATTCCTGTTTGTCTTGCATCTTTTTCCATTCGGAGTAATTTTGTTCCATGAATAAGTGCCATTGTAGAATATGTAGAACAAATGATATATTTAAAAACATAACTGTTATCTTTAAGTACACAGTAAAAAGTCTTGTAGAAATGCACATGATGCTTAATTTAAGTAAGATAAATGATCTGTTAAGAAAACACACCCCTATCAAAGTGCGTGTAGGTTAACATTTAAATAGGATATAGAAATAGATAAATGCTACAGCTCTTATATCTTGGATTTCTTTGAAAACCCAAGCAACCACAATTCTGGTTTAACTTATTCAAATCCGTTTCTTTCTCAAAACTGAAGATATAAGTATGTAAGTTATGATTACAGGGAACTACCAGTGACTATGATATAAGGATTTTACCTCTTTCAACAACCATGTTAACAATCACCATTGTTTATAATTGATTACTGTTGAGTACTGTTGCCTATATGTTGTTGTCTGTTTTATATCCTGCTAGCATTAGATAGCCTTGTGTTTCAAATATATGATCAACTTGACAAAATACATTTGTGTAAACCATTGTGCCTTGTAATAAAAAATATAAGTGAATAGTCTATTATACTTGTGACTTTATATCAAATGTATAATTTCAATTTATTTAATATACAGATGAAAACATCTATTGCAAAATGCAATGTTCGGTTGTTAATTTTCCATTACAGGGTTACAACATACCAAACCATATGCAATTGGTAAAACAGCCATAGCATTAAATATGTTTTTGCTTGCCTATATAAAAGTAGAAAGGAGGATGCTTCAATTTAAAAACACAAGTAAGAAGAATTGGTAATGTCCTGTCAGCTGTAATGGGATTACTTTAGGCACTCGTGGTAAAAAGTTATATTGAAATGACCCCTGAGTGTCTTCACTCAAAATCTGTCATCTTTGAAACAATGTATCATTTTTCACTGAGTGCACTCCAATGCATTATACAAGATAATTCATATATAATTCAATGCAGTCACAGCACACATATTTAAAAAAAGGAACGCTTTTTTATTCTATTACTAGAAACATTTAGATCTAATAGAACGAGGTGAGATGAGGGTTTCAGTATTTCACTTATATCGCTGCTGCTAGTATTATTGCAGGGAGAAAGCCTGCAACACCATTGTGGCTATGCATTGCGGTTAAAACCTGCCACAACGAGAAATTGATGTAAGAAGTACCTTACATTGCCTACCATTATCTTAACCTTTTGCATACTATCTTATCACCTAAGACCATAATACTTATTTCAGGAATGATTTTAAAACGTATTGTTATTATGCAATATTCTCCATCGTTCAATTAAAGAAGATAACAGCGACAACCAAGAATCAACAGTAAAGACATTTAATGACAGGACTTGATCTGTTATTAAAGGAGAATAAGGTTAAGTGAGTTGCATATATGAGCATCACACAGTATTAGAATCTCGAAATAAAAAGTGTCAATATCTTTTGACATCCATGTTTTCAAATTTATCATGTTGGTCCACCAGCAACATGTACACAAAATTTATGTAACGAAGAAACACCACTACCCTAGTTTCAACACTGAGATCCAATAATGACACATACATAATTGCTTTACCCTCACCTACACAATTGTAAATTTTAATCAAAACGCATGTGATTTTAAACACCAAAAGCATTATTGTCATACAAGTAAATGAATGTGGTTTCAGTTATTACAAATCATCAGTGTAAAAAACTACAGTACCAACAGATACTGAATCATTATGATCATTGCAAAAACAATGACAAATTGTTTTCCACAATGTAACAATAGGTTTATTGAAAAAACTGATCTCTGGTAAAAGTTTCTTTAAAGTCAACCATGGCGTGGAGAAATAGATAGGCAATAGCTACATGTTTATATCCTTGAAACAAAAGACATTCAGCTGAGTTGACAACCAAAAATGAAAACAGAGACAAGGTCATACAACAGTGAAGAAAGTTTACATGGTTGATCTTTGTCGCTACTCTGTGCCAAAATGAGAAAACTCTTATACATAATTCGATGGACAGTTGCTCTCAAACAAACTCAACATACAAGATATAATTTCGGTAGACAGTTTTAAAATAGTGTGTGTTCATAGTGTGTGTATTGAATCACCTCAGCTCGATTTACACAAGATGTAATATGACTTCATTCGGAAGGTGGATACTCTATATATTGCTAGGGTTTGTAACATGGTACTGGTTTTAAATAAATGGAAAACTATCATGCATCATTAACTACATTATCCTGATTTATAGTCGAGCTCTAACCTGGACACCACACTCATGGAATCGTGCATCGTGAGTACAGAGCTTCGAGAGACCAAAATAGGCAGATGTACCAATTCTTATATTTTGTCTTGAAAAAAACATCAAACTGTTCTACTATAGGTAGATATCATAGAGGAAAGTGAAATAAAGTCAATATTAGATAACAAATTAACGAGACGATTGTAAACTCAGTACAAACTAATCAGAATAGCAGTCAACTCAATCCTTTACGCTCATTAGAAACACTCACACTAACTCATACATAATATAAATCTTATCTGCTACTTTGGTATCAAGGGGTGATGAAATGAATTATTTAATCTACTTATTCATTAGTATTTACATTATTGAGTAATTAGTTTGGTCAAGTAATGTTTTACTTTTTCTTGGTTTGTTTCGTCCGGTGGTTTGGTAAGCAACTGTTAAAGTACAACTCTTATTGTACAAGGCATAAGAATAATCTTTTGTTTCTCAATACATAAAGAAATTTTGTGCTGTTGCTATTTATGAAATAAACCTATGTAGTTGACAGCACAGAAGTGACACTGAAAATGATTGGTAAAGTTCAGAAACTATGTAAAGCAAAAATTGGTTAATCTAATGTGCAAAATTATGAGTCAGTTTCCATGGGTACGCGTATTATAATTCGCCTGTCGATCTTTATACCGCTGCTTACCATAAGTTTGTTTACACCGAAGTGCAAATATCATGCAATTGGTGTTTCGTTTGGATGTCAATTACTTAACTCCTGCGGCACTGACAAAGGATCACCAATTGTCAATGTGTAACACAACCATTCGCAAACTATTTTGGGATCGTCCAGTTACTGATGCAGAATTTCGAAGTTTGGCATGGTTGGATAGATAGACTCTGAGTTTCTTTTCTTATTGAAATATTCATTATAGACTCCATGAGAATAAAAACAGCAAAATTACATTAAGAGGGACAATATAACTTAGGCCTGAAGTTGTTGATCACTAATGAAGGATTAAGTGAGAAAAATAAAAGTTAATGTTTTTGAAATTTCGATCACTGGTGACTCACTTCAATGACCTGCCAACATTGTTATGGTTAATTGTAACCTGTGACATACAAATATCTTAACGCAAAATAAATCTTAACTTATGTAGTGAAATTTCATCATGATCCGTTTCCTTTTAGTAATGCTAGGATGTCACAAAGACATTCGAAATTACATGATATTTGCAAAACATACTTAAGGTCAACAACTGTATGCTATGAAGACATTTTGATGATCTCTTTGAGAAAAAAAGATTTAGTTAACTAGAATTCAGAGTATTGGCTTATTTGTGTTTATAATGTTTTTTGGAAAGGAGTATTTAAGAAATTACAAATTAGCTTTAGATATCTTCTTAGATATTTTAATCGTTATAAATCTAAACAATTCCAAATGAAAATCAAGTTATGGAAACTAAATTTTGAAAGAACCGCTTCCAATGTAATTTAGCAAGGTCTTAATATCCGGCTGAGTGAGTCCTTAAGTTGTTTCACCTCTGCCATATAAAATCCATAAAGGGAAAGCACACCAGTTTCTTTCTTAAGAGGAGTGATATGGGATAAGTCTAGAGCAATGAAAGGTTAGTGGTCTGATCTCCTTTATGAGTTCAATGTGTCTAAATAAACTTGGTGATGCATTTGATGAGGAGATGTTTGCAGCCACCTCTGAATTCCATTAACAGCTTGAAACAGATGAATTTCAAGGCTTCTTTCGGTAATAACAAAGAGGTAGACATTTTAGCTTAGCACAGTCAACTGATTGGAATTTGGATATACTGAATATACATCTCAATTCGTTGTGAAAATGAAAACAAAATATCACAATAATGGTTATAATGCTTTCAACTGATGGTGTAATCTCTATAACATGTATGACTATAGTAATACTTACATAATAAAATGAAGCCATGTTTGATGTTTATCTTTATGGTCCTTTAACTTTGAAAACACTTTCTATCAGCACCCAGAAATACATTGAGCACACAGCTGATGGGTTAAACTCTAGAAGCAGCTAATCAGACACAATCAATTGAAAACATGTTGTGCAACTACAGGAATACCATTAATTCATTATTTGTTTGTATATATTTGAAGAATTGATGTTTGATAATATTTTCATATTAATCGTAATCAACTGAAAAGAATGAAATATCAAATTTAATTGGTTTTCGGGGAACGAGTTTCTCAATATAGCTATGCCATCATAAGATCATTCTCTTACCACAGAGGCAGATTAAGCCATGCTGTATCAACAATTCATGACTTGATCTGCCTCTGTGGGGAGAGAATGTCATAAGATTACTGAAAGATAATTTGTGCTTTCATTTAGTCAATAATTTATCCTTTTTTGATTTATTTGACTCAATGCTATTACGGTGAAGATTTAGTAATCTTTTGATATTTCATTTGTACAGCATATCAATAAGCTGAATAATGTTTACCCTTAAACATTGGTTTTACTGTAGTCCAATATGTGCAAACTTAACTCTTTCTATGCCATCTCTCTGAATAAGATATCAAAGGAAGCAAATAAATTCTAATAACATTTAATTTGATCCTTTATCATTCAAAGGATGTAAAATCAATTTCCTTAATATAAACACATAATGGGAGGGACATTAACTTGACTTATATTTTACAAGATGAAGCAACTAGTACTTAATTTTCGATATATCCTTCCTGTCAAATAGATGATTCTTTATATCTTAAAATTACATCGCAATTATGAGTTATAGTTGTGTGACAAAGGCAGACGAATCACCGGTTTTATGTCACCATGTCATCAATATGGAATTGCAATTGGAAAAGCATTCTAAAAAAAGAAATTCTGCAATTTTGTTGACTCCCAAAGTGAGAAGAATTTATCCAGAAAAAAATAGAGCCATTGGCTCTGTAGCTCATCAGGCTTCATCATCAATTATGCTGTAGAGTGTGGCCAATGTGATTCACCCTTTGTAGAGGCCACAAGGGCACCAATCATAAAATTAAGTATATAGGCGACAAGTTTCAGTTTTCTAGTCCTTATACTTCAGGAGAAGAAGATGAACATAGATTTGAAGGACGTTCATGTTGCCTTTTGAAGGGGCAACAGGGTCACCAAAGCTACAATTCATAATCCTCACTAGCCAAGGAGTCTTTACACAAAGTTTCAGCTTTCTAGGCCTGATGCTTCTGGAGAAGAAGATGAAAATTGGTTTTTAGGGCGTGGCCCCTGTGGACCTTATTAGGGGTCACAGGGCCACCAAAGCTACAATTTACAATCCTCACTAGCCAAGGAGTCTGTACACAAAATTTCAGCTTTCTAGGCCTTATGCTTCTGGAGAAGAAGATGAAAATAGGTTTTTAGGGTGTGGCCCCTGTGGCCCTTATTAGGGGTCACAGGGCCACCAAAGCTACAATTTATAATCCTCACTCTTCAAAGAGGCTATACACAAAGTTTCAGCTTTCTAGGCCTCATGGTTCTGCAGAAGAAGATGAAAATAGGTTTTAAGGGCATGGCATCTGTGGCCCTTATTAGGGGTCACAGGGCAACCAAAGCTACAATTTATAATCCTCACTAGCCAAGGAGTCTGTACACAAAGTTTCAGCTTTCTAGGCCTCATGGTTCTGGAGAAGAAGATGAAAATAGGTTTTTAGGGTGTGGCCCCTGTGGCCCTTATTAGGGGTCACAGGGCTACCAAAGCTACAATTTATAATCTTCACTAGCCAAGGAGTCTGTACACAAAGTTTCAGCTTTCGGGGCCTCATGGTTCTGGAGAAGAAGATGAAAATAGGTTTTTAGGGTGTGGCCCCTGTGGCCCTTATTAGGGGTCACAGGGCCACCAAAGCTACAATTTATAATCCTCACTCTCCAAAGAGGCTATACACAAAGTTTCAGCTTTCTAGGCCTCATGGTTCTGCAGAAGAAGATGAAAATAGGCTTTTAGGGTGTGGCCCCTGTGGCCCTTATTAGGGGTCACAGGGCAACCAAAGCTACAATTTATAATCCTCACTAGCCAAGGAGTCTGTACACAAAGTTTCAGCTTTCTAGGCCTTATGGTTCTGGAGAAGAAGATGAAAATAGGTTTTTAGGGTGTGGCCCCTGTGGCCCTTATTAGGGGTCACAGGGCCACCAAAGTTACAATTTATAATCCTTACTCTTCAAAGAGGCTATACACAAAGTTTCAGCTTTCTAGACCTCATGGTTCTGCAGAAGAAGATGAAAATAGGCTTTTAGGGCGTTGCCCCTGTGGCCCTTATTAGGGGTCACAGGGCCACTAAAGCTACAATTAATAATCCTCACTAGCCAAGGAGTCTGTACACAAAGTTTCAGCTTTCTAGGCCTTATGCTTCTGGAGAAGAAGATGAAAATAGGTTTTTAGGGTGTGGCCCCTGTGGCCCTTATTAGGGGTCACAGGGCTACCAAAGCTACAATTTATAATCCTCACTAGCCAAGGAGTCTGTACACAAAGTTTCAGCTTTCTAGGCCTCATGGTTCTGGAGAAGAAGATGAAAATAGGTTTTTAGGGTGTGGCCCCTGTGGCCCTTATTAGGGGTCACAGGGCTACCAAAGCTACAATTTATAATCCTCACTAGCCAAGGAGTCTGTACACAAAGTTTCAGCTTTCAAGGCCTAATGGTTCTGGAGAAGAAGTCGAAATTCCACAAAGTTTACGGACGGACGGATGGACGGACGGACGGACGGACGGATGGACGCCGGACACCATGCCATGCCATAAGCCCATCGGGCCTTACAGGCCAGATGAGCTTCAAATGTGTTTCTCTATAGTACTGCAACATGTGATGCACATCTCTCTGTATTTTGGACAGATTCAAACAGAATGTTTTAAATGTAGAAAATCTTTAATACCGAAGTATGAATCTACATTTCAATTTCAAAACGATTTAAATATCAGTGCTGGTACATTAATGGGTGAATCAAATCTTTTTCTATCTCAAATAGAAAACGTGTTTCAATAGGCAGAATATTGATTATGCCTCTCTGTGGTTAAATCCGCCAGTGCAAACACTCCCGTAGTGTTGCCTATGTCAGTGATTGAGGTCGGGCTCGTACTTCAAGGGTTGTCAATGCCTGAAGAAATATTAATAAGTCTCTTGTGATAGCCTAATTAAAAATCAAATAAAATTGAAGTTAACCAATGCAAGTACGTTTATAACTGAAATAAATAAGTGATATCTAGATATCATACATACATACAGCTTTTGTCTACAACAACTAGTAACTTGTGACGGATAAAAAAGCTTTTATTTTGAGTAGATAACAAACTATTATGTACTTGAAATCCAAATGGTTCCATTGCTGAGGAAGAGAAATATGTTTTTTCCACAAAAACTAACACTTTTATTTCAAATCTTTGTAAAATATTTAGATCTGATCTTCTACAGAAAGACAAAATTTAATATCAAGAATGTTGTCCCTGTTACTTAGGGGTTGTATCATCACCAGATTTCTCTTTTATTCACATATAACAG
Organism: Steromphala cineraria; assembly: GCA_916613615.1. Lineage (NCBI taxonomy): Eukaryota > Metazoa > Mollusca > Gastropoda > Trochida > Trochidae > Steromphala > Steromphala cineraria. Next base: position 35,288,155 of record OU744721.1, read on the forward strand.
GGAAGTAGCTTAGTTGGTACAGTGTCCTCTCTTCGCCTGGGAGTACAAGGTTAGATTCCCATCCGCGTCATAAACGTTTAAAGGTGGGAGGTGTTTCTTCCTTGCTTGACTCTCAGCAGTAAGAGGATAGATCATCGCTTTAACTGTTGCTGCATTCTGGCTGCCAAAAAATATAGATAACGGATAAAATTTCAGAGACTCGCCGCCAATGTAGATGCATTTAGAGGAAATTGGAAACTTTAGCAAGATAGTAATTTTTTCATCATGACACAATATTTCTAATCAATCTCTTTTTAAATGATTATCAAGGATGGTTTTGTTTCTAAATATCAACTGAGTAAACTATGTATGCTAAGTTAAACATACAAGATTCTACTGCTAAAAAAATGATCTAACCCATCCTGTCTCAAGGTATGAACGTTACGCTAACTCCACTAATCAAATCATTTTCTCGCCACCTTCTCGATAAAATTCAAACGAGAAACTAATTTGATTGGCTATAACCCAAGGCGGACAGGGCGAGCGAATCTAGCTTCTGAGCCCAGGGTACAGATTAGTGAAGTTAGCGTAACGTTCATACTTTGAGACAGGATGGATCTAACTGTATCTGACACAACAAATGTGGGTGCATAGAGTCCTATTGAAAAAAACAATTCCATCAGTTACTCTATCAACTTTCAACTATCAACACACAGATAATTTGATATCAATCAAAGATAAAAATTATAAGTGATCATATTACAAGATATATACCAGATTGACATACACTCATGGCAAAAATGGTTGTCACCCCCAGACTGAGAACGCTACGTCAAGTTTAACTGAGTGTTGACAAATAATCAAACATGCAATAACTGTCAGAATGATTTGTGTGATTGTGAAAAACATTCGTAAAACATACCAGCTTGTATTTTGGTCTTGTGCTGGCCAATTTAAGAAATTCTACTAGGATATGTATGGTCCCTGTGAAAAAGGGCAATTTTTTACAGTATCCATATAGTATCAATTGGATGGGTATCAATAAAACAAATTACATTTTCAAGTTCAATTGTCGGTTTTATTTCATTCTGCAGTCATGTAAGAGTATATTTACAAGCCTAATATCGGGTAGCACCGCCTCTGGAATTTTCAAGGGCGATAATTCGGGCAGGCATACTGTCTATCAGTGTGTTGATGTTTGCAACAGCCAAATTGTTCCATTCATTCACAAGAGCAGCCCGCAATTGCTGTAAATTTGCAGGAGCAGGGTCCAGTCTTCTAAGTGCACGGTCAAGCTGATCCCAAGCATGTTCTATCGGATTCATATCCGGACTTTTTGAAGGCCAGGGCAATCTTGTTACTCCTTGTGCCTGAATGAAAGCGTTCACTGTACGTGCACGATGGGCTGGTGCATTATCGTCCTGCAACAGGAAGTTGTTGCCATACACTCTTCTTGCATGTGGGAGGCAAACGGTTTCAAGAAGACGTCTGTACGACCTCTGGTTGACGTTTCCTTGAAGGACGACAAGATCCGTTTTACCGTTATGGTGTATTCCTGCCCATACGTGTACAGAACCGCCACCGTGGGCAACCTGATGCTGCAGACAGTCGTCATTGAGCCTTTCCCCACGTAAACGTCGCACTCTCATTCTCCTGTCCACCTTATGCAGTAGGAAACGAGACTCGTCAGTAAATATGACGTGACGCCAATGTCCAAGTTGGATTCTGCGGTGCTGCTGCGCCCAAGCAAGCCGTGCCCTGCGGTTGGCCAGTGTCCAGAATGGTTTGATGGCAGGTCTTCTTGCCTTATATCCATGCTGGAGCAACCTGTTCACTACAGTTCTCCGGCAAATTGGCGTATTAATATGAGCCCCCCATCTCTGTGCAAGAGTCAAAGACGAAAGACGTCTATGACGTCGGGTCAAACGAAGAAGAATTCTATCCTGACGAACCGTAGTTTTCTTGGGACGGCCTGAAGACTTATTCGGAACAACATTTCCCTGTATGGCGTGCAGTCTTTTAATCCTTTGAACAGTTCTAACACTGACGTTACATGCTGCAGCAATGACACGATTCGAAGCGCCACCACGACTCATGCCAATGATTTCATGTCTGATTCCTGGTGGAGTGGGACCAGGCATGGTCTATGCTTTTCAGAAACTATAGTCGTGAAGCTGTATCTTATGAAAGAGGTCTATAGTAATCGATGGAAATGACAAACCTAAGGAGACAAATTTCCATCATTTCAATGAAATGCACGTGGTCTACATGAAACCGCTGACACTGTTCATTGTAAAGTGTGAGTTAATGTAACTTCATGCCTGTAATGACATTTCCATGGAAAACCAACATTGCCATGCATACAATGTGATATAAACTCCAATTTAATTAAATATTAGGGGGTGACAATAATTTTTGCCATGAGTGTACATGTAACCATTCCAATTCCTTTCCCTGGTACGGTCATATTCATTTCTCTATAAACGGTCATTGATTCTTTCTTCCAGACAGGGATCTTAACCACAGCAGTTGACTAAAGGTCTCTTGACTGAGATTTTATTCCTCCTTCATCTTTTAAATATGTGGTGATGAATACGTGTCTAATGCTCTTTTTACATGCGCACTTTACTCCTGAGAGTATAATTACTCCTAGGAGTATTTTTGCTCCTAGGAGTTAAAGGATTACCTTACGTTCCATTGGAATTTAAGGACCCTTAAGTATATCATGATTTGCTTACAGTAGAAATATATTTTTTCATAGAAAACTCAATGTGTGAAATGCAAATCTTGAGGCAGAGAAGAATTTAACACAATTTTACCATAGATTTTGTTTGGTCAATCAACTTCCAGTGTAAAAGGAGTGAACGCAGCTGGTTTTCGGTTTTAAAAGAATGACACCAAAAAAAACAACAACATTTCCTTCATTAGGAAACATGCTCTCGACAAGTTAAAAAGAATAATCTTGAATGCAAGTTATTATTGATGAAAACACAATAGTAGTGTTTAAAAACTATATAAATGCAAGTCATTTACCTCAAACTAATCATTTAACTATGCTAATACTATAGAAAATGACAGGATACTCACAGGAGTAAAAGTAAATATACTTTTACTTTACCTCTAGGGGTAAATCTGTTTTGGGCTGTTTACATGGCACGTTTACTCCCTGTAAGTATATTTACTCCTAGGAGTAATTATACTCCTAGGAGTAAACGTGGGCATGTAAAAAGGGCTTTAGATACCTAGAATTCGATCCGTCTCGCTGATGAATGGACGATATATTCCTTTCAAATTAAGGTAGCTGTGGATGGTTTCATACAGAAAATGGTTTTATGAAATGCTTTTAACTGGATGTCAATGTATGTCAATCTATGAAATGCTGAAGGATGTAAATGTGTCTGAGAAAACATTTTATACATTTTTGTCTGTATATGAAAATATTGTTTAAATTAGAGGAGTATACAGAAGAATGATAACATGTTAACGTTATTTCCACAAGAATTGAATAATAACTATTGCATAAATATTCTTTTTCTTCTTGTTAAATAGGACATACATACTTACATACCAATTGGACCTCGTCGTCTGTGGCAGCCATTCATAAAAATCCTGTTTGTTATCGGTATCAGGACTGTTTTCGTCGGAACAATCCTGAAATCGAATGCAAGGACTCTTATGTTTACACAAGAGTGGTCGCCAATGAACTTTATGATTTGTCTCTGACTATGGATGATTGGTATAATGAGGTTTGTATACAGCGATTTATGACACAACATAACTGAATAATAAAAATAATATCTGCTTCAAGAACTAAATGTATGAACTTGTTATTATATATATATATGTGTAAGTAGTTGAATTTGATTAAATAGTCCTCTGTTAGATAATCCATTTAGTGAATCAGATATTTCTCAATCATATCTACCTTGAAGAATTTGTTTGTTGTTCACTTACATTTGATAAAACAATGCTAACATTCAAGTCTTGTTACAGAAGACGTATCGAAGTCAGCCTGGTTTCAAAATAATAACTACAGCAAGCATCGGACATGTACATGTATACATATAACTTGATGAAAGGGGAAGCACAGACTATTTTGCACTCACAGTCAAAGTCTGATAGGACAAAAGACAACGCAATGTAAGGAATGTATATGTGTTATACACTACACGACCCTGTAAAAAGAAATTAAAGTTAAAATGGTCTTAATTTTTCTCAGTCACTGTGATATCTAATCTTATATATGATACAGAGTGAGATACTCTATTCTATCAGTAAAATAAATCTCCATCTGGCTACAGTGGCGATAACCTTTATCACCACTCGAGTGACGTCAAGTTCAAGATTGTGACGTAATGAAACAATGGTCTGACGGAACTAATTCTCTTGTGACGTCACATTGTTACCGCGGCGACGATTTTTGTCGTTTTTTTTCGTAATTAGAACGATTAAATCATGTAATAAATAGAATATCTGGCTTGACAATTACCATTTTCTACCACACTTAATGAGATAAACATGGTATTAGTCAAGAAAAGACAGATATCCTCTATGTATGGAAAGAATATATTAACATTTGTATCGCATGTTTTTAAATTCAAAAGGTGGTTTGTCAGTTCATATAGAAGCTACATAATTAACCAGCTTCAACAATGGGCTTAACTCATTTTATTCAACTTCATGTAAGAATCTCGATCTCTGATTGATCTACGTGACCCTGGATATCTAAATATACACCCTCATGAGCGGGGTGATAAATTAAATTATAAAAAGTCATAAAAAGCATGCAGATTGAGGGTCTTGAAATGTACAATTTATGTTACCTGGAACACATCAAGATTTCTTTTGATAAACCGATATGTAGCTGTGATTCAAACTATACTCTTATGGCTTACGTAGTTTTTCTTACTCATTGTATTTTCATAATATATGCGTTTTGTTAAAAAAAATTTAAGATTAATTCGTTATACCATTCAGACGTGAGGGGTTATATCCCCTGTTCGTTTATGTCAAAAAACAGGCTTCAACTATCAGTGTTTTTCTTTACAACTCCTTTATCAGAACAATTTGACTTTGCACTCTTCACATAAGCCGAAAGAATAATATATAATATTTAAATGAAGTAATTCCAATTGATTTCAAAATATTCTTTGATAGCTACATTTTTGTCTTCAGTTAACTCAAAATAGGGATAAAGAACAGAATCAATAGCTAGTTCTATTACAATAATGCAGCCCAAATTGAGGTTAGTAAAAGACATCTCAGGGACATCCAAATTCCGTATTTGCAGTGTGATTCTGCTTCTACATCAAAGCTACAAAATTGGAATGAAGATCATGTAACATCGACCAGTGATATTGTGATAACAGTGAAGTGTTTGCATTGACGGATTTGGACTGAAAAGAATGTTAAAAGTGACTCGGTGTCTTTTTATGTTCACCACTGATCACCATTGAGCGAAATTTGACTTGTTCCTATGTACTGGATGCAATTATTGACTTCCATATAAAATCTTCTCATTTTGTCATGTCATGTGACCGTAACAATTTATATATAAAATTGACGAAAATGGTTAAATGTTTGTAACTGAAATCTCGACAACCGTTTATTCTACATAATAAATGGATTTTTTATAATTATCTCAGTAACAGTATTATGGGTCTAAATGATCATAGCATTTAGTAACTATATGGTAAAGGTTATAAGAATACCATGTTAAAAAACTATTTAAACACAGAAATATGATGACTAAGACTTGGTAAAAAGAAACCTACATATGAATAATCCATAAACTTGATGGCTTCAAATTATCATTATCTAAGCCTTTTAGATTCCGTTTTCATTAAATCAATATGTTAAGAGAATACTGGCTTCAGTTATGAATAAACAGGGACAAATAATTGGCTGAAATGAAAGGTAGACAGAAATCTTCTTCAATGATATTTTTGACAATATTGAAATGTAATGATATCTGTTTGAAAGGTGTATAATAAAGTTGTATAAGCACATAACAAAAGGTATTTATTGTATATTTCACATTCAAAACAATATTTGTTACATTCTTCTTTTCAGTATCAATTAAAATGTTCTTGACATTTTATTATAAAGTGCCACTCCACAATGCAAAAGATCACCATTGAGCGAAAATGTAATGGTATCTATTTTTAAGGTGGATAATAACGTTTTGTGTACACATAACATAAAAAGATATTCTAGTATATTTCACATTCAAAACAATATTTGTTACATTCTTCTTTTCAGTATCAATTAAAATGATCTTGACATTTTATTATAAAGTGCCATTCCACAATGCAAAAGGTTCAGCAGAGGGCTTTCATATGATACTCATCACTGCAATTCTCTGGTGTGAAAGAGAGAGGAAATTTTTTTCGCTTATATTTTACATGGTATATTCTGTGGAAAATGACCTTTCAGAATATCCAACATAAGCAGTTTGATTCAATGTAGCTCAAGCGCTCCCACAGGATCACAATTAAACAGATAAACAGAAAGCCCAGAATCAAAAGGAAAAGCATTTCATGACAGATTCCTCGCTGTTATTGAACCAGAATCGTGTTAAGTGATAGCACGTCTGCTTTGAGATTCACACATGATCAGAATCTCCATATGGGAGCGTGAGTCTGCTTTGACTTCAAAGCTTCAATATTGAAAAGGTGATCATGTTCGTCGACTCGCAATATCTGTGATAACACAAAAGCTTTTTCATTGACAGATTTTACACTTGGCAACTCAACAAGCGTTTTCTTTCAACATTGATCTCCTGTAAGAGCTGTGTGACTTACGTATTCACTTTTTCTTAAAACCATGACTCAACTTACATTAACTTCTTCCCGCATCATTTTTATCTTTTCAAATATGACAGTATGTTTGGGAAACATTTCAACCAACCAATTCCTGCTCGTCTTGCATCTTTTTCCATTCGGAGTAATTTGGTTCAATGAATAGGTGCCATTCTGCCAGTTTGGTAAGATAAATGAAAGTTACCACAGTGTAGTTGTAAAATTTGTAGAACAAGAACAAATGACAAATTTCCAAAAAATAACTGTAATCTTTAAGTACACAGCAAGAAATCCTGTAAAAATGCACATGATGCTTAATTTAAGAAAGATAAATGATCCGTTAAGAAAACATACCCCTATCAAAGTGCGTGCAAGTTAAAATTTTAATAAAATATAGAAATAGACAAATGCTACAGCTCTTATCTCTGGGATGTCTTGGAAAATCCAAGCAACCGTAATTCTGATTTAACTTATTCAAATCCGTTTTCTTCCTCAAAAATGAACATATAAGTATGAAAAGTTATGATTACAAGCAACTACCAGTGACTATGAAATAAGGATTCTACCTCTTTCTACAACCATGTAAATAATTATCATTGTTTATAATTGGATACTATTGAGTACTGTTGCTTACGTGTTGAACTAAAACACATTATCTGTTTAAAAATATAAATTTCCATTACCTGGTTTTGACATAACCAACCTATGCAATGGGCAGAACAGTCATAGCATTGAATTTGATTCTGTTCTTCTGTATTAAAGCAGAAAGGATGATGCTTCAATTTGAAAAAAAATAAGAAGAAACGGTGTCCTGTCAGCTGTAATGAGATAACGTTAAGCGCTTGTGGAAAAAAAGGTTTATTGAAAAGACCCCTGAGTGTCTTTAATCAAAATCTGTCATCTTCTAAGCAATATGTTTTTATTTTTTTATTGAGTGCATTCCAGTGCATAATTCAAGAAAATCCACATATAATTCAATGCAGTCATATCACACATATTTAAAAAAGAAATGCTTTTTTATTCTATTACAAGAAACCACTAAAGGATCTAATACAAAGCGAAAGTGATTATTACCTGAGACCATAATTATTATTTCACCATTATTAACACCATTACCCTAGTTTCAACACTGAAATCCCACAATGACAAATACAAAGATTGATTTACTCTTAGCTACACCATTGTGAAACTTTTATTCAAAACTAATGTGATTTTAAACCTCGAAAAGCATTATTGTCACACAAGGAAATGGATGTGATTTCAGTTATTACAAATCATCAGTGTAAAAAACTACAATATCAACAGATACTGAATCACTATGATCATTGCACAAATACTGACAATTTGTTTTCCACAATGTAACAATTGCAATAGGTTTATTGATAAAACTGATCTCTGGTAAAAGTCTCTTTAAAGTCAACGTGGAGAAATAGATAGGCAATAGCTACATGTTTATAATATCCTTGAAACAAAAGACATTCAGCTGAGTTGACAACCAAAAATGAAAACAGAGATAAGGTCATACAACACTGAAGATAGTTTTCATGGTTGATCTTTGTCGCTACATGTACTCTGTGCCAAAATGAGAAAACTCTTATACATAATTCGATGCACAGTTGCTCTCAAACAAACTCAACATACAAGATATAATTTCGGTAGATAGTTTAAAATAGTGTGTGTTCATAGTGTGTGTATTGAAGCACCTCAGCTCGATTTACACAAGATGTAATATGACTTCATTCGGAAGGTGGATACTCTATATATTGCTAGGGTTTGTAACATGGTACTGATTTTAAATAAATAGAAAACTATCATGCATCATTAACAACATAATCCTGATTTATAGTCGAGCTCTAACCTGGACACCACACTCATGGAATCGTGCATCGTGAGTACAGAGCTTCGAGAGACCAAAATAGGCAGATGTACCAATTCTTATATTTTGTCATGAAAAAAACATCAAACTGTTCTACTATAGGTAGATATCATAGAGGAAAGTGAAATAAAGTCAATATTAGATAACAAATTAACGAGACGATTGTAAACTCAGCACAAACTAATCAGAATAGCAGTCAACTTAATCCGTTACGCTCATTAGAAACACTCACACTAACTCATACATAATATAAATCTTATCTGCTACTTTGGTATCAAGGGGTGATGAAATGAATTATTTAATCTACTTATTCATTAGTATTTACATTATTGAGTAATTAGTTTGGTCAAGTAATGTTTTACTTTTTCTTGGTTTGTTTCCTCCGGTGGTTTGGTAAGCAACTGTTAAAGTACAACTCTTATTGTACAAGGCATAAGAATAATCTTTTGTTTCTCAATACATAAAGAAATTCTGTGCTGTTGCTATTTATGAAATAAACCTATGTTGTTGACAGCACAGAAGTGACATTGAAAATGATTGGTAAAGCTCAGAAACTATGTAAAGTTGTTGATCACTAATGAAGGATTAAGTGAGAAAAATAAAAGTTAATGTTTTTGAAATTTCGATCACTGGTGACTCACTTCAATGATCTGCCAACATTGTTATGGTTAATTGTAACCTGTGACATACAAATATCTTAACGCAAAATAAATCTTAACTTATGTAGTGAAATTTCATCATGATCCGTTTCCTTTTAGTAATGCTAGGATGTCACAAAGACATTCGAAATTACATGATATTTGCAAAACAAACTTAAGGTCAACAACTGTATGCTATGAAGACATTTTGATGATCTCTTTGAGAAAAAAAGATTAAGTTAACTAGAATTCAGAGTATTGGCTTATTTGTGTTTATAATGTTTTTTGGAAAGGAATATTTAAGAAATTACAAATTAGCTTTAGATATCTTCTTAGATATTTTAATCGTTATAAATTTAAACAATTCCAAATGAAAATCAAGTTATGGAAACTAAATTTTGAAAGAACCGCTTCCAATGTAATTTAGCAAGGTCTTAATATCCGGCTGAGAGAGTCCTTAAGTTGTTTCACCTCTGCCATATAAAATCCATAAAGGGAAAGCACACCAGTGTCTTCCTTAAGAGGAGTGATATGGGATAAGTCTAGAGCAATGAAAGGTTAGTGGTCTGATCTTTTTTATGAGTTCAATGTGTCTAAATAAACTTGGTGGTGCATTTGATGAGATGTTTGCAGCCACGTCTGAATTCTATTAACAGCTTAGAGGAATTTCAAGGCTTCTTTCGTTATTACCAAAAGTGTAGACATTTTAGCTTAGCACAGTCAACTGATTGGACTTTGGATTTACATCTTAAACAAAATATCACAATATTGGAGATCATGCTTTCATCAGTTGGTGTTATCTCTACAACATGTATGACTATAAACACTTACACTTACATGATAAAATGAAGCCACGATTGATATTTATGTTTATAGTCCTTTAACTTTGAAAACTCTTTGTATCATCACCCAGAAATACATTGTGCACACAGCCAATGGGTTAAAATCTAGACGCAGCTGATCAGACAAAATTAAATGAAAACATGTTGTATAACTACATGAATACCATTCATTCATTATTTGTTTGTATACATTTAAAGAATTGATGTTTGATAATATTTTCATATTAATGCACAATCAACTCTCAAAAGAATGAAATATCAGATTTTTAATTGTAATAGATAAGATTGCAGCTTTTATTGCTTTTCAGAGACCGAGTTTCGCAATATAGCTATGCCATCATAAGATCATTCTCTCTCCACAGAGGCAAATCAAGTCATGCTGTATCAACATTTCATGACATGATCTGCCTCTGTGGGGAGAGAATGTCATAAGATTACTGAAACATAATTTGTGCTATCATTTGGTCAATAATTTATTCCATTTTTATGTATTTGACTCAATGCTTTTACAGTGAAGATTCAGCAATCTTTTGACATTTCATTTGTACAGCATATCGATAAGCTGAATAATAATTACCCTTAAACATTGGTCTTAGTGTAGCTAAATATTTGCAAACTTAACCCTTTCCATGACATATATCTGAATCAGATACCAAAGGAAGCAAATAAATTCTAACAACATGTAATTTGACCCCTAATCATTCTGTAACATAAGGATGTAAAATCAATTTCTTAAGAACAACACATAATGGAAGGGACATTAACTTGAATTATATTTTACAAGATGAACCAACTAGTACTTAACTTTCGATATATTCTTTCTGTCAAATAGATGATTCTTTATAACTTAAAATTGCATCACGATTATAAGTTATAGGCGTGTGACAAATGAAGATGAATCCAATATCTACCGTCACCGGTTTTATGTCACCGTGTCATTAATATGGAATTGCAATTGGAATAGGTTTCTAAAAAAAGAAATTCTGCAATGTGAGAACAATTTATCCAGAAGACAAACGTGTTTCTCTTTATTACTGTAACATGTGATAATCTCTCTGTATTCGGGGAGATTCAAACAGAATGTTTTAAATGCAGAAGATCTACCTACATTTGAATTTGAATCAAAACGATTTTGAAACTTTAAACATCAATTAACCTCGACCTTAACACTTCTCGATTTTCGTTCAAAGCTTTTATAAAACATGTATAAAATTATATAGGTTAAAGTCTACAACAACTAAATAAAACTAGTAACTTGTAACGGATAGAAAAGCTTTTATTTTGAGTAGAAAACAAACTATTGTGTACTTGAAATCCAAATGGTTCCATTGCTGAAGAAGAGAAATATGTTTTTTCCACAAAAACTAACACTTATATTTCAAATCTTTGTAAAATATTTAGATCTGATCTTCTACAGAAAGACAAAGATGAATATCAAGAATGTTGTCCCTGTTACTTAGGGGTTGTATTATCACCAGATCTATCCTTTATTCACATATAACCAGGGAAGTAGCTTAGTTGGTAGAGCATCCTCTCTTCACCTGGGAGTACAGGGTTCGATTCCCAGCCATGTCATACCTCAACGTTAAAGGTAAGTGTTCCTTCCTTGCTTGACTCTCAGCAGTAAGAGGATAGAACATCGCTTGAACTGTTGCTGCAGTTTGGCTGCAAAATATGATAGATAACGGATATACTTTCAGAGACACATTAAGTTTACAGCATCTTTAAATAAAAAACTCTGCAATGTAGATGCATATAGAAGAAATTGGCAAATTAGAAAAGTAGTAATTGGTTCAATGAATTGCATGACCCCATAGTTCGAATAAATCTCTTTTTCAATGATTATCAAGGATGGTTATCTTAAAATATCAACAGAGTAAACTATGTATGCTTAGTTTATATACAAGATTCTGCTGCTCAATAAATTATCAAACTGTATCTGACACAAAAAATGTGAGTGCGAAGAGTCCTATTGAAAAGGATTAACAATTCCATCAGTTACTCTATCAACTATCAGCACAAAGTTAATTTGATACAAATGAAAGATACCAGTGATCATAATACATGTACAAGATATATACCAGATTGAAATACATGTAACCATTCCAATTCCTTCCCCTGGTACGGTCATATTCATTTCTGTATAGACGGTTATTGATTCTTTCTTCCAGACAGAGATCTTAACCACAGCAGTTGAATATAGGTATCTTGACTGGGATTTTATTCCTCCTTCATGTTTTAAAGATGTCGTGATGTCTAGGGCACGTATAATTCGATCCGTCTCGCTGATGAATGGACGACACAGTCCTTTCAAACGAAGGAAACTGTGGATGGTTTTATATAGAAAATGGTTTTATAAAATGCTTTTCACTGTGTGTCAATGTATGTCAATCTATTAAATGCTAAATGATGTAAATGTGTATGAGAAAACATTTTATATATTTTTGTCTGGATATAAACATATTTGTTTAAATTAGTGGAGTATACAGAAAAAGTATAACATTTTTACAAGAACTGCATTGTAACTTGTTAAATATTTTGCATTTTCAAGTAGTGCAAGATTAGATAAATGGTTAAACAAAAAAGCACAACATGTCCTCAAAAGAAAGATATATGACTATCAAATGTTATGATTTTCCTTTAAATCGTTTTCATATCCTCTGACTCACCTTGTAAATACGGTCCAAATTCTTTTAGTCTTTCAATTCTCTGGGGATATTAAATAACAGACTATAAGGACTAATCAAAGCCCCCACATGAGAAATGGCGTCGACTTATATCCTTAGACGTGTGACAGGTGGTAAGCACCTTTGATCTTTAAAGAATGATATGTGATGACGCATTGAATGTGGTGAACGTTTTTGGTTGTAACTTGGTTTTTAAAATAATATTTTATCATCAATAATATTTTAACTCATCAACTCATTATCGATCAATTTCGTTTGAAATTTTACTCTATAAATCAATTTAAGATTTTTTTCAAATTAATTCTCATTTTAAAGGCTTTTATATATATTAAAGCTCATATATTTAAGTAAACATGTTTACATCAATTGATGAAGTATATCCATTGCTATCGGATATACTTAGTTTATGTGGTTATTAATATGATAAAGAACGATTATTAGAAAATTAGGTTTATGTGCTTGGGTTATGTTCCTAAGAGAAACGTAGAGAACAAAAACATTCTTTTAAAAATATTGAGTATGTTGTTCGATAATATATGAACAATTCTTCAAAACTTCAGAACTTTAATTCATACATGGAAATTTGTATTTAAGTGTCTAGTTAAAGGTATAAAATGTGTGAACCGATGTTCAATAATAATAAAACAAGATGTGTTTGTGAAACACGAATGCCCCCGGATGCATATGTCAAGTATCAAAGACCTAGCTCCGACCAATCAAAAGTTATGACCAAGGTTAAAGTTTTTGTGGACAAACGGACAGACAGACAGACGGACAGACAGACGGACAGACGGACAGACGGACAGGTGAAAAACAATATACCCCCGGAATCTCCGATTCGGGGGCATAAAAATGTGTCAAATACTAGTATTGAGAAAGAATTGAACGTAGACATCCAAACACTTACTAAACATGATTTTGTTTTTAACGTAATGTTTTCAAGGAATGTTTCAACAACAATGAAAGTCATTAAAAAACCCACAACGTGATTGTTTGTACTGAATGAGTTTAGAGTTAGAGACCATTCGATCCATCATGATTTATCATTCTATTTCTGAGAAGAGTTCTGATGATATATTGCAAAACCTTAATGCGTGAAGAAGTCAACAGAGAAATGGTGTTGCACTACATGTACATCAAGCGGCATATATTAGGGAAACAAATGATGATGTATGTTTAAAAACATATTTGTTTACAGTCGTCATTTTACAGGCTACAGTAAAGTGAATTAAAACACTGAAGTTCTGGTCCCTTCTTGTCCCATATTAGAACTAACATATCTTCTCTTTGATAACCTCATGATCCGTTTTGTTGACCTTTTTTAACTTAAAGGATAATAAAAAATGTCATGTTGGGTCTTCCATTATCTAAATGATCAGATACGGATACGAATAATTTCAATGTAAAGAGAAAAGGAGACCTAACATGCAATACCCTTATCTGAAACATTATCGTTTTATCCTATGAAAGGAGATTCTTAGATTTTTTCTGATCTGTACATCATAGTATATGTGGAAGACATTATGATTTAGTGACACGCCATTGTGGGTGAATATTTTCTCATTACCTGATTATGGTTTCTTAGGTAAAGATCACAGGATTATTTAGTTGTTGTTATTTATACATCTATTTTGTGAAAATAAATCCGTTGTATCGAGTGTTGCAGTTTAAGTTTAGTTGGAGGACCTTCAAACTCGCGATTTCATAAAAATCAACCGTTCTTGTATATCAAGCAAATATGGATCTATAGAATCTTGTGATCGCTATCCTTTGAAATAACAATGGATATACCTCATCAATTTGTACCTATGTTACTGGAACATAAAATATGTTCAGAAGATGGATTAACACAAAATCAAGATTAATAATATAGATTTCACAACAGGAATCTCACTGTCATATATTAAGTGATGGTCTACTCTTACCACCACAAAGCATCAAAGTATAAATTATGGAGCGTGTATCTGCTCTGACATAAAAAGCAGTAAAATTGGAAGGGAGATCATATTCGTTGACTGGCAATTTCTTTAAAAAGGAATAAGTGTTCTCAATGACTGATTTTACTCTCAGTAAATATGAAAGCTTTTATACTCATTGATCTCCTGTTTCAGATGTGTGACTTATTATCCTGCATTTCGTTAAGACCTGATATTTACTTTTTACACCCATTAAATGTGTCTTCTTTGAGATATGAAGTTGTGTTTTTGCAGTGTTATGAATTTTTCATTTATGCAGATGACAATGATGTCAGTTATCTTGAAACATCTCCACATCTGGTTTTGGGGTAACTAGAGATCGATCTAGCACAATGGCAATTATCACGTTTTAAAAATTTTGATCCAGTTCAGATAGGGTATCTAGAAATAGAGAATATTGATCTGAAGAAGATAAGGCTTTCAATGGTTCACAAGGTCAGTAAAAAACAGTTGACATGATTTATCAAACCACTCAGTAACCCTAAAATACCTTGCATGAATTGTTGATGCCACAAAAAGGTCCAAAATTTAAAATTCCTTCTTAATAGTTCTTGAGGTATTAAAACCATCCTCATGATAAACAAATTTGGCTTTGTTGGTGCAAAAACATTAGCAGAAATAAAACGATATACTTCTCAAAGTAGAAGGAGCTAAGAAAAATATAGCCATGTATTGATATATGTAAGTATTTTGATTACAAGCTATGATGCACTTCTCATAAACAAAATGATCAAGCATGAATATTGACAATTCCATATTCCTAGTTTTATCACGAAAAAACCCATATCTTAATATCTTCAAAATAGATTTTATTCTTTCTGTTGTCCTCATTGAACGCTGCCTCAAGTTATTTAATGTTCTTAACGTTTTGTATACAGTGTACACGTTCTTCTCCATAACAGACCAATGAAACAGCTAGAAAGATGAAAGTGAACATCAATATCCTAATATTGCCTTCATTTCAAAACATATGGAAATGGTTTCAAAAGAATATAGAATAAAAATGACCTTAAACAAAATATATGATAGAGTTACTGATCACTAGATAGATAAAAATGCTCTACTCTGTGCTATTCACATACAGACTGTTCTAATGATTATCATATTTATTGGATGTAGGGAGTTTGTTGACGTTTTGGCTTTCCGGGGAGTTCTTCTTATAAAGGCGCTTTGCTGCCGGAACTGGCTTCCTACATGTAGTAAGATTTGATATTTGCAGCATTCATGACCGAGGGTATCCCTAACTACATAGATTAAACTGCGTTCTTGATAAACACCTAGCCAAATCATAAAACTGATATTTGCTATGTTAGTTTTGTTTTTATAACTCGAGATAATTATCTTACTAATTCGTATAGTTTTGAAGCTCAAACTCTGTATCTCCTGTTATAATCAGGCATGAGACATTATGTCCATCAGCGCAAATAAAGTGGAAGATGAGTAGTTGCTTTTTGCTGATAAGAGAAAGCAATACTGATTGATGGTTTGCTTAAGCTACAAGTCTAGTAGAGGTTTTGAGATTGATTGGTTGATCTATTAAATTCAATCTGTATCACGCTAACATGATTTGTTTAAGCGTATATCTTGCAAAACCAAACAGTTTTGCCTTTTTAAATGAAATTCTAAGTTGGTGAATATTTGTCTCCAACATGATCGAGTACAGTCTAGGATAGGAATGTTCATGTTGATAACCAAGATGATTCTAACAACATACATGTATGACAAAAAAGATAACTAAGATATGTACCATTGTTACAGCATCGGTATCCTATGATATCCACAAGGAGGTGAAGTACCCATTAATCGACCAGTGGCTGTGAAATGAGTAATAATTTGATTTGCGTTTCTTCTCCTTTATGAATACAATGCGGCAAGAGAGAAAGTGACAAATGCGTCCGCCTGTTTCGTTTGAAAGGGAAAAATATCGACAATTTGCAAAAGTTAACCGAGGAAATTTATTAAAATAAATTAAGAAGCTTAACCTATAAACAAACCATTGTTCAATAAATCTATATAACTAATCCCATAACCCCCTCCAAAATTTAAGTTCCTCATGTTTAATGACCAATTGAATATGGTAAAATGATTATATTCAAATCAAAGTCATACTTACCATCATAGGTTTAAGAATAGTTTTCTATTTTTAAGGTGTTAGCTTTCATTCCATACTCTCACAGCGTTACATCTATTATTATTACAGAATCCGTGACATTATGATACCATTAGCCCTTTTCTATTTTGGAAGATTCCTTCTTTGAGATGACCTTTCATTGTTTGTTATTCATATTATTTCACTTTCTATTGGAACTCATAGGCCATGGTACATGTCATGGGCATTGAATATAGTTTCTATTTTATCTCATTAAGGATACGTGTTCATACGTCATGTGTTTTTTTAAAATTAATTTCCCAAATTAATGATAGTTGATGACAAATGTATGTATTTTCAAAGTTCCAACATATCGCTTCTCTGCTGGGAGAAATTTTAAAGTATAATTTAAAAACTGTTGGTAGCCATTTATGTGCAAACAACTTGTATTTATTTGAGGTGGTGAAAATAGATTTACACAACTTTACCGATGAAATACGTTCGTTCAAGAACTGTTACTGGTGACTTTCAATTGCAAACCCCCTCTGAAACATCAAGTAAACCTAGTTTGTATAAAACTGCTTATCATACCTACCTTATGTTAAAATAAAAACTTATTTATAAAAGCCCAAGTTTCTATTAATACTTCATTTTTGATACATGCATATTACTAATCCCAGAGAAGTGAAGGGTTCCTCTTGTTTAGCTTGAGCTATGGTAAAATGATTATAGTGATACTATAAAAGTCTAACTGCCTAACATCATATTGTCAAGCCTAGTTTTTTATTTTAAAGTGTTAGATTTTATGAAAAAATGCTATATACTTTCAGTGCGTTACATATTTGATTATGAAAGTATGCGTGAGGTTACCATACTACATGTATGCACAAATTGAAAGTGACATAATAAAAGCACCAGTATCTGAAGATAACTCATGATATTATATACAACTCTCTGCTTAAATCTGACAATGCAAAAGTTAAATTACAATACCAATGCACAATTGGAAAGTACTAGTGAAATAATAAAAACAGAAGCATCTTCAGATACTTCAGATTATTGATTATAACTCTCTGGTTAAATCTGTCAATGCAACCATTCCCAGGTTGTCTCTGATTTAACTGATTGAGGTTGGTTTTTCTTTGAGCCTGTCAATGGCATGAAGTAATGGAAATTACTCTCTAGTCGTCGACTAATGATATTCCCATCAATGTCATTCAGAAATAGCAAGATGCAACCTTTCTTTGACCCATTTCTATTGACGATAGGGAGGTTCATTTAGGACATTTAGTTCTTCTATAGATTGAATAGCTGTCAATACTATGGAGATATTATCCTAAGATATGGAATGATTAAAAAACAAGGTAATTACAGAGCGAGTTAATTAAAATGTATATGGCAAGAATACAGGTGTCTTTATTTCTTTATTACTTATTTTATGAATTTGAGTTTAGTCGAAACTTCAATAATAAAACTCCACTTGCTTGCAAAAGCTTCCTGAAATAAGAATACAGTATTTTAGTGAAAAATTACATCTAGGATTAGCGACATTTTTATCTAAAACTATATCTCGTGTATTTCAGCATAACTATATAATACAATGACATGTTAAATTCATCAATAACATATATTTAAGAATGAATAATTAATGCATGAATTGTTCAATTCTACATATTTCATCATTCCATTATCTTTTGATTCTGGAAAATATATAAGCAACAAAGTTTCAAGCATGTGGGCTCAGTCGCCTTTATCATCAGAAAACAAATGTCAAATGCAGAATAGGTATCCACCACTGGACTCATTACCTTATCGTGGTGTGGTGGTTTGTGTGCTTCGGCGACCCCGAGAGCTATGCCAGCTGGAGTTGACATGCTCCTTTGTAGGGTCACCCAAGCTGGACAGGTCGACGGATAGAAGCCAGACCAAATGTGAGTCCTTCTAAAACCTGCTTTCTATCTTTCACTATGCCTTTCTTTCAGTCTTTTTCCTCATCCTTTCGATCCCTTTCTTCCTTTTCTATCTACTCTCTTTTGGGTGGCAACGTCCACGTGTTTAATAACTGAAATATTGTTCAAAACACGTTAAACACCAACTCACTCACTCACTATCAATTATCCATCCACTGGCCCATCTTTCTAAAGGTTTCTGGATAATATCTGATAATGAAAATGAGGTAGTTGGAAGGGTAGTAATTGACATTTGACTTCTTAAAGACGTATTCTTTTTTGTTACCACTGATCACTGGTCGATGCTATGCGAACACCCTAGTAATTTTGGAGCTTTGGTGTTGTTGCAGACCCACTCTCCAGTTAATTGATGATATTGCTGCCTCGAAATAGGTGCGTGTGTCTGAAATGCGACAGTCACCTTCTGATTCTATGATACAGCAGGTCATCAAATGGCTTTTTCTCTACAGACTATCTGATGCAAATTGTTTTTTCTGTTTGAGTGATCAGAAATTGTAAGTTTATGTTTCTTTGGTTTAGGTTCTTATCTTATCAGGTTCAGGTACACACATATTAAAATGCCTAATTACAAACAAATGTCTCGACAAACAAAAATTGGGGACCACGTTACAAATTACAAATTAACTTTAGTAACACGTTTAACTATTATGATTCCTTTTCATGGTCAGTTTTGAGTTTGAATGTGAAGCAATACACCATGTGAGTGCCCATATTGTTATGTTTTTATAAACGTTTCTAAGTATATTGATTTGATTCTTCGAGACAGTCGCCAGAAATGCAGTTACAGGATCTTCAAATGAGATTAAATTTCTTCATCCTCCTTTAATTCTGTCTATGTAAGTATGTGCAATGATTTTCAAAGTTCAATTATTTTTTCACAATAATTGGAAGAATTTTTCCTTCCAGACAATTTCTACTCAAATCAGGTGTAATGGAAAAACATTGGCCAAAGAGTTTTCAAAATTCAAATGCTTTTAACACCAGTTGTATTAAATTATGTTGTGCCGTATGATTCAATGGAATTTTTCGTAAAAATGACAATGATTATTAAGCAAATATGTGATCTAATAGTTCCTTTTTTCAAATGCAAAGATAATTTATTTAACACAACTTTTCTAATAATAGTAACTACAGTTTTCTGTCCCATCTGTTTGAACATGACATTGTTGCACGCAGAAATTTCTTCAATAAAGGTAACATGATTGTATTTTCTAGGGCATTTCGACCAGCGGATTGATAGGAGCGATAAGGTTTGAATACTTCATTTTGACGTGGTAGGAAATATTTGTAATAAACATTTGCAACTAGTTGGAAATGTTCAATTTCCGAGTTCTAAAGACGTGTCTCCAGCAACCCAAACGTAGGGGCAAGGTTGCTGATTGGCTGTTATTTCAGAGCCCGGTATTATCTTCATGCGTAGTGAAGTGTAGCAAATAAATCATATTTTGATAAATATATGCAGTGGGATTCTGCTTCTACATCAAATTATAAGATTGGAATGAATATCATGTAGCATAGACCAGGGATATCTGTGATAAAACTGAAGTGTTTGAATTGACAGATTGAGACTAAAAAAGAATGTTAAAAGCGTTATGTTCACCGATGACCTCCATTGAACCATTAACTTGCTCCTATGCACTGGGCGTAGTTATTGTCATCTATGTAAAATTACGTTATATGTGTTACTGAATTCATGACTTAAGGAACATCCATTTATTCTACTTACTAAATCTGCTTTTATAACTATCTCAATTAAAGAATTATGGGGCTTGATGACAATAACTTTTAGTAACTATATGGTAAAGGTAAAAAGATGATTATATATATATATGAACTGTATTTTTTATCGATGCATATTTCACTTTGATTTTCTCATAGACGTTCTTGTGTATTTGGCTTTCCAGGGAGTTTGGAGATGCAATGTATTGATATCCTAATAAAGAAGTTCTGTCACTTCATGAAAAATAACAGATAAAAAAAGGTATTTTGTCTATGATTGAATTGTTATATACAACAAACTGGATTGCCATGACTAAGACTTGTTTTGGCCTGTTGACTGATTTACAAGCTAATCCTCTTAAATGGAAATTAAGAAAATTATGTTATTACAAAAATTATTACAATCCTTTTCATTTTGAATATTGATCTACTACATACAGAGATAGATTACTCAAATTTTGGCTTATATTGTACATGGTATATTCTTGGGAGAATGACCTTTCGGAATATCCAACATAAGCAGTTTGATTCAATGTAGCTCAAGCACTCCCACAGGATCACAAAAAAACAAAGCCCAGAATCGAAAGGAAAAGCATTTCATGACAGATTCCTTGCTGTTATTGAACCAGAATCGTGTTAAGTGATGGAACGTCTGCTTTAAAAATTCACACAGGATCAGAATCTCAATATTGGAGCATGAGTCTGCTTTGACTTGAAAGCTTCAATATTGAAAATGTGATCATGTTCGCCGACTCGCAATATCTGTGATTATACAAAAGTGTTTTCATTGACAGATTTTACACTTGGCAACTCAACAAGCGTTTTCTTTCAACATTGATCCCCTGTAAGAGTTGTGTGACTTACGTATTCACTTTTTCTTAATACATTGACTCTACTTACATTTACTTCTTCCCGCATCATTTTTATCTTTTCCAATATGACAGTATGTTTGAGAAACATTTCAACCAACCAATTCCTGCTCGTCTTGCATCTTTTTCCATTCGGAGTAATTTTGTTCCATGAAAAGGTGTCATTTTTGGTGACATAAATGAAAGTATAGTTGTAGAAATTAGCATTACAAGAACAAATGAACTGCACCACCTAGCGAGAAGTCTCTCAATTTAAGACGCTTCTTTCAAAACACACCCTAATGAAAGTGTGTGTAGGTTTAGAATTAAATAGGATATAGAAATAGACAAATATGACAGCTCTTATCTCTGGGATGTCTTGGAAAAAAACCAGCAACCACAATTAAGATGTAAACTATTTCAAATTAGTTTTTCTTCCTCAAACCTGAACATATAAGTATGTAAAGTTATGATTACAAGCAACTACCAGTGACTATGAAATAAACATTCTACCTCTTTCAACAAACATGTAAATAAATATCATTGTTTTTAATTGGATACTGTTGAGTACTGTTGCCTATGTGTTGAACTAAAACACATTATCTGTTAGATATCCTGCTAGCATTAAATAGCCTTGTGTATAAAATATATATATTATGAACTTAACAAAATATAATTGTGTAAATCCATTGTGCCTTGTAATAAAGAATATTAGTAAGTGAACAGGGTATTTTACTTGTGACTTCATATCAAATGTAGAATTTCAATTTGTTGCATATAAAGATGAAAACAACTTCAGTATCAAACATAGTTCCATTGTTAATTTTCCATTACAGGGTTACCATGTGCAATGGGCAGAACAGTTATAGCATTGACGTTGTTTTAGCTTTCCTGTTTAAAAGCGGAAAGGATGATGCTTCAATTTGTGATGTCAGCTGTAATGAGACAACGTTAGGCGCTCGTGGTCATAAGTTATATTGAAATGACCCCTGAGTGTCTTCAATCAAAATCTGTCATCTTCGGAACAATGAGTGCATTCCAGTGCATAATACAAGATGATCAATTTATAATTCATGGCAGTCAAATCAAACATATTTCAGAAAAACAAACGCTTTTCCTCTATTACAAGGCACAGCTATGTTTCTATTCGATCTAATACAACGAGAAAGGGATGTAAGAAGAACCTTTCATTGCCTACCATTATCTTAACGTTTTGCATACTATCTTATCACCTAAGACCATACAAACAATTTCAGGAATGATTTTCAAATGAACGTACATGTATGGCTACCATGAACTGATAAAGTAAAGACATTTCATGACAGGACCTGATCTGTTATTAAAGGATAATAAGGTTAAGTGAGTTGCATATATGAGCATCACACAGTATCTGGATCTCGACATAAAAAGTGTCAATATGCTTTGACATCAATGTTTCCAAATCGTTAGAGCGATGATGTTGGTCCACCAGCAATAACTACACAAAAATGTATTAAAAACACACACGCCATTACCCTAGTTTCAACAATGGGATTCTAAAAAAGAAATTCTGCAATTTTTGTTGACTCCCAAAGTGAGAACAACTTATCCAGAAAAAAATGTGTTTCTCCATATTACTGCAACATGTGATACACATCAATCTCTCTGTATTTTGGACAGATTCAAACAGAATGTTTTAAAAGTAGAAAATACCAAAGTATGAATCTACATTTCAATTTGAATCAAAACGATTTAAATATCAGTGCTGGTACATTAATGGGTGAATCAAATGTTTTACTATCTCAAATAGAAAACGTGTTTCAATAGGCAGAATATTGATTATGTCTCTCTGTGGTTAAATCCGCCAGTGCAAACACTCCCACAGTGTTGCTTATGTCAGTGATTGAGGTCGGGCTCGTACTTCAAGGGTTGTCAATGACCTGAAGAAATAGTAATAGGTATCTTGTGATAGCCTAATTAAATATCAAATATATTCAGAAATAGCAAAATGTGTCGGTTCTGATACCATATTTGAATTGAAGAGAATAGGAATCAAGTGGAAGTTAACCAAGTACATTTATAACTGAAATAAATAAGTGATATCTGGAGATCATACATACCTACATCTTTTATAAAACATGTATTAAATTATATAGGTTAATGTCTACAACAGCTAAATAAAACGAGTAACTTGTAAAGCTTTTCTTTTATGATATTGAGTAGAAAACAAACTAGTGTGTACTTGAAATCCAAATGGTTCCATTGCTGAAGAAGAGAAATATGTTTTTCCCACAAAATCTAACACTTTTATTTCAAATCTTTGTAAAGTATTTAGATCTGATCTTCTACAGAAAGACAAAAATAAATATCAAGAATGTTGTCCCTGTTACTTAGGGGTTGTATCATCACCAGATTTCTCTTTTATTCACATTTAACGGGGAAGTAGCTTAGTTGGTAGAGCGTCCTCTCTTCGCCTGGGAGTACATGGTTATATTCCCATCTGCGTCATACCTTAAACGTTTAAAGGTGGGAGGTGTTTCTTCCTTGCTTGACTTTCAGCAGTAAGAGGATAGAACATCGCTTGAACTGTTGCTCCACTCTGGCTGCAAAATATGATAGATAACAGATGAAATTTCAGAGACACATTCAGTTTACACCATTCTTTTAGTAAAAGACTCGCGAATGTAGATGCATTTAGAGGAAATTGGAAACTTTAGCAAGATAGTAATTGTTTCATTATGACACAATATTTCTAATCAATCTCTTTTTAAATGATTATCAAGGATGGTTTTCTTTTTTATTTATCAACAGAGTAAACTATGGATGGTTAGTTTACATACAAGATTCTGATGCTCAATTAATGATCAAACTGTATCTGACGAACCAAATCTGGGTGCATAGAGTCCTATTGAAAAGGAATAACAATACCATCAGTTACTCTTTCAACTATCAACACAAAGATAATTTGATATCAATCAAAGATAAAAAGTACCAATGATCATATAACAAGATATTAACCAGATTGACAAACATGTAACAATTCCAATTTCTTTCCCTGGTACGGCCATATTCATTTCTAGCAGTTGACTTAAGGTCTCTTGATTGAGATTTTATTCCTCATTCATCTTCTAAATATGTCCTGATGAATACGAGTCTAAGATACCTAGAATTCGATCCGTCTCGATGATGAATGGACGACATTTTCCTTTCAAACGAAGATAGCTGTGGATGGTTTCATACAGAAAACGGTTTTATGAAATGATTTTAACTGTCTGCCAAGGTATTAAATGCTAAACGATGTAAATGAGTTTGAGAAAACATTTTATACATTTTTGTGTGGATATAATAATGTTTGTTGACATTAGTGGAGTATACAAACAAATCATACATGTTAACATTATTATCACATGAATTGCGTAAAACATTATTTTACGTAAGATATTCTTCATTTTCATGTAGTGCCATGTGATGACACATTGAATGTGGCGAACCTTTTTTGTTGTAACTAGGTTTTTAGAAAAATATTTTCTAACTCACCAACTCATGATCGATCGATTGTTTTAAATTAAACTCTATATATCAATTTAAGATAATTTCAAAATAATTATAATTTTAATGGATTTTTTAATATTAGAGCTCATATACATGTACTTACTTAAACATGTTTACATCAACTGATGAAGTATATCCATTGCTATCGGATATAATTAGTTTATGTGGTTAATATTATGATAAAGAATGATTATCAGAAAATTAGTTTAAGTGGTTGGGTTGTATTCCTAACAGAAACGTGAAGAACAAAATCACTTATTTTTGTAATATTGAGTATTTTGTTCGATAATATATGAAAAAGTCTTAGTTCTAACATATGACCAAAACTCTAATTTCATAACTTTTATTCATGCATGGTTTTGTGTTTAAGTTTATATGTTAAAAATAAAAACGATACGTGAACCAATTTTCAATAATAATCAAATGATGTGTCAAATACTGGCATTCAGATAGAAAAAAACGTAGACATTCAAACACTTACTAAACACGATCTTGTATTTCAACTATATTACTTTCAAGGAAGGTATTCACAACAATGAAAGTCATTAAAAAGCACAAAGTGATTGTTTGTACTGAATGAGTTTAGAGTTAGAGACCATTCGTCCCATCATGATTTATCATTCTATTTCTGAGGAGAGTTCTGATGATATATTGCAAAACCTTTTGCGTGAAGAAGTCACCAAAGAAATGGTGTTGGACTACATCAAGGGGCATATATTAGCGAACAAATGATGATGCATGTTTAAAAACATATTTGTTTACAGTCGCCATGTTACCGTTCCAGGCTACAGTAAACTGAATTAAGACACTTAAGCTCTGCCCACTTCTTGCCTCATATCAGAACTAACATATATTTTTGATATCTCATGATCAGTTTTGTTGACAATTTTTTTAACTAATCATCAAAATTGTCATGGTTGGTCTTCAATTATCTAAACGATCAGGTAAAGATAAAACGAATTTCAATGTAAAGAGGAAAGGAAACCTAACATGCAATACTCTCATCAGAAACATTATCGTTTTATCCTATGAAAGGAGATTCTTAGATTGTTTTCTGATCTGTACATCATAGTAGTTGTGGAAGACATTATGATTTAGTGACACACGCTCTTGTATGTGATAATGTTTTCATTATTTGATTATGGCTTCTGAGGTGATTATGGTTTCTTAGGTTCGAAGATCACAGGATGATTTAGTTGTTATCAAACCAAATAAATCCGTTGTATCCAGTGTTGCAGTTTAAGTTTAGTTGGAGGACCTTCAAAATCACGAATTCATAAAAATCAAGTGTTAGTACTTATGATAGAGTTTGATCTGCTGTACAACAGTTCCTTTATATCAAGCAAATATGGATCTATAGTATCTTAAGATGGCTATCCTTTGAAATAACAATGGATATACCTCATCGATTTGTACCTATGTTACTGGAACATCACATATGTTCAGAATATGGGTTAAACCCAAAATCAAGATTAATAATTTACAGATTTCATGACAGGAAACTCACTGTCATATATTAAGTGATGGTACATCTACTCTTACCACAACAAAGCATCAAAGAATACATTTTGGAGCGTGTATCTGCTCTGACATAAAAAACAGTAAAATTGGAAGGGAGATCATATTCGTCGTCTTAAACAAATAAGTGTTTTCAATGACTGATTTTACTCTCAGCATATCTGAAAGCTTTTATACTCATTGATCTCCTGTTTCAGATGTGTGACTTATTGTCCTGCATTTCGTTAAGACCTGACATCTACTTTTTTACACCCATTAAATGTGTATTCTTTAAAATATGAAGTTGTGTTTTTGTAGTGTTATGAATTTTTCATTTACCTTAATTTGTTACATAGAAAAAGGGCCAATCGATAGTTATATGCAGATGACAAAGATGTCAGTTATCTTGAAACATCTCAGCATATGGTTTCGGGGTAACAGGAGATCGATCTAGCACATTGGCAATTTACACGTTTTAAACATTTTGATCCAGTTCAGCAGGGTATCTAGAACTAAATAATATTGATCTGAAGAAGATAAGGCTTTCAATGGTTAACAAGGTCAGTAAAAACAGTTGACACGATTTATCAAATCACTCAGTTACCCTCAAATACCTTGCATGAATTGTTGATGCCACAAAAAGGTCCAAAATTTAAAATTCCTTCTAAATACTTCTTGAGATATTAAAATCATCCTCATGATAAACAAATTTGTCTTTGTTGGTGCAAAAGCATAAGCAGAAAAATACTTTTTAAAATGGTATACTTCTTAAAGTAGAAGAAGCAAAGAAAAATATATCCATGTATTTTGATTACAAGATATGATGCACTTCCCATTAAGAAAATGATCAAACATGAATGTTGATAATTCAATGGTCATAATTTTATCACAAAAAAACAATAGCTTATCGCCTTTAACATATATTTATTCTGTTGTCCAAATTGAACGCTACCTCAAGTTATTAAATGTTCTTAACGTTTTGAATATAGTGTGATAAAATTAGGAATATTGATAATTGTTGAAAGTTGATAATTCAATAATCCTAATTTTATCACGAAAGAACACATAGCTTATCATCCTTCAAAATGTATTATATTCTGTTCTCCTCATTGAACGCTGCCTAAAGTTATTTAATGTTCTTAACGTTTTGAATATGGTATACACGTTATTCTCCATGACAGACTAATCAAACAGCTAGGAAGATTAACGTCAATATCCGCATATTGTCTTAATTTCAAAACATATGGAAATGGTTTAGAATATAGAATAAAAATGATCTTAAACAAAATATATGATAGAGTTACTGATCACTAAATAGATAAAAATGCTCTACCCTGTGCTATTCACATACTGACCGTTCTAATGAATATCATATTTATTGGATTTAGGAAATTTGTTGACCTTTTTGCTTGCCGGGCAGTTCTCCTTATAAAGTGCTATGTTGCCGGAACTGGTTTTTTTACATGTAGTAAGATATGATATTTGCAGCATTCATGACCGAGGGTATCCCTAACTATATAGATTAAACTAGGTTGGTATATTCCCTGCGTTATTGATAAACACCTAGCCAAATCATGGAACTTATATTTGCTATGTTAGTTTTGGTCTTATAATGGAAACTGGTGATAATTATCTTACTCATACTTAGAGTTTTGAAGCTCAAACTCTGTATCTCGTGTTATCGTCTATTGCATGAGACATTATGTCCATTAGCGCAAATAAAGTGGAAGATGAGTAGTTGCTTTTTGCTGATAAGAGAAAGCAATACTGATTTATGGTTTGCTTAAGCTACAAATCTGGTAAACGTTTTGAGATTGATTGGTTGATCTGTACAATTCATTGTGCATCACGCTAACATTGTTTGTTTAAGCGTTTATCTTGCCAAAAAAAATACCTAATTGCCTTTTTAGATGAAATTCTAAGTTGGTGAATATTTGTCTCCAACGTGATCGGGTACATTCTAGGAATATTCATGTTGATAACTAAGATGATTCTAATGAAATACATGTATGACAAAAGAGATAACTAACATATTTTCCATTGTTTCCATCTATTTTTATATTTTTTAATTGAAAATTATGTAATTCTTACATTATTTCAACGGCGTTAGCATGTATGAAAATTGTTATATACCTTCAGTGCGTTACGTATATGGTTATCAAATTATGAGTGAGATTACCATACTGTACACAAATTGAAAGCGAAATGATAAAAGCACCAGTATCTGAGATACTTCACGATATTGATTGTAACTCTCTGGTTAAATCTGTCAATGCAACCATTCCCAGGTTGTCTCTGATATAACTGATTGAGGTTGGTTCTTTCTTTGAGAGTGTTAATAGCATGAAGTAATGGAAAAGGCTCTTAAGTCGTCGACTAATGATATTCCCATCAATCTCATTCAGAAATAGCAAGATGCAACCTTTCTGTAACCCCATTTCTATTGAAGATAGCGATGGTTCATCAGGTGCGTTTAGTTTCCAAATACATTGAATAGCTGTCATAAATATAAAGAGATTATCATCCTAAGATATGAAATGTTTTTAAAAAATAGTGCGAACTAAGGTAAGGATCCAGTGAGTTAGAATTTTAAGTCAATTCAAATCTATATGGCAAGAATACGAGTATGTTTATTTCTTCATTACTTATTCTATTAATTTGAGTTGAGCCCAAATTTTCAATAAGAAGACTCAGCCTTTTTGTTACAGCCTCCTGAAATAGGAATACATTTTAGTGAATTACATCTTGAATTAGCAACATTATTTTTTTGAAAACTATGTTTCGTTTATTTCGGCATACTACTATAATAATATAATATAATATAATATAATATAATATAATATAATATAATATAATATAATATAATATAATATAATATAATATAATATAATATAATATAATATAATATAATATAATATAATATTCAACCAAAATATAATCAAACTTATCATCCATGAATTGTTCAATTCTACATATTTCAAGTGTGAAGCATGTTGCAGGAAACAGAAAACAGTTGCCATTTATGCAATTGAATAGCTATCAATTATCCATCCTTTGGCCCATCTATCTAAATCTCTCAGGTTTTCATAACTGATAATCATAATGAGGAAGTTGAAGGGAAAGTTATTGACATTTCACTTCTTCTCTGAAAGGCGTTGTTTTTGTGACTGGTCGATGGTATGTGATCACTCTGGCAATTTTGAAGCTTTGATGTTGTTGCAGACCCACTTTCCCAGTAAATTGCTGATTCTGCGGTCTTGAAATAGGTGCGTGAGTCTTTGAAATGCAACCGTTAATTTCTGATTCTATGATACAGCAGGGGTGACACGGTCATCAATGGCTTTTTCTTTGCTAGCCATCGTGATGCAGATTGTTTTTCTGTTTAAATGATCAGAAATTGAAAGTTTATGTTTATTTGGTGCAAGTTCCTATCTTATCGGCTTCAGGTAAACACATATTAAACTGCCTAATTACAAACAAATGTCTCGAAAAAAAAACAATTTGGGACCTCGTAACAAATTAATCATGTACTTTAGTTACTCGTTTAACTATTATGATTCGTTTTCATGGTCAGATTTAAGTGCTGAGTTTGTAGGAGTATTTGGAACAGGCGCCATATAAGCGCCCACATTATTATGTTAGTATAAACGTTTCCAAATATATTGATTTGATTCTTCCAGACAGTTGCCTGAACTGCAGTTACAGGTCCTTTCACTGAGATTCTATTCCTCTTACCTCCTTAAAATCAGTCTGGTAAGTATGTGTCAACGATTTTCAGGGTTCAATCCTTCTCCACAATGAATGGATGACTTATTCCTTCCAGACATTTTTTATTCATATCAAGTGTAGGCAGCAGATAAAGTGACCAAATAGTTTTCAGAACGAAAATGTTTTCAAATGCTTTGAATACCAATGTTAATGTGATTATATCAGGATGAATGAAGCAACAGCACTTTTTGAAAGTGAACATCCCTCAATTAAAATATCCTAGGATCATGTGTCATTAGGAATTCAACTTTATAACACACATTGTACTTTGTAAAGGGATAACAATTCGTTATGACAATTACAGGTTATAACACCTTTAACTAAATTGTTGAGCCAGTGATGAACTTTGACATTGTCCGGACTACTTTATTCATTCATAAAACGAAAGTGTTTTCATTTATAAATTTCATACTTCAAACGTTTAGTTTACCATATAAATGTTACCTGCCGAATTGATAAGTAATTTATCGATTGATAAAAGATATAAAAGAGAAAGCTTACTTATATTTTTACTTCTTCAAGGCCTATTAAAAAGGTCTCAAAATTCGCCCAAATTTTCGGAATTTGCTCACATCGCTGCAAAATGCTATCGCTCCAAAGGAGAACGGAAAGGTACAAAGACAACTGAATAAAAAATTTAACCAAAGTCAAGTGCTTCTTAGGCACAATGAAAGTTGGAAAAAGCAATAAATGGTATGAAATGCAAGATGGTAATGAATAGGATACATAACTCGTTCAATTTAAATATCAAGTCCCTACCTCAACAAGGCTCGTGAAAAACTCATTATTATTTCACTATATGAACATTTTCTTTTGGATAACTCATTCTCTAGCTGGAGCTTCCTTAATCAATGGCAAACAAATTTTTGACAAAATTGAGCATAGGATTTATGATATACAAAAGGAAATGTGTTTGTTGTACTGTTAACATCCCTAAGGCATATATGATAGGGTTTGGTACATTGTTGTATTTGATGGGAAACGTCCCTCGAAATACATCTGCTTATTTATTTCTTCAGAATACTGATTGTGTCTCTCTGGTTGAATCTGTCAGTGCAACTATTCCCACACTGTCACTGATTGAGGTCATGCTCTTTCTTCAAGCGTGTCAATGTCTTGATGTAATGGAAATATATTTCTGTCATAGACTAATGATATTCCTACCAATGCCAGTCACAAATAGATTTCTTATCGATTCTTTGACCACATTTTGATTGACGATTCACCAAGTACGTTTACGTCTAAAAAATGAAATAGCTGCCATTTGAAATACATGTAAACATTTGATTCCTATTGTATGGAATATCAAATCTATCAAGTAAGGCCAATTGCTTTACACATATTTGCAATAATTAACTCATGTATCAAGATCAAATGGCATAGTACTTTTTCCAAATGTCTTGACCTCGTATTACCCAATTTATCTTATTTGAGTGCAGGTGATTCCCATCATCTGACAGATTTTTTCTTAGAAAGATATACTTTATATATTTAAAATTACTCGTAATTTAAGCAAGTTGAACGCATTGACACATTAAATGCATATATAATGTATATGTTATTATACATATGTTATAATAAACATTTATCACCTGTGAATTCAACATCTTTCCATATATTTTGGTCCTGGAGAATTTAAAGATTTGTTATACAGTAATAAGGAGTGAAGAGTCCAAAGTAGGACAAAGCATCAATTCCGTTTCTGAATGGCATTTTCTTTTCCTCCTACCACTGACATCACTGGTCAATGTTATGTGATCACCCTACCATTTTAAAGGCTTTAATGTTTCAGACCTATTCTCCCAGTAAATTGATGACACTGCTTTCTCTTTTATTGCAAACACCAACTTCAGGTTCAATGACAGAGCACGGATGACAAGGTTTACAATGATTAATTGCAGGCATCAGTTTCAAATCAATTTCAGGTCATCACATCATCAAATTTAATTTTGGAAACATGTAACAAATTGATGACTTATTACTGACATACATGTTTTTATCGAAAGAAGTATAATGGATAAAACGTGTCTATGGAGATTTTGAAACAGGAAATTTACGTAAAAACAGCAGTTTGATACAATCTTCTTAGCAGAGATTTTATTTCTTAATCAATGAAAATTTATGACGTGGTAAAACAATAAAACAGAACATAATGTGAGATTGAAATAATGTGTATATGTACATATGTTTCAGTAAGACATATAAAGCAGATAAACGTTTTGAGTTCAATGATTATTCGAGGTAAAACACAGAATATCTCATTAAAAATCAGTTGTTTCTTACAAAACAATGAACGGAAGTTAAATACAATTCTGGTTCAATTTCCTGTGTTCATGTGAATGATGATGCTTAATTCTGAAAAAAAAGAACTAACATACTGTTTTAAGGCAATAACATTGCCTTTGGCGATAATCGGAAAAAAACTATATTAAAGTGACCCCAGATATTATATTATTGTATAGGATTCTTTTGCACCACGGCATTATCTGCTAATATCTGTGCCTTGTTTTTGGACGATGTAAAATTCTCTAAAAACGTGGAAAAAAGTCAAATCAATCACTTGAATCACGATATTGTAAAAGAAAAATAATTTAACAAGGTTATTTGTTTTGTCAGTGTTATTTTTTTACTTATCCGTCCTTAAATCATCTAGAAAGTGATCAATTACGTTCAAAGTTCTTATCCAGATCGTTATGCCAATCCTCAGCCTTGTGTTCCCTTAATTTGTCTAATCATGCAAAGATAGACTCAATAAACATGCTATTTTCTCTCCTGTTACAATAATCTTTAAGATCTTAAATAATCTGAAAAAGTCAAGAACGAACTAATGGTTGATGAAATGTGCTAACAGTATAAGATTGAGGATATAGCCTTTATACAATGAAGCAATTGATTGTAGTCCTGATGTAAAAGTCATTACAATTATATTTTCTTACAGTATTGAAAGTCCTCTCTTAGTTTTTAAATGTGGAAAATGAACGATATCAAAGGTAGTACAAACTCGTGTGTTTCAAACAGTTAAGGTCTTCAGAGGGTTGAAAGACTAACTTTAACACAAACTGTCGTTCAACTTATATTGTGTAGGGTAAAGAGAATTTATCCTTCCTTGGATTTCAAAAGAGTAATATTACAACAAGATAATTTAACGAATGTACCTCAGGTTTTTGTCCTCTATGTATGCAACCATATTACCGTATTATTAGTCCTTCTAAGTGGAACGCTGGTCAACAAATTTCGATGGTGTTCCGTCAATTATGATATCAAGGATTTATGCAATTCCTATTTAATATGTTCATGTCAATATAACTCCTGATAATATCATATCCTGATCATATCATATCTTTGAATAAGTTCATGTATAAGCGTTTGAAACAACTTGACCAAGTTCTAGAACAGACAACGTGATGATCTTATTAGTATTCTTTAAGGAATTTAAACTTTCGTGATTTAAATTAACCCAGATGAGAGGTGATACTATCATTTGTCAGAATACTATGTTTTGTGTATTATGATAACGACACAATTGCAATATCAAATTTATTATTTTATTACACATGTTGAAACATATGTATTGTAGTTGAGCCGATCTATCAAAAAGTTAATACTGAAGGGAAAATTAGTTACTTAAAACTTTAGAATCTTAAATCTTTCCAGTCACCACTCAATTACTGGGCACCTCTCTGATTCAAAGCTTTGATGTTGCTGCCCACATACTCTCTCGGTTAATTTCTGATACAGTTAATTTGCAAGAGATGCGTGTTTCTGATAATGCAAGTGCCAGTGAGCATCAAACGTCTTGTGTAATGACAGGGTTATGTGCATGAAATTAGACAATAATCAATGACTTTTAGTATGCAGGCATTGTGCTTCGGTGTATTCTAATTGAACAAGCCAAGTAAATCTGAAAAATTGAGCTCCTTTGTAAAAACAATTCTAAATCAGAACCATAACAAATGTGATAACACAGATGAAACTGTTTTTGTTGAAATAATATTGATTCTCGGTCTCAGCCTTCCAAAACATGTTAAAAGTTTCAGTTCATGTCATTGATTGAGGTAATGTTGTATCTTACAATAGGTTTCAATATTATTGTCAGCTACTGTCTTCTTTATCTGATATACCTATGTTAAAGGGTAGACAATATACATGTAACATATGAGTAAATCAATGAATAAACATTCTACCATAATATTTCAAAATCCTAGAATTTCATTGGTTGATTTCTATGGTCGAAACTACGTTCGAACACGATTTTTACGACTGCCGATTCACTGCGGTTTGATACACACTGCCATAGAAACGAACTTCATGACACGAGTCGACATGTACAGTCACCGTACGCTACGGGAGCTGCTTCGTCTGAATACTAACTAAAAGTCTTTTATCATTGTACTACCCGTACTTTTATATAAGTAGAGTTTGTTTCGCATCAATATCATGCAGGTTTATGACCAGGAAATAATTTGTCATTTACTAAAGCAATTGAAATGGTCGTGGTGCATTCTTTTCACAAGGGGAAACTGGCGCAACCCACGGATTTGGTCTAATAGGAACAGAGGCTCAATCAACATTTCATGACTTGATCTGCAACTGTGGGGACGAAAATGGTTAATTTGTTGATCGTTCTGCGATTATATAAAGTTACAAAATAGACGTCATTACCAAGTTTTTATATTTCATAGTGCTGTCACTTAGAAGTTGAGGTCACAGATAAGAGATTTTATGTTTCATCTTTTTTTTCAGAAAAATTTTACTTAATGCACCACAATTTGGTTCCATAGAATATCAAGGTTATGAGTGAGATATTTCTTTTAAGACCAGCACTTTCTTTAAATGATATTGACTGACTATGGCTATAGTGGGTCAACGGTATATTTTTTCTATTGAGGATTTATTTTGTAAGTATTAAATGAAATTTTGAAAAATGATCACTTGTCATAAGTGAACACTTGGGATACTCAATACGGACATACAGAAAAAAAAGATAATGCAGGATTTTTTCATAATGGTAATGACTTTGGCTATGAACAACGAGTTTATATGACATTGGCTATTGTGTAATTGACCTTTTGCAAAATGATCACATATATCATTAGAGAATACTTTAGATATTAGATACAGAAATACTACTGGATTTGTATGGCTTCTATATCTTGGCAATTAAAATGAACATTCATTATAATGAAATTTAATAGTTGCCCAAGATTGTCATGTACTTCAAATCCAACTCACACATTACAAGTGAATAGGAATGTGCAAGAGATGTTTAAGTCATAAATAATGTTGTAGACATTCTGGTTTCAAATCCATTCCTGGAAGCACAATTCAATTTTGTCGCAGTTTGACTTCTTATAAGACTTTCGTCATGACTAATACTTTATTCATGAGAGACAAATTCTCTTGGCTGAAATATACATTTAATCAACAATGTAATCAGACAGAATGTTGAATACACGCACGATCCTTGTTTCCCCAAGGCAGAATCAGGTAATCTTTTGAAAGCACTCTTTTAAAGGTCAGCGGATTGTAAGTTATGATTCCCGATAAAAGCCAGACCTCACATATCCTATTTATCCTTAAGACCACGTATTGGGGATTTAAAATTTATATTCTATGTGCTATACATTGGCGATAGACAACACAATTTGTATCAAGATTTTTCACTGCAAAATCAGCACTTAATTCGTCCTATTTTCATTTTCGAGTTGCATATTTTGTTTTACATTGATAAAAGCCCTTTGCGAAATAGTTGATTGATCTATCAATCTGATGTTGTTTGTTGACTTCAAACGTCATCCTTCTTATAAATATCCTCTTTATATGTTTATGTATATATTTAATATATATATATATATATATTGACAGAGTAGTTACATAACCAAATTAAATGAGGCACAACTAAGGAGCAAGTGCCCACAATGTAACTACAGGGACGAAACGGATGCCCACAAGGATATATAAGCAAAATGTAATCAAAAGGGATATATCAAAATAATAGTTATACATAACCTAATCGATGACCAAATCTTAATGCTTAATAGTAGCATCTCTTATTCTATCAAATTCTTATTGTGTCCATCTTACCGCTTGCCTGATTGTGACGTCATACCATTGTTTTGTCAAATTCATTGTGACATCATAACGTCATAACTGTATTTTGTCAGACTCCCTGATGATACCATTGAAACATGTTGGAGTTTTGATTGGCTTCGTGTCATTTTTTATCGTTTGATTATGTAAAACTGTATACTAGTAAACTTTTCTTATATATTATATATATTCACCATTGATGATAGATAACGTGTTTTGTTTCCTTTAAACGGTTTCTTTCGACTCGGATGAACGTTATTTTAAAACTCAATATAGCGTGACTCATCTGAAATAATGAACAATGGCAAGTACATTTTGGAACATGTTCAAAGTGATACATGAATTAATCATTCTAAAGGAAATATAAATGTGTCTGTAAAACATAATATATTTACTTCTTTATCTATAGTAAGAGATGAGACACATAGATATAGGTTTTGTTGGAGTCTTGTAAGCACGCTTGTATTTCACACATATATCCAAGATGCTGACTTCACCTGTCATCTTTTAACACAATCCATCATTTTAAGAGGCTTCCACACCGTACGGTATCAGTAATGCATGAGGTATTTGCCTCACCGACTGAGATGTAAATTGAATTTTATACTGCAGTAAGATAAAACACTGTTTATACATGGTTCCTCATCAAAACTTAAACAATTGGATCTTGTAAATGTCCCTTAAGTATAAAAAACTTTTTCTTTACGAAATTGAATTGCATTGTTGAATTGGAATTTAGAATCTTGTGAATGGAAAAAATGTTTCTTTGTTAACATATACAAACTGCCTCTTTGAAAAGAAGTCATATTAGAATGGGAGTGTTATGTGTCACCCTAGAGTGAATTTTCAAATACCCTGCACTTTATCATCTCTGGACTTTTCACAAGAAATATCTGTATGGTATTTCCTGCTGTTGATTCTTGTGGTAAACAATAACCCATTGAATGGTCATTTCATGAGATGCTAGAAACGATGTTCGGTGTGAGGTTTGTTTGCTTCCCTGGTTGGTTAAAGATACAAACGTGTCAATTAAGAGCTTGAATGCAGCAAATTTCCACAAAAAGAACAGTGTGTTGTAAGTTATCGTTTTGAAGGCTAGCAGATCCAATCGACAAAATAACAATGAATGAAATACAACATAAATTATAAACAACGAGAACAGGTTTTAAAAACAAGTTTTCAGCAATCTTTACTGTCTACCAAAGAGAGTATGAATTTAATCAAATAAATGTTTCAGAACTTTGATTTGAATATTTTTTGGTTACTCAACTGTATACATTCATGTATATATATGTTATGTAGGCAAACACGATATGACTTTGCCTACAACTCTTGTGAATGTTGTGGAGCATATATTTAACCGCATGTCCATTGCCGATATTGATGATTCACCAAGTACCTGTATTAGGCAAACTAATTGTTGTTAATACTATGGATGGATTAAACTTCTAGCATATGTGATGTCTAAAATAAGTGAAATTTTTTAAGATTAAATTTGAAATAGTAATTTAAAATCGATATGACAGTCGTACAGATGTAATAATTTATCTATTGTCAATATTATTATATTTGATTTGAAAATTCCAATTGTAAGATTCAACTTTCTTCCAAAAATTCCTGAAAAGTGTTTCTATTAAAAAGTTACATCATGAGTTCCAATAATACTTATTTGCAATAACGTCATTTTGGCAAATAATACATTATAATATGGCACATTGAATTCATCCATAACATGTACTTCATGATGCACAAACAAAACTTACAACCAAGAATTTGCATCTTACTAATGTTTTGGCATTAACAAGGTAATGTTACTTAATCACAACTGTCTTGACTGAGTGTTTTTAACCTCATTCATCCTTTAAATTTGTTTTAAATCCCTATCAATATGAGTGAAGACTTGTTCCGTCAAGACATTTTCTTTTGTTTCAGTGCATTAAACGTACAATGGTTAAGGTGCGCAGTATTGTTTCAGAACAGCACTCACTATCAGCCAAATAACATACATTATCAAATATGAACTTGCGAATATGCTGAAGAACTTTAGAATATTACTATTAGTGTGATAAATGATAAGTAATAAATGGTCTTGTTAACAATCAATCCGGCTATTATATTTGCAGGAGATTAAATGAATTAAACATTAAATAATCATGAACCAGGTTAATACATCGATACGTCGACCTATGATCTTCCCAAGTGATATACTGTTCAACAGATCCTGCTTGTGTACACAAGAACAGTTCAGCTTACAACCCGACAAGAGTATTAATATAACTTCACACTGGACGTTAAATAAAATTCCAGTTTCCGGTGTTCATACTGAAAATATGATGAATAATGATGCTTCAATTTGAAAAAGTATGAACTAACGAATGCGATGAGATAGCCTTTGGCGATAATAGGAAAAACAACACGGAAGAGACCCAAGGGTATCCTCTGACAAATCTGAATCAAACCAAATAATATTGGCAGTCGTCAGTTTATAGTTTTTATTTCCAAATGAACTATGTCAACTTTAACAAACAGGCTTTTGAGCGGGGTTACATGTGCCTCAAAATGTAGCTTTGACACTAACCTATACTATATTTTTAACGTGCAAAGAAGGGATTAGCGTAAACTTTGCCTTGGCTTTTGAAGGAATACAGTCTTAGTAAACCAAGCCTGAATATTATCCGTTTCACTCCTATACTGAGTCTAGCAAGGCCTAGAAGAGGGTCGAGTCAGCCGACCTTTCTAGTCATTTAATTAATATGACGAATTTCCTTTAAAATCAAATATGGTGAATGGAACGTAGGCATAATAAATTCGCTTATCCTAAGAAGAAAATATTACAGTTGTTTCACCTGAGAGTAAGCATTTGATGGTGTTTTTGTCAATATATGGAAACAAGAGTCGCGATAGCAATATAGTTATGAAATTCTTTTTTATCTGTTCTTGTCAGTGCAGTCTCAAATTTATTACTTTTGGGCACACTTTGAGAATATGTATTGTACTTTAACCAGTGTATCAAAGGGGTAAAATATGTAAAGGTACAGTCCTATTGGAGTATTGTTTGTCGCAAGAAATTCAAGGAAGACATTTCGGTTGATTTATTGAAATGTTATTAGTAGAAATTATTACATAACCCAATCAAAACATGTTACAAGGGGTGACATATATGTTAATCGATATATATGACAACTTAATGAAGAAAAAACGACATTGCAAGGCATGGTTGTTTAGCCTAATCTTTAATCAGTGGTAATGCGAAGATATTTTATCGATAAATACACGTACTCTGTTCATTTAAAGAAAAACTTGTTGGAATTTTAATTTTAAAACGGACTGGAAATCAGGACAGAAAAGGAAAATTGTAACTTCGTGGCATCTCAAATCTTCTCGTTTCTAGTGACATCATTGGGCAGCTCTCTAATTCAAAGCTTTGATGTCGTTTCAAACCCACTCTCCCGGTTAATTGATGATACAGCCAATTCAAAATAGGTGCGTGTGTCTGATAATACAAGTGCCGTTGCGCAATCACACTTCTGGTTCAATAACAGGGTAATGTAGTTATACTGACATCAATGACTTTATGTATGCAGGTTTTGTGCTTCAGCTATTCTCTGTCTGATTGAACAAGCCATGTAAATCAGCAAAATGATGTTCTTTCGTTTTATTTTTAGACGCTGTTTCTAATTTAGAACCAGCCGAATATACGAGGAAACAAAAATCTTAATGTTTGGTCTTAACCTATAAAACATGTTCACATTTCATAAGAAATTGAAACCGAATGTTTATATTATGCATTTAATTTTGTTATGACAATCTTTATATAGACAAAAGCAGCTACATCTCTCAAAATGAATCTCCTTAATGTTTTGCAATGTACCTTGCTTGGACATGTTTGTCATTTGTCTGATTCCTGAACATGAAAATGTTTCAAATCTTACATGACTGAACTGCTGTATTTCAAAATTGGATAAAACTTTGCAATGTTCCCAAGAAAATGCAATCTTTGTCTACAAGTCGTTTGAGAGTAGTCCAAAGCGTTGCAATGCTGACAGAAAAAATATGTATAATCTAATGGGTAGAATTCGTTTTTTGCGTTTGGGACTGCATATTTATTGTTTGAAATTTCACACCGACCTTTTCTACAAATTACTATTCATACAATTACATATTGCATTCCCCATAAAGGAAAGTAATTAAAGATTAACCTAAACTTATAAGTCAGAAGTCATATAAAATATATATCCTGACTTTATTTTCTCAGATTGTTATATATGTGGCTTGTTAGAACGAAACAGAACATCATCGTATGATTCGCTTATATAACAAACTTTTAAAAAACGTCTTAAAGAAATAAGTGTTGGTATGAGAGATGTACAGAGTTTAGATGTAAAAGAGTGACTATTTGAAACGAATTGGATTGAAACGTAAAACTGTTTTGAAGGCCGAGTTTCAGTATTATTTCAACAAAGGCAGATCACTTCAAAATGATTTGTCTGTTTCATCTGTATAATATAATCAAATCGATTTTGTTTCATTAGTGGGAATTCAGTCACATATGATGAAGATAAAATTAATATGACGAATTTCCTTTAAAATCAAATATGGTGAATGGAACGTAGGCATAATAAATTCGCTTATCCTAAGAAGAAAATATTACAGTTGTTTCACCTGAGAGTAAGCATTTGATGGTGTTTTGTTGTCAATATATGGAAACAAGAGTCGCGATAGCAATATAGTTATGAAATTCTTTTTAATCTGTTCTTGTCAGTGCAGTCTCAAATTTATTACTTTTGGGCACACTTTGAGAATATGTATTGTACTTTAACCAGTGTATCAAAGGGGTAAAATATGTAAAGGTACAGTCCTATTGGAGTATTGTTTGTCGCAAGAAATTCAAGGAAGACATTTCAGTTGATTTATTGAAATGTTATTAGTACAGATTATTACATAACCCAATCAAAACATGTTACAAGGGGTGACATATATGTTTTTATTTTTTTTATTTTATTTTTTTTGGGTTCCCATGGTTACAACAGAGTATAGCCAAAGGCATACATAAATGCATAGAAACTGTCAAAGGTAAACATGAATAACAAGCAAATAGAAAGTATCAAACATCATTAGCTCCTAGAGCTGGAATGAGTGAAGTCCATTTATTGTTGAAGTTTTCAAAGTCATTGTTTTTCTTTGAAATGAATTCTTCTACCAAAAATATTTGTCTTAGTAACTTTTTATAGTTACAGACTTTTGGAATTATATTTTTAATATTACAGACATGGATGTATTTTTTAGCAGAGATAATGATTTGATTTAGTAAGACATTTCTGTGAAATGTACCAAACCAGATCAGGAATTTTGTAAAATTTATCTTGTGAGAGAAGAAATTATTGATCCAAAGTTCTAAATCAACCCAATATTTGGTTGTTTCACAACATTCCCAATATACATGGCAAGTGCTCTCGGTATGATCACCACAGAAGCTGCACAGATTTTTATCAATCAAATTCATTTTCAATAATTCTTTTTTAGTGTAAATAACTCTGTGCAAGAACCTGAACTGAAAATCGAGAAGTTTAACATCTTTCAAACCATGTCTATAGAGGTTAAAAATATTGTGCCAGTTGAATTCATCATCAGGGAATAGTTTCTCCCATTTGATACAAATTTCAAGTTTATCACTTTTGGAAATAAGTCTGTCATAAAATACTTTAGAGCCTTTTGAATTGTTAAAAATGTGTCTTTGGTATATGCTTATGCATTCATTATAAGGTATAATATTGGAGCGATTAATAATTCTTTTCCAAGAATCAGGTAAGATGTGAATGAGATAATTATAATCTAATATAGTCCCTCTTATCTTGTATTTAGATTGTAATGTTTCGAAAGGTGTAAGTCCATGTTCATCACATAAATCTTTCACTGTCAATAAACCCTTATGTGCCCAATGTCCAATAAAGAAGCATGGATTTTTATAATTATGGTTAAACCATAAAGGTTCAGCAAGAATGTAGTCAAGGTTGTCTGAATCAAATTCAAATTTAAGTTTTCTACAGTAATTTGTCCATGCTTTAAAGACATCCTTCCAGTAAGGATTTTCGATTGTAAAAAAATTGTCAATATTTGCACCAAAATTCAAGATTTGATGATAGGGTATGTTACATGGATTTAAGTCAAATGTTTTTTTGCAGTAGAGCCTGAGAGTGGATATTTTTAAAGCTGCGATAAATGTTTTTAAATCAACCATGCTCAATCCTCCTTCAGTCTTAAGTCTTTTCATTGATGTTCTCTTTATTTTATCATTTTTTCCATTCCAAATGAAATTTAAAAAAAGGCTTTCTAAAGATTTGATAAAATCATCTGGGGGATTGGGCAATGGGCTGAAAATATGTACTAGTTTTGAGAGTGCTAATGTTTTTATTACAGTAATTTTACCTATCAGTGTTAAGGGTCTTTTTCTCCATACTGATAAGAGTCTCTTTATGTCTTCGAGTCTTTTTCTTGTATTGATAACCCATAAATCATCAAGATTTGGAGTAAATTTGATACCTAGCACTTCAAATTCTCCATTATGCCACTCAATTTTCAAAGTTTCACATAATATTTCTTTTTTACCTGCCATTGAACCAATCCAAATTGCTTTAGTTTTATCTATATTTACTTTCAAACCTGACATTTTATAAAAAGTATTGATAGTTTCAATTGCTGCGTAAAGACTATCTTCTGTCCCATCAAGAAGAAGTTCAGTATCATCTGCATATTGGCCTAACTTATATTCTTTATCATCAATAACAATACCTTTAATTTTTTCATTCTTTCTTATCATACATCCCAAGATTTCAGCTACAAAGAGGAATAGATATGGTGAAATTGGATCGCCCTGTCTGCAACTTCTTTCATTTTTAAAGAATTCAGACAAATGACCATTTTGGATTACACAGGAAGTTGTTTGATAAGTAAGAGCATTTATCCATTGAATGATTTGAGGACCAAAACCAAATTTTTCTAAAACTAAATTTATAAAATCTTTCGAAACTGTGTCAAAGGCTTTTTCAAAATCGATAAGAACAAGCAATCCTGGAATATTCCTCTTTTTTGTTTCAAACATGATGTCATATAAAAGTCTTGTGTTTTCGCTAATAGTTCTGCCTGGAATAAAACCAGTTTGATTTCCATGAATAAGAAGGTCTAATGTCTTTTTTAAGCGGTTTGTTATACAAGCACTAACAATTTTGTAAAGAGCATTTAAGAGGGTGATTGGTCTCCAATTCTTCAACTTAGTTCTGTCTTTATTAGCTTTTGGTATGCAGGTTATTACACCTCTTTTCAATGTCAAAGAAAGTTCATTATTAGATGAAACATCATTGACAAATCTGCAAATCCATATTTTAAGGTCTTTCCAGAAAAATTTAAAGAAATCAATTGGAAATCCATCAATACCAGGGCTTTTGTTATTTTTCATGTTTTTGACTGCAAAGGTAATTTCATCAATGTTGATTTCTTTTTCAAGTTCATCTCTCATTTCATTATTCAATATTGGTGTTTCAATATTCTGTAAATCAACAATTTCTTCAGAGTTACTTATAGATGAATACAGAGTTTTGTAAAAATGCCTAAGCTGATTTAAAATAGAAGTAGAGTCTGTAATCACATCATTGTTATCAGTAATAATCTTGTTTATGGATCTGCTGACAAAAGTTCTATTCTCTAAATTAGAAAAGTATTTAGTAGGTTTTTCTCCTTCTTCATACCATGTAATTCTATTTCTAATCTGAATACCTTTTAATTCCTCCTCTTTTATTTTCTCTAATTCCATCTTGTACTTTGAAAGTTCTGAAAGCTTAGATTCATTTATATTTTGAAAATCCCTTCTTATGTTGTCTTCACAATCCTTTATTTTTATTTCTAAATCAGTTGTTTTATTTTTTTTATCCTTTTTCAAAAAGGATGAAAAAGAAATAGTTTTGCCTCTAACTTTCATTAGAAAGGTCTCAAGGAATAGAGTATCACTTATTGTAAGCTTAATCTTTTCACAATCTTGATTCTCCTGATTGTTTTCAGAAACTTTATTTTCAGAATACTCATCAATTGTTTCTTTAAGTAATGTCTTAATCAAGTTAGAATATTCTGGGTGAAGAAGTAATGAAGTATTAAATTTCCAGTATCCCTTTCCTCTTGTCTGATTAATAGTGTTAGAAAGCGTTAATGATATGGCCGAATGGTCTGATTTGTAGTCTGGTATGATATCCGAGTCCAAAGTAATATCAAACATATCTTCAGAGATTAAAAAAAAGTCTAAACGTGCTTGTTTTCTTGGTTTTTTTTCTCCACCATGTATATTTTCTAACAT
This sequence comes from Steromphala cineraria, assembly GCA_916613615.1. Classification (NCBI taxonomy): domain Eukaryota; kingdom Metazoa; phylum Mollusca; class Gastropoda; order Trochida; family Trochidae; genus Steromphala; species Steromphala cineraria. Next base: position 35,332,806 of record OU744721.1, read on the forward strand.
GTGTGTTTAATTCCCTCCATACATCAAATAGATTATGATTTTGTAAGTGATCGACTACAATATCTCTTGACTTAGGATTATTTAAATGTTTGTAGTTTTCTAGATCAATAGATGGGTCCAAAACTAGATTCCAATCTCCTACAATTATCAATGAGTCATTGTCAAGGGAAAAGATATTTTCAAATAATTTAATATAGAAATTTGGATCATCGTTGTTTGGACCGTAAAGGTTAGTTAAAGTAAATCTCTTTTCTTCAATAGATATATCTGCAATAATGAAGTTTCCATTTTCATCTTCTATTGTTCTATGTATAGTAAGGTCAACATCATTGTTAAAAAGGATGGCCACCCCCCTTGCGTTAGATCTTAAAGGCGCTATAATACTCTTTAAACCCCATTCATTCTTCATTGTATTAATGTTATCTTTAGCTAGATGAATATCTTGTAAGCAGATAATTGAAAAGCATTTCTTTCTGAAAATATTCATAACTTCTCTTCTTTTGTTTTTATCTCCTAATCCTCTACAGTTTGCAGAAATCAGTTTTATCTTCTTGATACTGTCAGTTGTCATTATTGGCAAATATCATAGTTCTAAATAATAAGGATAAATGGTATGAAAAATGATGGCAGTGCTAAGTATTAAAATATTTTCTTGAAATATAATAGGCTCATTGTTTGGTTTTCCAAAATTTGATTTTTTGACATAGATAACTAATCTTAAAAGTTCTACCTTTGACATGAAATAAAACTTGACAGACATGTAACATTTGCATGGGATACAATAAATGGGAACAATTTTTTTCAAGATAGATGTATAAAAAGGTAAGAAAAAAAAGAAGAATAAGAGCAAAGAAAACGGTGACATACTGCTACAGTGCGCACCAAACCCAATATGTTATGCATCCAAGTCATAGTGCTAGGTGTAGACTATGCGTGATTCTCATATCGAACCATAAAGTCTATAAAAAAAACCAAAAAAAACCAACAACATCAAAATCAAATGTCATTTCAGCCCCGTGGACGTGGTGATCAGTGTCCTTCGTTCAAAAGAGGGATATTGCGACACATATATTGAAATAGAAAGTGTGCCAGAGAGTCTTTAAGTTCGGCATCTTAGGATAAGTTAGTGGAGTAGCAAAGTTTTTTCATGGAAATGGAGAAATAGCTTTTAAACAGAAGATTGACACTCACGTGTTAACGAAGTAAACATTTCAACGAGTATTTGTTAACACATCCGGTTTAAACTGAGACCAATCCCGCAGTGAATGTCTTCTAAAAATAGCAAAGCTATTAATCGATATATATGACAACTTAATGAAGAAAAAGCGACATTTCAAGGCATGGTTGTTCAGCCTAATCTTTAATCAGTGGTAATGCGAAGATATTTTATCGATAAATACACGTACTCTGTTCATTTAAAGAAAAACTTGTTGGAATTTTAATTTTAAAACGGACTGGAAATCAGGACAGAAAAGGAAAATTGTAACTTCGTGGCATCTCAAATCTTCTCGTTTCTAGTGACATCATTGGGCAGCTCTCTAATTCAAAGCTTTGATGTCGTTTCAAACCCACTCTCCCGGTTAATTGATGATACAGCCAATTCAAAATAGGTGCGTGTGTCTGATAATACAAGTGCCGTTGCGCAATCACACTTCTGGTTCAATAACAGGGTAATGTAGTTATACTGACATCAATGACTTTATGTATGCAGGTTTTGTGCTTCAGCTATTCTCTGTCTGATTGAACAAGCCATGTAAATCAGCAAAATGATGTTCTTTCGTTTTATTTTTAGACGCTGTTTCTAATTTAGAACCAGCCGAATATACGAGGAAACAAAAATCTTAATGTTTGGTCTTAACCTATAAAACATGTTCACATTTCATAAGAAATTGAAACCAAATGCTTATGTAATGCAATTAATTTTGTTATGACAATCTTTATATAGAGAAAAGCAGCTACATCTCTTAAAATGAATCTCCTTAATGTTTTGCAATGTACCTTGCTTGGACATGTTTGTCATTTGTCTGATTCCTGAACATGAACATGTTTCAAATCTTACATGACTGAACTGCTGTATTTCAAAATTGGATAAAACTTTGCAATGTTCCCAAGAAAATGCAATCTTTGTCTACAAGTCGTTTGAGAGTAGTCCAAAGCGTTGCAATGCTGACAGAAAAAATATGTATAATCTAATGGGTAGAATTCGTTTTTTGCGTTTGGGACTGCATATTTATTGTTTGAAATTTCACACGGACCTTTTCTACAAATTACTATTCATACAATTACATATTGCATTCCACATAAAGGAAGGTAATTAAAGATTAACCTAAACTTATAAGTCAGAAGTCATATAAAATATATATCCTGACTTTATTTTCTCAGATTGTTATATATGTGGCTTGTTAGAACAAAACAGAACATCATCGTATGATTCGCTTATATAACAAACTTTTAAAAAACGTCTTCAAGAAATAAGTGTTGGTATGAGAGATGTTAAGAGTTTAGATGTAAAAGAGTGACTATTTGAAACGAATTGGATTATTTAATATTTGATTTTAAAGGAAATTCGTCATATTAATTTTATCTTCATCATATGTGACTGAATTCCCACTAATGAAACAAAATCGATTTGATTATATTATACAGATGAAACAGACAAATCATTTTGAAGTGATCTGCCTTTGTTGAAATAATACTGAAACTCGGCCTTCAAAACAGTTTTACGTTTCAATTCATGTCATTGATTGACGTAATGTATTCTCATTCAATGATTTTTCGAAGTCATTGACAGGTAGTCTCCTCATTAAGGACTGACAATATAACAAATAAGTAATTAACTGAATTATTCTGACATTGGTTCAAGCTAACAAAACGGTTATGGTATCCTGTTGAACCAGAGATATGGTAATAATTAATCATAACATACATGTATGTTGGTATGAAATTAAGAATAAAATGTTATGGTTTTAACTCACTGCATAAGGAATTGTTTATAACTTTGATATACCTTTTTGTTAATTCTAGAGATCCAATGATCAACAAGTGATACTTATCAATGCGAGACCAAGGCTTAATTTTCTAAATGTATATGCGAATTATTTCACATATTAATATCAATTTCTTTAGGGGAATAATTGATTTATTGTTTTGATGTCTTTTGTATACCTATAAATGATTATCTTTCTTTTAAACCTAAATTACTCATCAATAGTGTAAGAAAACTGCCAACTGATACGACTTTGTATCAATTAACTAGTCATTAGTCTTCAGTCGGACCTCACTAGATGTAACTCATCATTTGTTTCTCCATGTAATTGTGTTGCAAAACATCGACCAGTCACGGGATTTTCATTCTCAGGAGGCTTGGTTGTGATAAGATAATCAGTATATCCGTGCTATTAAGTATGCTAAATTGGATACATAATATTGGAATAACGTTGTAAATTGTTTCCGTCAGTTTTGAATTAGTTAAATAATTATATCATAATCTTGCCACTGTCCAGTTTAAATGGACATCAATGCATCTGAAAATAATTAAATAAGACAAATTGAAACACAAGCTTATTTTTGTAATTCCAAAATGCCAAAAATTATCGTGGTCAGAGTAATTTTACAGCCATGGTTCCACCGTGAACGAGATGACTTTGGTTCTGCTCGTGATTCTGTGGGATGCGGAAAGGTCGGAGTTCGCGTGACTAGTTTGTGGAGCTGCAAGAGACTGTTTCCCTCGACGAGGCTGCTCTTCCTATCTTCCTCTGCACTAGGTTGTCTACCATGTTCAGTAACTTGTAACAATAACGAAAAGCAAATCTTAAGCATTTGTTTGAATGGGTTTTACACAGAAAAAGACACTTAATTAACTGTATCTACGGTCTGTCTATTTGTCAATAAAGTGTATACACAAGCCTACGAATTGCAGTGGGCCTGTGACCAGTTCGCTCTGTGAATAGTCGTTCTGGCTCTGCATGGCTCTTCATGGTTGGGCCCAACCACTATGCTCTTCAAGAGCTTTGTAAAAGAGTGAGTGAGTGAGTGAGTTAAACACCAACTCACTCACTCACTCACTCACTCTTTTAACTCGCCATGTTTAATGCGCTGTATTTGAGGCCATTTTCCATCATGAATGAAAAGTTCCCCTGTCTCCAACCTTTAATGCATGGTGAAATACAGTGTTCAGATGCCTCTATCCAATAAAATGTCTTCCTACTCGTTTACACGTCAGTTTTCCTCTTTCGAATACCTATTTCCTAATATTCGCATTTCGCCTCTACAATCCCCAGAAACCAGACAACTCAAAATCAGCGTGAAAGTGTATGTCTACCATTCTGACGCAAATAGTATTGAATTGACACCTAAATTACATGTAGGACGTTATTATGATATCCTTTTCCTTTCAGATTCTAAATCTCGGTTATAAAAAACATTAATTTTTAGCTCATCTGGCCTGTAAGGCCCGATTGGCTTATGGCATGGCATGGTGTCCGGCGTCCGTCCGTCCGTCCGTCCGTAAACTTTGTGGAATTTCGACTTCTTCTCCAGAACCATAAGGCCTAGAAAGCTGAAACTTTGTGTACAGACTCCTTGGCTAGTGAGGATTATAAATTGTAGCTTTGGTGGCCTTGTGACCCCTAATAAGGGCCACAGGGGCCACACCCTAAAAACCTATTTTCATCTTCTTCTCCAGAACCATAAGGCCTAGAAAGCTGAAACTTTGTGTACAGACTCCTTGGCTAGTGAGGATTATAAATTGTAGCTTTGGTAGCCCTGTGACCCCTAATAAGGGTCACAGGGGCCACGCCCTAAAAACCTATTTACATCTTCTTCTCCAGAACCATGAGGCCTAGAAAGCTGATACTTTGTGTATAGCCTATTTGAAGAGTGAGGATTATAAATTGTAGCTTTGGTGGCCCTGTGACCCCTAATAAGGGTCACAGGGGCCACGCCCTAAAAACCTATTTACATCTTCTTCTCCAGAACCATGAGGCCTAGAAAGCTGATACTTTGTGTATAGCCTATTTGAAGAGTGAGGATTATAAATTGTAGCTTTGGTGGCCCTGTGACCCCTAATGAGGGCCACAGGGGCCACACCCTAAAAACCTATTTTTATCTTCTTCTCCAGAACCATAAGGCCTAGAAAGATGAAACTTTGTGTACAGACTCCTTGACTAGTGAGGATGATGAATTGTAGCTTTGGTGACCATGTTGCCCCTAATACAGGCAACAGGAACTTCCTTCAAATCTATTTTCATCTTCTTCTCCTAAAGTATAAGGTCTAGAAAACTGAAACAAGTCGCCTTTAAACTTAATTTTATGATTGGTGACCCTGTGGTCTCTACAAAGGGGGAATCACATTGGTCACACTCTACAGCATAATTGATGATGAGGCCTGATGAGCTACAGAGCCAATGGCTCTATTTTTTTATTTTAAAATCATCACAAGTCAAAAGAGGACTACTCCAAACTGGCTTTCTCTGTGTCTTGCAAAGAACCAGGCTTCAAATAACCTCACAGCCCACCGATTTTTCTTTTCAGTGTTTTTGTTTGCTACCATTGACCTCCAGAGCGTTAAGTTCAGCTTCTGATAGGGGTTTTACGAATCGGGATTTCATGGATTTGGAGAATATACAGGTGTTGTATTCTCATGCAGGTGTCAAACCTTTAGCTTAAATGAGCTTTCCATTCATCTGATTTTGTGATGTTTTCTTTTTAAATATTTCATTTCTTCTCAACAACATGAACATATAATTCGTTGTCGTCTGAGGAAAGGTAAGCTTTGCCAGTCAATGTAAAATCTGACATTGGAACAACATCGATCTAAGAACTTCTGAAGCTGAATTGATATATTCTTCTGTGAATGAATCAACCTGAGAAAATTTGATTTGTGTAATGAACAAAAAACCATCATCGCTGTCACTAGACATACTTAACAAAGTCCCGATGAGAGTATAATAAATTAACACCAAAAACACCTTATATACAGTCTCATTATCACATTGCGCGTAGTGTGTGTATTTCTTTTAGCACGAAAACTTTCAATAAATGTGTATGCACGTGCACTTGAATCAAATGAGAATTGAGTCGCTATTAGTGCACTGCTTGCATTGTGGTGTGTACATGCATGACACATGGCAGTATATTCTTGAACTTATGTTAGTTTTGGAATACGAATTTAGGTTTAAGTAGAATGACTCCTCAAGGTTGTGCACTAGATTTGGTCTTCGGGCTAACGCCTCAGATTACTGGACCTTATCTTGGTGTATTGGTTTGTGTGCTTTGGCGACCCCGAGAGCTATGCCCACTGGAGCTTAGATGCTCGTAGTAGCGCCACCCAAGCCAAACGTGTGTCCTTCTAAAACCTGCTTTCTATCTCTCACTATGCCTATCTTTCCGTCTTTTCTCTCATCCTTTCGACCCTTTCGTCCTGATCTCTCTACTCTCTTTTAGATGGCAACATCCACGTGTTTAATAACTGAACTATTGTTCAAAACACGTTATATCCCAACTCACTCACCTCAGATAACATTTTGTCACGTCAAATGACGCGTTTGAGGAGTCTATTCTTTACTTCTATTCATCACATCACATTGTTATTGGTAAATGCAAGTAGTTCGGTATGAATAATCGTTTGATTTTAGACGATTTATACATTTTGACACAGACATAACCACTTCTATGTTTTTTTAGTTATATTGAGTGTATTAGCTTGCAAGTAGAAACCCATGAGCAGCAATAATGATTGAAAACTAAGATACAAACAACAAACTAATATGTAATATAGAAGAACTCTCTTTTTCGCAATGTGTTTTGATTAATTTCTAAGGCACATTGTCGTTACAGTCTTCAACGTGGTACTAGCACACTTACTTCCTTGGTAAAGATATTATCTGAGATAGAAAAACATGAAAAAATATATGAAAAAGGTATATATTCAAGACAGGTCTTGCACCCGTCTTTTAACACAATCAATCATTTTTAAAAGCTTTCACACCACAAGTTATTAGTAATGCATGAAGTATTGCTTCACCGACTGAGATGTAAATTGAATTTCAATTGAAGTAGGATAAAACACTGTTTACACACGATCCCTCATTATAATTAGAGAACAACAGAATCTGGGTAATGTCCCTAAGGTTTAAAGAACTTTTTTCTTAGCGAAATTGGATTGCTGTATTTTAAAAGTTACGAAAATGAAGTAACTAAAATAAGATAATTTATTTAATAGCTTCCAAGTTCATTTAAGCTCTAGTGATTTTGAGTTATTTTCTCAAGAGAGAGCAATTTTAGCAAACCATCATGTTAAAGCATATTAAGTTATTCGCTAAAACATATTGTGCAAACCTTGATGCAACTTTAAGAAATATGTAAGCAACATATTAATGTCCCCGTTTTATTTAAAATACCACATGTGTTATTCGCCAACATTTCAACCATTATCATCATTCAATGACATCATCAGGACATTCAAGAGTATCTATTTTACATTGTATTCATAAGGAGTCATATAAAATCCTTATCAATCGTCCTTGTGTTAATTTCCATAACAATGGATGAACTTGTAATCAATGTTGAAAGAAGAAAGAAACTTTGCATCAACCTCAAAGTCAAATCCGTCAATGCAAACACCTTTTTGTTGCCATCCAGATTATCATGGTATCTTCAAACAAACCCCCCCTTTGAATACATCATTTCCTCTACCATAACAACATGTTCTCGTCTAGAGATAGCCATCATTTAATTGACAAAGATTCGGATGAAAGACAGAAAATGTAATTTAATAGTAATCAAGAAAGTTGATAATGCCCCGCCAAACGAAGTGTTTGGGTGATAAAGAAATGACCTCCGACTGTTCGGTTTGTTGGTACATAATATTTAAAGTTAAATATTGACTGATATATGGTAAATGAAAGCTAACTGTGATAGTTAGAATTGAACATGTTTTCAGTCCTAACATTTATTTGTTAATTTATGAAAACAAATTCTAGATGGCAAACTTAAAAACTCTCAACTTACAGGACACCGTGTGTAAAATATTGGAGATTCACTGATTTTCAAATGTGACGCTGAAAGTAAACAATATAGTAACAGGACAATCAAACTAAGAAATATAATAAGAACTAAATGGTGTGACCATAAAAAATCTGATTAACTTGGTTGAGGTTGATCATAAAAATTAGTTAAATAATATTTTTAAAAATATAAACTAATAATATATATTACATGAACACAACGGCGCATAACATTGTGACAAGCATGTTTTCCAGTTTAACTTGATTTCTGAATTATTTAGGATTATTTTTGTCCGAGAACCTGAATCTTTAGATTGAGCTATTTATACAGAATTGAGGCGCTATTGAATATTGATGGTGGTATTCTAGGAACATTTCATGAACAGGAACAGGATTTATTTAACTGACAACATGGTGTTCTTTAGGTCAGAGATAAGCTCAGCATCGAGCATACTATGTATTTACTCCGGTGTTTGGTTCCATTTAATTTCAACTTATGTTCATTCCCTAGAAGCGGTTTCTATTCCCAGAGGTTTCATTTATGCAACATATATGTATAAACACATTTTATGATTGTCATCCATAGTTTGTAAACAGACTCGAAAAATCTCTGAAAAAAACGTTAATAATCAATGATGTCACACAACAATCCCTTATGAATTCTTCAAAACGTAACAACATAGTGTTTGAAGATACAAACTTAAATCTTTGGAAACGTTCATCTAAAATATATTTGAAATTTGTTTGAGAATAAGAAATAGGGGATTCGGATTGTGATTGAATTAGAAGGATTTGAATGTTGATAAAACAAAAAACAACTGGCAACATCAACTTTTTATATTGCTAAATTTATTGTTAATAACACATTAATTCCTGTACACTCACTTATATGAAATGTCTTTAAGTTGGCAAGAAAGACATCATGTGATATTAATTGAAACTATTTTTAAAATGAAGACATGACATTTTCTTCAAAATGTTTCAAACTATATGGCAATTATTCAATTAGAATTGAAATGGAAAAAATAGTTTTTGATCTTACAATTGATCCATTAAAAACGGTATTTGTAATTTTGGATTTATGCGAAATATGTTTTGAATGATCGATTAGTTTCATAACATTGTAATGGTTACCAATCAACACTCTCATCACTCATCATAATATTTTGTTGATTAAGGAATACTCATTCGTTTTCATGGAATATTTGCAGTGTTCAGTTAGAAAACGTGCTTGATGCCTTCAAGTATGTATTTCTGAAAAACTTAATCGACTACATTTATTGCTTTACACCGTCATTTCTGGTCATGTCAAACTGGTTATATGGTAAACCCTAAATGAAAAATATATTAATATGTATCAAACAATTTAAATGAGTGAATATGGGACAGGATTTGAGTGATGGAAACATGTTATCAAATGGTGCACATTTTCAAAGCACAATATGATCACAGGCAGTTATGTGAAATTGAACGCACTTGATGTCTCTTTTATAACTTTTCGTGGTTTTGATGCTGACACGTGGTCAATAAAACATTGCCGTTTGCTATTTGTAACTGACATTGATGTGAATATCATTATTTAACGAGAATAATAGAACCTAATAAACATCAAAGGCATTCGTATCACCCGATGATATCATGAACAGAGATCTTTATATGGTGATTTCAAAGTTAAAGGTGCGATTATGTTTGTGTACAGTTTATAGTTAGAAGAATCGGAACATATAACATGGCAGTTTTAAAATATTGACTTAAGTTTTATCGATAGTGATCTTTGATTGTAAATCCAATGCTAACATACACTTACACCATTTTTGTGATGTTATTGAGAAATCTTTGAGAAAGAAAGGTATAACGTCACAAAATGCATATAAATGGTATTTTGCACTTTGGTTGTGTCCAAGTATGTACCATTTATATGTACACTGCAAAAATGGTGTTTTAATATTAAACACAAAGCCAAACACATATCTGGTCCTGTTTTTTAAACACATAAATAATCTAAACATGTTTAAATCCTAAACACATAAATTAAAGTGTTTAATATCAAAACATGTTCTAGTTTAGAACATGTTGTGGAAAGTGTTTCAATATAAAACATGTTGTGGAAAGTGTTTCAATATAAAACATGTTGTGGAAAGTGTTTCAATATAAAACATGTTGTGGAAAGTGTTTTAATCTAAAACATGTTGTGGAAAGTGTTTTGATGGAAAATATGTTTAGAGTTGGAACATGTTGTGGTTGTAAACGCCTCTTGTGTCACTCGTTGTTAATGCATTAAAGGCTATATGGTAAAGAATGATATTGTTCAGTAAATATCGAGCAAATTCATAGAAAATTGTATAAAGTAGCCCACCAAAATACAGTGTTATGTGATCATACTTCATTCATCATTATGTTTAAAAGGGGCAGTAGAACGTTTTAGGGTCATGTCAGAAAATTAAAATAAATGGTTCATTTTGCATTAACGTACAACTATCAGTGAAAATATAGAATTTTCAAAACACGTGCTACTGCCCCTTTAACATGTCAGAATATATCTCTTTAATAACGCATAAGAAAAAGGTGAAGACAGTTCAAATGTAAAACATGTTTATTGCTTTTTAAAAAACAAGGCATTCCGTAACAGTGTAAAAAAAACAGGATTTTAATTATCGCACACTGAGAAAATAAGGACACGTAACAGTGAATAATTTATGTCAACTAACATCCATTTATTCATTAATAAGTACTGATATCATTTATATCTTTAATGGAAGGCCAAAAACTGCAAATGCAAATGTTTTTGGCTAATTTAGATCTCATAAAATCAAGGTAAAACGTCTTCAAAAGGGCGACATTCTTCACTCTATAGTTAACAGTGACATCTATGTGATATGAACAGCACAGCAGCTTCCAACAACTTCTCTTTTGGTCACCATCAGCAGTCTGCGAGCTTCTTTTTCATAGATGAGATGTCCTGACCCTATCAAGAACAAATTCAAAACTCTTCAGTTACTTATAACAACATAGCGTTTTAATGCAAGTAAGAGAAAGGTCCCAAACTATGTTTCTACTTCATACATTCATATTTAGTAAATAAGCAATCATTGTTTAATAAAAAAGATGGCTTTGTGACATGACCAGCTATAATACTCATCCCCTTTTGCGCATGCGCGAGAGTCTCTCCGGACAGACAAATAAGTTTGTAGATGATTACTGTAAGAGTTTGTCTTTAGACTCATGTCACTAAAGAACCCCTGCAATAACCAATAATTCAAGGTTCAAAGTATAAAGATAAATATGTGCTCTTTACAATGATATTTTTCATTTTAATTTAATTAAATATGTTGTTCAAAATTCAAGGTTCGCGATAAAGAGACGCAATTCTCTTCTTTACAGAAATACATTCGAAATCACTTTAACACAATTACCCATTGTTCCTGCAATGTTTGAAAATAGCGAAAAACTGAGAAATTCTGTGACATGCTTCGCTGATCACGAGCCTCGAGTGCTTAATGGTGGCAATTGGTAACAGTGGGAGGTCTTTAATTATGTTTGCGTTGTAATATAAGCTTGAAATGATTCCCTTCCCTAGCCAAGGTGTTCCCAGATGTATAACTTAGTTGCTAAAGCATTACTGTTTTTTGCAATCTATATTAATTCTTTACTAAAATTTGCAAAGGGCGGATACAAAATTTTCGTATTTATGGTGAGCTCCAACAGCCAACATTACAACTTTTAAAAACTCTGGTTACAAAAACGTGTACACAGGAAAATTATATATCTTATTGAATGGATTCCGAAGTTGAACGAATTTTAACAACTAAGAGAAAAATACGACTCTCAAAATTTACTTTATTTGGAACTCCCCCACTCCCGTTAACCTAAATTTGTGTCTATATCTAAGAATGAAATGAGACGACTACTCAGTGCCAACTCATGATCCGAATAAATATCCCTTTTTACTTAATGAAAGAATATATCTGTTAGATATCAATGCAACCAAGGACGTTCATGGAATGAACATCCTAGATGCAACACAACTCTAACAACGGTTGTGATGCTAGTCGATTCCTTCATAAATGTTAGTGATAAAACATGATTAATATTTTCGATAAACTTAAAAGCGTTTTGTTCATTGAAATATAAAAAAATCGGTTGCATTCTATGAGCATACAAAGTAAAAATCCCACAACTAGATTACATCGGTAAACATGTGCACTGTTGCGTCGCCCTGATCATGAAGTTTACATGTAGCTTATTGGAACACGTGTCTGTTAATAGGGCAAAGACCTGCGGAACTATCATGTGAATGCATTTAAGTACATGTGAAAAGTGAAGAATAATATGATAAATCTATACCGCTCAAAATGTACCTGCTTGAATAACACAGCGTTTGTTACTTCCTGAACTGTTTCTACATCAGCTTGCGGTTTTTATGGATGTATTTAGAAATCGTTTTCTACTTTTTAATATATGTTACGATTTAGTAGGCCCTGACATAAGTGATATTAGATAAGGGTAGTTAACTACGTATCTCTGTCAATAAAAGATGTGATTAAAGAGCAATTTCATGATATTCATCCTATATTGTTTTGCTTTGATATGAACATGAACATCTCAAAAGTAAAGCTCGATTCATTATATAAACTCAAAACATCTCCAATATTCATCCCAAATGACAGGTGAATACTTGTTTAAAGTGAAAATATTTAAGGCATAAGAATCCGGAAGCTAATTCACACGTGAAATTTCCATAGAAACTAGTAATATACTATAGCGTTAAAGTTTTCAACATTACGTTTTATTGATTGAACGTTATAATATAACGGTTCTATTACTCGCACGGATGTAGACGTATTATTTCTATCAAATATAATTTTTTTAATGATTGAACGCTTTTTTGTTCTTCATATTTTAGTTGTGTAATTGTAAACTCTAGACTTGCTAATCGAGGAGTTAGACTGTATTAAGGGATCCTTGTTTTTCCACGGTCATGGAAGAGGGTCAAATTTTAAACTTTCACTGGCCGAAATCAGTAGCTCAGCTTGACCTGTTACATAGTGATAGCCATGTGTGTTGACTTAGCCTCAATGATGCAACAAGGACAAAGCTCAGTGTCTTGGAGGGCAGGTCATATGTTGAAACCCATATGTTTACACTCGACTGCTTAACGAGCTAAGGGCAGATAATTTCAAAAACTGACTCTAATAGCTGTTAATGGAAAAGAGATTTAAGATATTGCTTGCAGCCTGAAAATAAAAACAGTTGTTATGCATCATGACATACATGGCTATCACATACACTAATTATAGACAAAAAAAATGGGCAAATTCTCTCACCTTTTCTGAGAACATATTTGACATCTGTTTCATCCGAGCGAATAGCCTCAATGGTATCACATGACTTGATCGTCCTATACAAAAGCAAATAAATATCCTAAGAATTAAACAAGCTTATATTTGTTATGCTAATTAGCAAATGATTCAAATAACTATTACAGACACCTTTAAGCTTCAAGTAACGACGAATTCTCTCGTTTTATTTGTCAAGGATAAGCAATGATAACATGTACAAATCAGGATTTATGTTATGGGAGATATTTAATTTCTGTAAACGGGCCACTGGCTCATTATAAATGTAAATTGATGACACACTGAACTGCCCGAAGCTCCATAAAATAACATGTACAGACGAATAACATAACAATAATTGTGATGCATGATGCAAGTTTATTTTGAGCAAGACAAATATATTTTGCAAGATTATTGAGGTCAATACTATTTGTTGATGAAAACAGTGAGATGAAAATGTTACCAGATGGAATAACATAGTAGTTATGTAAACGTGTAATTTACTATCCCAGTTGTTCACTTGCTAAAATATGTCAGATTCAACAGGTTCTTACCTTCAAATATGTTGCGAAATGGGTCTTGACTTCTGTTTCCGATGTTATACAATAGTATATTGACGTAAACAATTTTCTTTGAAGGCCAAAATTCAAGGAGAACAGGGCGATGTTAAATCAGACCGATGAAACAAACAGAACAAAGGAATTTCCGTACGCTTTCAGGCAAGGGCAAGTAACTCTAATTGCACGATTGAATGTGTTTAATTTCAAAACATGTTGTGGGTTGCAAGTTGCTACACGTACAAAGTAATCCCGTTCACATATAAACACATTTCAAAACATCTTTTGAGTTTTAAAACACAAATAGAACACGTTAATTCTTTTTTTTGCAGTGTATATCCCGAGATGCAATATTATGCAACCTATCTATGATTGTTCACGTAGCTATTTGAAACAACATTGTCATAACTTTAAACTTTAAGTTTAAACTCTATTTTTGCCATGAATCAAAATAATATAATGAACTCATTAAACTTAATTAGCGGCACAATGTCACTCCCCAAACCCCATTTTGAAAGTATATTTCTCGACAGCAGGTTTTTCATGGATAAGAACTTTGATTTTCTTTTGTTAAGATGTTTCCCCATTCAAAAGATTTTGTCAATACTCTTAAACTCTATATTGAATTGGAATATCTTCTTAAAACATTAAAACAAGTAATTCTGAAATAAATAAGTAAAATCAGTTTTAAAATGACAATGACAATAGTACAAAAGTACAATCTACTAGACAGCAACATGTATATGTTCAACATATATATTGGCATGACTCTACTTAAATGAGGTCGGAATCATATACATGTTTTATTATGCAATGTTTTAAAAATCGAAACATGTTTTGAGTTACAACACATGCAAATTCATGTGTTTAGCATATAAACACATTTCAAAACATGTTGCGAGTCACAAAATGTTTTGAGTTACAACACATACAAATTCATGTGTTTAGCATATAAACACATTTCAAAACATGTTGCGAGTTACAACATGTTTAGAGTTAAAAAGCCCTTTAATTATCATAACGCAACATGTTTAAAATCGAAACATGTTTTGAGTTACAACACATACAAATTCATGTGTTTGGCATATAAACACTTTTCAAAACATGTTTTGAGTAAAACACGTACGGAACATGTTTAAAGTCAAAACACCATTTTTGCGGTGTATGTGTCTCATGTCAATCCAATCATGTAATTGGGACGTCTCGTCCTGCTTTGTAAATAAATTGATTGGAAACGGCTGGAGATAATACGACGCGACTCTCACCTCGTTAGATTATAACCATTGAGGAGGGCCGATTCCCATGGTTGTTAGTACTGGTGCGTGGGTAGGGAAACGTGTATTAGTTACGCCTGACAAGATACATTCGATTACAGAGAAGATCTTTGCAGTAGAAGAGCTTGTGGCATTGAGCTCTGAATAAATAGAAAATAATTACTGCTATTTGTTTATTTTATTGGGAAGCGTATCTGTTATCGTTTGAGAGCTATACTCGGTTCTCTTCTTGTCTTTATGTTTGGTTGTTCTTCGTTTCAAATTGTTCCGTGAATCTTTTAATGATTATGAAAATGCACTACACAATTTATCAAGAGACCTGGCCCATTTTGGTATCGGAGTTAAAATTTGGTTGAGAATGGAGATGCAGCGATACCATCATCTATAGAATATACAATAATAATAATAATAATAATAATACAAATAATAATAATATAGTTTATTACGGTGTCATATGTGACATTGATTAAAAGAACATCCATTTTACAGTTTGATACAAACACCAGGCCTATGGAGGCAGAAAAGACACCTTCAAAATAATGATACATCACAATTAAATGCAGTATTGACATCTGAACAGACAGACAGACTGACAGACACACATAGAGACATACATAATACATAATAACTACACACACACACACCGCTAGGATGATATTGTCATTATTACAATTCAGAACCAGCAACCACAAACTACCAATTGAAACAGGCAGATGGCAAGCAATTCCTAAAACAGAACGTACATGCAATCTGTGTAACTCGCCCGCTATTGGTGATGAGTTTCACTACCTACTGAGGTGTGAGGCTCTCCACCACTATCGGGTCCAACTCATTGACAATTATTATTTCACTTGGGCAGACCTTTTCAAATTCAAACAACTAATGTCAATTAATGATACCAAAAAATTGAAAAAACTATCAAAATTTATAAAGATCATCCTAACTAAATCCTGATTCACATTGCTTGTACAATAACTGTGACTATGAATGTTTTAATCAATGCTTATACCCATCTTCAGTCTCTTGTTATTCGCTTAATGAAAATTTCCTCTGTTCATCTTGGAAACTATGAATTTTTCTTTGTTATATATTTCTATGCTCATGTACCACCGTTGGTGGCGTTTTTGAGAAATAAATGAATTTGAATTTGTCAGTTTAATCAACACATCAGGGCCTGTGCTGTTACCTATCTAAACACCTGGCTGATTTATACATTTTACAAAATAAACTGAAGGCAATTCATAGAAAACAATAAGAACCTTTTTGACAATCTAATTTGACAGTTTTGTGATTAAAGTAGGTCTTATAAAGAGAGGGGAATATCCTACAGTTAAATTACAATACGAATAGTTCATATTGAAGTAGAAATTTGAATTGTATTTGTATCTGACAAAATATGTATTGTTCAGAATTCATGCATGAAATAGCTTTTTACAATCGTTTGTAATAATAAAAAAAAATGGCAAAAAATTAAGCGATTATTGGTTTTAATTGAGTCTCATAAACATGATTTTGTGAAGTTCGTCTTGTAAGAATAGATGACAATATTCAGATGGTAATGATGTGGTGTTAATGGCTATATTGTTAACAAGACTCACCAATCGGCATGATATTTGTAACCGGAAATCAATGATAAATTGTTAATCAATAAACTTTATTTAAAGGTACAATTGAAAACAATTAAATATTCGTTGACCTATCATCAGTAATATTTCTTTACCAATGGCAAATTGATATTGAATATGTTAAACCATTGAGGAACTG
The DNA here is from genome assembly GCA_916613615.1 of Steromphala cineraria. Lineage (NCBI taxonomy): Eukaryota > Metazoa > Mollusca > Gastropoda > Trochida > Trochidae > Steromphala > Steromphala cineraria. The sequence continues at coordinate 35,349,743 of OU744721.1, forward strand.
TTATATTGTGACCTGTTCGCTTTCATCAGACCCCAACAGGGATGATTTTGGACCCAAAGGGATTGATGTGTGAACAAGAGAATTACATGTCAATACTGATATATTTGTTGTAAAGTCTCGTGTGAAACTTCTAAATCGTCTCTTTGGTATGATAGTGTATTGCTCCATATTATCCTATTATGTGAAACGATTTATAGATAAATGATTGAACCCGCTAAGCCATGATGTGGGTAAACACGTTATATATTACTTCAAGTATTAAGCCGTGATCGCAATGCAACAAGGTTCTAAAACAACTATACAATGGCTGACTCGATAGAAAGACAATGAACTTCATGTTTTTATGAAATACATATTAAAAAGATATATTAGTGCAAAAAGTTATTTTTTACGATTTAGCTATTTTATTCAATGGAACAAGGGCATTGTCAGTTCTATCAGTTTTATTGCAAAAAATCCAACATCATTGTAGCCTGAGGCATGAACCTCGAGCTCTCAAACTATTTGTGGCACTTCCCTTGTATACCAGTTATATAGCCCTGAGAAATGAGCAAGCATGAGTGAAGAAGATCAACAATATAAAAGTTTAATGCATTTATAGATAAAGCACTACTGCTGGTGCAAGCAAGTGATTGTCGAGTAACATTTTGGTTTTTATGTTGGTGATAAAAGGGGAACTACTCCGGACACACATTCCAAACCTTGTTCAATTAAGAAAATGAATGTTTTTCGTAGTTACTTTAAACTCTTCTATATAGTGATATAGCCGAATGGAATTATCAGTCATAGAGCAGCTCCTTTTGTTATTATTAGTAAGTTTATAATTAGAATGTTATGTGCGAATGCAAAATATAGCATATTGGTAAGATGAACCCTGATTGGTCGAATTCGATAGGTCGGCTGTAGTATGACTGAAGATAACAGGATATTCATAGGTTAATGATCCCAGTCCAGTCATTGTTCCTTCTCATTGGTTTAATTGATTTTGAATAAGTCAAGGCATTGTGGATTCATGATATTGTGACCTGTCAGTGTTCATTATAATCTATTAGTGTTTACTTTATATCCAAAGGGATTGGCGTGTAGACCGGAAACCGGATATGTCAATACTGTTATTTAGCCTGCTGATTTGTGTGGGAGTATATTAAAGAGAATTGGAGACACATACGATAGCATTTTTCCTCATAATCGATATCACTTATTAATATATGGTGGTAAAACTTGCTGTTGGTGACCAATACACTTCATTCGAAACATTGCACATTGCTTTCATTGCATTATATCACGATTGTTTTGGAAGTGTAAGTAATCATAACAAAAACTTGACCATAAGACATTAAAACCAATATATATCAAATGCCAGAATCGAGAGATTTGATGAAAGGCCATTTTTGCCCTCTGCTATCAACATAGTGTACTTTTGGATGTTAAGAATAAAAAAAATATGAAAGCCACTTCTTACCAAAACAAGTTTAATGAATATGGTAAGAAATTAAAAGAGCCTTCAGAAAATCTACAGTAATAACATTACTTATTCTGAAGATTATTAGATTACAAGAACAGACTGACATCTGTTGTATAAATATAAAGAGGCATTTCGAACCATGATGGAGACTATTATTTGTCGTCTTAAGAACTATTCAAGCCAAAGCACTACTTTATTAAATTGATATAATTATACATATCGACACAAAGGTAATTTTATTATTTAGGTTGTATACAAATGATAAGGTAAAACCGGAGTGTCCGTTGAGCTGAAAACTATGTGCTGAGGCATTTTTGTCTTCAATTGAAATATCGAATTTTAATAAACTGTAATTTCTCCATAGCAATATAACTTTGCAAAAAAATGTGTGCAACGCGATAGATGTTATGCAGTCACGGAGTATGCAACCAATATGTATAGAAATTGAAAGGGTATAAGAAAATTAAGATGATTGAAAGGATTTTCTTTAACATTAACACAGAGAATATGATAAATAACCAGTGACTTTATTGTAAGATTTATATGACTGCTCATGTATCTCAGCTGTAAGATTACTGAACCTTACTTATAGTGCTATAGATTCACAGTTCTTTTCTTGCATTTAAGCATTAAGGTGTGATTGATCATGATGAAGTAGACTGAACACTTGCCATCAATACGCGTTGAATTCTTCACGTTTCGTTGTAAGGATCATGTGGAGTTTTCGCATTGCCATCAGTAGTCTTTACTCTTAGAAATTGATAGATTTTATATAGTTTAACCCAGCGTGCAAAAACAATTGCTTCAACAAGACCATTTGAAAAATAGGAGACTTGAATGATTGGGATTATTGGCCTAGACCTATGCATCTACATGTAGGTTTAATACCATACATGTACGTCGTCTTTTAACAGTTCAAAGACATATAATTCAGTCCCAAAGTCTAAAAATCTCATACATGTATGTAATCAAAAGTGTTTGAGCTAGATGGATTTTAGTTAAGAAAAGCATTTTAGGAATATGATGCTAAATCTAAATGCACCTGAATCGACTATCCTACAAAGTTTAATTTAGAAGTCAGGAAAGTGCAATAATCTAGCATAGTTGATATGGTCAATGGGGAGTACTAATGCAAATTGATTCAATGCTCATGAGTGTCGAAAGCAGAGTTTTTTATTCTGCGTTTCATGAGTCTTTTCGCTAACATGATAAAATATTTTTACAAGTAGAACTGAGTAAATTACAAATTATTCATCAAATAACAGAAATTGTTTACAGTAAGCAAATACATGTAACATTCATGTTATGCCAATAATTAAAACTATTGCATACAGTTTAAAACAGTCAGATGAGATTTTTAAGGAATTTCTTAGATATTGTTTTATTTTTTGGACAAACGAAATTGTATAAAGGAAAAACCTTATTCCTATTAAGTTAGAAAATAATACGCTCCTCTCAAGTGATTTAAACTTAATGAGGTTTGTATTTAGAGAAAAAAACTTATTATCTTACAGCACAGAAACGAATTGACAGATACAATTCAGATACAAGTCAAAGTATCTGATCATTCTTGAGTTTTAAAAACCCCCAGGAAAATGTTTAAATGTTGGTCCAATTCACTTATTGCATCAAAATTTTCGCAACCCGTACTTTCAACCCATATGATCAAAGGACAGTACTTTGTGGTATGTTGATTAATGAGAAACTTAGATACATATTACTAACAGCTGCTGATTGTATTACTTGTACCTCTACAAAGATGTCAATGATTATACTCGAATTGATTCTCTGATCGATAATCCTGATTGAGTGCCAATATAAGATATGATGCTGTTATGTCAGTTCTGTCTGATTGGTCTTAATGACAATGTTCTGAATTCAGGTGATAACGGTGTGTTTAAGAGATACACTTAATGTCAAAACTAATCAAAGAGCATGAGATTAATATCTAGAAATCAATATAACAAATTACTGATTTATTTACAATCGGAGGCAATGGATTGCTTGTGGATCTATAAACCTATTTCAGTTACTGTTTTCCTCATTGGTTTAAGTCATTTTAAATTTATAAAGCATTTGAAGAAATTGGATAGAGTGGCCTGTCAGCGTTCATCCCTCGATAAGGACTCGTCAGTGAAAACTTGATGCCAATTGGGAATGACTTTTACACCAGAGAATCATGTGTCAATTAGGATATAGAGGTTTTGTTAAAATTGTCTAAATAGTCTCCAGGATTTGAGACGAATGATAGTGTATCCTACATAATCTCTATAAGTTATGTTTTGTGATGCATGGATATTTGACTGACATAGCTAAGCGTATAATGTGGTTGACTCGTACCACGGCACAATGCTTGTATGCTCTAGAACTTAGGTCAATATATTTCTTACTGGATTATGTTTAAGCATTTGTACTTTAGATTGAGAATAATTGTTAACAGGTCAAATTTGCTGTTTTAGCTTTTCCTTTAAATGAAAGTCAACATTAAAGGGCGAAAAGAAATTAGAACGCCCCTCAGGGATATTTCACTTTTATCAGTTTTATTGCAGGAAAACATCAGCATCATAATTGCAATACTCCTTAGGACTGGCTTGAACCCACAACATATTCACTTCACTTGTGATCATGACTACTATAGCAATGAGCCATAACATGCTGCCATGAGTGAGCACGAATTAGTAAAGACACTTAACATTGCCAGTCTTGTCTCACTGTCATTTTTCATTTATTATCCATGAAAAGATAAAATCCTTCTTTGGAGCAAACATGGGAGATTGTTGAGTCAAAGGTCGGTGTAGGCCATAACATTGGAAATACTCTAGACACATTTTCTTAATCTTATTCCATTAAGGAAATGAAAGTTTCTCGGAAGTTATTTACAACTCTAAATCCAGGCACCTAAGAGTTACTTCCATGACATTACTCGAAAAGATAAAAAGAAGTTTTATCGTCAATAAGATATGTGTTTACAACCGATAGATCCGTGATCCATTTCAGCTGTTTAAATTGGCTCGTTGATAAATTATGTTCTTTTATACGTTCTAATTAGTGACACAAGTAACTGACTATGTGTAAGTTGTTATATCAAGAGTCATTATTGATAGAATTGTGTTCGTAAGTTTTTGAAGAGATATTTGAATACTATAACTAGAAGAAAATGTTGGTTTTTAATATAACTTAATTTAGGTTATGGAATTCAAAAACCTATTGTTTAGTTATGTAAAAAAAAAAAAGTAACTGGAATTATGATTTATCACGAATGTAAGCTGAATCAAAATAGTTTATTAGGTGTTTGATGATATCATGTTAGTGAGAAACCAAACAATCATTTGGAAATGAAAACACAAATTTTAACATAACTTAAAATCAAGTCACTCAAACGAAATTAAAGCATTTAAAATTAGTTTTATTAATAGATATATCAAACGGAATTGTCTCATAGGAGCCAGTTTATGTTCATCGCACATCATCATGAATTCGTACTGCAAGGATGATTGTGGCAGGAAGCTTATACATGTAGATCATCCATAAAAGTATATCGGGATGTACGAACTTTCGCTATGGTTTGTGGTTCACTCAGGATGTGATAAGTGTTGGTTTGGTGTCTGATATTTGTACCAACAGAACATGTAGTCTATAGAGTTGATGAAATATCCACTTTTTGGTCTGTGGATCAGGCTTAGTATGGGTTAATAATAACTAACGGGGTCATAATTCATAAAATACGAAATAGCATATACAAGGGGTGATTGATTCATATTGTGACGAAAATAACTTAGCGTGATATTGGGGTTTGTAATCACAATAGTTCTAAAATGAACCCAACACCTATGAAACATTCTTTTATACTTTTTCTGTTAAACAGAATCTTCGTCGTGTTGTGGCTTTACTTTATATTGCTATCTTAAAAAATAAATTCAAATACTTTTGAAATATTTATCAAAGCAACTTACATGTGAAAGTTGTGCCTTTGAACTTCAAACTAATTGCTCTAAATATTTGTCTGTAAATAGAAAACTAATGCTCTTCAAAAAGATTTCTTTGAGCAGAACGTTCATTTGTTATTAAAGAATAACGAAGAATGTTTAGTTATTTTTTAGGCACTTAATGGTTCAGTAGATACATGCGCAGCAATGTCTTGGTAAAAACCCTTGCTCCATATTTTCAAGTAATAGGTATTCATAGAAATCCTTAATTTTCTTAATTGCAGTTATATTTGTAAAGCCTAAAGCTAAATGAGAAAAGATAAAATCGTTTTGATCATTACAAACCAATCAATTCCTACCAAAATACCTTCTTAGATGAAATTGTGTTTAATGTTTGATAATAGTCATATTTCTTTACTGATAATGTGAGAACACTGCTTGAATACTAATTTTAGAATTTGTTCAATGATTTCTGCATCTTGTTCAACCAACTCGGCAAAAACAAATCAAAGGAATTCAAAGTTGCCAATGCCATGTGATGAAGTAAATGTGTCTAGCGATGAATAGGTTTAATATGCGTTATCCTCCTTAAAATATTACCTGTATAGGTGTGTTCGGGTTTTTTGCGTTTGTAACATAATTTAAGCAGAGTTAACAGCCGAAATGATATATACATTGTCATGTTGAAAATGGCTCCCCTTCTTAAAATAATGATGAGTTCACAGTAGTTATAGATATCTGAGGATAATGATGTAACTCAATCAAAGAAGATTTAATCTGTTTTGTCGCCGAAACACACCAGGGAGTGATTGCAATAAAAGTGTTGTTCATACTTAAACGTTCTGAAATTTCATTATTTGGAAATGATTTTGGCTCAAAGGCCGAGGCATAAGCAAATGATGGCAATTAATTTCAATGGACAAAGCTTGTTTGTCTTACAAAGCATTTGGTTGTTATTGACAATTTGGAATAACAGTTGTGAAATAAAGCTGACTTATTATTATATAGTTTTTTTTATTAATGATGTCAATAAGATATCATCTTCAATGGTTACAATTCAGAATATCTTACAATAAAGATGGCTTCAACAAAACAGTTGTCAAAACGATTTTCTGCATGTGTTTAGGTAAACGTGGTCACATTTCCCTGCATGAAACAGTTCTTCCTTTCCTAAATGACTTCACAGATATGATATACGTTTATTAAATACTATTTCTTCAGGTTTCTTAACAATTCATGTAGCAATACATGCTTGTAATGACTAATAGAAACTGCATGTGAAAGTGAAGCTGCAAATAACCATTACACATTGCCCAGGCATTTTACATAAGACCTTGATACATGTGACTTTATTGACTACCATTTTGAAATTAATATGACTAGAAATTTATGGTTCTCCTCTTCGTTCTAAGTATAAATGTCAGCTTGATTGATGATGATGAAGTAGACAGACTGCAACTGAACACTTGCTATTAACACTCGATGGATTCTTCGGGTTCCATTTCAAGGATCATGTAGTGTAAATCACATTTCAACAGAGCCTAGGGTTTCTACTGGTACTTCTTGTAAGTGATTGATGGTGTGGGGGTGATTGCATCTCACTTGCAGAAAACTATGTCAGAGCTTGAACGAAGACCTTTTGAAATAAGAAACTGACGGATGGAGACAGATGACCATATCTAAGCCTTTCAAAGACACAAGTTCCATTAGCATCCAAACTTATACAAAATTGAAATTTCTTTTGCTTAACTTATGCTTAATAATTTATTTATTTTATAAAAAGTCTTTGTTTGCAATATTTTTAAAATAGACACTACTTTTAGCCTCATTACATCTACAATGCATAATATGCTACTTTATTGAACTTATACTAAGGAAGGTACATTATCATTGTGTATGTTCACAGTTAAAATTTTGTATTTACTCAACAAAAATAAGCTTGCTGAAATATTGGAATGCAATACCAAAAGTGATGCGTCACTGTTACAACCATTCCTGTGAAGAAGAAAGCAGGTGTAAAATGTCCAAATTACACAATATCACATAGTTCAGGTTAAAAAGCAATCCAATTGTGTCAGGTGATTTTATTGTTTTTGAATAACTCCCCTGGTATTATATAATTACATACTAGGACTTTTTCAGAAATGTGATAGAAAATGTCTATATTTTTTACGACCATGGCTGCAAATGTTGAGTACTAATTTAGTGTTCCTTAAATTCTTTTAAGTACTGTACCTTAAAAATGATCAAATATGGAAATATTTATATTTTTTTGGTGACACTGTCAATGTTTGTTTTAAACCTTTTGTTGTAAAAAACAATGTATGACTTTCCATTCCATTGGTGAATACAATATTATTTTTGGTAAATGCAATTAATTGATAAATGGTATTTTCTTCAATTGAAATTGATTTTTATTAATTTAAAAAAAATGAAAATTAATTTTATTGCATTAACTTAGGATATACATGTACATGAGCACTACACAAATTATGAATACACACTATTGCCGCATAGTGTTTCTTATCTTATTCTGTTCAATTACATTCAATCGCTATTTGATATAGCCAACAGTTATAGATTGAGTAATTTTGATTGATGAAAATAGACTTTTTTATAAATGACTTTCAGACAAAGGAAATGATTGTTAATGTCTGAACATTAACACATGTCTATGAACTCAGACCAGTTTCTTAGGCACAAACTATATCTGCATTGTGGTTAGACACAAACAAGAGATATTATGTTAGAACATATATTATTACAATAGGTAAACCACTTTCGTAAGTTGTTAATACAATGACTCTTTTGTTGTTTGATTAGAACCTCATAAGTGTTTCAAATTATTTATTTCGTATTTTGATTAGTAGTATTTAATTTCTATACATTCTCTTGTATATTCACAAACTACATGTACATAGGAAATGGCAATAGTACGAGTAAATAGCAATTGTAAGTTCTTTTGTGTCTAATCAATTAAACCTGAGAGACAACTACGCTCCTAATGTCACACTATCAAATTTCACCGGAAATGGTTTGAATGTTTCATTTTCCATGTAATTCAAATTGCCACATAACAGTTTGTCATGTATAAGTAATTTGTAATGTTATTATCTAGTATCATTAAAACTGCTTGACTTGTTTTGGTTCATAAACGAACCAGAAGTCTTTGACAATAAACTGTCAGTAACAAACACATGCTATTGTACCCTGGCTACCATAGTCGTATACTGACGTTTGTACAAGGTTGGTTTTGCCTCTTCTTCATTATTGACATGTTGTGGCATTTTGACTTTATAAAAAGCACAATTGATACTTGTTAACCACCTAAACTTGTATGGTTAAGGCTTTCTGGATTCCTTTGATTATGGTTTATCAGTATTTCATTAATATTGCTAAAGTGATAATCAATAACTCATTTGATTAGGATAATGTTTTTTTATTGTGCATCATTATGTTATAAACATAATTTTACGAAGTCCATCTGACAAGAATAAATGACCATATTATGAATGTAGATGAAAATGATGTGATGCTAATGAGATATCTTGTTATCAAGACTTATCAGTCGGCTTCGGATTTGTAACCGGAAATTAATAATACATTAACAATCAATTTATTGAATTTATCAGTACAATTGAAGAGAATTGAGTATTTGTTAATCTATGAATCTATCATCAGTTCTATTTCTTTCCCAATTGTAAATTGATATTGAATAAGTAAGACCATTGAAGAACTGCAATTGTGTGATCTATTCGCTTTCATCATACCCTATCAGTGATGATTTTTTACTCAAAGGGATTGATGTGTAAACAAGAGAATGATATGTCAATACTAATATAAAGGCTTTGTTGGAAAGTCCGACCTCGTGTGAACCTTTATATAGTCTCAAGGGTATGATAGTGTCTTGCTCCTTATTATCCCATTATGTGAAACGATTTTTAGATAATTGATGGAACCCGCTAAGCCATGATGTGGATAAACAAGTCAATATTACTTGGCGTATTAAGCCATGATCGCAATGCAAGAAGGTTCTAAACAACTATACAATGGCTGACTCGATAGAAAGACAATGAACTTTATGTTTTTATGAAATACATATTAAAAAGATATATTAGTGCAAAAAGTTACTTTTTTGACGAGTTAGCTCTTTCGTTCAATGGAACAAGGGCAATTTCATTTCTATCATCACACGATAGTAGCATCAGGCATGAACCTCGTAAATCACTTGTGGTACTTCTCTTGTATACCAGTTAAATAGCCCAACTGAGAAATGAGCAAGCATGAGTGAAGAAGATAAACATAATAAAGGTTTAATGCATTTATAGATAAAGTACTACTTCTGATTTAAGCAAGTGATTGCCGAGTAACATTTTGGTTTTTATGATGGTGATAAAACGGGAACTACTCCGGACACACATTCTAAACCTCATTCAATTAAGAAAATGAATGTTTTTTAGAGTTATTGTAAACTCTACTATCAAGCCACATAAATAAAACGTCCATGACATTAATCATATGAGTTAAGTGTAGTGTTAAATGTGTTGTGGGTTATTTTTCATGCATGCGGTCAATTTGATATTTTAAGTTCATTAAATTTTTTAATAAAAATATGATATAGTTGAATAGAAATTCAGATGCAGATGAGATTTTGTTAATGACTTACCAAACAATGCCTTCAATGAGGTTTAAGCAAATGAATTTAAAGTCTCATGTGATGCAATACAACAAATACGATAACTTTGACGGAAACAAATGAACCAAATAAAGACATAAAAACTCTCATCTATTGAACCGTTATATATTGTTATTTAGAGGTACGAGGTTGAGCAAAGATGTATATTTATTCCAGATGAAAGTTGTTTCAACTATTTCATTCACCAAAGGGGCGGAATATCTTCCCTATTTCTCCAATGTATGTGTATCATACCTCGTTAACACCAAATGAGCTCCAGAAAAGCGAACTCTATGGTTCAAGCTTATCAGACAAAACAGGAACTCCAGAGTTATCTGAAAGATTAACCTGCTGACACACCCCAATCAGTCGTTAGATTGATAAAGCCACAAGGACAATATACAAAGGAAATTTAAAGGTAATACTTACGCTATGACGATTTTTTATAAACCCAACTTATCAGTGAAATTATAACCATGAAAAAATTCATTTATGAATTATGATCAACTTTTGTAACGGCCAGACCAGGTTTCATATGATGACAGAATGCTGTACACATCTAGGCCTGAATGTCGTTTTCTATAGCCTTTACCGTACATATATTAATAGTCTTTTTGTTGTCTTTTAGTTGCTGTGGTCCCCTTAAATAAAGGTGACTTTAGTCTAAGTAAACCTTTCCTCAATAATACTCGCTACACTACCAGATTGAGTCTAACAAGATACAATCTTTAGGCGACCCATGACCCCCAAATCAAACGTGATGTAGACGAATGGATTATCAATCATAAAGGGGCTACTTTTGTTATTATTAGTAAGTTTGATATCGGAATGTTATGTGCGAATGCAGAATATTGCATCTTGGTAAGATGAACCCTGATTGGTCCAATTCTAAAGGTCGGCTGTAGTATGACTGAACATAACTGGATATTCATAGTACAATGATCCCAGTCCAATAATTGTGCCTCCATATTGGTTTAATTGATTTTGAATAAGTCAAGGCATTGTGAATTCGTGATATTGTGACCTATCTATGTTCATCAGGATCCGTTAATGTTTACTTGATATCCGATGGCATTGGCGTGTAGACCGAAACCCTATATGTTGATACTGATTTATAGGCTGCTTACGTTTGTAGGAGTATATTAAATTGCCTCTAGGGTTTGAGACACGTATGATAAAAACATTAAACTAATATGTAATATAGAAGGAATTTCTTTTTCGCAACGGTTTTGATTGATTTCTTAAGCCCTTTTTATATGCGCACGTTTACTCCTAGGAGTAAATATACTTACAGGGAGTAAACGTGCCATGTAACCAGCACAAAACAGATTTACTTACAGGAGTATATTTACTCCTAGGAGTTAAATACTCCACCCCTAGAGGTAAAGTAAAAGTATATTTACTTTTACTCATGTGAGTATCCTGTCATTTTCTATAGTATTAGCATAGTTGAATGATTAGGTTGAGGTAAATGACTTGCATTTATATAGTTTTTTAAACACTACTATTGTGTTTTCATCAATAATAACTTGCATTCAAGATTATTCTTTTTAACTTGTCGAGAGCATGTTTTCTAATGAAGGAAATGTGTTTTTCTTTTATGTCATTCTTTTAAAACGAAAACCAGCTGCGTTCACTCCTTTTACACTAGAAGTTGATTGACCAAACAAAATCTATGGTAAAATTGTGTTAAATTCTTCTCTGCCTCTAGATTTGCATTTCACACATTGAATTTTCTATGAAAAAATATATTTCTACTGTAAGCAAATCATGATATACGTAAGGGTCCTTAAATTCCAATGGAACGTAAAGTAAATATACTTTTACTCCTAGGAGCAAAAATACTCCTAGGAGTAATTATACTCTCAGGAGTAAGTGCGCATGTAAAAAGGGCATAAGACACGTTGTCGTTAATATGTTAAACGTGGTACTAGCACACTTACATCCTTGGTAAAGATATTATGCGAGATAAAAAACATGAAAAAATATATAAAACAGATAAATATTCAAGACAGGTCTTGCACCTGTCACCTTTTCACACAATCAATCATTTTAAAAAGCTTCCACACCATAAGTTATTAGTAATGCATGAAGTATTGCTTCACCACTGAGATGTAAATTGTATTCCAATTGAGGTAGGATAAAACACTGTTTACACACGATCCCTCATTATATCTAGAAAACAACAGAATCTGGGTAATGTCCCTAAGGTTTAAATAACTTCTTTTAGTGAAATTGGATTGCTTTCACTAGTTACGAAAATGAAGTAACTAAAATAAGATACATTATTAAAAAGCTGCATTTAATGTTCATTTAAGCTCTAGTGATTTTGAGTTCTTTTCTCAAGGGAGACCAATTTTAGCAAACCATCATGTTCAAGCATATTTAGTTATTCGCTTAAAAATATATTGTGCAAACCTTGATGCAACTTTAAGAAATATATAAGTTGAGTATATGTAACCAACATATTGATGTTCCCGTTTGATTCAAAATACCACATGTGTTGTTCGCCAACATTTCAACCATTAGCAGCATTCATTAACATCAGAAGGACATTCAAGAGTATCTATTTTACATTGTATTCACTAGGAGTCGTATAAAATCCTTATCAATTGTCCTTGTGGTAATTTTGATAACAACGTATAAACTGTGTCACGTTGAAAGAAGAAAGAAACTTTGCATCAACCTTGAAGTCAAATCCGTCAATGCAAACACCTTTTTGTTGCCATCCAGATTATCACGGTATCTTCAAACAAACCACTCCTTTTGTTAATTTATGAAAACAGATTCTAGCAAACTTAAAAACTCTCAACTAATAGGACACCGTGTGTAAAATATTCGAGATTCACTGATTTGCAAATGTGACGCTGAAAGAAAACAATATATTAAAAGCAACGGGACAATCAAACTAAGAATAAATAAGAATAATGGCGTGATCATAAAAAAAGCTGATTAACTTGGTTGAGCTTGATCATAACAATTAGTTAAATAATAGTTTTAAAAATATAACTTAATAATATATATTACATGAACACACGGCGCATAACATTGGGACAAACATATTTTTCATCTATTTTACATTATATTCACCCGGAGTCGTATAAAATCCTTATCAATTGTCCTTGTGGTCATTTCGATAACAACGGATGAACTTTGTCAATGTTGAAAGAAGAAAGAAACTTTGCATTAACCTTTAAGTCAAATCCGTCAATGCAAATACCTTTTTGTTGCCATCCAGATTATCATGGTATCTTCAAACAAAACACCCCTTTGAATACATCATTTCTTCTACCATAACGACATGTTCTCGTCTAGAGATAGCTATCATTTAATTGACAAAGATTCTAATGAAAGACAGAAAATGTAGTTAAATAGTAATCAAGAATGTTGATAAAGAAGTGTTTGGGTGATAAAGAAATGACCTCCGTCCGTCTGTCTCTTCGGTTTATTGTACATAATATTAAAAGTTAAATATTTACTGATATATTGTGACTTAAAGCTAACAGTGATATTATTTACAGTTTTCAGTCCTAGTATATATTTGGTAATCTATGAAAACAGATTATAGACTTACAAACTTAAAAACTCTCAACTAATAGGACACCGTGTGTACAATATTCGAGGTTCACTGATTTCAAATGTGACGCTGAAAGTAAACAATATTAACAGCAATAGGAAAATCAAACTAAGAAAGGAAATAAGAAAAAAATGGCGTGATCATAAAAAACTGATTAACTTGGTTGATCTTGATCTTAAACATTAGTTTAATAATATTTTAAAAATGATAAACTAATAATTTATATTACATGAACACAACGGCGCATAACATAACGGGACAAACATATTTTTCCAGTGTAACTTGATTTCTGAATTATAAAGATCCTTTTTGTACGAGAACCTAAAGGTTTAGATTGAGCTATTTATACAGAATATGATGGTGGCCTTCTAGGAACATTTCATGGAAATAATCAACTAATAACACTGTTTAATGTTATTTTGTTTAATAACGATATCAGTTAGATAGTGTCGTTTTGGTTGACCTGTTTCTATTGAGTTCGGGCAACAGGATTTATTTTACTGACAACATGGTGTTCTTTAGGTCGGAGATGAGCTCAGCGTCCAGCAAACTATGTATTTACTCCATTGTTTTGTGCCATTTAATTTCAACTTTTTTCTTTTCGTAGAAGCGGTTTCTATTCCCAGAGGTTTCATTTATGCAACATACATGTATAAACACATTTTATGATTGTCATCCATAGTTTGTAAACAGACTTGAAAAACCTGTGAATAAACGTTATTAATCAATGATGTCACTGAACAATCCCTTATGAATTCTTCTAAACGTAACATAGTTTTTGAAGATGCAAACATTAATCTGTGGAAACGTTCATTAAAATATATTTGAATTTTTTCACTTATAAGAAATAGGGGATTCGGATTTTGGATAGTTTTGGATCTTACAATTGATCCATTAAAAGGTCTTCGGTCGTGTTATAAGTGTGACATAAAGGTTCCTAATTTGGGATTAATGCGAAATTTGTTTTGAATGAACTATTAGTTTCAATAACATTGTAATGGTTATCAATCATCACTCTATCACTCATTGTTTTATATTTTGTTGATAAAGGAATAACTCAGTCGTTTTCATGGAATCTTGCAAGGGTGCCGTTAAGTATTCTTTTCTGAAAAACTTAATCGATGACATTTATTGCTTTACATCGTCATTTCTGGTCATGTTAAACTGGTTATATGGTAATCCCTAAATGAAAAATATATTAATATGTATAAAACAATTGTAATGAGTGAATATGTGACAAGATTTGAGTGATGGAAACATGTTATCAAATTGTGCTCACATTCAAAGCACAATATGATCACAGGCAGTTATGTGAAATTGAACGCACTTGATGTCTCTTTTATAACTTTTCGTGGTTTTGATGCTGACACGTGGTCAATGAAATACTGGCGTTTGCTATTTGTAACTGACATTGATGTGAATATCATTATTTAACGAGAATAATAGAACCTAATAAACATCAAAGGCATTCGTATCGCCCGATGATATCATGAACAGAGATCTTTATATGGTGATTTCAAACTTAAAGGTGCGATAATGTTTGTGAACAGTTTATAGTTAGATATGCACGTTTAAAAGAATCAGAACATATAACATTGCAGCTTAAAGGGGCAGTAGCACGTTTTTTGATAATTTTATATTTTAAGTTTTTTACTGATAATTGTAAGGGATTGCAAAATTTATTATTTTGACAGTGTCAAAAATCTCAAATCAAATCATCTATAGTCATAGGACAGAGTAGATTCACATATATCCATTGGCGGCCATTTTGTGTGAACACTTTTAATTCATTGTTTGTGGAAGAGGAATCGCATGGCTAAACAATACGTTAAATATTTAAATTGTTACGGCTCCATTTAGTTTAAATAAAATGTCTTTCATTTGAAACCATTAATTTCATTTTCCTGACATCACCTTATATCCCCCTTAAAACGTACTACTGCCCCTTTAAGATATTGACTTTAGTTTGATCGATATTGATCTTTGGTATTTTTTACTTTGGTTGTGTCCAAGTATGTACCATTTATATGTATGTATCTCATGTCAATCCAATCATGTAATTGGGACACCTCGTTCTGCTTTGCAAATACATTGATTGGAGATAATACGATACGACTGTCACCTCGTTAGATTATAACCATTGAGGAGGGCCGTTTTCCATGGTTGTTAGTACTGGAGCGTGGATGGGGAAAAGTGTATTAGTTACGCCTGACAAGATACATTCGATTTCAAAGAAGATCTTTTAGAAGAGCTTGTTGCATTGCGCTCTGAATAGAGAGATAATAATTACTGCTATTTGTTCATTTCATTGAGAAGCATATCTGTTCAAGTTTTGGAGGCATAAATGGTTCATGTTCATGTCCTTATGTTGGGAAGCTCTTGGTTTCAAATTGTCAACTATTGATATCAAATTGGCTAGATATGCACCGTTCATACATATATATTATATTTGTTATTCAAACTGCATGGCTGATTATGTATAGGGAAAGTTTGACTGTTTTGGTTCATAAGCATACCATTAGTATTTGACAATAGTCGGACATTAACGAACTTGTGTTACCTGCTAAAGTTGTTTACTGACGTCTGTACGTTCTTGATAATACAAACACAATTTGTGTTGCCTCTTCTTAATAATTCACTTGTTTTGGCATTTTGAAGAAAAAACACAATTCTTCCTTCCTAAAATGATGTATGATTAAGCTTTGCCGGATTTTTTGACATTATAATACTGTCCGAGCGTCGGTATAGAAAAGTTCATGTGATTATTGGTTTTAATTGTGTCTCATAATGTCATAAACATGATTTTGTTCGTCTGATTAGAAATATTCAGATGGTAATGATGTGGTGTTAATGGATATAGTGTTACCAATACTCATACACAAAGTGTATCGGCATGATATTTGTAATCGGAAATCAATGACAAATTGTCAACCAATAGATTTTATTTAACAATACAATTTAAAACAGTTAAATATTCGTTGATATTTAAACCTTTCATCATTAATATCTCTTTCCCAATGGTAAATTGATATTGAATAAGTAAGGCCATTGAAGAACTGCGATATTGTGATCTGTTTGCGTTCATCATACCCTATCAGTGATGATTTTATATCTAAAGGGATTGATGTGTACACCAGAGAATTATATGTCAATACTGATATAAAGGCTTTGTTCGGAAGTTCGACCTCGTGTGAAACTTCTAAATCGTCTCTAGGGTATGATAGTGTATTGCTCCAAATTATCCAATTGTGTGAAACGATTTATAGATAATTGATGGAACCCGCTAAGCCATGATGTGGATAAAGTTGTTATATATTACTTGAAGTATTAAGCCATGGTCGTAATGCAACAAGGTTCTAAAACAACTATACCTGACTCGATAGAAAGACAATGAACTTTATTTTTGTAGGAAATACATATTAAAAAGATATTAGTGCAAACAGTTACTTTTTTTACGATTAAGCTCTTTCGTTCTATGGAACAAGAGCATTTCCATTTCTATCAGTTTTATTGCAGAAATTCAACATCATATATTAGCCTGAGGCATGGACCTCGCAAACCATTTGTGCTACTTCTCTTGTATACCAGTTAAATAGCCCAACTGAGAAATGAGCAAGCATGAGTGAAGAAGATAAACATTATAAAGGTTTAATGCATTTATAGATAAAGTACTACTTTTGGTGCAAGTAAGTGATTGCCGAGTAACATTTTGGGTTTTATGATGGTCATAAAATGGGAACTACTCCGGAAACACATGCTTAACCTCATTCAATTAAGAAAATGAAAGTTTTAAAAGTTATTTTAAACTCTTCTATCAAGCTACATAAAAATCACGTTCATGACATTAATCATATGAGTTTAGTGTAGTGTTAAATATGTTGTGGGTTATTTTTCATGCATTCGGTCAATTTGATATTTTAAGTTTATTTAATTTTTTAATAAAAAATATGATATAGTTGAATAGAAGCAGGTTGAAGATGATATTTTGGTAATGAGGAACCAAACAATGAGTCTAACAAGATACAGTCACAGCTCGCCTCAGCCAATCTTCCGGCGACCTACATGTATGACCCTCAAATCAAACGTGATATAGCCGAATTTATTATCAGTCAAAAAACAGCTACTTGTTATTATTAGTAAGTTTATGTTTAGAATGTTATGTGTTAATGTAGAATATTGCATCTTGGTAAGATTAGCCTTGATTGGTCCAATTCAATAGGTCGGCTGGAGTATGACTGAATATAACTGTATATTCATAGGTCAGTGATCCCAGTCCAGTAATTGTTCCTTGTTATTGGCTTAATTGATTTTGAATGAGTCAAGGCATTGTGGATTTGTGGTATTGTGACCTGTCCATGTTCATTATAAACTATTAGTGTTTACTATACATCCAAAGGGATTGGCGTGCAGACTGGAAACCTATCTGTCGATACTGTTATATAGCCTGCTAGTTTTGTGGGAGTATATTAAAGAGGATTGGCGTGTAGACCGGAAACCTATCTGTTGATACTGTTATATAGCCTGCTAGTTTTGTGGGAGTATATTAAAGAGGATTGGCATGTAGACCGGAAACCTATCTGTAGATACTGTTATATAGCCTGCTAGTTTTGTGGGAGTATATTAAAGAGGATTGGCATGTAGACCGGAAACCTATCTGTAGATACTGTTATATAGCCTGCTAGTTTTGTGGGAGTATATTAAAGAGGATTGGCGTGTAGACCGGAAACCTATCTGTCGATACTGTTATATAGCCTGCTAGTTTTGAGGGAGTATATTAAAGAAGATTGGAGACACACACGCTAGCATTTTACCCCATAATCGATATCAGTTATTAATATAATGATGGTCCCAGGTAAAGCTCGCTGTTGGTGACTGAAATAATAGACGTCATTCGAAACATTACACATTGCTTTCATTGCATTAAAGCACGATTGTTATAGAAGTGTAAGTAATCATCAAGAAACATGACCATAAGACATTAAAACCAAAATATAACAAATATCAGAATCGAGAGATTTAATGAAAGACCATTTTTGCTCTCTGCTACTTGGGGCCTCTTTTAGGTGTTCAGAATAGCAAAAAAAGGCACTTCTTACCAAATCAAAACTTGATGAATTTAGCCAGAGCCTTCAGAAGATCTGCAGTAGTAAATCTTTAAAATGACTTATTCTGAAGATTATTTACAAGAACAGACCGACATTTGTTGTATAAATATAAAGAGGCATTTTGAACCTTGATTGAGACTATTATTTGTCTTCTTAAGAACTATTCAAGCCAAAGCACTATTTTATTAAATTGATATATACATATTGACACAAAGGTAATTTTATTATTTAGGTTGTATACAAATGATAAGGTAAAACCGGAGTGTCCGTTGAGCTGAAAACTATGTGCTGAGGCATTTTTGTCTTCAATTGAAATATCGAAGTTTTATAAATAAATAACTTTTCAAAAGATTTTGTGCAACGCGATAGATGTTAATCAATCACGGAGCATACAAGCAATATGTATAGAAATTGAAAGGGTATAATAAAATTAAGATGATTGAAAGGACACAGGATTTTCTTTGACATTAACACAGAGAATATGATAAATAACCAGTGACTTTATTGTAATATTTATATGACTGCTCATGTATCTCAGTTGTAAGATTACTGAACCCTACTTATGGTACTATAGATGCACAGTTCTTTTCTTGCATTTAAACATTACGGTGTGATTGATGATGATGAAGTAGACTGAACACTTGCTATCAAGACGCGGTGTATTTATCATGTTTCGTTGTAAGGATCATTTGGAGTTTTCGCACTTCTATTGCCATTAGAAGTCTTTACAACAATTGCTTTAACATGACCATTTGAAAAAATGAGACTTGAATGATTGGTATAATTGGCCTGCACCTACGCTTGCATTGAATCTAAAGTTTACAAATGTAGGTCAATATATTTCTTAATTGATTATGTATAAGCATTTGTACTTTAGATTGGGAAAAAATGTTAACAGGTCAAATTTGACGTTTAAGCTTTTCCTTTTAATGTATGTCAACATTTAAGGCGAAAAGAAATTAGAATACCCCTCAGGGATATTTCACTTTTATCAGTTTTATTGCAGGAAAAACTGAACATAATTGCAAAACTCCTTAGGACTGGCTTGAACTCACAAAATATTTACTTCACTTGTACTACTGAAGCAATCAACCTACAGTAGAACTCGGATATAACGAACTCCAAGGGACCAAACAATTTACTTCGCTATATCAGGTGTTCGCTATACGCATATAATTTTAATGATATTATATAGGGATGGGGCTTGAAAATTTGTTCGGTATATCCGATTGTTTGCTATATCCGAGTTACCTATATCCGTGTTCTACTGTATTTATAACATACTGCTATGAAGTGAGCACGAATTAGTAAAGACACTTAACATTTGCACTATATTTATTCATTTATTATCCATGTAAAGATATAACACTTCTTTTGGCGCAAACATGGGAGATTGTTGTGTCATTGTTAGATGTACATGTAGGCGATAACATTGGAAATACTCATTCCATTAAGAAAATGAAAGTTTCTCTGAAAGGATTTACATCTATAAACTTAGGCACCTAGGAATAACTTCAATGGCATTACTTAAAGAAATAAAATTAATTCTATGCTCAATAACGTACATGTATTTATTTAAAACGGTATGAACCGTGTCTGAAAAATCCAACTCCTTTAGCTGTCTTCATTGATCAATTATGTTCTTATATACAATAAAAGAGTATACGTTGTTGCATATAACTGTAATATCAAGAATCATCATTGAGATCATGAAATCATGAAATCGTTTTCTAAAGTATTTAGAGGGTAATTCATTATTATGAAGACTATAACTAGTAAAACGGTGGTTTTTAATTTAACTTAATCTAGCTCATGGGATTCACAAGACTACTTATTTAGTTGTGTCACAAACTTTGAGGTAAATAGTTGAGTTACATGCAGTGTTCAATATGATGTCAGCTATTCTTTGTGAATCTGGCACATTGCGATATTTTTATAGCTATTGTATTGTATAATTTATTGTGTGATGAAGCTGAATAGAAAAAATCTAATAGTTTTTGGATGATATTATGTGAAACCAATTCAAACAATCTTTTACAAACATATGAAAAGATCGCGCCTAAATATCAGTATATCCGTCACTCTCGCTCGGGAAATACTAATATTTAGCCACTCGTGTCGTAAACATAGTATGTCATGGGAACTCACATAATATCCTCTATATACGTAATAAGTAATTCCCTATACATTCAACTCAAAAGTTACTACACAATGATACAGAATTTTTAAATGAAATATCCACATATTTCCATAACAGGTTGATGTAGCAACAAATACTTGTAGTGACTGATAGAAACTGACTGTGAAAGTGAAGCTGCAAATAGCCATAACACATAGCCCATGTTATTGAAAAAGAACATAATACCTTAGGTTGATACATTTGACTTTATTGACTACTGCTTTGAAATAAATATGACTAGAGATTCATGGTTCTCCTCTTCGTTCTAAGTATAAATGTCAGCTTGAGTGATGATGATGAAGTAGACAGACTGCAACTGAACACTTGCTATTAACACTCGATGGATTCTTCAGGTTCCATTTCAAGGATCATGTAGTGTAAATCACATTTCAACAGAGCCCAGGGGGTCTCTACCGGTACTTCTTGTAAGTGATTGATGGTGTGGGGTGATTGCACTCAACTTGCAAAAAAGTATGTCAGAGCTTGAACGAAGACCTTTAGAAGTAAGAAACTGAAGGATGAAGACAGATGACCATATCTGAGCATTGCAAAGCCATAGAATAAAGTTATATTCTACCATGACATTTCAACATCCTCGAATTTCATTGGTTTATTTCTATGGTCAAGCCTACGTTCGAACACGATTTTTATGACGGGCGATTCACCGCGGTTTGATACACACTGCCATTGAAACGAACAAGTCAACATGCATAGATCTACAGTCACCGTACGCTTCGGCAGTTGTTTCATCTGAATACTAACTAAAAGTCTTTTATCATTGTACTGCCCGTACTTGTATATAAGTAGAGTTTGGTTCTCATCAATATCGTGCATGTTAATATCCAGGAAATAGTGTAATTTAAAGCGAAAGGATGAAATTAGATCAATAAGCTACCGCAACCGGTTTTGGTTTGAGCGATGTCAACAGTGACGTCATAAGCGCAAGACATTGTGACGTCACAGTGTTGACCGAAGCACAACTGACGTTAGGCGGTAGAAAAGAAATGACATTTAAAACGCTAAAAAACTCATCATAGTAGAATGGAGATAAACCTACTGTGTTTTTTAATTTTCGTGGTCTAATGTAGATTCGATACCGTTGATGTTACATTCGAATCTACGTTAGACCACGAAAATTAAAAAACACAGTAGGTTTATCTCCTAATTAGAACCAAACTCATACGAAATTGGAATTTCTTTTGCTTGACTTATGACTGTTGTTTAATCTCGTAATCAATGTTCAAATGATTTTATAAAAATTCTCTGTTAACAATATTTTTAAAGTAGACTCTACTTTTAACCTTAATACGGTAACGATGCATACTATGCTACTGTAATGAATCTATACTAAGCAAGGTACATTGACATTGTGTATGTTCGCAGTTAGTTTAAGAGTTTGTATTTACTCAACCAACACCAGCTTGCTGAAACATTGGAATGCAATACCAAAAGTGATGCGTCACAGTTAAAAACATTCATGTGAAGAAGAAAGCAGGGGTAACAAGTTCAAATTACACAATATCACATAGTTCAGGTTAAAAGGCAATCCAATTGTGTCAAAGGATTTTATTGTTTTGGAATAACGCCAATGGTATTTAAATTCTTTTGAGTACTATACCTTAAAAATTAGCAAATGTGGAAATATTTATGTTTTCTGGTGACATTGTCACTGTATGTTTTGACCCTTTGATGTAGAAATTAATTTATGACTAAGAATTCTATTGGTGAATACAATATAATTTTTAAAAAGAAATGCATTTAATGGATAAATTGTGTTTTGTTATTATTTGGAATTACTTTATATTTAAGTTTATTATGTTCTACAAATATATTATCTTATTAACATACAATTGTTATAGTCATATAGACAACAGTCATAGATTGAATAATTTTGATTGATGGAAATTGACTGGTTTATAAATGACTTTCTGGCACAGGAAATGATTGTTAATGTCTGAGCATTGACACTTGTTTATGAACTCTGTTTCTTAGGCATAAGCTATATCTGTATTGCGGTTGGACTCAAAGAAGATATATTTTATATGATTACATATATCATTACAGTAGTAACCACTTTTGTAAGTTGTTTATAAATGCATTTTAGTTGTTTGATTAGAAACTTGTTAGTGTTTCAATTAATTCAATTAGTAATTAATTCAAGTAGTAATCAATTTCTTTAAATTAATTCTACATTAACCTCCTGTCATTGTCACATTAAAAAATCTCACCGGAAGTGGTTTGAACGCTTTTAATGGAAATAGATTACAGTTTGTCATAATAGGTCATTTGTAATGTTATTATTTAGTATCATTAAAACTGCTTGACTGAATATGCAGAGGGAAAGATTGTTATTCGTTCATAAACAAACAAGAAGTCTTTGACAATAAACAATCACTAACAAACAATTGATATTGTACCCTGTCTACCATAGTCGTATACTGACATCTGTAAGTTCTTGTTAATAAAACAAGGTTGATTTTGCCTCTTCTTTATAATTTACTTGTTGATGCATTTTCACTTGACAAAGAAACACATGTAATCCTTGTTAATATATAACGACCTAAAATTGTAAGATTAAGCTTTGCCGGATTTCTATGACACTACAAGACTTTCCTATACAATAATTCATTTGATTATGGTTTTTGATTATGTGTCAATGTGTAATTAAAATGATTTTATGAAGTTCACATGATTATAATATAATAATGATATGGTGTTTATAAACATTTTGTTATCAAGACTCACCAATCGACATGAGATGTGTAATCAGAAATCCATTATAAATCATCAATCAATAAAATACAATTAAATGTTAACAGTACAATTGATAACAATGGAATATGAGTGGATCTATGGACGTATTTCAGGATTTTTCCTTTCTGAATGGTAAATTGATATTGAATAAGTAAGGCCATTTAAGAACTATGATATTGTGACCTGTTTGCTTTCATCAGACCTCACTAGTGATGATTTTGTACCCAAAGGGATTGATGTGTAAACAAGTCCGATCTTGTGTGAAACTTCTAAATAGTCTCAAGGGTTTAAGTTACATATAAAAGTGTATTGCTCCATATTGTCTTGTTATGTGATATGATTTATAAATAATGGTGGGACCCTGTATGTCTTGATGTGCATAAACACGTTATACATTCCTCGTTTCCAGCCGAGGTTCTAAAAACAACTATGGCTGACTAGAAAAAAGACAATGTTGTTTTTAGGAAATACATATTAAAAATATATAATAGTGCAAAAAGTTTAATGTGTTACGATTTAGTTCTTTCATTCAATGGAATAAGGTCATTGTCAGTTTTCATTGCAGAAATTCAACATCATAGTAGCCTGAGGCATGAACCTCGCAAACCATTTGTGATATTTCTCTTGTAGATCAGTTATATGTCCGAAGGTCATAAAATGGAAATACTCTGGACGCTAATTCGTAACCTCATTCAACTAAGAAAATGAATGTTTTTCAGAGTTATTTTTATCCATCCACATAAGAATTTACATCCATGACATTAATCAATGTTTTCATTGTAGTGTTAAGTATGTTGTCGATTATTTTTAAAGTATGCGGTCAATGCTGTCAAGCTTTAGCAGAGATGTATATTTATTTAAGATGAATGTTGTTTCAACTAAATCATTCCCCTTAGGAGCGGAATATCTTCCTTTACTCTCCTATTCATGTGCATCACACCTCCTTAACACCAAATTAGCTCCCGAAAAGCGAACTCTATGATTCAGGCTTATCAAACAGAATAGTAACCCCAGAGTTATCTGAAAGATTAACCTACTGACACACCACAATCAGTCCTTAGATCAATAAAGCCGGTCTTCTGCCATTAGAACAATCTACAAAGGAAAAAAGTCATATCAGGTACCTTCTTAAAAAATCGTGTTTTAAGGTAATACTTATGCTATGACGTTAGGGTAATATGATTATTTAAAGAAACATATCAATGAAATAATAACCATGAATAAATACATCTATGAATAATTATCAACTTTTGTAACCGCCAGATGACGTTTCTTATGATGGCAGAATGTTGAGCAACCCTAGGCATATATGTAGTTTTTGATGGCCTTTACCGTACATATATTAATAGTCTTGTTGTTCCATTACATTATTTTTTATTCCTGAATATAATGACTGATTTAGAATCACCTTTTCTAAATAAAATATTTTAACATCAAGTATCCCAGTGATGGGTTCAGGTTTGAAAAAAGGTATTATTTTGAGAGTTTTACCCAACTTCCGTTCCAGTTGCTATGGTTTCCTTTGATAAAGGTGTAATAAGGCTAAGTAAACGTTTCTTCACAATACTCGCTAAACTACCAGATTCCTCACGTTTCTTTCTAAGGATCATGTGGAGTTTTCGTATTTCTATTGCCATCAGTAGTCTTTACTTCTAGAAATTGATAGATTTTATATGGTGTGGGAGTTTAACACAGTGTGCAAAAACTATTGCTTTAACATGACCATTTGAAAACAATGAGACTTGAATGATTAGGACTATTGGCCTGGACCTATGCATCTGAGTTTAATACCATATGTCGTCTATAAACAGTTCAAAGACATATAATTCAGTCCCAAAGTTTAAAAATCTCATATGTTATCAAAAGTGCTTAAGCTAAATGGATTTTCGTTGAGAAATGTAAATGCACCTAAATCAACTATCCTACAAAGTCAGGAAAGTGCTATAACCCAGCACAGTTGATATGATCAGTTGGAACTACACAGCTGTTTATACTGCGTTTCATGAGTCGTTTTCTCTAGCAATATAAAATATTATAACAACAATGAATAGTGTTAAGTGATTTCTGTACAAGTAGAATTCAGTAAATTACAAACATTTAAACAGAAACAGTTTTACAGTAGAGAAATAAATTACTATGCTACTTGAAATGCTAATATTAACAAATAATGCCAACAGTTTAAAACAGTCAGATCAGGTATTTGAAGAATTGCATAGAGTTTTGTATATTTTGTGCACAAATTATACTTATTGTATAAGAGAACAAACCTTGTCCCTATTAACTTGTCATATAATAACTCACTCCCCTCAAGTAGCTCAAGCTTGATGAGATTTGAATTCAGTAAAACCGTATGTTCTTACAGCAAAGAAACGAAACTGACAGATACAAATCAGTTACAAGTTAAACTATCTGAACATTTTGTAATCCATTCGTTCAACCCATATGATCAAAGGATTGGGATTTGTGGTATGTAGGTTGATATAAAACTCAGATATATATTTGCTAACAGCTGCTGATTGTACTACTTTTACAAAGTTGTCAATGATAAGGCTCGAATGATTCTCTGATCGATAATCCTTATTGAGTGCCAGTATGTCAACATAAGATATGATGATGTTATGTCAGGTCTGTCTGATTGGTCTTAATGACAATGTTCTGAATTTAGTTGATGATGGTTAAAGAGATACACCTAATGTCAAAACTAGTAAAAAGGGCATGAGATTAGTATCTAGAAATCAATATAACAAATTACTGATTTATTGTACAATCGGAGGCAATGGATTGCCTGTGGATCTATAAACCTATTTCATAGCTAAGTCTAAAGTGTTGTTGTTACTGTTTTTCCTCATTGTTTTTAATTTATAAAGCATTTGAAGAAATTGGATAGAGTGGCCTGTCAGCGTTCATCCCTTGATGAGGACTCTTCAGTGAAAACTGGATTCCAAATAGGATTGACGTTAACACAAGAGAATCATGTGTCAATACGGATATAGAGGCTTTGTTGAATCTGTCAAAATAGTTTTAGAGACAAATGATAATGTATCCCGCATTATCTGTATAAGTTACGTTTTGTGATGCAAGGAAATTTGACTGACATATCTAAGCCTATAATATAATGTGGTTGGCTCGAACCATGGCACAATGCTTGCATTGCAACTAAAATATACAAATTTAGGTCAATATGTTTCTTACTGGATTATGTTTAAAGCATTTGTACTTTAGATTGAGAAAAAGTGTTAACAGGTCAAATTTGCTTTTTCTTTTTTAAGGCAAAAAGAAATTAGAACGCCCCTCAGAGATATTTCAATTTTATAAGTTTTATTGGAGGAAATACTTAACATAATTGCAAAACTCCTTAGGACTGGCTAAAATCCACAAAATATTCACTTCACTGGTGATCATGACTACTAGAGAAATCAACCTATTTATAACATTCTGCCAAGAAGTGAGCACGAATTAGTAAAGTTACTTAACATTTGCACTATATTTATTCATTTATTATCCATGAAAAGATCAAATCTTTCTTTTGGCGCAAACATGGGAGATTGTCGAGTCAATACTCTAGACACATTGGCTTAATCTTATTCCATTAAGGAAATGAAAGTTTCTCAGAAGTTATTTACAACTCTAAATCCAGGCACCTAAGAGTTACTTCCATGACATTACTCGAAAAGATAAAAAGAAGTTTATCTGTCAATAACATAATTGTTTACAACCGATAGATCCGTGATCCATTTCAGCTGTTTTAATTGGCTCGTTGATAAATTATGTTCTTTTATACGTTCTAATTAGTGACACAAGTAACTGACTATGTGTAAGTTGTTTTATAAAGAGTCTTCATTGATTCAATTGTGTTCGTAAGTTTTTGAAGAGATATTTGAATACTATAACTAGAAGAAAATGTTGGTTTCTAAAATAACTAAGTTTAAGTAATTGAATTAAAAAACCTATTGTTTAGTTATGTAAATAATTGAAAGCAACTGTATTTATGAATTATCATGAATCTAAGCTGAATCAAAATAGTAAATTAAAGTTTGGAATCACCATAGTTCTAAAATGACCTGAAAAACAATGAAACACTCTCTTATACTTTTCTGTTAAACAGATTCTTCGTCGTGTTATGGCTTTACTTTATATTGCTATCTTGAAATAATAAATTTAAATACTTTTAAAATATTCATCAAAGCAACTTAAAACATGTGCCTTTGAACTTCAAATTAATTGCTCTACATATTTGTGTGTAAATAGAAAACTAATGCTCTTCAAAAATATTACTTTGAGAAGAACATTCATTTGTCATTCAAGAATAACGAAGAATGTTTAGTTATTTTGAGGCACTTGATGGTTCAGTAGATACATGTGCAGAAATGTCTTGGTAAAAACCCTTGCTCCATATTTTCAAGTAATAGGTTTTCATAAAAATCCTTAATTTTCTTAATTGCAATTATATCTGCAAAGTCTAAAGCTAAATGAGAAAAATAAAATCGTTTTGATCACCACAAACAAATCAATTCCTACAAAGAATATCTTCTTGGATGAAATCGTGTTTACTGATAATGCGAGGACGCTGCTTGCATACTAATTTTAGAATATGTTCAATGATATCTGCATCTTGTTCAACCAACTAGGCAAAAACAAATCAAAAGTATTCAAAGTTGTCAATGTCATGTGATGAAGTAAATTTGTCAAGCGATGAAACGGTTTAATGTATGTTATCCTCCTTAAAAATATTACCTGTAATCTTGTGTTCAGAGGGTTGCGTTTGTAACATAATTTAAGCAGAGTTAACAGCCGAAATGATATAAACATGTTGAAAATGGCTCCCCTTCTTAAAATAATGATGACTTCAAAGTAGTTATAGATCTGAGGATAATGATGTAACTCAATCATTGAAGATTTAATCTGTTTTGTCGCCGAAACATACCAGGGAGTGATTGCAATAACATTGTTATTCATACTTAAACGTTCCGATTTTCGTTATATGGAAGTGATTTATAAGTGAGGCATAAGAAAAATAATGGCAATTAATTTCAATGCACAAAGCTTGATTGTCTTACAAAGCATTTGGTCGTTATTAACAATTTGGAATAACAGTTGTGCAATAAAGCTGACTTATTATTATTTAATTGTTATATTTATTAATGATGTCAATGAGATATCATCTTCAACAGTTAGATTCAGAATATCTTATACATGTAATAAAGATGGCTTCAACGAAACAGTTGTCAAAATGATTCTCTGCATGTATTTGGGTAAAAGTGGTCACAGTTCCCTGAATGAAACAGTTCTTCCTTTCCTAAATGACTTCACTTCACTTCAGGTTTCTTAACAATTCATGTAGCAATACATGCTTGTAATGACTAATAGAAACTGCCTGTGAAAGTGAAGCTGCAAATAACCATTACAAATTGCCCAGGCCAGTACATAATACCTTGATACATGTGACTTTATTGACTACCATTTTGAAATTAATATGACTAGAAATTTATGGTTCTCCTCTTCGTTCTAAGTATAAATGTCAGCTTGAGTGATGATGATGAAGTAGACAGACTGCAACTGAACACTTGCTATTAACACTCGATGTATTCTTAAGGTTCCATTTCAAGGATCATGTAGTGTAAATCACATTTCAACAGAGCCTAGGGTTTCTACTAGTACTTCTTGTAAGTGATTGATGGTGTGGGGGTGATTGCACTCAACTTGCAGAAAACTATGTCAGAGCTTGAACGAAGACCTTTTGAAATAAGAAACTGACGGATGGAGACAGATGACCATATCTAAGCCTTTCAAAGACACAAGATAAAGTTCCATTAGCATCCAAACGTATACAAAATTGAAATTTCTTTTGCTTAACTTATGCTTAAAAATTTATTTATTTTATAAAAAGTCTTTGTTTGCAATATTTTAAAAATAGACACTACTTTTAGCCTCATTACATCTACAATGCATAATATGCTACCTTATTGAACTTATACTAAGGAAGGTACATTAACATTGTGTATGTTCACAGTTAAAATTTTGTATTTACTCAACAAACATCAGCTAGCTTGCTGACATATTGGAATGCAATCCCAAAAGAAATGCTGTCACTGTTAAAAGCATTGATGTGAAGAAGAAGGCAGGGGTAAAAGTTCAAATTACAGAATATCACATAGTTCAGGTTAAAGAGCGAATCAATTGTGTCAGGTGATTTTATTGTTTTGGGATAACTCCCCTGGTAATGAATAACAACATACTAGGGCTTTTTCAGAAATGTGATACAAAATGTCTATAGTTTTTTTCGACCATGGCTGCAAATGATAAATACTAATTTAGTGTGACTTAAATTAAAATATTTATGTTTTCTTGTGACATTGCCTAAGAATTAATAATAATAATAATAACTAGGACTGGCGCAGCAGTACTTAGGTCTTTAAGACTTCCTGTTTGACCTTCACACAGTGTTTGACCTTCACATGACTTTTTGTCAGAGGTAAACAGTAACTAATAAATTACCAAAATAACAAAATTTCACTTGATATTCAGTGTTAAAGGCTTTTCAGAACAACTTCAACATGGTTGCCAACGTCAGCTATGACATCATCTACAGAAAATGTTATATCTAGAAGCATAACAAAATTTGGTTGAAATATCTGTAGGCGTTTTGTAGACAAATAGTAAGTCTATATCGTAAAAATGTATATAACTGCTACATCCTTATTTACAGAGCCAACAAATATATAGTAACACAATGTCAATATTACAAACATGACATGTGATAATACAGAACCAAATTTATCAAAACAAACCAATTTGAATCTTATAAACTCATGTTCAAAAGAAACGATACCATACAAATCCCAAAATAACTCAATCCACTACAGATTAATAAGACTAAAACATAGTAATATCATTTCTTCAGCAGTCAACTTACGTCTATGCAAAATTTGGAAACATTATCTTTTCATGTTTGCGAGAAACATGCATTTGAAAAAATCATCGATCTGGAATCTCCTTAACTAGGCGAGATAGCAGAGAGAAATTGGACACCTTGCTTGTTTTAAAACGTTCTAGTGCAGTGACGCGTCAACGAATTTATGTCAAATAAAGTGTATTATATCAACAACATTTTTTTCTGACATAAATTCAATACTTTATCAATTTTAAAGTGAAATGACAAAAGTTCTGTTCATAAAATTGTTTGAAATTTCGATTTATGCACTCCATGTACATTTGAAAAGACACAAAATCAAAAGTATCTTTTCCTGAAGAATGAAAATGTGCATACTTTTTTACAAGATATATGCCTGTTAGACACACTTAAATTCGACTCTGTCAGGTTATAGACTTTTGTTTCGGACGACTTTGAAAACTTGGTATCGTTTCTTTTGGACATGAGTTTACTTGTTTTCAATTTCAAAAACCAAAGCAAAACCTAGCATTGTGAGCCGGAGCGTGTCAATGCCCGTGTTTTGCGAGAAAAACATGCGTCTCGCTTTGCAATGTAACCCTACGGTCTCTCCAATCCATGAATGAACTCATTGACGACTACTTTAGGGAGAAGTGCATAAATAAAATCCTTATATTTTCAAATAGAGGAATCTTAGAATAGAAATACTAAAGAGCGGTTCAGATGTTGGAAGAGACGTGCATGAAAAATAATGAAATATTCTTTCTGAGATGTAATCATTGGGTTATTGGTTTGAAGCACACTAGAAAAGGGATGCACTGAGCCTCTCAAATTCATTAAAATAAACAAACCCTAATAAGCAATATTGTTAAAAACTAAGCAGTTATATCTCAAGGTGACTGCACTGTCTTGATATTCCAGTGTACAATTGGGGGAAACATGACACAGGCGCATAGCTTTTAAACAATGAAAGGGGCGCTCTTTCACACGCGTAATGATACACAAAACTTCCTTATAAGGAAAGCCATATAAGGGATTTATAGTAAGAAGCGTAGTAAAAACTGTTCTTCCTGTAGCGTTCTTACTATAAAAGCTATGAACACGCTGACAGGCTCATTGGAAAGAGAACTTTAAGGCAAAGGCAATGACGTTTTGCAATTTGATCTCAGTTTTAAAAGAAGTATTGTTGAATGCACACAAATTATTGTTATTAAAATGGATCAAATCTATCAGTGTAAAGTTTCTATATTTTCCCCCTCAAATTAACCGACGGCACTCACCGTGCGGCATTCCTATCATCAGAACCACAAGAGACACTTCAAAATTGTTTTCACCATCGTGTAGAGGAGAGAATGGTCTTTATTTTGATGTATTATTTGCTAATAAGCATGAAACAGTAACGAAACGGTGAGCGATGCGACATCTGTCGCAAATATCATGTTTTCAATCAAATTACCGTAAGCCTCAAGAGCTCATGAACCATTGGATATATTTTCGGTCTGTTTTCGCCATCGTGTAGAGGAAAGAATTGTCTTTATTTACATGTATAATTTGTGTATGTGCAAACAAGAATTGAGAAGCTGCATGTGGTGCGCGGAAATTTGGTCGAATGATCTGTAACCATTTTGGGGATACAGACATTTGAAGTCTGAAATGTTAATATCCTTTGTCAACACTTGTCTAAGGGAGATAATTTAACCCATATAAACATAAAAAAAGACAGATAAGACAACTCCCAACTCAGGTTCGAATCTCGAAGTTGACGTTATGACAAAAAGTAAAATACAAAACCTTAAATTTGCACTCGTTTATTGTTTTTATATGTTAAGAGGAACTTAAATTATAAATTGGAATTCATCATGGCAGCAAACGTGAATCATCTCGGGTTTTACAGTCGTGTTGCTGCCTGATGATAGATAAAACATTGCCTATTGTTTTATTGCCAATGAAAAATTCAATCATTCATATGTCATAGTCATTCAAAACGAAAGTAGGACTGACCACATTTAAATGCTCCGAATTTCAATGTTAATGTTTAATCTAATTTTTATGAGATTTATAAAAGATTGTATGTTTTTTTTGCTTTCTAATGATATATAGAACAATTATTTATCATGTGTCGTTGGTTAATAAGGATATTTCAAACATACCCACACAAACACCCGTTTTCCAAAATGCAAACTTTGACCCTTCCTTGTAACCGGAAGTGACTGTTCGCGAGCGATTTTATTCTTTTATCTTGAAGACCTTGCTCATGTCTAACTCTCATGCAAAAATCATTAATTTCTATTGTCTGGTTTTTGAGTTAGCTGCCCTTGAAGTTGGCGACTTTCAGATTTTGGTCAACTTTGACAGTCACAGCACAAAAAGTATTAAGGTTAGGTCTTTGAAAAAAATTAGGAATTCAAGAGAACAATACCTCAGCTATACTCAGTATGAATTTCAGCTCACTGGTGTTAGTATCTTCAGAGGAGAAGATTCTCAAAGGCGGGATGGGTCGGAAATCGTCAAAAATGCACTAAAAGCAAGATGGCGGCCAAACCACGTGACCTACAAATTTGCCATGATTTCGTTTTTTACATGATTCTTCATTGCGCATCTTTAAAAAAAAATCTCTAAGTGCATTTTGAATAAAAGTATCAATGTTAAATTTTAGATTTTTGATTCGAACTGGACCTTTTATGAATAAACCGATTTGGCCCAAAAGCTTCGCATGTCTATTCCACAATGAGGGCTATCAGCATGCCAGCATCAGTTTCATCTTATTTGGAGCAGCCGTTTGGGCTGTAGCTCGTTCACAAAAAAGTACAAATAATAACTAGGACTGCCGCGGCAGTACTTAGGTCTTCAAGATTCCTGTTTGACCTTCACATACTGTTTGACCTTCACATGCACGTTTGACCTTCACATGCATGTTTGTTAAAGAGGGTTCAAACATACCCAGCAAAATAGCACTTTTCCATATGCAAAGTTTGACCCTTTCTCGTGACCGGAAGTGACTGTTCGCGAGCGATTTTATTCTTTTATCGTAAAGACCTTGCCAATGTCTACCTCTCATACAAAAATCATTCAATTCTATTGTCTGGTTTTTGAGCTATGTGCCCTTGAAGTTCGCGATTTTTCGATTTTGGTCAACTTTGATGGGTCACAGCACAAAAAGTATCAAGTTTAGGTCTTTGAAAATTAGGAATTGAAGAAAACAATACCTCAGCTACATTCAGTATGAATTTCAAAACTATGGTGTTAGTATCTTCAGAGGAGAAGATTCTCAAAGGCTGGTGGGGTCGGAAATGGTAGAAAATGCCGTAAAAGCAAGATGGCGGCCAAACCACGTGACCTACAAATTTGTCCTGATTTACTTTTTTTCATTATTTTTGATTGCGCTTGTTTTAAAAAAAAATTCAAGTCTCTAAGTGCATTTTGAAAGAAAAATCAATGTTAAATTTTCGATTTTGGAATCGAACTGGACCTTTAATGTACGAGTCGATTTTGCCTAAAAGCTTATTATGTCTATTCCTTAGTAGGATCTATCAGCACGCCAAGTTTGGACGAATTTGGAGCAGCCGTTTGGGCTGCAGCTCGTTCACAAAAAAAGTACAAATAATAATAAAAAAAAAAAAAAAAAACTTGAAGAAATCGGATAAAAACAATAGGTCTTCACGACTTTGTCTTGAAGACCTAATAAGAAAAAGGAAAAGAACTTGAAGAAAACGGATAAAAACAATAGGTCTTCCAGACTTTGTCTTGAAGACCTAACTAGGATTGACGCGTCAATACTTAATAAGGTCTTCAAGATTCCTGTTTGACCTTCACACAGTATTTGACCTTCACACAGTGTTTGACCTTCACACAGTGTTTGGCTTTTACATGCATTTTTGTCAAGGAGTTAAACAGAAAGTTAAATTTCATCAAAATGACCAAAGATCACATGATATTCAGAGGTTTAAAATCCAAAATCATAATGTATAAAAAAATAGATATTGTATGCCATTTAACTGTAATGAGAGCAAAAGATGTTCTATCTAAGCAAAAAAATAACAAGTTCGATCTGCAAAAGTTTGTTGGCTGAAGCAGGTTTTGAACCCTAAAAGTTAGCACTTTGGATTCAAAGGCCAAGGGGTTTAACCACTATGCCACGGAGGTGGCTGTGTTTGGAATGGATTTTTAGCACTAAGACTTTAGGTTCATGAAGGCAAAACAAGAAATCTCGCATCCAAGAAGGATTTCACTGGCGGAGTCGTGTTGAGGGTGCTTCTGAGCGTTTTGAGCTTTTTGATGTGTTGTTTGAGGTCAGAGCGTGCTTTTGACCATTTCGAGCTCTTTGATGCGTTGTTTTAGGTGGAAACTACGATGTCTAGCGAGGCTAGCGCTATTCTTAGTACACAGAACGTTGTATCTACGTCCTCCGGTGTCCCCTGGCGAAATGCAAGGAATTAGTGACCAAAATCGAATGTACACGTCTTGACTGCGTGTTTGCATCAAATGCTTGCAAACACAAAGTGTGGAACATGCGGCCGGGAGGAAATGCATATTTCAAAGTTCCACGAGGGCGATAGGCATTTTGGAAAAAGGAGTTAGTTGAGGACGTCACACCCTTGCGAGTGGAATCTGCCAAGCACTGAGGCAGGAATCAGGACGCCCCATATCTTATGACCAAAAGCCCAAGAGCCCAAGGCCCGTAACAATGCCCCTCACTATGCCCTTTTCACTAAGGGAAGGTACATTTGCTTGTACCTACGCACCGACCCGTGCCTTTGGTCTTGAAACTAAATCTTGACCACAAAGGCTTTCAAAGTTTATTGGCTCCACTTGCACAATTTATTGTCAGTCCAAAACAACCTTAAAGGACATTTAACATTTTAATGTAAACTTTCCCAGGTTCTATCTCATTTTAGCTGCCCTAGGATATAATAAACACTGCTTAATGCTCTGTTGTTGATGATTAACGCATTTTGCAACAGTTATCAAATGCATTTAAAACGCATGCAGGGTTGACAATTTTCAAAGATCAGTAACTCAATGTAAATAAAAAATCAGAATTTTCGGTTCAATTTTTTAAAAATCTATAGACTTTTGGCTTTCATATGATATATAGAACAATGTGTTATCTTACGTCGTTGATTCGCTACGATGTCTTAAACATACCCACTGAAACACCACATTTCCAAAATGCAAACTTTGACATCTGCTCCTGACCGGAAATGACTGTTCGCGAGCGCTTTTATTCTGTTATCTTGACGACCTTGCTAATGTCTAACTCTCATAAAAAAATAATTAAATTCAATGATCTGGTTTTTGAGTTATCTGCCCTTGAAGTTGGCGACTTTCAGATTTTGGTCAACTTTGAAGGGTCACAGCACAAAAAGTATTAAGTTTGGGTCTATAAAATATATATAGAAAAAGATAATTGTTATAAAATATAGCAGTCATAGATTGAGGTAATTTTGATTGATGAAAATTGACTGGTTTATAAATGACTTTCAGACAAAGGAAATGATTGTTAATGTCTGAACATTGACACATGACAATGATTATTTTTAGGAATTACATATTGAAAAGATATAATAGTGCAAAATATTAAATTTTTTATAAACAAAATTATTCAATGGAACAAGGGAATTGTCAGTTCTATCATGTTTATTGCAGTAATTCAACATCATAGTAGACTGAGGCATGAACCGCGCAAACCACCCCTTGTAGATCTGTTATATGGCCGAACTGAGCAATATGTAAGCATGAGTGAAGACGGTAAGCATTATAACAATTCAATGCATTTATAGATAAAGTACCAGCAAGTGATGGCCAGTAACATTTTGGTTTTTATGAAGGTCATAAAATGGGAAATACTCCCGACGCAAATTCTTGACCTCATTCAACTAAGAAAATGAATGTTTTTTGGAGATGTTTTTATCCAGTTACATAAGAATTTACATCTATGACATTGATCAATGTTTTCATTGCGGTGTTAAGTTTGCTGTCGATTATTTTTAAAGTATGGGTCAATGTGATATTTTACGTTTATTCTATTGTATATAATTAATATATGATTAAGTTGAATCAACAAACTTTGTAGATGATATTTTGTTAGTGAGGAACAAAACAATGCCAACAATTAGGTTTAGGTGAATGAATTTAAAGTCACATGTGATGCAATACAGCAAATAGGACAACTTTAACAGAAACAAATTGTGGCATCAACATTGTATTTTTGAACCTATGTTGTCGACCTTTATTGACGACTTGTAATTATATTGAATCATACCGTTAATATATTTTGTAAAAAGTATGAAATGGATTACTAGTAATTTTTATTCTATAGAAACTTTTTTTTATTGTATTGACCCAGAAGATATATGCACACTACAAATACATGCTTAATTTTATTTTTACTTAGTTACATAATATAAACTCTTCATTCAATAATGCCAAACGTTATAGATTAAGAAATATTGATGGATGAAAATAGGGAACCTGTTTTGAAAATGAGTTTCAGAAAATGGAAAACATTGACAAGAGTTCATAAACTCAGACCATTGTTTAACCTAATTTTATATATTTTATTTAGTATTTATAATTAAACAAAAGATGTTATATAAGTTTCAAATTGAAGATGTTTCACAGTTAAAAATGACTTTCTTGATACGTTTCTATGTCTTCATTATCGAACGGTTATATTACATGGTATGCATAGTGCACAATTTGAAATGAATAGTGCTAATAGTGATCTGTTACTGGAATTAGGTGGCATGCCAGAACCTTTATGTTCTTTATATTCTTTACTTAACTATTACTGAAGCACCACAATCAAAACAAACACTATATCAAATATGTATATTGAAATAAATCGAAACGTCATGATTTGTATGTATGTGTATGTATAAAGAAATTGTTCACTGGCTTCACTGTAACATAATACAAACAATATGTAGTTTACGCTAATTAGGATATCCTTCAGGTTAATATTCAGCGAGATTATTACGAAACCATGATACCAATTCTTTTGTTACATAAACCCAGCCAATCGAACGTTGAAACTTTTATTAGGACAATGAAAATATAGATACGTTATTGTAACGTTAATGTACTCCAGGAATTATCAAAATACATTTAGAGATCAGAGAGGGGTGATATACATGATATATTAATGATCAATGCTAGTTACTTCTAATTTGTTGCATACGTGTTAAGTAAGTATGGGATTTGAGGAATCTTGATTTCGCGATCTGTCTCTGTTCATCATGATCCATCGGTGATATTTTCTTACCCAAAGGGATTGGCGTCGTGACCAGGGATAAATATGTCAATACAGATATATACAACCTTACTTGATAACTTTAATTTGCTAAGTACTCAGGGATAGTGTAGATCGTCCCTTGGTAGACGGTTTTCACAATGTGTTCTTATATTTTATAAGGAGTTTTGTATGTTAAGTAAACATAATTAATCATGACGTGGGAAATAGCCATTAAGGTACTTGATATTTAAGGTTGTATAGCACTGCACTAAACATGTCATGTAAGTCAGTGTTGTGATAGGAAAATAAATAGAGAATGTTACTTAGAGTATATTGATAAATGATTGTATATGATATTGCTTGTTTGACTTTGTAACTCAATTGTCATACATGTAGGTGTAACCCATATATTATGACGAAAGGGGAAATGTCTCCCAATTTATCTGTAAAGAGCCTGTAGCACGTTTAATTTTAATTTAATATTTTAAATTTTTCACTGATAATTGAATGTTTATGCTAAATGTATTTTTTTGATAGTTTCAAAAATCTCAATACACAAACCAATCATCAATAGTCAGAGAATAAATTATAAAGAAAAACATAAAGTCATTTGGCGGCCATTTTTGTGTGAACATCTGTAATTCATTGTTTGAACGTAGCATTTAATATTTGATTTATTATTCATTCTTTTAGTTTAAAAATATTGTCATTTGGAACCGTTATTTTCATTTTCCTGACGTCACCTTATATGCTCCCAAAAACCTTTAATCAGTAGTTTCACAGCATTGATATTCATTATAGAAACTAAGTACCGCACAGTCCTAACGCTAGATAATTGCACCATCAATATATTCCTACATTTAATTCCTGAATCCGAGGTCAAGTTAACCACTCCTTTCTTGATGCAGGCGATTTTTTAGCAAAACAGTATATGACCTTAAAATTTGATACACTGTAGGCACCATTTTCAACTAAGAACATTATTTCTATTCCCATTTTTAATTCTACCACCCGTCATCGTGGCATAAATCAATTTGAAACGTCAAGCATATGGTGATAAGTACAACAAATTTCATTCCATAAAAAAGTTTATATCAATTTAATTTGAACCTGTGTCACACACATTATTAACACAATGCATGAGCATTTACTGCACTGGATGAGATATACTGAAAATTAAGGACGACACTAAATGCCAATACTGGATGCCTCTTACTAACATTAACACTAATTACCATGTGGTAAGCAAACTCTTAAGTAGATATTTTATCGATTTTACCATTAGGAGACAGTAAGGCTATAGTTACGGTAAATGAAATATATCTCTTAAAGTAAAATAGAGCAGATACTCCGATAGAAAATGATTACACTATGTTCTATTCAAAAGGAGACATTAGTTATAAGTAATATTTGCTTTCAAAAATTGTTTGTGAAACTTGAGTAATTTATGTTATGACAATACAAATATTTGTTTTATTTCTTTTCTAACAGAAACATAATGATGTGATGGTCTAGAAAACATCGATTCTGTCATCTTGTGTTGAGGACACAATTATCGCTGTTATTGTGACATACACTTAATATCGCAAATTTTAGAATTATTTTTTCATTCTACCTTTCATTGTTTTTCATAGAGCAAATTATAAGATATTTTGCCGGACAACTTCTGTAATATAAAACTGAAAGATATCATTTAAGGCCTAAATACATGTAAGTACATTACCCTTACCCCAGTCAACGTGTTATCTCGTTTTCTGAGAACTTTCGTACTTCAAAGTAACAAATGGTGTAAGAAGGAAACCGAAGTAATTGAAATGTTGGTTTATTTTACATCAAAAGACACGAGGGTGATATTCTATTTATCATCCAAAGTCACTCTTTTTCACATCTCAGAGAAAAAATTGACATCTCTGAACACAACTATACTAGATTTTCAAGACAGTGAGACATCGTTGACAATGACAGGATATTGTGCAAAATGTACTGCCAAAATGATATCTCTTAGGCGCCATCGCTTGATCTCTCAGAAGCCATGATGGTTAATTATTAACAGGAGTATTACAGATACTAAAAAACCAAAATACTGATAGCTAAAGTTTGGAACCCGCACGCGTCGTTTTCAGTAGCTCTGGTGATGTTTTCGACGTAACCATTTTAGTGACATCGTTAATTATAACTTGTAACGTGGTAATAAATGCTCCACCTATTAGTAAACATTAGTCTTATTTCAATGTCACCAGCATACTTACAGAAACATTCCTTTTAATTCGCATGGGTTATAAAACAAATGCTCTTATCTAGAACAAATGTAGACTCTTCTTCATATAAAGTTGTTTTTGATTGACTCTGTTAACATGTATCAGCGTCTTGAATATGAACTATTATTACTCTTTTAATATAACATTTAAAGTGAAATCATATTCCACAGTTTAATGTGCCAAATATTTTGTATTACCCACATGGTGACGTAATGCATATTTTGCTACAACTCTGTTCATTGGTCATTTGATTTGGATACAGCACATGTGATTGGCGCGGCTTCCCTTTGAAAATATCAACAGTAATATAAGGTTGATGCCTTTGGGCATCAACCAATAAGGACAAATCCGTTGGTTCCGGCACTTTCCCCTGGCGGGAAAAAATGCACTACATTCCATTTGAATTTATTTATCAACTGACAACGCTTCTCGCATGAAAAGCGTGGTTCATATTACAATGTTTTTTTTATTGCAATCATTCATGATCTACATCTGTGCAGAGAGAATCGTAAAACTCCGGAGTTTATTCTCAAGGGCACATATGAATTTTTAGCTGAGTATTTCGCCAAACTCTCTCCAATTCATTTGATTGTGTCACATCTCATAACCATCGCTTCTGGAAACTAATCAGACTGAACTAATTCCCCCGGAATGATCTGAAATAATAACTAATTCCCCGGGAATTATCTGAAAGAATAAACTGTTGTCATATTACGATCAATCGTCAGAATCCGATGGACCTTAAACAATTTGGTCAAGGCAATAGGAAGATAAATATCATCGTTTGCAATTGATGTGTCCGGACCTCAAGGCAAAGTAAAACCTTACAATTATTTTGCAAAGCCCGATGTCCAAATTGAGAACAAACTCTCTTCGGGGAATTTAAAATGGTTATCAGTAATGTGACAATAGTTATATACTTGTATAACCCCTCATACAATGTAGTTGATTCCCATTGGCGGTACAGTGCGACATTGCCCAATTGGGCTCCAGTTGCTATTTCTATTTGTATTTAGAGTCAATGTGCTCATTTAATAATTCCTTATTTCTTAAGAAGTATATTTAAGACCATTTACGTAAGACATGTTTTGGCTGTTAATCTTTTCAGAATATCACATATTTAAGATTGCATGGTTAGATATAATCATATACTCGCAAAACCTGCTACTCTTTAGTAAAACTCAATTATTATCAGACAGGCTACCACATTTCTTTCATTCAGAAGTCATGTTGCTTTGATTTAAATTATATATATATAGAAACGAGGTTCACTGTTTATTTCAGTATATATTCTACACATTGATTAAACACTTAAGCTGGAACCTTTCGATGCATCGTATCAAGGTATCAAGGGGCAGCAAGTTTTAGGGGGAATATAAGGTGATGTCAAGAACAAAGAAAATAAAAGGTTCAAACTGAAGGACAATGTCTTTAAACTAAGTGAGGAGTATTGGATTTAATATATAATGTTAAGTTCAGCCATGCGATTCCTTTTTCCTACACAAAAAGATATTCACAGAAAAATGGCCGCCAATGTACATGTACGTTTAGTGAATCTTTATAATTTTCTTCTCTGACTATGCATGATTGGGTGGTGTACATGTCATGAGATTTGTGACACTTAGCATTAACGTACAATTATCAGTAGAAAAATTATGAATTTAATGAAAATATGAATTTATAAAAAACTTGCTTATGCCCCATAAATGAGGGAATCACAATCTATATCCAATCTTAGGATAAGTCATTGTCTAATCAAGCTTGTTTGATCAATTCATTTTAAACGTTTGAAAAGTTTAGATCTTCAATATTAAAGATTGTTACCATTGTAGAATGTAAAAGGCTTCTAAAATACCCATCAAAGCCACTTCAGAAATGTGCCTGTGGGTTTAAATTAATTGCTCTGCATTTGTGTGATTATGTCAGAAATATAATGTGAACAACTAGGTTTCCTTGAGTGTCTTATTTAGTGGTATTGTCAGTTAACAATTACGAATTGATTTCTCAAGTATTTTTTTATTTTGATTATGATCAAACCCAATACGTTAAAGCAGTGTTTAACTAACATACCTAGTTCACAAGTTTAAATAATGTAATGTTTTTATGAGAGCAATGTCCCCGTTTACATAAAAGCAAACTTGGATTACCAATCATTTCCAATAAGCTTAATAATCAAAAGCTTGATGTGTGATAATTTGATGTAAACATGTTAAACTACAGACGTGTCTTTGGCTATTGATTTGTCAATCGATTGATCTCTTCATTGATTATTTTCCAATAAGACTTGAAAATGGGTTGTCATTGTGATCACATAGAGTCAAAACCTTGTGATGAACACTTGTAACATACCTCTTACTCCCTACACAAGAGCTTCTGTATTAACGGAGGCTCACATTTCAAACAACAATTGTAAACAGCTCCTGGACTGAAATCAAAGGTGCTCGTCACTGTCAGAGTTGACGTCTAGAACGGATTCATTTTGAACACTAATGACATTTTGTCACGGAAAGGTTGACAAGAGAGGCAGTTCAATCTTCAATCAATAGTTCGTTTAAGGGTTTTCAGTACAGCATATATGTGAGGTGTTATGTAGTATCCTTATCAACAAACGTTCCTTTGATATTCAGTTACAACATATTTTACCCAAAACGTACGGTCGAAAGTCTGTGAAAATAATTTTAAGCTGAACATTCTCGAGTGTTTTACGTTTGTCTCATTATACAACCTTGTATTTTATTTAGTGTGCATTCTTACAATGGTCTTATTTGAAGTAATCATATGACGGTATTTGACAAGTCATACAGTGATCTCCCAATCATATATCATTTCTTCTATGATTTTATTCATTATTGTGTCATCGTTACCTCGAATATAAATAAAAACATAACTTTTGTTATTGTTTAGTGAACACCAGATCATACATAACATTGTAAAAAGCTTATTTAAAGGTTTGCAATCGTACCTCTAATGTAATTGCCGCGAATTGTTTCAATAAGAAAATCGAAATCAAATATAAATACAGGTTTGATTACTGTTAATCTATCGCGCTAAAACTCAAGAAGTTTAATATCAGAGACAAATTAATACGCAAGAATGACACAGGGCTGTTTATGCAGCGATTAAATGTTGTTAAGGATGATGTAAATGAAAACCGTCAAAGGGTCTCTGTGAATAATTCACTCATTTTGGACCCTATTGAACATAATGTACAATGATTTTTTATTCTCTCTTATTCTTCCCATTTCACTAGAGGTATAAAGGTTAGCCAAAATTTCACTTGACATTGTATGGTAACGTGGTCTTTCTTGATCGAAACTGATGTCTGTATTAATAAAGCCGACTCTTTGTTTCTGCCTATCAGATCTGTTATTTGCATATCAGTTATATGTTAAAAGATGTTTGATAACCTTTCTTGATTCGCGTATATTTTAGTGATCAATATATTATTTTTTTTAAAGTTATTATTCATTGGTATTTGATGCTGATATCGGGGGTGAAATAATGTATAATTATTTGCTATTTACGAAAATTTACCATGAGATTAAATGTTATTTGACTGGAAAGTCCAGAAGGATCGCTTATATAGTATAAAGAATAGTATCAAGTGAACATAGAGTATAACAAATCAGATATAGTGAATCATTATGACACTCATTGGTATAAAATAAAAGTGTCCTTATCAGGTTTTAAGATTTGGTGCAAATAACTCCTG
This sequence comes from Steromphala cineraria, assembly GCA_916613615.1. NCBI lineage: Eukaryota > Metazoa > Mollusca > Gastropoda > Trochida > Trochidae > Steromphala > Steromphala cineraria. The sequence goes on from OU744721.1 coordinate 35,393,517, forward strand.
AAGTCAGATAGACGTGCACTTATACAGTAATATATTTGTTAACCTTTGTCTCAATGTCCGGACTTTAAAACTTGCATATTAAAACTTAATAAACATATAAATATAAAGAAAATATGTCGGGACACACCGGGAGCAACGAGCCTATGGTAGAAAGGAACGCATTGACTATATGATCTTCCGCCACGAAGTGGTAGGGGGATTAAGATGCAAGCTACGTCCGTCCGTGCGCTCGTCCGCGTGTCCATCCAACCGAGTTAAAGGGGGCAACTTTTCTCATAAACTGTTATAAATAACATAACCGAATTTGATGTTAATATTAAGCCTATGAATACCTTGTGACTGTGATGGTGGTTAGTATGCTGTAAGTATGACGACTGTATATTGACATAATCTAAATTTTAATTATGACCTTAATTAAATGAAGAATAATCATACATCGACAAATAATCATGTTCCTTATTAAGATAAAAAGATGCGTGTGGCTAATGCGTCTTTCTCTCCCCCCCCCCCCCCCCCCCCCCCCCCCCCAGTGGTAGATTAAGTTATAATGTTGATCGAGCCTCTATTCTAATTTGACTAAATCCGTTGTTTCCCTAGTGGCATAAATTTGCACCCAATCCGTATGAATATTATTTTAGAAAATGACAACACATATCGCATTGAATTGGTGGTTCATATCACAATGAATTTGCCTTGATTCAGTCGCCAAATGATGGTTATAGAAAGGCGTTGCTGATTGCAAAACTTTTATTGCCTCCAATCAGGCATATCCCATTCTGCCCCGCAAACGGCTAATTGGAACAGAGGCTCGATCAACATCAAATGAAATGATGGGGAGGCAACGATCAAGTGTCTGATCTAGTGGAAGTTGTCCATAATGGATATTAATTTACTTTATTACAAAATGAAACCGTTGTAATTATATCTTATTACAACCGGAAACGTGTTGCAGTCGTTGCTACCACATGCCCTGTCATATAACTGCTGCCTTGGAAACTAACCACTTCATTTTAAGGATCATAACCTCAAAAGACACAACAAACAAGTTAAAAATATGACCTTTTATTTCAAAATAGGGGAAATGGCAATCAATTACGTTGAAGCTACCCTGTTAAATATTCAAAAGGGCATGGCAAAGCCCTGAATGTAGAACGAAATAGTTTATATGCGAAGATATTACACATATACGATATCTATGTTGTTGAAAGGTGTGAGAGACAGGGTTAGTTTACAAGTTAAAGGCTAAATCACAATACTGTAAACAAACCACACTCATACTTGTTCCGTAAAAAAACTGAAAATTTACAACATTAATCAAATGAAAATAAGGAAAAACAACTGACCTTTTCACATTTTATAATCACATGTTAGAAATACAGCTGGTATTATGAACATTGAATAAATGCATATATCACAATATCTCCACAATAGTGTGAATAATATTGTTTTATCTGTTTAAACTTGACCACATGTAAGTAAGGTTCCATGGATAGGAAGCTTTTGATTTTCATGATTGCAATTGTCTTAAGATCTCTCTTGTTTGAACATAAGTGGCTTTACTATAACAATGAGACGCAAGATATGACAAACTAACTCAACTCTAACAGCTGCATGCCGAAAGATAGTTCACTAACTCGTACATGTATATCTCATTTCAAACATAATGAATCTTTACCTTCAGCTGAATTGCCGATGTCGATGTATAGAAATAACTTTCTTAAACTGCGGTTAAGTAGTCTCACATGAAAAATAACGACGATACAGTGTTCACAATTTCGGTTTCCTTAAAGGGGCAGTAGCACGTTTTTTGATAATTTTATATTTTAAAATTTTCACTGATGAAGTTAATACTAATTGCATTATGTTGACAGTGTAAAAAATCTCATTACATAAGACAATCATCCATAGTGAGAGGACAAAGTATGAAGATTCACATAAAATCCATTGGCGGCCATTTTTGTGTGAACACCTTTAATTCATTTTGTGTAAAAAAAGGAATCGCATAGCAAAACTTTACGTTATATATTTGAATTATTACTGCACCATTTAGTTGAAATGCATTGTCTTTCAATTGGAACCATTAACTTTCATTTTCCTGACATCACCTTATATTCCCCCTAAAAACGTGCTACTGCCCCTTTAAATGTCATTTAATATATACAGTGTATCGACCCTCTAAGAAAAGGTCACTACAGCTAAGTACATTTGACATGTTAAAGCCTTGTGATCACAGAGACTTCGTAAAGCCAAATTAGAATTACTTCAATGACCTGTCAAAACTGGTATGGTAATGTGTAGAATATAATTCATAAAGTAAATATGGGAAATGGATTTTTTCCTCTGCGTTGATATTTTCACATTATCCCTTCGTTTCTCAATACTATGATGTCTAAAAGACAACACGGGTGTTTTTCACTTGGATACGCAAACGTTCGGTATGCAACAGTAAAGTTTTTCAGCAAAATTACCTAACATATTTTTTATATGAAAAACTTATTTCTAGTCAGGATATGCCAAAACCATTGACAAGTGTCAGAGAGACAAAGTATACGTCTCAAGCAACTTGATCTTCATTTCGACCCATTTCAACGAATAATAAGGTTCGTGCCATGTCTTCCAGTTGATTCCCCGACCATAAGTTGTACTGCCGTACACCCCATTGAAGTTGGAATCCATGCAATACTTGAACCACCAACCACTCACTCCGGCGCAGGCCCCGCTATCAAATGCGTCGTGGTCTCGGTCCGGGGTACTGAACATCTGATTGTTATGATACCATAGTGAATTACCTGAAACAAGGTAATGGATGGTAGTACATTGTACTTCTTTTAGCTTTCTATAAAATTAATTTCCTTTAAAACTATACCATAAATGAGGGTTGGTATTGTTGTTACAAATTTATCATAAAGGTTTATGCTAAATATATATTTAGTGTTCGACATAATATATTACTTTTTGACCAGATTATTATTATTGATGAAAGAACTGAAAACTTTCATGATGGCATTCTAGTGGGAATGACTCGAGTAAGGCAATTAGATCGCGTAACTGAACCGGGGAATGGTTGTTCTATAACTCATTCTAGACTCATTTTTTGAAAATACTGTTTGCGGTAGGTATTTTCAATTTCTTTTCATCAAATAATTTTATTATCATTAGAAAATTAAACTTTCTATAACGTCATTTAACTAAGCATTGCGTCATAACCCGTTTTCGTAAACAAGAATCCACAACGTTTCTACCATTTGTAAATATTGTTAATTATCTCTTTGTGATAAACTTGAAACAACGCACTTTGAACTTGAAACAATGAAAACGACCCATGTCAAATAGAAAGATAACATAAACCGAAAGAAACAATGTAAAATTTGCAAGATACATAGTTCAGTGACTAGCTAGGCATTTTATAAACGGTCTAGAGATGTCGGACTTTGATTACCTAAAATGATATCTATGATAAAACGTCTAATGGCACGTTGGGGGCAAAGTTTGGCAAGGAGTTACTTATATTTAAATGCGTCCTGAAATAAAACATGAAAGGATTTCAGTTGTATCTGCTTTCATTTTGTCTTGTGTATCAAATTATCCAAACATTATGTTACGTCCGATTCGTCCGATCTCAATAATGAGACATAATTGATAGTGGCGACTTGTGGCTAACGGCTTGATACTCAATACTTGGAATAACCTATACTTGTTTCAGCCAATGAGCCAAGGGGTCTTTTCGAACAAGCCCCATACTCTAGCGATGCCTAGTATTGATCAAATATAATCAAATCTTGTGTATTCAATACTTATTGGCCACAGGCCTATAAATTCAAAAACACGTCAGTGGCGAAGCCTGGAAATTGTTGTACAATCAATGATGTATGGAAGTTGCTTGCGAGTTAAGCAGCCTAAAATTACGCTCTTATTGGTTTATTTAATTGTTACTGCTATGGCCTCTCATCCAGTTGATGCCTCAGTTGCTATTTTCATTGGCTTGCCACTTACTTGATACATGACTTTGGTGATGTCAGGTTATGTGCAGGACCTACACAGATATACATATGCTAATGAAGCAGGGTAATGGCTTTAAAAAATGTCACATGTACTGTGTTTATAGATAAGCAATATACATTTTATTGACAAATCACTATAGACAAACCATTCACTATAGATTCGTCGTTACAGTGGATTGTTATTGATGAATAGCTGCGGATAACAAAAGCCCGTTTAAAAATTAATTTATCAATTCGACTTCAATCAAAATCTATAATTACAGTAGAATACGGATATAACGAACTCCAAGGCACCAAAGAATTTAGTTCGCTATATCCGGTGTTCGCTATACGCATATAACTTAATGATATTATATAGGGACGGGACTTGTAAATGTGTTCACTATATCCGATTGTTCGCTATATCCGAGTTCGTTATATCCGTTACAACAATAACAATAGCTCTGAAATATCCGTTTAAAATTAATTTTATTAATTCGACTTCAATTAAAATCTTTAATTAGTTCCACCTCGCTTCATGTCACTGGTTCTTCAACACACTATCCTTTTATCGAATATTTTTACAGCACAACTACTATTCCTTTTTCTTTTTGTCGTTGTCTGTCCTCATTAACCTGAAACAATAATCGATGTAAACAAAGCGAACCGTTTCAAAGAAAGCATCGAATTTCGGAAATTTCCATCCGGAACAAATGGAAAAGAATCTGTAAGAAATTTTCCCCGCCCTATCCCAAGAACATCGGAGGGTCGGACTAGTTTACTCTTCTTTAATATTCTGTTAGTTCAATTCTAGTATTAACATTGATTCATACAGTCCGAACCAACCGGTGTTTTGTCTTTCGTTTATTCACTAAGCTAGTGTCCACAATACACAACTATATTATCCATATGTAGAGAGGCCACGACATTAATTTCGATATGTCGCACAACAGTAAAATCGTTTGTTATTCCGAATTTTGTGTATTACTTACTCACATGTCATGATTGCTCACACTGTGCTTCAATTAATATTTACAACGACCTTGCTGCCTGCCAGTGAAACACAACTACACAATGCTTTGGTGTTATTCGGCAGCAGTATTGCACTATTTTAATATTGACTTATATTGTATGTATATGAAAGTCACTTATGGCCATTGAATTATTTACTCGTTTGTGGTTTGAAATGAAGATAAATTAAAATTTCAGATACCTCGGCTTCCTGTGAAACCCCCAACTTTGAGACGGTAGTTATTGGACTCATCCTGTACCAAGAATGTTGAGTACTCAGCGAATCCAGCTGCATCCTCTTGATCCAACATCTCAATCCGGAGCTTCATTGAAAGTGCAGAGGTCAGGCGGTGGATTTGTTCGTTTCCTTATTAAGTAAAATATTCTGAATTTACAGCTACAAAGAGTTGGTGTATCTGTTACAAATTCCTATATATTATCTCCAATTTCTTGATAAAATATTTATACATGTATTCAAAACTTATGGATCCATTTGTAAGCTGATCATATCTTTACAACGTACAACTGTATACAGATATGTGGCATGCCTGATGAATTCTGGAATTAGTTTTTACCATAGTTTTTTCGAAATGATGACATCATAAGATAAACAGGACATTTTGGACATCGGTGTTACATGTAAATACATATATTTCGTTCATCTAGTACCGTTTTTATCATATCTTAGTATGTGACGGTTTCCGACATCTTCTTTAAAAATTATAACTTTTGAAGGAATACTGATTGAATAAGCCGAACTTAAGAAACCTCCATATAACTTGATATTTATCCTCAGTTCAAATGTAATGTAAACGAAATGTTAAGCAGCTGCAGCAAAGACATTCTGAATTGGTAAGGCAATATGCTCCAGTCACAGGACGGGCTTACACATATTTTTAATATCTTAGTAACATGGTTGTGTCAATTACTTATATTAGAAGACCATTCAAAATGAGAAAAATCTTACCGAGCCAGAATTCATGAGAAAGATCTCCAAATCCATTCTTGTAAGTGGTCCAGTTTCTGGTGAAGTTCACGGAACCGTCAATACGTCTTTGGAATACCTTGATCAGAATGAGTTCAAGGTTAAAATATTGTTTATCACAATATGTGACGAAGTTTAAAAAACCTACATAAATTTACTATAGTGATCATTGATGATTGTAGCATGCGTGTGTATCTTTGTTTCAGGTCTAGACTCAAGGAGATGTGCATAGTCCATGAATGTAGTAATGTGAAGGGTCGACGTCACAGTAAATGAACATTCATATTTTAATTGGTAAATCAAGTCTGTATATTGCTAAGGCTTCTTGATATATTATATAGATACGTAACGTAGATTAATCAAACATGAGATTGTTACATGTATACTAAAAGTATAGTTTCGTACAATAAAAAGAAATTTACACCCATCCTCCAATCTCTCAACACACTTTCACTTGTACACTCTCTAAAAGGTGAAAAAGAAACAGTGGAATGTATACAACAACCCATAGACCTACTTGAAAGGGACAATTATTCTGTGTCTGATTCCGTGTCTTATCATAGCAGTAAGTGTATTATAGTAAACGTTTTGAAACGACACATTTACCCTCTCAATACATTCATAAAGACTGTGATAAAAATTATAGTAGAGTCAAACTATCTGTTTACCGTCCATCCACCTTCCGTGGTCATGTCACAGTAGACATGGAGAGGCCCCCTCCCATCGGGTGGATCAATGGTGTACACTCCATCTGGGGAAGCGGGGTTGCTTCTTAGAATTCCATCACAGTCAGACCCATCTGTGTTCGGGAAAGGTATTTCATTTCATTGTTTTAACTAGTAACACGATTGTGTTAGTTAAATGAATTAAACAAATATTTTTTTTTTCAAACGGAATCTAAGAATTTACCTTCAACAATAAAATTCTGAACAATTCTAAGTTTTATGAACACATACTTTGAATTCCAACAGAAAAATGATTTCATCATAATACATTCCTGTGAAACGGTTAGATTGTTATATCAAAATCTGTAAATTCATTTATTTAAAAAATAGGATGACAGATAGAAAATTGTTTACAGAAGTATTAACGCATCCATTTAACAGATTTTGGATTTTGTTGTGTATTATTTGAAAATAACAAAACTTAAAATCCGAGTGACTAACACGAAATTTTAACATAGAAATTGGAAAATAATTTCATACATGGCAAAACAACATCATGTTAATAATGACTCCTACCGATACGATATCTGTAGTACACCCAACCTTCTCCAACAACATCAGACGTTGGGTAGAAGTGGTCATTGACGCCGAGTACAACACATTTATCAATCCCAGAGTTGTAGAAGAAGGAGACACAATCATTGCCTTGAGCACATTCCCTTGCACAAGCAGGAGCTGACTTCACATCAAATGGTAGTGACAAGTTAGCCAAGTCAGTTGGTAAGATGTTCGACAGGGGCCTATTCTTTATTGCTCTTTCGAACACTTGCCGATTTTGAATGGAACAGTTTATGAAAGCGAAATAGAATATTATGACAATGATTAAAACGACGTATGTTGTACTACCCATTCTTTCCTCTTCTCGGATAAGATCCAAAACAAATGGTAATGAACATGACTTGTGATCTTGATTAGGAAAGGGTTTCAGATGAACCACATCAAATATTTATGGAAAGCTTTGTGACGGTGTATTGAATAAACCTGTCGGTAAATCTTAACCAACCATATTCAGGAAAAAGTATGTTGGATAGATATTGTTGCTATGTTTTATTGAGTTAAACTTTTTAACTTTCCTTCTCGCTGATGTATTATACGACAACAGAACTTGTCCAATAGTTATGAATTGTATATGTACATGTATGTACTAATTGAATAATGCTTGAACTGAAAGACAAAGTTTAGTGATCATAATTCACTTTAATAGATTTTCAATGATATTTGTCCTGATATATGTGTGAGAGTATAAGTTGTAACTTCTTAATTCCTTATGTGGTTCAATCAATTAAGCCGAACGATTTACCTTTCAGCTTATGACAAGCAATCGAGTCGTCTATGTTTCACACCTTTTGGAGAATTGGAACGAAAATTATCTTTTCTTTTGAAGTAACTCATATTTCTGAATAGTTTATCATAATCTACATGTATACAACTCATTGGAAAAATGAAATCTACCGAGATGATTCTTTCTCAATGTAACTTTAATTTTTTAATATATACTCTCTAAAGTAAAAATAGCAAGATGGTGAAACCCCATAAAGGCATGTCACATACCAAGTGTTTTTGAGCAATCTTACAATTTCTTAGTTTTGCTCTGGAAACGAAATTATTAGCTACGTTGTTTATGGAAATCGGTAATTCGCTATCCACCAAAGCTTAAACTTTCAAAAGGCACATCTACATGTTTTTTTATCCATGCCAACACATGTGTTGATGTAGCTGCATGTATGTGTTTCAATTTCCAATTCCATATTATGTTTGCACGGAAAAAAATCCCTAAACTGGTATTACACACACCTTTATTGATCAAATTGGTCGAGGTATGTCTCATGACATCTTGAGCAATGGACGTACGGACGCATGGACGAAACCCATTTAAATATTTTTAACCAGCTTTAAAGGGGCAGTAGCACGTTTTTAGGGGGAATATAAGGTGATGTCAGGAACATGATAATTAATGGTTCCGATTGAAAGACAATGTATTTAAACTAAATAGAGCAGTAAAAATTTAAATATAAAACGTAAAGTTTAGCCATGCGATTCATTTTTCTTACACAAAATGAATTAAAGGTGTTTACACAGAATGGCCGCCAATGGATTTTATGTGAATCTCCATACTTTGTCCTCTGACTATGAATGATTGGCTTGTGTAATGAAATGTTTGACACTGTCAAAATAATACATTTAGCATTAACTTACAATTATCAGTGAAAATTTTGAAATATAAAATTATCAAAAAACGTGCTACTGCCCCTTAAAGGTGATCTAATGAGACAAATAGAGTGGACGGTTAACTAATTATAAGCTACAATAGTTTGAATTATCCGAAGTTTGAATTTCATATTTATCATTAAACTTCAGCGTACCCAACCATCCGACCAACCGCTGTTAAAATGTACTCATGAACTTGTTAGTTTACAGGAAAATTTATTTTGTTTGTAGTTCGTTGAGGATATATCTTATTCATCACACCGTGTAAGCACCAACCATAACATTTTAATAATTCTTACAATGTAGGATTTATCTTCAATGTCCTCCAATGGGATGGGCTTCTCAATGTTCAAATTCAGATAATATCAATGTAGGTCACAACAGAATAATGTGTAGTTACTTATTATACTAATCATTTAAATATTACACATAACTTGAGAGTTGAGGAATTGAGTGTCGGTCTTCTTTTCATGATGAATCTCATCACACCAAAGTCGAGGAATCCATTTAGTAAATATGTGTGACGTGATGTAAACGATTTATCTATATATAATTGCAAAGCATCACTTAAACGAAGCCAAATCGAGGTTATGGGAAAATCAATAGAAAGAAATGCCATTAACTGTCACCATTGTTCGCCTGTTGGTATAAAAGAGATCATTATCACAGTCTAGACCTATCCTGGATCCATAATTACTTACTTCTATGATACTTTGAAGTGATATCCCCTCATAAATGTAAAGAATGCCAACAACGTCTCCCGTCAACTGACTTAAACTGACAGGGTGGTTTCCCCAAAAGGACAAGAAAGGTCTCAAAAATTAATTTATGTTTGATCCAATTTTTCACGTTTGTTTGTATTTTTAGAAAAAATATTTATAACTTTTACATGTTTCAAGATTGTGCAACTACGGACAAGATTGTATAGGTTTTCAACGAAACGACATTCAGAGGACAGTTTGGGTTTTCAAATAATTTTGATGTGATCATTTGTTTGTCATTTCAGGATCTTCGGTTGTTTTTATTTCAAGTTTCCCCTAAAACATGATAACTCAAATATTTGACTATGATTGATTTTTTCCAAGATAATGTCATAACATACATACAATTTCAAATATTTTTGTGTATGATTTCTAATATCAAAATATACTAATTAATATTTCAAAACAAAATAGTATATATCATTATAAACATCATACTGACGAATCGATTAATTTTTAATAATTAATACTATTTCTATAGCTTGTGATTCACAACCCTTTATGCATGATGAAATGGGAATGATTTCTCTTGAAACTTATGTCTGAGAGCCCTTGCATTGACCTGAACAGCAGATATTCCTAAATGGATACCCAAGTGTAAATCTATGCGAGACTTTCAAAGGTTCTTTCGTTGTCAAGTTGTAAAATTGTTATCTGAAACATCGAAACTTCTCTTAACATTTACTTGGAAAGTATTTCAATAGTTACTCCATCAAATTGTTTCTGAGGTGAGTGACCCTTCCTTAAAATAGTGTGCAACTACCAACAGTGTAAACAATTTATGGAAAGTATAAAACTCCGTACTTGAGTAAACAGCAACATTTCATTTGTAAACCGATTTTTCCTTCGAAGTAGTTCATTCTTTCGATCGGCACTGACCATAATGTTAAATTGGTTAACGAAGTACATTCAGTACACAAATGATAATGGCAATAATCATTCCTGAAAGTTTCATGAAAACAGTGCAGCAGCATTGGGAAAGGTCACGTTTTCTGTGGTAGCTGATCTCATGTTAGGAAAATGCGTCATGGCTACCGGATAAACCTGTTCGCAATAATTCTTTTTTTTCAAGACCATAGTCATGGCTAACTCTCATGCAAAAATCATTACGTTCGTCTGTCAATTTTTCAAGTTATCGGCCCTTGAAAATTGATTATTTCAAATGTCAAAGTTTGAAAGGTTGCAACGCAAAACGTATTTTGAATTTGACAAACTTGTTACGGACCAGGGCCTCGGCTACAAAATGTGTAAGTTTTAGCTCTCTAGTACAAATGTTTTAAAAGAAACGACCCTTTAAAGGTTCATGGAGTCAGAAATAAAAAAAAACAATAAAAACATAATGGCACGAATTTGTCATGTACTACTTTTTGCAGTATTTGTTTCTGCGCATCTATTATAATTTTTTGGTCTCTAAGTCCAATTTGAAATAAATCCCATGTAAACTTTGAGATTTAGACCCAAAAGATTAACGTCGCGATTGCAGGGTCAAGACTACAGGTCTGCAAAGTTTGGTTGTGTTTGCTTCAGGCGTTTTGGCTGAACCCTGGTCCAAAATGTCTTTAAAGAAAATAATAAAACAACAAAAACAATAAGGATGCAACGTTTTGGCTGAATCCTTAAGTATATGGATATACTTCTTTACTGCAAAGAGATGCAACGTTCGGTGTAAATACCAACAAGCATTTGCAAACGTCCCTCTTAGTTGCAAAGTGAGGATTAAGCCCTGTTATTTCTGTGTATCAAAGTACACCAAAGTTGCATTTGGCATTAGATTATTGTGACGATTGAATACAAACACATTAAGTTTAGTGCGTGAAGTCTGGCCTAGAAACTAGACGGGTAATGATATCATTTGTCACGGCTCTGCAGACATTTCAGTAATTACATTTGGAGTGTGTCGTTGACCTTTATACTGTGACGGGTTGACACTTCAATAAAAACATAATAGAAGATTGTGAGTGAGTCAGTTGGAGGTTAACGTCTTGTAAGGAACACACGATTGTCGGGCAAGTGTAAACATGATTCAAGTCAACGATAAACAATATTTTGCAATCATGTGCAATTGGGAATCTGTTATTTTATTTATATTGTTAAAATTATAATAGAAAAAGTTGCATGATCGACTACCATTGATATGAAATAACTTGTAATTATATATAAACGCATGTAGATTACTTTTTTGTGTAAAAAAATATACTAACAAACAAAAGGCATTTGGTCATCGCTTAACTAAATGACTGATGGAGGCAATGCGGTTGCAGGATGAGTTTATATCTTAAATATTAAATAACTTACATCTTTGATATCATCGATGATCTTTAAAGGTTGAAATTAAGGCTTAACAAACTTTGTTCCCAAAGCATTGTCTGTGTACATCTCACACTTTGCCTTAAGTGATAACGTACATGTACTGTCACGACAACTCTGTGTCGTTATTCTTTTACCATTTGTGAATCTTCAGCAGAGTCAGATATTTTATTCCACTACTTTTTGTATTACAGCACACCATGACAAATCATTCAAGTCAACAAGCACAATTCTATATCACTGACAAGATTCATAGCACAGTACAGTTGATTAGCAGTCGTCATTTAAACAAATTATTACAACTGGACTAGAAGTTTACAAATCTGATATATTTACAATTTGCTAGCTCTCTCTGGTTATGCGCACTGGAAAAGATACTTTTAAGGTAGAATAATTTTGAAAAAGAAGATTTAAAGTTGTCACTGACTACCATCTACAGCTAAAGATACAAAGTAAATTAGAAAATATATAGGGTGAATGATGAAAGATTGATTTAGGTATGAAGATTACCTTTTTTATTATAAGAGAGAATAAATGAGAGTACGATTTTGATCGAATATGAAAAGGATAAATTTCGAAAGCTGGCAAATTTGATAAAGAACTAATTTTTCGCATTAACTGTATTAAAAGTTTAAAACAAGGCACCAACAAATATCTGTTCTGAAAGCAGTGACTGTGTAAGCCTCACGCTATACCCTAGGGTATATCCAGATGTCATTGTTGGCAGTCACAGTGGTTTATCCTTTTATAACTCAGGACACTTAAACTCCCAGTAGACTTAAAGTACGCTAACAACCAGGTCTAGATAAAAGCATTCTTTTAGAGAATTAGACATACTCTTGACAAGACAGTACATGGTCACAATCGATGATGAATACTTTGTATTTCCTTGGCTTTTGTAAGTAAAGTTATTTTTCGTATTTGAAATGAAAAAATAAGGAATATGATTTTATGTTGTTGATTATTGAATCGCAAGTTTTATCTTGCATATATTTCTTCTATACCCTTGAGAAATATTCCTAGAGAGAGAAAAAAGGTGAACTCATGATCTTCTGTAATGTCAACGTGTGATATTTTCAACAGTCCACTGGGTTTTAAAGGCACCAAATTTCCTAAAGTTTGTTGTCAACATTGTCTATCTTAGTTTGAATATCCCGTTGGTAAAGTTGATTTTGCACGTCAATCATATAACCATTGAAGCACTGACAGTAGACGGATAGGGTATAGTTTTGAAATTCATATTTTCTTTAATTTTGATTATATTCCAAATAGATTGCCTCAGATAATAATCAGCATAATTAAATTGACTGTGCTTATGATCAAATATGACTTAGACTTAAATTGTTGAAGAATTAATATGGATGTTGTTGAGTAAAATATTATAAGTAGACTATATAAAAAGTTTTTGAAAAGACGTGATCACTGATCACATCAATGACCTGCCAAAACTGTTATGCAATTTACGGTCCTTTGAAAGCAAAATGATACATGATTGTATCACGGAGTGACTCTTAAGGTTGTTGTGGATTCCTCCGTTATAATTTTAATCAATTCTCCAGGTGAGATATTCAATGACTGATAGTGTACAATATCGTGAATGTTCAGTTGATGACAGTGAATCAAGTAACAAAAATAGAATCGGCTGTATGTGAAGTATTGATTAAAAATAATATTTTACATATAATTCTGTCGACATAGGATCCTTTGCAAAATATACAAAATAAAAAGGGAAATTAAAATAAAAGCATATACAAAGCATATGCATAATTTTCAAGGACAGGATCGAGACATGTAGCGAAGCGGACATAAACTTAACGATGTTGTCAAGTTCTATGTCATGTTGTATCTTACTAAAGCTGTATATGCGTGTATCTAAAAGAGAAAATTTTCAAATTTCCAGGAGCCATTTTGAGGAATATTGTCAAATTTTATTGAGTCACTTTAGTTGGCTTTTGGACAATATTTGAATTCTGGTATCCTGTACTATGTAACACTCGATAAAACAAACCAAATTAATTAAATGTTTGGGGTACAGTCTTTCTCAGTCGGTGATTGTACGAAACTGGGGTATTATTAAAACAAGAACATATTTTATTCTAGAGAACGATTAATTTATTTCCTCATAACATCTTTACCATTTTAGTAGGGTTAGTACAGGACTTGGTATCTTCATCTGATTATACTTGGGTCGGCGGTCGACAACATACATGTATAGGTAGAATGAATACTTTTCCCTTTGATATGAATAATGAGTCGTCGTGATTATCAGATATATTGATTGTGTTACCGCTGGAGATGACACGTTGATAAGCATCGTTAATAATGATTGGGTTTGTCAAGATTGTTCAATGGTAAATCCTGATTTCATATATCAGTTGGTACGAGGCGTAAACCTAGTGTTCTTCTTATTGCAGAATATACAGAGCATAAATGCAGATAATGACAACTTAACTGATATTGGATCTTCATTTCATAAAATTCGACGGGATCGTGCATAATTCAATGCCATCTGCAACTCACTTGTATAAGATTCAAGTGTTTCTAATCGAGTCTTATAATAGAACATCAAAGTGTTCTGTATTCATAAGTTCATTTGGCGTGAATCCAATACAACTCCTTGGATAGGAAATAATTGGGAAATATGTACACGTAAATATTTGCATCCTAGTAGAAATTGTGCTTTTGAACTAAATAATCAGAATAACCAAAATAAACTTCTTCATAAGAATTCAGTAGGAACCATCTTTCACATTTTACGAACGAATAGAATTTTCTCATGAATAGAATTTATCAAATTTAAATCAATATCAGAGAAAAATCCTGAATACAAAATACGAAGAATATGTTCGTATTCTACCGTTATTTGTTCGTTTCAGAAGGATAAAATAGTACTATTTTCTCCCTCAAACCAAGTAATTTGATAACACTAATGCAAGAGTCGTCTACGACAGACATCAATCAATGAATCTGACATCCTAAGGAATGTACTTTGTGACATTGGGTCCCAGTAGGAATCCATTCCCTGTTAACTCTAGTCTGGTCTGTAATGAGCTTAGAAGTGTGACTGACAGATTTTCAAGGTGCATAAGCTATATTGGATTCTTATCTGAAATATTTAATTTAGAGAAAAAAATTTTAAACATCAACTATTTAGTAGAATTAGTACCTTAAATAGCAAAAAGCAATGTTGTGAGATGCATAGTATCAATTTTGGTAATTTTTTCGATTTTCTGATGTATCCGATCTTTAGTTGAAAATGTAAAAACTGATAAATACACATGTATATATGTGTGTAATCATATATATAATGTCGATCAAACATGAACATGAACTCAACAGAAGATATTCCATTTTTTATGTATACCATTCAGAAACACAGACCCAGACACTTCTATTGAAGCATGAATTATAAGTAGTTGACCTAGACTGTTTCATTGTGCAATCTTGCAACATTTAAGATCAGACATCATTCAACGATAAAATAAAAAATACCATGTGTAAAGTAGTGTTTCAAATGCTTCCGTCCAGTTACATGTTCTTCATGATTTAATATTCAATAATCAGTATGTGTGATTTCTTGATAGACTTTGCAGTTTAATTAATATACCTGTGTGGAAATAATCATCCGTTTCCAACCACGAAATTGGAGCATTTGAAATAGATAAATGTTGATAATCTCAAAAATTTAACATTAAAAGTATCCTGTGTTTTGGGAACCTATATAATTGGTTTTGAGAATGATTTTCAGTATAATGAATGCAAGTTTTAGGAACTCAGTATCTAATAAGGTTTTTATTTTGAATAAGAAAATCAATTTACTTTTTAGAAATAAAAACCAGGAAAGAATATATGTCACTCAATATAACTCACTATGCACCATAGTTTTTGGATATTTAGAATAATGCAATTTAATCTGTTTATTTTCTATTTTTATTTTTTCATGTTACCCACTGACTCCTTTTATTCTACCGGGACTTCACGAGTGTTGGATTAGAATAGGATAAGACACCTGGTACGTCAAGAATCACATCACGTTTTACCCTCAGGTATAGCGTGAGTAGACAGTGCTTTCAGAACAGATTTGCGGTGATGCCCTGTTTTCATCTTTTAAATGTAGTTCATGGACGCAGATAGATTGCCTTTGAGATGAAGCATTGTGTATTCAAACAAAGTCATATTGATGGCTTACGTTTTTAACCGTTAGTTTTTAGAGCTTATATCTAGGAAAAGGGATTGACGAAGGTACGGACAAAACTTGCTGTTCAATTTTCGTTTGATACTGCATGTTTTGTCTTTATCAGTCTTGTTGTTCAATTCTCGTTTGATACTGCATGTTTTGTCTTTATCAGTCTTGTTGTACAATTCTCGTTTGATACTGCATGTTTTGTCTTTATCAGTCTTGTTGTACAATTCTCGTTTGATACTGGATATTTTGACTTTATCAGTCGTGTTGTTCCATTCTCGTTTGATACTGCATGTTTTGACTTTATCAGTCTTGTTGTACAATTCTCGTTTGATACTGCATGTTTTGTCTTTATCAGTCTTGTTGTACAATTCTCGTTTGATACTGCATGTTTTGACTTTATCAGTCTTGTTGTTCAATTCTCGTTTGATACTGCATGTTTTGACTTTATCAGTCTTGTTGTTCAATTCTCGTTTGATACTGCATGTTTTGACTTTATCAGTCTTGTTGTTCAATTCTCGTTTGATACTGCATGTTTTGTCTTTATCAGTCTTGTTGTACAATTCTCGTTTGATACTGCATGTTTTGTCTTTATCAGTGTTGTATTAAGCAAGTGCGTTAATCGTTACAAGCAAATGCCATCATCAATGATATCAACTATATTACGTTAACGTAGCTACCTATAAAACAAGACTTTTATGAAGTTTATCCGTAAATCATATGATTCAATGATACGTTTTTGCGTAATCAATCAATCACCTTATTATTATAATTATGAGTGACAGAAAGATGCAGTTAAAAGTATAATCTTTAATTATGATCATTCATGAACCTATCTTGCGTAATTGGGTAAAATATTGATGATTCGTTATTGCATTATCTAAAATATATAAAGATCGCATTGTCATTATAAAATCGTCAATTGCCTTAACATATTTTGTATTCTCGAAGATGCGAAGTTTAACATACAACTAAATTTATTTGAACTGAGTCCATTCAGATAAATTTGAGGAGGTGACTGTTTCTGATCTTAGTGGCTTCACAGTCCACAGGAACTTCAACAGCTGTCTCGTACATTTCAGATAAGGATAGCATTCAAGTAAATAACAGCGAGTCCCTTTAACCTTTGCCCTTAGCTGGATTGCTGTCGACTAATCGTGTAATTAAAAAGATAGATTGATCTCAATATCAATGCGATGTGATTAGATTCACAGTTATCGAAACCATTATTGTATGCAACTATAATGTCTTTAATATTACTTCTGAAGGTAAACTTTCATAATCATGATGTCTTGCCCAAAGAATGTTTTTCTTTTAAAAGCAATGAACTGTACTGCAAACCCAATTAATGTTTATCGAAATCTTTTAGTTTGTATGGTTTAATTATTTAAACATTAGGTAAGTACACTTGTAGAACTATAACGTCTTGAGAAAACTCATTTTGGAACCTTTTCACTATAGTTAATTTATTTAAAGGGGCAGTATCAGGTGATGTCAGAAAAATGAAAATTAATGGTTCCAATAGAAAGACAATGTATTCGAACTATATGAAGGAGCACTAGATAAAATATAGTATGTAAAGATTAGCCATGCGAGTCTCTTTTCTTACAAAAACATGAATTAAATGTGTTCACAAAAATGGCCGCCAATTGACTGTATGTGAAACTTAATAATTTGTATTTTGACTCGGGATGATTGGTTTGTGTAATGAGATTGTTGACACTATCAAAGTAATGCATTTAGCATTTAAGTACAATTACCAGTAAAAACATGTAGATATAAAATTTAAAAAAAACGTGCTACTGCCCCTTTAATAACAGTGATTATGTATCGTTACACCGTTGTTTATGAGTAATCTAACATCGTCATTGTTTTTTTTAGAAGGACAGCCTGCTATGGCATTCAATAAGTCACAAAATGCTGTATGACGAATAAGGCTCATTTATGATTTTAACATCGAAAATCTTACAATTCTATAAAGAGTTATGTTTTATCAAAATAAAGTTTGGAAAAAATATTTTTTAATAAAACGTTTTTCTAAATAAAATCAAAAACCATTTAGAGATATTCTTCGATTGATGATTTATATATGTATTTGTAAGTTTAAGAGTATGAAATCAATAATTTGTAATGTTTGTATTTAAAAGTCATACATTATTATGATTATCCTTATTATTATGAACCTACTGAGGTGTAAACCTTCTTTTGTACATTAGTTTTCTTCATAACTGACCTGTTGACAACCATTTTTCTCATTTAAATAAGCTATTTAAAAGAAAGAATTCTTAACTAATATCAGAATATTTCATAACATATTCGATGGATTAATAAGAAAGTTTTCTACTTGTCACTGTATTTTTGTACATTGTCTAACATCAACAGTTAATCCATAATATCTTTGAAATAGCATGGTACATATAATTTCCTCGAAGTGATTCTATGTAAATACACAAAATGAAATCTGTCATTGTTAAGCTGTTGTGCGACTAGGTGTCCATTTTCGTTATACATAAAATTTTCCTCTGTCTATTAGGTGCTTATAACACATATCACTTGGGATTTAAGGTTGTGGATCATTTGGCAGTTTGACAATATCATCGCAAAGATAGGTATTGTCGTGGGAGAATAGAAGTTCAGATAAAGTAATACTTCGAGAAACATAAGACAATAATGTCCTGTTAGACAAATGTGCGTGGGTTATTTTCTTAAATATCCATACGTTAATAATGTCGTAACCACGCATTTATGTAATAACAGTCATTTAGTTTTCTAAACTTGTTGGTAGAAATTTAGTTATAAAACATACCATTAACACTTTTTTAAATCAGTGTGATTTAAAAAAACGTTGATGTCATATTACGATAGAAATATTACTCATGTTAGAATTTCGTGAATTTATAGAAACACTGACACTATCACACTGGTTCAGTTTGTTTGAGAGGCATTTTAGAAGTTGGAGTATAAAGAAGACAAGGAGTTTTATGGATGATCTACTTCTTTATTGTAGAATGTAGCGAAATTTCGGTATAGATTCTTTTGCCGTTTTTCAAGCATATGGGAAAATGGGAGTACAACAATTTATACACTTGGACTGCGACTGTGGCAACTACATTGGGGAAACATCTAGACCACTAAACATTCGCATTCAAGAACAAGACATCCAAATCAGCCATTTCGGAACACATCATGAAATAAAGACGTTGATCATCCATTAAACTCCTTGTCTTCATTTTTTAACATCTTTTCGGGCAGCACTCTTTGGGTTTCATGCATTAACGTCACTGTTCACTGCACTAATGGTTATTAATGTTTTTCTTTAAGTGACATATAACTTGATATATTCTTAATTAAAACCTCAAGTAGACAAATATGAAAATAGATAAAATTTATAAACTGGGTGAAATATTGTTGATTAGTTCTACGAGTTTTATATCACTTTACGTACTTTACAAGTCACTGATTTGACAGTTTGTGTTCAGGAGTTACAGAAACTGGCCGAACTTCTTCTTTTTTATCTTGATGTCAAAACCATGTCATAATGACAAATGTTGTTTCGGCTGAAGTTTGGGTGATATACAAGTTGTGAAAACTTCATCCTCAAATTAGTAATTGAATCAAATGTTGTAAGTGCAATACAAAGCTATGCGTCTCCAATCCCGAACGAAATGTCACATGCACTGAATATCAAGAATGTTTGAGTTTTATATATTGTATGTTATAAAGAAAAGTCATATGTTATTATGCTGCCACAACTTTAAGAACAATCATCAACATTCATTTCAAAAATAACATTCGGTAGGTATGCTAGACAGTTGAACTTTTCAATCAATTTATTTTTGGGAAATTACGAAAGTTACTTGATCTTTTGAGCTGCGGAAGAGCCACCGACAAATTTGTTTTGTTTTTTTGAAATTCAAATCTTTAACCTTTATCTATCTTGTCCATACTTTGGTCCTTATACTGTTGTAAACGTCAAGTAGCTTTACAAGGTATTGTTAGTTTTCGGATAAATGTAACGTTGCTTTGAACAGTCTTAATGTTATAAAGATATATGTTGCTCTTATGCCAAAAAACTACTTTTACGTTTTTAATTCGCAGATGGAAAAACAATCCTTTCCCTTGTCACATTACTTCTTACACTTATAAATCAAGACAAATTGGTTGAAATCGTAGACGTCTATCATTGATTCCTGTAATTCAATTTGATACTAAAAGAACAAATAATCTTATTATCGGAAATACCTCGAAGATGAAAACTTAGTGAATTGTGCAAAGAGTCTGGACAACTTTTGCGCACAATGGATTGCTGAAAGAGACACGATTGTTCCTGATCTGTGATCAAGTTTTCCATTCATTATAGCTGCTTAAAATAATCATTTTACAGATGTTGTAAGCCGGTTTCTTACGTGTAATGTTATTCATCTTGACTTGGCGTATTGTAAAAAAGTGAAGAAATGAATAGTTAATTTGATTTCGATTTTCTTAATTGTTCCGGTTCTGTTGTGTTATGTTGCCATTGTTTAATCCACAATGTTCAGCTGAAGAAGGCCATCCCAAAATCACACACATTCAAATGTCATTTTTCTCTTAATGTCGCTCGTTGTTTGGCATCTCTTTAAAATAATGTCTTTCCTTTCCCAAACCATGATTCCAAATAAATGGAAGTTTGACATCCATTTCTTATGTGTCGAAATCTATGAGTTTTCTGAGTAACTATTTGAGATTTATTTAAGCTGGGTTCGCTCGTCAAACAACCAGACTGATTGC
This sequence comes from Steromphala cineraria, assembly GCA_916613615.1. Classification (NCBI taxonomy): domain Eukaryota; kingdom Metazoa; phylum Mollusca; class Gastropoda; order Trochida; family Trochidae; genus Steromphala; species Steromphala cineraria. The sequence goes on from OU744721.1 coordinate 35,414,444, forward strand.
TTAAGAACACGTTCAGTGTAACTTTATTTGATTGTTGAAATAGACAAATACAGGCGCTTGAAAGATGGCCGTTAGTCAAGATTGTGAATTTATTCAATTGCCTTTGATAGATAAGTGTGGATGGACCTTATACTGTTTCCCTGAAGGCTTATCTCCATTCTATAAGACGCAAAGGTCTTACAGTGCAGCGATTATTGTTCTATTGCTTATTTAGTATATATGAATGTTTCAATATATTTATACCACTGTTATAAGATTTTAATTTCTTAATTTTCGTATTAATGCATGGTCATCTTGTTCCAAGTCCATGACTTGTCAGAATTGTAACATACATTTCGATAATAGGAAAATCGTATAATATTCATTCCAATAGACTTCACAAGGGCTTGTAAATTTTAAACTATTCAACTATTGATGAAAGTAATTGCCACACCAGTTATCATTTCTTATATGAATTTTATTAAATATGATCATATAAACTGTCAGCCCCGAAATATGTCTAACATATTGTTAAGACTTAGCCACATCCTGTCTCAGGGTACAAAGGTTACGCTAACTCCACTAATGTGTACCCTGGGCTCAGAAGGTAGATCCGCTCTCGCGGCCCGACTTGGAATAAAGCTTATCAAATCATTTTCTCCCCACCTTCTCGATAAAATTTCAACGACAAATAATTTGATTGGATATGAAAAGTTGGGCAGCGCGAGCCTAAGCCAACAAGTTAGCAAATAACTCCAAAGAAAAAACAATTTGTAATTTACTTTCATTGGCTACTGTTATCCAAGATTCAAGCGAAAACGGAAGTGTTGTATGTGCCTCAATCACCATTATATGATAAGCATGATACTGGACTGGTCTACTGCAGACATCAATCAATGAATGGTTGATCATGACGAGGTCACGTTATGTTTGCCGGAATCCTACCCTATGTGTAAACTGGTGTCTAGTCAAGTAATTAAATCAAAGTGAGACTGATGTCTATCGAAAAAGGTGACCAACACAGAAGAAGTAATGTTTAGAATTTATTGAATTATTTCAAATAAACCTTTCTAAAAAGTTAAAATAAAAAAGTAAATAGTAATAGTACCTCGACCCATCATACAAAAGTATATTACGAGTATTCCACACAAGACAAACGGATACAGACGCGTGTATTTGTATGCTTATACAAATTATCACAGCAATATTCATTCCTTTAAAATAATATTTATAATGAACACGTCGTTGTCTCCACACGAAAGAGAGACACACATAGTTTTCAAAGAAGGTCATTTATAAAGCGTAACAATTTATCACAATATATTAAGTTATTTAACATCTCCGTTTGAAAGAAAAAACAAAAAAACCAAAAAAAAAACCCGTCTTGAATTAATTGCTTAAAGATCAATACTGCAGTTAATTATAAAGTCTGAGTTTGTGATGTGGGATTAAAGAGATTAAACTCATTTAAGAGTTCTGTCGTTTATAAACGCGACGTGTGAAACAACATCTAACGAAAACGAAAAAGTATATATGATAAATAGTTTAAATAAAAAAGGAAACGTAATTGCTCAACGGATGGGATTGAACAAACACATATATGCAATAGGTCTGTCAACTTTTTTAGATAAGAAAACGAACTTTACCTATTCAATAGCGATTTTGTTACAATTGAACAAACTCTATACAAAAATATTACTCTCTGTGTTTTTGTCATGAGTAATGTATATTTATTGGGGGAGTAAATCTGAAGTAAAATATGAAAATATTTTGATTGAAATGGGGGCATGATGTTTTACCTGTACCTACCTTATATATTAATATGGTTCTAAGTAATGTATGGTTTAAAATTCAAAATGATTTGACAAGGTAACAACATTTTTTGCAATGATACCTGATAACATATCTCTTAAGTGAGATTAGTCATATGAAATAAGTATATAGCATTTCATATTACCAAATGGATATGGGCACATTATATACTCTAATTAAAACTAGAACAATTTGTTTAAATACAATATGATGTACCCGATCCCCTTTCCATCAATCCATTTCATCTGTGCGTTGTTTCTACGCTTTACCCGAGATTTTCCGAGCAAGACTATTAAAAGGTAATTCTATGTTCAATCATAAGAAATAACCAAAGTAGATACACGCACACCACTCTATCTATTGGTCTAACGAATACCAAATGTTACTGAAGATAATAATTATTTTGAGATAACAACGGATAGGGCTCCTGCCCATACAACAATACTAATCTTTTTTTCAATCCAACCAAGTAATTTGATTTCTTAAGATGTCTCCTGGAGACATCTATCAAATATCTGCTATTCTAACGGATGAACTGTGTGACAGAGCTCCCTGCAGGAATCTATCCGCGATGAGCTCCTGTCTTGTCAAGTTTGGATCAGTGAGAATGACATCTTTCAGACTCTGTTCAAACCCAGAAAGGGAAACGTCAAACAACTAAAATACGTTTTCTCTCATAAAATGGTACCAAAAGGCTATCTAAAATCTACGATTAAATATAATTGTTCATACAATGGATAGTGTTCTCGTAATAATAAATAAAACCAATGGATATTTCCGGTATCCGTTGGGGTCATATACGGATAGAGATGCAAATTTCAAAGGTCAAGGTCGGGACCTCTTTCTGTCACAAGCGTTAATATTTTGAACGCCTTTAGTAACGGGGAGACACAAAGCAATCTAATTGATATATTGACATTAAGTTAAGAAATAACAACAAAACTATATGGTGCTTTACCAATATGTATGACATAGCGGTGCAAAATCACTGCCATCGTGAGTTGAATGAACCTATCGAAGAATTTTACCCATTTTACCCATTTATCAATCTTCAGTGTTCTTTACTTTTGGCTTGTTTAATTTGAATTTGAAACTGCACATCTTCTCGTTTAGCTCTCCGTTAAACAATGGCGAGTATGACTACAACGTTTTAACATTCTGTCTTCATTTATTTAACGTTTAGGTGAAACTTCACTGATTGAAAAATCGTCTATGGTCTGCACTTCAAAAGTTTCGAAGATACGTATCCACTTGTAGCACAACCAAAGACAAAGAAAGATATCTGAAAGATGCTTTCGGGTCATATCAGTCATTAAAATGTTACAAGATAAAACTTCACACCTGGATATCAATGTTTTTAGTCTTAACTGGTTCATGTATATAATCAATATCATTTCATAAGAATGCTGTAGGTAATTGTGTATTTAAGTTTTTATAACAAAATTGATATCAGTGACATTGTGTTATCTACATTATTTCAATTAATCTGTATAGTATGTATACAGTGCATGTCAGCATGTCATCTTATTTTTCAAAAAGAGTTATAACGGTCTTCTCTTAAGTTATTTTCAAGAAAACCACCCTATCATTTTCACGTATAGCGCCCAAGTCTATATTGTTGAATAATCCTAATGTCATTGGTTTGCCTCTACACTACAGCTGTCTCGAACCTCTCGTATAAAGATTGCTTCAAAATTAACGCTAAGGCGACCATTTTTAATTTGACCTTAATTAAATTCACCTCGATGTTATCAAAAGGTTTTAATTAAGATTTTGTGGAATTATATTACATCTATGCTTCTTTCGAATCAATCATTGTATTCATGTATGTAATTTTTTAATATTCCTTTTAATGAACATGTTCTTTTCACTGTGCATGTATATGTATAAGCAAGAGTAAAATGTCATTATGTAAAGAATAGACTCCGAAAACTCGTCATTAGTTGTGCACGAGGTTTAGTCATAGGGCGTTAGCCCGAAGACTAACACTCGTGCACAACTAATGATGAGTTTTCGGAGTCTATTCTACTTAAACCTAAATTCTTAAACCGGTTTCAGTTTCGTATCACACACAGCATACGTATGTAAATCCACATGCCATTCATGCACACATCAAAATGCACGCAGTATACTAATGACGTCTCATTTTTCATTTGAATCACGTGCCCAGAAATCGATTGTTACGCGTGCTGGAAGAAATGCATGCATTGAGATATTGACGAGCATTGTGATAATCACGCTTTATATAAGTTGAACATGTACATGGGTCAATTCATTGTAAATTGTACTCTGGTCTGCAGATCTAGGGTAAGCATGTCTAGTGATAGCGATGACACTTTGTTCATCACACAAAGCAAATTCTCCAAAGTTGAGTCGTTTACAGCAGGCGATATTAATTCTGACTTTGAAAACATCTTAGATGCTGTACCTACGCCAGACTTTTCATTAACAGACAAAACTGTAAGTGACTTTTCATCAGATGACAACACTGTTGTAGACAGTGCTATAGTTGTGAAAGTTGAAGACAGAGAGAAAGTTATTATCACAAACTCAGACGAAGAACTAGTTCAGTATAGCCAAGGATTTGAAACAAAATGTATCTCTATTTCTGAAAATGTGGTTCAAAATGTAAACACTGAAGATATAAATTCTGGAAAAACCAATCATTCTCGATTTGGTAAACCTTTGTCAGAAGCTGAGCTGAACGCTCTTGAACGCAGTGGTAAGAATAAAAACACTGAAAAGAAAAGTCAGTGGGCTCTTAGATTGTTTGAGGTATGGTATTTTGAGAGACATGGGCGAAAGGCAGATGAGGGTACTCCACTATTGGCGCTTAATGATTTTGATCTCAATAGAATTATGATTTCGTTCATAACACAGATAAAAAATCTAAAAGGGGAGGAATACCTTGGGAACACCCTTCATGAAATTCTGGTGTCGCTACAATACAACATGCGCCAGAATGGTAGAGACATAAACTTCCATACCAATTTTGAATTTTCCGGCTTAAGAAGAAAATGAAAAAATAAGCAGAAGTTTGTATCGGGATAAGAAAACGAAAAGCTGACGTTTTATCATGTGAGCAGGAAGATATGCTATGGGAAAAGGGAATTCTGGGAGAAGATACACCACAGAAACTACTGGATACCATCTTCTATCTAAATGGCATATGTTTTTGTTTGAGAGGCGGGCAAGAACATCATTCTTTGAAGATGGGAGAAAGAGGAAACTTTTCATTCGTTATGAAAAATGGTCTAAAACACTTAAAGTACTCTGAAGGCGTAACGAAGACAAACAATGGAGGACTAAAACACAAATCTATAGAAATGAAGAGTATTGTTGTGGGACCAAACACTGAGAAACCCGAACGATGTCCTGTACGCCTTCATGAAAAGTATCTGTAACTGAGGTGAGTTATGGTTATTTATACATTTATGTTTTACTTGCTAAGATTATATGATATCGTCAAAGTAAGGTATGGTATTTAATGACTAAGATGAAATTTCATTACAAATTATCACAGTTCACTGCAAAACAACAGGTATAAAGAGGATACTTAACCCGTTCAATATTACATGATTTTGAAAAAGATAAAGCTTTAGTGTCAAACGAGCAAAAACGATTTCGAAACTGAAGCATTCTCAATTAAATAAGAATGGTATTACATCGAAAAAAGTTTATAGTATTGTGATGATTACTCATCTACATTATTCAAGTAAATAGCTGACAGTACCATGAAATTAACATTTCCGACGGTACTGAGACGTCACAACTGCGTACTAATGTGACGTCATACATGCAGTAGATTATGACAAGTTTAGATATCTTTAAATATCTTTTCAAATGCTTAATAATGTTTAAAATTTGGAATAGATAGAAAGTAGTTTTACATTTACTTTTTGCGTTTTACTTTAAATGACATATAATGTAAACTTTAAACGTGTTGGCTGGCAATGGTTACACGACATGATTTAAAACATGCAATTTTACAATTCCAATGTCCCATACGATTTGAATACTCTTTATCTTTGCAGGCCAACAACATGCGATGCTTTTTATCTGAGGCCACTCAGATATCCGAAAGGCGATGTATGGTACTGCAGCGTACCTATTGGGAGACAGACTTTGGCAGGTTTCGTAAAGCGAATGTGTTCAACAGCCGGCTTCCACGGATTTTTCACAAACCATTCTCTAAGAGCTACAGCAGCAACCCGACTCTATGAGAATGGCGTTGATGAACAGTTGATTGCTGAACGAACTGGTCACAGATCAACAGCAATTCGTGGGTAGGTCTCTAGTTTATTAGCATATTGCTAGCGTTTAGTCAATCTCGTTTGTCGTTCAGCATTATAATACTTGAGACAAAATTAAGTATGATTAATAATAATGTTTCGAATTTATATCAGCATTTAAAAATCAATAGTAGTTCGCCAAATTGAGAAGGTTTTATTCAGTTTCCGTACATTTAATTATCCTGTCATTTCTGACATGAAACCAATTGTATGAAGTATTAACGATTTGTTTATTCATACAGTTACAAGCGAACAAGTGATGAGTTGCTAAACATGGTGGACAACCTGGTGCAAAGAAAGAAAGGAATTGCAGCCTCGTCCACTGTTACTCGTCCAACTGCAGTATCACCGACTGACCACACGACCTCTGACCCCTCTCCTAACCCAAGAGGACCTAGATCGCAGACGAAGCCTTCAACCGCCACCCCACGAGATGATGTGAAGCCTATACAGTTCACGGTTGAACGTAATGGTGCCAATATCACTCTTACCATGTAAAAGAACCTGTTGAATTTTGGTAATAAAATGTTGAGCTTGCGCTTCTGTTTATTTATTCAATCCTTTTCAGTCCCATGAATATAACATGTCATCTAAGTGAAGAAGAGTATGTTGATGGTGGCAAATGACAAACGTTTTAAATGGTGTTATTTTAGCGAAAAATACTGGTTGTTACTGAAAATTACCATGTTAATGCTCATCGGCTAAGAATAGTGTTCAGGTAATATGCAGGTTAAGTAATATACTTTGATTTAAAACCGGTACAATGTACATACCTGTATGGCATTTTGGCACGTAGCAAAGCCAAATAGATTTTCTTGAAACTTTCTCTGTCACTTATATGTTCGGACTGAATAAACTGGACAATTGTATAATGTAATGGTGACATCTTAACTATGATCCAAACATATTTTCCCAGTCCACTCCGGTGCAGTTTTACTTGCAGCGTTATGTAATATGCCGGTAACACTGGTTATATCATGCCACCCAAGCTTCCGGTAATGAACAACATGCAGGTGACAGGTGAATGTTGTGCTGTAGGACAACTGAAGAAACTAATGACGAGTAACATATCTATTGACGCCCCACTTTAGACTAATGACGAGTTAATTAGCACTAATGACGTTTCAGATGTTATCAATCCTGAACTATTGATGAGTAATTTAGGTTTAAGGTAAAATACATGCTCGAACCGTGAATGCAACTGTATATTCATCACTAAGGCCATTGGTTAATGTTTTTACAAAATAATGAACGAGTCAGATTCATGAATTAAATTTTGAATCCAACACGTTGTTTCAGTAAATTCAAAATACCTTTATCTTACATTATCATTCTGTTCATTAGTCATAATCTTCATCAGTTTGTAGAAAGGAGTAATTTGCGTTTAATAACGGTTGGAATCAGTTGTGGATAAAGCGAACTCAGGTCTAGACAATTAATTCCAGATTTAGGTTTATAACTGGATGACCGAAAGTCGGCCAGATTGTACAAGAAAAACTAAAGTGCATCAAGGAAATAAGTCTAGATCGAAACGAGTTACTTGAAAAGTTACCTTGTATTATACCTTCAAAAATAAGGAAGAAATTACTAAAACACATCATCGTCCTATCAAACGGCACATACCTTGAAAGATTCCTGTAGAGTGATAAAATGTACACTGATTTTAATGTTGAGTACTATATCTATATAGTAGATCTATGTATATGAGATATTGAAAAAAACGTTTTCAAAACCTTGACATTTAATGACAATCATAAAACGATTATCCAACTACCTTTGATTACATTATTAATAAACATAAGACAATAATTATAAGTATTCCTCATTGAAATAATTACCATGGATTGTTTGTGATTGCGTTTAAATCAAAAGTTATCACTGTATATTATTTGAAGTGTCGATCTGTCAAGCATCCTAAGTATAATGTTTACACAGATTAAAAATAAAACAAACTGAGGAAATTTATTTGTATGTGCTCAAAGAGAGGCAGTAAATAAAGAGCCTTAATGGAAATAAATGGAGGGACCCAGGGATAGAGAGATTATCAGTGGCGCGAAAGATTAAGCATATTGAGTTAATAGATTAACGGTGGATTTACATGCCAATGTTCTGTACCAAACGTTGTCAATTATTAGTACAATGTAAAGGTCAAAACTGAAATCAATCTTGTTTCATTTTATATAAAAAACATAAACGTGTTTTATACTCTGAACAAAGAGTATGCGCATTCACTTTTGTAATATTCTATTAACAGATACTGATAGGATAGAGCGTTGAATGTTGTTCATGAATGTATTGCTACATGAGTATTTTTATGTCCAAAATTTTTGCTTAATTTCTGGCTAAAATTTATATTAACCATTCCCTCCCTACAGAGGAAGATCAAGTCATCAACTGTTCTTATAAGATCAAATCCGTGGGATCTGGCAGTTTCCCTGGGACGAAAAAAAAGCATCACAATCAATAACGTTTTTTCGGAAATGAAAACGCTTTTCGCATGGAAAGACTGGTTCATATCACAATTATTTTCCCATGATTTAGAATTCAACATGACAATTCAAGGACAGCGTCGCTGGTTGCACAACAAACTTTGATTGCCCCCAATCAGGCATCTCCCATTCTAGCCCACAAACAGGGCTAATTAGAACAGGGGCTCTATCAACATTCCATGATTTGATCTGCCTCTGTGCAGTGAGAATGTTTATTAATACTGATCTTCAAAAGTTGGTTGTTTCAGTTGCAATTGGTGATACTTGATTTAATGGAAATTAGAAATCCGACATTGTTCCATCTATTGAAGTCTGGAAGTTAAACCAGGGGTATTTAGTATTCATTGTCTGACCTTTTTCATTCCTTTGTACTACAAGGAAACGGCTTAGGTCTTGACATAATAGGAAGTTCAGACTTGTTGTTTAGCATGCTTGCATTGACGCATTTCGCCTGCCTATGTATATTGGGTCAAGCAGGAAATCATAGTACATGAGGTTTACATCATGTGTATTCAAAGGATATAAAATATCTTCTTATATATAATAACGGCTCAATAATCAACCAAATCACAACAAGTTTTATGATCTTTTAAATTACTCGTTCCGTATTTTCTCTACAGCAAAGGAAAAGATGTTCAACAATACAAATGATCCATCTCACTTAAAGGTCAAAGAAATGCAAACTTTATCTAAGGACTCATTTCTAAGATTTGTATTATCGTTTTCGTTTTCCTGTGGCATAGTATTTGCCTCATTAAAAACCTTCATTATTGTTATTAGGAGTACATGTACAACCTGCTGTGGAATCCAATCGAAGTCATTTCGGTAAGGTCAGTTTATTGCAGTTTATCCTACCTCAATGAAGATTTAGATCTCCTGCACCATAAACAACAGTTTAAATACCAAAAGTCTCTTCTAAAGTGATGATCACGAGCAACTCCTTGCATACATCAAATATTACTTTATACTTTCAAACCGTATTGAAACCGAAGAATTAACATGAAACAATGCTTCTCCCAATGATGGTGCTTGTTATCAATGTTAAACACTTATCGGAAGAAGATCTTAAAGATCATTTAACCACGAAAAATCAATTTCACTGACACAAAAGAATGCCAATAATTGTCATGTGACAGTTCAGTCGGTTTGTTTGATTTTGGTCAATCAATCAGAGGTCTCATTGTAACCCAACCTCCATGATGGAACTTTGGGCAAAAGTGTGCATTTAACTATCTTTACTCAGACTTTGGTTTATCAAACATTTAGGCAACTTGGTCATAATAGTTGCCTCGTCTATCATACCCACACATCTCCAATATCCTGTTAATTGACATATCGCTGTGGAGACGCTCTGCAGCATGTGTTTTTCTCAATTGCATTAGTGATTGTGAGTCATCCAATTAGTGAACACAGATAAGAGTTTGTCTTCGTGTGAATCCAAACCTTGGATGTCTACCACTGATTCCTGTAATCAAATTTGATACTAAAATAACAGATAATCGTGTTACCTGAAATATCCAAAAGATGTGTATACAGCTAATTGTTAAAGAAGTCTGGGTCATGATATGCAGAAATGAGTACAATGGACGACCTTTCTAAAGGAGAAACAATTGTTCGTGAGTTTAAACTTAATTTACTGATGTTGCTAGCTTGATGACATACACTTTTATGTTACTGTTTTCTATTTATTAAATTGACTGATTTCTATGTTCAGTAGTAATTTATCATAAATTTGTTTCCATCGATAAGCAATCAAACTGTTTGCTAAGGACAATGTTGTTGACGATTATGGAGGAAGCTTTGTCAGAGGAGGTCTTCAGTCTTAATCGTGTTTGTGTTTTGTTTCTGATAAATGAAAAAGAAGTGAACTATGTAGTGAAGGTTAGACTGTTTGCCTTCAGACTTCTTTCCATTCCATCCGTCTATGAATTTGGTATTTTGCACATGTTTTCTTTTCTTCATGTTGCGTTGAAACTCAGTTCAGATTGAATGACTTGCAGATGTTGCTGTCGATATATGGGTTTTATTGACTAGTATAACTAAACAAGCATTTTCTCTGTAAGGAATGACTTTGTAAACAAAGCATTTCTTATGCAATTTGAGTAACTAAAATTAAACTACACATATGTCGAAAGTCACATTTTATGACTGACCAAATAGTGGTAAGAAAAAAGTTCTATCGTATAAACACTGCACAACGATGTAGTACTAAAGTAGTAGCTTTTCAATTTGATATTTGATTAGTAGAAATTAAAAGGTTGACTTTCCGGAATTTGACTGCAGTAAAAAAAATTCTTTTGACGTTTTCATAATAAAAGTTAATTAAATAGAAAATGTAAAAATAATTGACCTCATTACTACATGTACCATCACTTTTCACTTATAAATTTTTCATAATAAATCAATGAATAAGAAGAAAAGATAAAGGCATTCAGATTCAATAACAGTTTCTATTTACATTTAAGCAACAAATAAATGACATTTGACAATAAATAGTTTCTAGTCAAATTTGTAATGAAAAACAACACACAGATGTGCACCCCTGATTACAAAATTTCGTACTCATTGTATTTTCTTATAATGGCAATGTGTGTTTTCTCACTGAATTCTTATCATTCAAAAACGGTTCTGTACTTCGATCAAATTTGTTTACGAAATCCTTATGTCTTATATCTATGGAAATTTGAAATGAACAAATAAAGAAATGAAATTATTATTGACAAAAGAATATTCAGATGCATTTCTCTCTGAATATTCGTTTATCGAAAAAGAGTAGAAATTTAAAATACTTTATCAACTTAAGTTACATACTTTTTTCTATTAAATATAAGTCTTGATTTAGCTCATGAATATTTTTAAACGTGATATCCATTCCCAATATAAATTTCTTAAGTACTGACATAATCAAGTTAACTATTGAGAATTGATCTAATAACTATTGATGAAGTTATATTCCATGGTAATTACATATTTTTCATATTTACCATGAATGTTTTATACCACTTCAATGTAAAAACTGACAGTCACGAACAAAACTGTCAGAAGACATAAAACATATTGCTTCATTAGGTTAGGTAGTTCTGCATATTTCATGAAGTACATATATAGTCTAAAGTTGTAAATATGTTTTATATTGTAAAGGTTTATAACATAGCAAAACAAGTATGTTAACCATAATCAGAAATAAGATTTCATTGAATTAATTCAAGGAAGTGTAAGTTCGACTTTGAGGATTGTAAACAGGGTAATATTTTTTTTTGACGAAAAAAAAGAGACAGTAACAGTTAAATTAGCATCTCAAATCTTTGAGGATTTTGAGAAATAATATTGCCCCTTACCTCTATAGAAATTAAAGCAGTGAAGAGAACATTCTTTTCCCTTTACAACATTGTATGATAAACTCAGATGAATGGGTTCGGAAATCCCTCTTTTCAGAAAAAAATATTAAGCCATTATTTTGTAAATTTTCATTTTATTATTTTCTGTACATAAGCACAAACATTTTCAAGGTGGCATGGAATTATAATTCAATCTTTACACAAGTATGTCAAACAATCTGTTATTCTATAAAACCATTACATTAACTTAATTTCATTTAACGAGACCGAATATTGTATTTGAAGAAATATATGCACGGTATGTGAAGAAAGCCTAGATTGCTATGATTCTTAATCGCTCGCATGTGCTTTTTTTCTAAAAAGACAAAAGTGTGATTTGGGTTAACTCTGTTGCAATGGATTGTATAGTCAATGCTTATAAGAAATCGAAGGCAAATATTCTCCATTAATTTTATATACTAGCCTATTCAGCTTAAGAGATATCGCAAATGATATTATCACAAACTATTTCATATTTGTACCTGTGGAGCTTTGTTTATTGAACTTAACAAAGGCATTTTCATTAATGGTAATGACCTTCATCAAGTTACACGAGGTGTTCACAGCCTCCTTACTGTGGCCTGCTACCGAAACTCTTCAATTTCGTACACTCAGTAAATTGTCACTGAATGTAGATTGATTTATTATTTGACATGGGCGACACATGATCTGTTTAATTGGACACCTAAGGTTGATAGAATGACTTTCAGTTTACTCCAGCCAATCAAAGTGATCTTATATTAGATTCAATGCTGGTGCAAATGAATAATAACAAGTTAATAAACTTAATTAATCAAATAAGCAGCATTATTATACAACAGTGCCCTATATAATATATAGATAAATCGGAAGGTGGTATACCCCTTAGTAAAATGTTTACAGTTTGGCATGTTTAATCATAAGCCAGTGTGAGGAAAAACACTTATTGACATGTTACTGACATAGTCGTATGTTTACATGTCTAGGATTTGATAACATTATGGTATCGGTTAGATATACGATGGTAACAAACACTGCTTAACCATTTGCTAGGTTTTTCAAATTTCAGTTATAACCTGTTTGAAATTTGTAAGTAGAGCAGCCAGTTTTACAAAAGTGTAACCTTCGAGTTTCAAAAAGGTCATAACAAACACATTAAGAAATTAATATCTTATAAATTCTGAAGCTGAAGTTTTAATTTCGAATCAAAACTTGAAAATGTAATTAAATCCAAAATTGAATGAAAACAACACATTTCTTTTGAGTCAATGCATCAGACCCAAAGCTCCGACGCTTTCCTCTTGTTAGTCCACTGAAGAAATAGTTCATAGAAAAGATTATCAATTATATATAACTTGTCATTTTGTCAATTTTTAAACTCAAGAATGTGACAGTTATTTTGTATAACCTTCATTTTAGGTTTGATTAAACTGTATACCGTTAGATCGGATAGAAGGGAGCATATCGCTTCAATTTCAATGTCTAAATGTAATTATGCTCCTTGAGAAGGTGCATTACTGCTTTGATTGATATGATAAAGGTAAACTTTACGTTTTGAAATATGTTTTTACATGTGACTTTGGACTGACTTTAATTTTTTTTTATCTTCTGTCTGCTGTTTTGAAAAACCCTAAACCTTACAAGAATGTGTTATTCTTTGGATTAGAACAATAGTTTTGCGGTAAATTCCATTAATCAGTATTTCCATGATTCGTGCATGTCTATTAAACTTTTTTCAGAAAACATACTTGGTTCCAAAGTCCAAGTTCTTTTATTTGGTATCCAACTCAAACAGTTTACTTGCTCCCCGTTTTCTTTAATGATTGTGTGTTTCTACAACTCTGAGTGATAAATTGTTGTTCTCGGCGTCCATGATCAAATTTACCCCAAGGCTAATGCTGTTGGAGAGGGTGGGTGTTCTACTAATATGGTATCGGTAGGAGTGACTATCTCACATGCTTGCAAACGGTATAAGGGTCTATACCGAAACGTCGCCATTCTGTGAATTAAGAAGTTGGATATCCTTAAACTCATATTCTTTATAACATTACAACTTCGTTTTATATCATATTGCTTCAAGGTGAGGTGATCTGGGGTTTATCGCCGCTTTCAAGAGTATTTCACTTATATCGCGGCTGCTAGTATTATTGCAGGGAGAAAGCCCGCAACACTATTGTGGCTATGCATTGCAGTGAAACCTGAGACCATCGGCTGGAACTAGCGAACCATGGGTGGTACTGCACTTTAATTCGGTGTAGCATTGCACCCAAACCTGACTGCGTGTAGAACAGTTTTCTACTGCACACAAAGTTGCCGAGCCCCTGGCGAGATTCGAACCACGGATCTCCTGATCCGAGGCCGAACGCGCTAACCACTGCGCTATCCCGCCCCCATATCGGTTCAAAATGAGTGTTATACTTTCTTTTCCAAGGTAGTGTAGTGTTGTTTTGTCATGTTGCCTACTGATGAATAGTGCTTAAAACTTATCTCACGGGTGACATTGCTCCAACTGCGTTCATGTTTCTTCACAATGCTTAACATGTAAATTTCACAGACGTAAAAATCAAATTTCCATATTCCTACACAAATCCTAAAAGAAGGTGAAAAACTGTACTATTTACGTCGATGCTTGACGTGTCAGCCATTTAGTTTTACAGGAAAGGACGGAAAAATCTCCATAATTTGCCAATGAAATGTGTGCCGTCAACTTTTGAACACACGGCCTGCTAAAGGGCGGCTGTTGAATTATTAGCACTGAAAGACACGTAAACATCGAGGATTAAAACGGCCATACCAATCAACAAATCCATGTAAAATAAGTTAAAAACAGTAAAAGGAATAAACTCAACATTGACGATAAAATTAGTTTTCTCTCAATATTTCCCAACCCGGAAGTGATCTCTTCAAATTGAGATCGTGCACAATACAATGGGACTTTAGGATCAAATATATTTAGAAAAGTTATTTACAAAAATAGTTTATTATGTGTCTGGGTTTATATATTGTGATTAAAATATTGTTTTTTTGTTTTTGTAAATTCAGAACGATACCAAGTCTGCATTAAAAAATCTACTACAACAGTACAACCGACAGGAACTACCAAATTATAAGAAATTGTTAGCTTCTATACTTAAAACATAAAAATAAATAAAAATTATGACAACACTATGAAATGAATGCATTGTAATATCACAACTAGTGGACGTAAATCGTCCAGAATAACCTCAAATAATTTCACAATTTCATTATTACTCACTGATCATCTAACCTTATAGAAAATCCATTTGATTGTTTATTGATTATTGTACAGTGTAGACATATTGGTCTTAATTATCCGGTGCTTCAGGGTAACTAAGGGCAGTGTTGAAGTTTGTCTTCAATTAAAGCTTCGAATTATTGCCAATTGTTCATACCTTTGTTAAACACAGAAAAGTAGACAGAGACAGTACCTCAAAAGGATTCCAAGATTAAATCTTAATGCATTCCCGTTTACCTCTATCATTATCACTGAACAAAAACAAACAAAAGTCAAGTTCATAACATTTGCTTGACGAGTTTATCGATCTCATACTAACATCTATTTGTTTCAGAAATTGAATATTTTAATTAAGACATACTCACAGTTTTACTCAATATATCTCAACAAAGCTTAATATAAATATGTTATGTGGTTCATCAAGTCTTCTATCCTATCAAGACCAAGTCATATTTTTTTCTCATTTGTTGTTTAGCATCCATCCCAGTAGGTCAGATAATGGAAAATGCAAAACAACTCGTTTTAGCAATTGCTATATCATTTTATTTCAATTCCATAAACTGTTCCATTCAAAATCGGCAAGTGTTCGAACGAGCATTAGAGAATACGTCACTATCAAATAATTTACAAACTGACTTGGCTAACTTGTCCCTGCCATTTGATGTGAAGTCAGCTCCTGCTTGTGCAAGGGAATGTGCACAAGGCAAAGATTGTGTCTCCTTCTTCTACAACTCTGGGATTGATAAATGTGTTGTCCTCGGCGTCCATGACCACTTCTACCCAACGTCTGATGTTGTTGGAGAAGGCTGGATGTACTACAGATACGGTATCGGTAGGAGTCAAATTATCTTAATTGGTGTTGTAATATTTTCTTTTTGCTTTTATGCAATTAATTACTTTGATCATTTTATGATATTGATATGTTGCAATTTCTTGATGATATTCATTCTCTGGAAATATTCTGGAAAATAGTCATTTTCAAATATCTCGTAAATTTAATCCTGTTAAGACACATTTCTGCAAACACTTTTGATCTAGTTTTCTGTTTTTGTCATAATTTGAATATTAATGAATCTAACTGCTTAGATAAAATTCATGCTGCTTTAAATTGCCTTTGCTTTGAATTGTTGGAAATAATAATAGTTATTTTCAATGAATTACCTTCAAAAATGTTTTGTCAAAATACAAGAGTTAACCCTGAACACAGATGGGTCTGACTGTGATGGAATTCTAAGAAGCAACCCCGCTTCCCAAGACGGAGTGTACACCATTGATCCACCCGATGAGAGGGGGCCTCTCCATGTCTACTGTGACATGACCACTGAAGGTGGATGGACGGTAAAATAGCTGTTTCAATGCACTACGATTACCACTAATTAAGTGACACAAAGTCACTGTCCATGGACAACTGAAGAGGTTGTGTTGAGAGGGACTTGATAGGACGTTGTTTCACTTTATTATGCATGATATAGTTGCAGGAAAGGCGAAATTGTAAAAGGAAAAATGAAAATGAGATATAGAATGGTTAGGTGCTGATGTAATGTCACTATATTAAAGGGGCAGTAGCACGTTTTTTGATAATTTTAAATTTCAAAATTTTCACTGATAATTGTAAGTTAATGCTAAATGTATTATTTCGACAGTGACAAAAATCTCATTACACAAACCAATTATCCATAGTCAGAGGACAAAGTTTGAAGATTCACATAAAACCCATTGGCGGCCATTTTTGTGTGAACACCTTTAATTCATTTTGTGTAAGAAAAAACAGTCGCATGGCTAAACTTTAAGTTATATATTTGAATTATTACTGCTCCATTTAGTTTAAATACATTGTTTTTCAATTGGAACCATTAATTTTCATTTTCCTGACATCACCTTATATTCCCCCTAAAAACGTGCTACTGCCCCTTTAAACAAAATAACGGTTATAGTAATACAAACAGAAATATCCTTGTAAACCTTAAGAGGTTCGAGAAAGATTGGGTGAGTTTATAATGGTATCATTTCATGGTATTATACAATACCGATGGCTATTGTAATAAACAGTTGCATTGGGGTTGTGATTGTATCGTATCACCGATTAGACTATACTGATAGTTATAGAAATACAAAGTCGAAACTGTCCATGTGAGACGAGTGAGTTTTAACAATGTCATTTCACTGTAATTTACCATACTGATGGTTACAGTTTCTCAATGGTCAACTTTTACATGTAGATTATGTTCGAAGGGGTTGTAAAGATGTTGTTTCAACTAATCGTATTTCAATAATACAATAAATTATACTTCATTGATGTTTATAATAATACATAGCATGTAAAAATGGAGAGACTGTTTGGAGAGAAGGGTGGGAGTAAGTCGTTGTTTCTTTTTAGGATAACACACTAAGCTTTATAGTACTACACAGTCATATAAAAACTTGCTGCTACTCGTTTAGTAGGTCATCATATTTGAAAAGTTGTAGTTTGTCGTGAATGCATCATACTTTTCAATTCTAATATTAGAGTTGGGGGGTAGTGCAGTGGTTTGGGCATTTGGCTTTGATCAGCAAGTCTTTGTGGTTCGAATCCAGCTAGTGGCTTAGCAACTTTGTTTGCGGTAGTCAACTGTTTTACTTGCAGCAAGGTTTGGGTGCAATGCTATATTTAAGCAGAAGCAACCCTGGTTCGTATTTCCAGCTGGTTCTTGCAGGTTTCATCACAATGAATGGTCAGAATAGCGTTGTGGTCTTCTTCCCTGCAATTATATTTACAGCCATGATATTAGTGAAATACGCTTTTAAAAGACACTTTAAACCCCTATTCTAACATGACACGAAAACTAGTTTAAAAAAACTGTGTTCTGATTGGTTACTAGTAAACATTTTGGAGTAATTATTTCGCTGATAATCACCTCTAAATATTTACGACCGCTTCACATTCCTCCGCACACGCTTATACAATCTGCACTCAGCGACTTTCTGTTTACAATAGACATGTTGGCGACGACACTTTAAGTTTCAATAACAGAAACTTGTCGACATTTTGAAACACCTACAAATTTTAATCGAATAACGAGGTTTTTGGTTCCTGTTTGAAGTGTTTTTTACTGCTTCGCGATGTAAATTAATCACAGTCCACAGATCTATAAACAAAATCAACGATCGCACACCATACAGCGATTCGTCAAATGAACGGAAGCGACTTTATTCTTTAATTTCGCTGAATGCTGTCACTGCCCCTACCTCTCATTTACAAGTGACCACTTTTCCTGTCACAGTCTCCCCAACCATGACACAAAATATAACTTTCTTGACAGCTTCCACTAAATTTGAAACAGTTCACCGACACGTAGTGAACAACTATTTTCAGAGTAACGTCCCTTGATTTGGTCAGTCCTTATCGCTCTTGTAGGGGTGATGGGTCGACCGATGGATTTAGGTAAACATTCGTGACTTTGACGACATTGAAAACTGTTTTCTATTGATAATATGCTCAATAGATTACAGAGGAGTCTATTTAAAAACGTTTTTTCTGTATGTAATGACATTTTTATTGTTATGTGTTCTTTATGAAAGTGGACTGTACCGTTGTTTTGCAAGTGAGTGGAACCGGTCTTCACCGGTTTGACCTAATCACATTGCTTTTGCGCAAGTCAAAATAGTTCCACCTTTATTTACTAATTAGTCATGTTAGAATGGTGATAAATCCATTCTGATACCATCAATCAAATCATATCTATTTCCTTTAATCTAGGCCGAATTGAAAGATACCACAACAGAAGAATCATATTTGATAGTGATCAATTTGAATTCTGAAATAAGAAACATGATAAACTAAACTCTTATCTAGGTAATCCAAAGACGTATTGACGGTTCTGTCAACTTCAACAGAAACTGGACAGCTTACAAAAATGGATTTGGAGACCTTGCTGGTAATTTCTGGCTTGGTAAGATTTTGTTTTCAAATATTAATACAAGAAACAACAATATAAATCAATCATTTAAAACATGTGTTAAATCGTCATGTCTTGGGAGAATGTGACTTGCAAATTTGGAATGTCATTACTAAATTCAGATCGTTTTTACTAATGAAGGAAACGAACAAATGCACCGCCTGACCTCTGCACGTTCAATGAAGCTCCGGATTGAGATGTTGGATCAAGAAGATGCAGCTGGATTCGCTGAGTACTCAACATTCTTGGTAGAGGATGAGACTGAGAACTACCGTCTCAAAGTTGGAGGTTTCACAGGAAGCCGAGGTAGGTAAACTTACACACGAGTTTTTGAGCTTCAGTAAAAATCCTATCAATTCTTAATTAAGGATTCAGCCCCGAAGGGGCTGAATCCTTATTGTTATTGGCGTGTTTTTTTTTCTTCCACGATTTCTTGTTAACAAGATTCAGCCAAAACGGCTGAAGCTATCAAAGCCTAAATTTGACATGCTGGTAGACCTTGTTGAGAAGACGCGACAATAAGCTTTTGGGCCAATTCGGCCCATAAATAAATGGCCCAGCAGGGCCCAAAAATCTGATTTTTAACATGGCTTTTTTTTTTCAAAATGCACTTAGAGACCTGAAACATTTTTTAAAAGATGCGCAATAACAAAAAATGCAAAAAATGAAATCATGACAAATTCGTAGGTCACGTGGTTTGGCCGCCATTTGGTTTTAGTGAATTTTCGACAATCTCTGACCCCACCCAACTTTGAGAATCTTCTGCTCTGAAGATACTTGCACAAGAGAGCTGAAATTTATACTCAATGTAGCTGAAGCATTGTAGTGCTCAATTTGTTTTTAGAAAGTCCTAACATTAATACTTTTCTTGCTGTGATTTTTCAAAGTTGACCAAAATCTAAAAATCGCAAACTTCAAGGGCAGATAACTCAAAAACCAGACCATAGTATTTTATTATTTTTGCATGAGAGTTAGATATTGGCAAGGTCTTTAAGATACAAGAATAAAATCGCTCGCGAACAGTAATTTCCGGTCAGGGTCAGAGGTCAAACTTTCCATTTTGGACATGTGGTGTTTTGGTGGGTATGTTTGAAATTTCGTTGCGAATCAACGGCATACGATAACGCTTTGTTCTATATATCATATGAAAGCCAAACGTCTATAGATTTTTTTAAAATTTGACAGTAAATTCCTATTGTTGTTTTACATTGAGTTACGGCCCTTTGAATATTGTCAATTCTGCTTTCGTTTTGAATTCATACTATATAGGTATGTTAAAAAGATCTTTACTCATCAGTGACAGACGACAAATCATTGTTCCATATATCATTAGAAAGCCAAAAGTCTATAGATTTTTTTTAAATTTGACAGTTAATTTCTATATTTGTTTTACATTGAGTTACAGCCCTCTGAATATTGTCAATTCTGCTTTCGTTTTCAATGCAAAGGTTATAGGTATGTTACAAAAAGTCGTAACTCATCAGTGATAGACGGCAAATCATTGTTCCCTATATCATTAGAAAGCCAAAAGAATACAGAATCTATTTAAAATTAACAATAAATTCAGTAACTTCATTTACATTGAGTTACGGCCCTTTGAATATTGTCAACCCTGCATGCGTTTTGAATGTATTTGATAACTGTATGTTTGCAAAATGCGTAAATCATCAATCAACAACAGAGCATCAAGCAGTGTTTATTATATCCTCAGACGGCCAAAATGAGATAGAACCTGGGAAAGTTGACATTAAAATGTTAAATGTCCTTTAACGTTGAAAAAAAACCCTCTACATATTGTCAATTGTACTCTTTTTTTTGGACTGACAATAAATTGTCTAAGTGCGTCTCATTAACTTTGAATCCCTTTGTGGTCAAGATTTGTTTTCAAGACCAAATGCACGGGTCGGTGCGTAGGTACAAGCAAATGTACTTTCCCTTAACGAAAAGGGCATAATGACGGCCACTTTCAGCTCTTGGGCTCTTTTGGCTCTTGGTCAATAGATATAGGGCGTCCTGATTCCTGCCTAAGTGCTCGGCAGATTCCACTCGCAAGGGTGTGACGTCCTCGATTAACTCTTTTTTCCAAAATGCCTGTCGCCCTCTTGGAACTTGCATTGAATATGCATTTCCTCCCGGCCGCATGTTCTACACTTTGTGCTTGTCGACATTTCATGCAAACACGCTTTCCAGTCATGTACATTCGATTTTGGTCACTAAATCCTTGCATTTCGCCACGGGACACAGGAAGTGTACTAAGAATAGCGCTAACCTCGCTAGACATCGTATTTTCCACCTAAAACAACACCAAAGAGCTCGAACTGGTCAAAAGCACGCTCTGACCTCGACCAACACATCAGAAAGCTCAAAACGCTCAAAAGCAACATCCAAACACAACTACGTCAATGAACTCCTTCTTGGATGCGAGATTTCTTGTTTTGCCTTCATGAACCCAAAGTCTTAGTGCTAAAATTCCATTCAATTCTCAGCGAGGTCCGTGGTCTATTGGTAAAGCCTTTGCCTCTGAATTCAGAGTGCTAACTTTTAGGGTTCAAATCCCGTACAGCTAACAAACTTTTGCAGATTGAACTTGTTATTCTTTTGCTTAGGTAGAACATATTTTGGACACATTACAGTTAAATGGCAAGAAATATCTTTTTTATGCAATATGATTTTGGATTCGAATTTGAAATTATTTGGCTGAATCCTGTCATTGTTGCTTTGCAACTATATTTTAATATTGGCATATGTATTTTGCCAGCAACGACTGCCATTGTTCCTAAATTACCATTAACTTTTAATTTACATTGCACTTTAATATAAATAATAGGACATCCTTTCTTTATGACTGTTCGTTTTAGTGGTATCATTAACATTTGAAGTATAACGTCAAAGATGACTAAATTAGGGAACTTGTCTGAAACACTTGTTGCACAAATATGTCACAGCATACAGTTATTTTTCACAAACTAGGTTCATAATTGTTTTTGTCGATTATCAATGTTTGGTAACAAGCTTTGATCGCGCCATTTGTGGTTGAGAGTTTTTTCAACTCAATCTCACTCACTCACACGTTTTGAAGAAGTTGGGGACAACAAGATTGTCTATTGTTCACAAAAGCCGAAAGGAAACAACTATGATGCAAAGAAGAAGAAAAATGCAAAACTTTCCATAAGAATCCTTTTTTTTCATTAAAAAAGTAGTGAACCTCAATGTTCTTTTTTCAGATGATTCTCTATCCTACCATCACAATCAGATGTTCAGTACCCCGGACCGAGACCATGACACCTTTGCTAGCGGGGCCTGCGCCGAAGTAAATGGTTGGTGGTTCCGATATTGCTTAGATGCTAACTTTAATGGAGTGTATGGAAGCACAGCCTATGGTCAAGGCATCAACTGGTATACATGGCACGGCAATCGATATTCATTGAAGTGGGTCGAGATGAAGTTGCAACAAGCTTGAAAACCTACTCTCTGACACACAGAGATAAAAAGATAATAATGACAGAAATGTTTGTTGAAACGCTCGTTATTTGGTGTTTGTGAGTTCATTGTGTCCAAATACTTTACAAATTAGTTGACCAAATACAGGCATTGTCTTGAATGTAAATCTGACATTGCTTAGGTCTTTATCACATAGATTCGAATCTCGGAGCTTGCCCTATAATAAAAATTTTTCCAAATGTGGATATTTGCACTCATATGTGCTTTTTATATGTTGAGATAAACCTACAATTGAACAAAACCGACAAGAAATACAGATTTTAGTGTAATTTTTTTTATCTTTTTTTCTAGAAAACCCAAGGCAGGACACTCCAGTCACTAAACCCTGATCAAAAACCGGACACACTGACTTTCTTAACGTGCGGTTCAATAAACACTAACCTTATTCACAATAATATGCATTGAAATCAAAGTTCATTATTTTAACTTACTGTATCTCTTGTCCATTTTTTCAAACATCTGCTTTTGAAACTGACCCTTAAACAAACACAACCTTTCTCTTTGAAGACATGCCCGGCCGATGCTCCGGCAGCAAATATATATATACTTAGTCAAAAGTCTTAATTACATACGGTTTAAATTAGTAATTTTGAAGTTCGTATTTATGTGCTTAACGTTGCCTGTCTTAAACTCTTTGACACAGGGATTCATTTGATGATTGATGCCTACATAGCTATATACTCGCTATTTCAGAATAGTTATGTTTTAGTTAGCTAACGGCAATTGATAAATCATTTAATAATTAGTTCAACAAATTTCAATTGATTTTTTCTTTTAAGCAAATAGGTTACTGCAACTTGTTTGTTCTAAAGATGTTTTGAAGTTATGATTTTGGAAGTGTTGTTGTGTCCTGAAAGGAATATTTGTGATGTGGTAGCTTAAGTTAGATAACATTCATTTCTACCTGTGAAATTATCAGGATTTAGAAACAAACTTTTGGCAGGTGACTTTAGCAGGCACTACCCAATTACAAGCAGTAATGATAAACGACATTACCAAGAATAACAAATAAGCGAATTAGTAGAGGCCAATATTCATAACAGAGTCTTTTGGCAAAAAATAAAGAAGTTATCAAGGTACAGGAAAGCTACAACATCAATACATCAAAATGATTGGACAGAATACTTTCAAGAATTGCTGAACATAACAAGCAACACTGTGGATTCAGTTCATCTCAGCAAATCAGAGGATACTGTACGTGTTCACTGCAGCCTATCATGTGATGTGTGCCAAGATGAGGACAGTATGTACTTGCTCAATATGTTATCCATACAGGAGGTTAAAGCAACCATAAAGAAAAGACGGTAAACAGCAGGCCCAGATGGTATTAAAAGAGAGATGGTAATATGTTGTGCTGATCTATCCGCGGCACATGTAACTAACATTTTCAAATATATATTAATCGCAGAAAATTAACCGATGGCTGGGTGAGAGGAATCATTGTACCACTTCACAAGAAAAGTGACGCCAATGAAGTGAATAATTATACAGGCATTTTGATGATGAATGTTTTTTGACGAATTCTCTGCTCTATTAATGATAAACGTTTTCAATGTTTTGCAGATCTTTATGACAAAGTACCCAAAGTTTAAGCAGAATTCAGGAAGAGTTATAGCACAACCAACATTTTCACACTTCAAGGTTTAATACAAAAAATATCTCTCAAAGAAAGGAGGGCGCTTTTATTGCATATTTGTGGATATTAGAAAGGCTTTTGATTCTGTCAATGGACAATTGCTTTGATACACATTGATAAGGCATGATGTACATGGCAGAACACTGGACGTGATAAAGAATATGTATTCCAAAATACAGTCTGCTGTGAGAACAAGTACCCATTCAATTTCAGACTATTTTCAATGTCTTAGCAGCATGGGACAAGGATGCACCCTGAGTCCTTTCTTATTTACAATTTTCATTTCAGAATTTCAAATAAGTTTGGAAAATGCCAATTTGAGGGGAATCACGCTACTCTTTGCTGATGACTGATTTTTGGGGATTCTGTTTTTAGACATCAAACGAAAATCGACCTTCTACAAAAGTACTGTCTGGCATCTTATATATGGATAAAACGGAAATTCTTGTGTTTCAGAATAGAGGTTATTTACTGAGTTACGAAAAATGATATTTACAAGGAGTAAAGATAAAGTGTTCAACGTACTATAACTATCTCAGAATACTATTTTCAACTCGACTCTCATGGACTAAGGGTACGGAAACATTAACAACCAAAGTAACCAAGGCCTTATTTGCTATCAAGAGATTATACTTTAAATATCAAGTATGTGGATTTAATGATAGACAAGTAATTAATAGATTTCATAATAATTCTGTAAATTCTTTTAAGGTGTGGGAAAACCTGTATCTTGCAATGCAGTGTTGGCGGGATGTAGTAGATATTGTATAAGCGTAGATTACCACGTTAAACGCATTTAATATAGGTGTATAACTTATTGTATATGTCTACTGATAGATATGTAAAACAATGTTATATAGTGGTAGATTTACTTAGGCATCATATGTTAGAATACTGTTAAACATGTATGGATTTGTTTTGTTTGGCTAAGTCAGGAAATTTGGAATATTGATACCTTTGTCCATATTTTTTAACACGACTTTAGGATTGTATGAGGCAAAAAGTGTTCAGCAAAATATGTGCAGTAAAATAAACAGTTCAACGAATTTATATCATTACAAAGCACTTAAGTCATTAATAGATGTTGAGTGCTATATATCAAATAAATATGTAAAGTTGTAGTGGCGCTATTTATGTCTTTTACGTATACAGCATTTACCTCTTATATTTATGTAAGAAGTAATGATACTACTGATATAACAGAAATATGTAAATGTCCAGCCGCTATAATTTTGAAGATGAACTTCATGTTTTATGTATATGTGATGCATATACAAATTTAAGAAATGTATACCTGCAAGATTTGAATTGCCAATCGGCTAAATGTATTATTTTGACAGTGACAAAAATCTCATTACACAAGCCAATCATCCATAGTCAGAGGACAAAGTATGAAGATTCACATAAAATCCATTGGCGGCCATTTTGTGTGAACACCTTTAATTCATTTTGTGTAAGAAAAAGGAACCGCATGGCTTAACTTTACGTTATATATTTGAATTTTTACTTTTTCATTTAGTTTAAATAAATTGTCTTTCAATTGGAACCATTAATTTCATTTTTCCTGACATCACCTTATATTCCCCCTAACAACGTGCTACTGCCCCTTTAAAACTGAATGATACATTGTTATAATATCTTATTTAGTGTGGTTGAAGTAATTGAGTGGTCCTTCATGATCACATGTTTAGTTTTGAAGGATGCCTTCAATGTATGTGGAGTTGTTCGTAATTTTGTGATTAATGTTGCCTATCTAATTTAAACTAATTTGTTGAGTGATAGCTACATGAACATGTTACTACGGAATTGTGAAGCCAAGATCTTTACAAAAGGAAGTAAACAGAGTATGTATTTTGCTCCCACAAAACAATCGGCTAGTGCCACAATTTTGTTTTTATCATTAGTCAAAGTTGTATTTTGAAATGTTTGTTTAGCCCTAAGAGGTGAATATACATAAAGAACGATTGTGAAAGTGGAAAATTTGTAGTTTCCCCTTTTCATGGTCATAGCCCCGAAATGATCATTATTTGTAAAAACTTATGACTGGCGACAATTAATTGACAAGCTCCGATTTATGTCAAACATCAAATAATAACTACTTGTTTATATGCCACATGATATTAAAGCCTGTGATCGAAAGAACAAGGAAACGTATCAAGATGTTATTAATTAATATTTTTACTAGCAAATTATTTAGAATAAAGATAATTTTATTGATATATAGCTTCTTATATTCTGTGAAGGAGACGTGTTGACATAGTTTGCTTCTTTGAACGACAACGACACCGACATGAGAATCTATGTAACAAAACACTATTGATCAACAAAACTAATTGTATAGGAACGGTTTTAATTGCACATTTTCCCAAGCCCAGACATTGATTTCTACTTTAAACATTAGACACTACATTGAAAATGCTAATTCAGTCTGTACTTACTTCAGAGTTCAGTAGTTCTGTGACCATGAATGTTTAATAAAGAAATATCAATAATCCAAACATGTGTTATGGTGGAGCATCATCTGTTTTTAAGATGTTACACCAAAAACCAACAGCTCAGTTTAAAGCGGCAGTAGCACGTTTTTAAGGAGAATAAAAGGTGATGTCAGGAAAATGAAAATTAATGGTTCCAATTGAAAGACAATGCATTTAAACTAAATGGAGTAGTAATAATTCAAATATATAATGTAAAATTTAGCCATGCGATTGATTTTTCTTACACAAAATGAATTAAGGGTGTTCACACAAAATGGCCGCCAATGGATTTTATTTGAATCTTCAAACTTTGTCAACTGACTATGGATGATTGGCTTGTGTAATGAGATTTTTGTCAATGTCAAAATAATTCATTTAGTATTAACTTACAATTATCAGTGAAAATGTAAAATATATAATTATCAAAAAACGTGCTACTGCCCCTTTAAAGGCAACCATGGCAATATAATATGTCAATCTGTTAATTAAATGTTTGTTTGGGGGTTCTTGATAAAAATAGTGTAACATCACTTAGTAGTGTGGATGCTAACTCATATATTACTCCGGGCACTTTAGTGTTGCTTTTTTGATGATTTTGAGATTGTTCCAATTGAATATTATCCCATTGAATACTAACAGAATCATATTGTGCTGCTCCCGATGATAGTTATACAACAGATTGATTTAAAAGCCCCAATTTCATTTCCATTTAAAATTTGTTGCAAACAGTTTTTCGGGAACCTCCTCCCTATGATCAATCTGTATCAAATATATAATCTCTTATCAAAGATGTGTACAGTAAATCTTTTGCAGAAATTAAGAAAAGAGTATGAATAACATCATTGATAGAGGCAATTTACAGAAAACATTTTAGTTCTTTAGAAAGAAATAACACTTAGTAGAATGATCTCAGTAAATCAGCAATATATCATGACATTAAAATATCAATCTTCGCAAAAATTATTCATCTGGATATCTGTACTATTTTTCCTTTTGTTAGATGTTCTTTATTTGTAATGATTGAATTAAAAACTTAAAAATGGAAGACTTTGTATGTTATTATTCACGTAGTTTTTAGTGACTAGAGTTCATGAGTATAGTGACTACAGTTGATGAGCATAGTGACTAGATTCGATGTGTGTGGTGACTAGAGTTGATGAGCTAGTGGTGATGAGTATATATATATAGTGACTTGCGTTGATGAGTTAGTGGTGATGTAAATATATATAGTGACTAGAGTTGATGAGACTAGCGATTGTTGTGGTGGTGGTTGTTGTATTTCCTGAAATTTCAATTTGCCCATCTTTAATACTTCAAATTGCTTTTGGGACCTCATTCCTTTCATTGATCTCAATACAAGTTATGAATGAAATATAAGTAAAACGCAACTGTGACATGAATTCATTAGCTGAGCGTTTTATCTTCAACGTCACCAAACCATATCATTGTTTTTATTTTATTTAGACAATACTTTTGAATAAACAAAACCACGCAAAGAAATGTGTATTATTATGTTTATTTCCATAGGGTACATGTAGGCCATCGGCCCTTGGTACACATTTCAATGGTCCACAGACTTACGATATTGGGTCGCGTAGAAAATATACATTGCAACACGCTTCATTAATTCGACATTCATATTGGATAACAACATGTTGAATTTCTGAATAGAAGGATGGACAAAGTACTTCAGTGGTATAAATTTTTTCCTAATATTAACGTAGGCAGTACATACAAGCATGAAGTGGTATCACTTTCAATATTACCATTATTGCAAACATTACAGACTCTTAGGTTTCTAGGAATATTATAGTACCTTCCCGTTTCGATGTTTAAACTATGAGAACTACAAAGAAAACGAGCCAAAGTTATTCAAAACTTATCAAGATATAATGTTAATAGATATGGTTCAATGGTGAAAACAGTTTTAAACTGAGAATACGAAAACATTTTAAAACTATTCCTCAAGGCGGAGTGCCAATTCTGTTCATAAGTGGCCTTCAACCTAAATTCAAATTCTGCCAGAAAATATGTGGGAAAATCGACATTTTGGCCTTCCAAAACCATATGAATATAATAAAGATTTAATTTTAAATGCCCAGTTATTCTTACCACGTGAGGCCTCTAAATACAACATATTATATCCTTTCCTCGGGAATCTGGAATTTGGCATATTCAGCAATTTGCACCAATACTGTAAGCAACGTTTGAACACTGAAATATAGAGAGGATATCTTCCACACTCACAGCGAACGCAGTGATCGGCGGTAGAAAATTTCACACCCAAAAATAGTTTACATGCCAATAAATGAACTGACTCTATTTCGTTGATATTATCGAGTCCCCATATTTCAGACCCATATAACAGAATAGGAAGAACTTTAGAATCAAAAATCTTAAAAAACACCTTATAATCTATTGGTTTAACATTATTGAGAGACCTTAGAATACAAAATAAAACCTTCTTAGCCTGCAGAGAAATATTAGCAAGATGTTTACTCCAACTTAAACTACTTGAAAAGGTAACCCCTAAATACTTATAAAACGGAACACATTCAATAATCTTATTACCATAATACCATTTTAAAAACTTGATAGAATTCCACCATTTTTGAAAACAACCACTTTAGTTTTCTATAAATGTACAGATAAAGAATATCTTTGACAAAAATCATAAAGAAAATTAATCCTCTTCTGAAGGCCAAAAACCGTATCTGCAACAGGAGTAACATCATCAGCAAAAAGCAAGAGGAACAACTGAACCAATTCTCGATGGAACTGAACACCTGGATAACATCCTGCTTCTATTTATTTAGCCAACTCATTGATAAATAAGTTAAACAATAGTGGACTTAATATGCAACCTTGACGGACCCCAATTTTACACTCGAAGCTATCGGTAAATTTCTCATCAAATTTCACACAAGAAGAGACACGATTATAGATAGAACGAATGCAGTTGAACATGTTGGGCGAAATCCGATTTTCCTTCAAAATCAACCAGAGACGAGATCTATCAATACTAACAAACGCTTTGGCAAAATCTACATATAAAATATAGATCTTACCTCTCTTCCTACCCAAGTACCTCTGGATGAATGCATGTAGAGTAAACATATTGTCTGTAGTCGAGTATCCTGAAAGAAACCCTGCCTGAGATTCCACTATCTTATTAAAAGCTTCAGACCAAAATTGCAATCTAGTATTAATGATAGATATATAAACCTTACTAAAAATGCTTAGAACAGTTACACCTCGATAATTGGATGGGGAGTTTACGTCACCTTTTTGTGGATTGGAACAATAACGCCTTGAGACCACTGAGGGGGGAAATATGCCGAGTAAAAGAAATTTGTAAGAAAGTCCTTAGCCGGAAATTAAAAATAGTGCGACTAAACATGCAACTAAAGAAACGTGCACATTTTTTTTTGTAAAATATCAAATAACATGGACCTGGAATAATCATCACCTCGGGCTGGACTACATTTTATAGGTAAGCTGAAACCTGACAGTCTTACGTGTATAGCAATACGTTTTATTCCCACAAAATTAAACAACTTGACTTTCACATGTAGGCTATAGGTGAATTCGTAGACAAACATACCATCAATATCCGTATATGTTTTCATCATTATCAGTTTTTGTTTAGTTTCCATCTATTTCGTGTATAGCATATCATTCATGCTTAGAGCCAATTCATCTTTGATTGCATCTATTCTACAGCATGAAATTTTGAATAATTATTTATTGTTGAAATTACAAGTACAAGGACGTATACATTTTTTCACGTCTTTTGTATGCAAACATAGTGACTTGTTATGTTGCTTGTTGTTGAATAATGCTTTAGTGTGACCATGGGCACAGTGTACGGTTCTTTTATCAATAACGTGTCCAGATGATAGTGCATGGTTCACAACCCTTGTAAAACACAGACAGGTGTGTACCTAAACTGAAAACGATTTTAAGATTAAATCTTTATGTATTTCAGCTTGTCGATATCATTTACACTAGAATAAAGCACACTTGAGGCAATTTCAAAGGGTGAACCTAACAAGCTTTATCGATCTCATATATTTCTTTCAGGGTTTGGTTAATCATAACTTCCATACATTTGTATATCGTATATCAATACATCGTCACAAAGCTTCATATGAATATATTATGTGGTTCATGAAGTCTGCTATTTGTATCAAGACCACACGTTTTTATTTTCATTTGTTGTTTACGTTCATTTGAGTAGGTAAGAGAATGGGTAATCCAACACTACTTGTTTTCGCAATGACTATTTCATTTTATTTCGAATTCATAAACTGTTCAATTCCATACCGACAAGTGTTTGAACGAGTAATACAAAGAAGCTCAATGTCAGTCCAAACAGACTTGGCTAATTTGTCCCTGTCATTTGATGTGAAGTCGGCTGCTGCTTGTGCAAGGGAATGTGCACAAGGCAATGATTGTGTCTCCTTCTTCTACAACTCTGGGATTGATAAATGTGTTGTCCTCGGCGTCCATGACCACTTCTACCCAACGTCTGATGTTGTTGGAGAAGGCTGGGTGTACTACAGATATCCTATCGGTAGGAGTCATTTCATTAAAACCGGTTTTGTAAAAAATTTCATTTTGCTTTATGCCATATAATTACTTAAATCATGTTATCTTATTTCGATGTAAAAGTGATGCTTATTCTCTTGGAATATATCTTTCAATATAGTTATTTTCAAATCTTTCGTAATATTTTTATTTAATTCTGTTTAGCCAAGTTTTATCAGTTAATTGTCATAATTTGAATATAAATTAATCCTGCATAGTTACAGAATTCAAAGATTTTACAAGGAATTATAAAGATTTGAATCTAAACAACTGCCAAGACAAATTCAAGTTTCTATTTTCTAATAAATTCCTGACCGAAAAAAGTGTTTGTCTAATGTATATGACAATGTTAACATAAAAAGGTAACTTCTTGACCTTGAACACAGATGGGTCTGACTGTGATGGAATTCTAAGAAGCAACCCCGCTTCCCCAGATGGAGTGTACACCATAGATCCACCCGATGGGAGGGGGCCTCTCCATGTCTACTGTGACATGACCACTGAAGGTGGATGGACGGTAAACCAAACGTTTCATTATGTATCGCTTAATCGGTGGTTTTAGCAGGACAAAGACCATCGTTTAACGAAGACTTGTGTTAAGAGGTAGATGTAAAGACATTGTTTCACTAAATAACAATGTTATAGTTGCAAAAGGAAAGACGATATTGTAAATGGGATAATGTAGAGGTTGAGCAGGGATATGGGGTGGTCTTGTACTGACGTGACTGTGTTATACAAACTTATGTCAACAGTAATACATAGACGATCATATCCTTTTAAAACTTAAACAGTTTAAAAGGTGATGGGTTGGGGCGAGGTGATGTCGTTTTATCGTATGATACTTCTGATACTACTGATAAAAGTAACATACAGTTTATGTTGTCCATGGAAGAGGATGTGTGAAAAGGGGTCGTAAAGATGTCGTGTCACAATATTGAGCAACAAAATATATTATAGTTATACACAAGGTCTGTATTGGTCATGGCAAACTGATGACGTTGTTTTTGGGGACAGAGAGGGTTAGGTTATAAAGACGTTGTTACTCTGTACACGGCCTCACAGAAAGGTTTTAGGTAATATGCAATAAAATTTGGGGTTGTAATGGTATCGTTTGATTGTAGTACACTATACTGATGGTTATATATATAAATACAAAGTCGATGTTGTCAATGGAAAAACGAAGAAGTTATGTCTGGGACATGGTTGGGTTGTGATATCATTTCATTCTATTCTAATATACTGATGGTTAGATTAACACATAGTTGTGTTGTCAATAGAAAACTTGAGATTTTATGTGAGAAAGGGTTGTAAAGAAGTGTCATTTTAATGTACTTCGTTAACGTTATAGTAATACACCGAGTCTGTATTGATCATGTAAAGCTAAAAATAGAGAGGTGAGGTTATAAAGATTATGTTTCTCTGTACTATACCACATTAAGGTCTAAATTAACACATATATTCGCATCAAAATAGTGTAAATTGCTAAGACTTTTTTTTATTGTTGTTTAATATTGTCGTTGTTTAATTTTAATATTCAGTAGTTTATACTGATGCAAAAACCAGATAACGTTCATCAACTCAATCTTTTCCTTGAATTTACACCTAATTAGGAGAAACCATTACGTCATGTTTTTATATCGATCAATTTTGAAAATCAACATCATGTTGAACTTGTCGCCATTTTGCTTAAGGTATTCCAAAGACGTATTGACGGTTCTGTTAGCTTCAACAGAAACTGGACCGCTTACAAGAATGGATTTGGAGAACTTGGTGGTAATTTCTGGCTTGGTAAGATTTGAAAATATGTTTAACCTCGCAATCTGTTAAGAGAATGTACAAATTCAGAGTGTCTTTACTAAATTGAGATTATTATTTCTAATGAAGGAAACGAACAAATCCACCGCCTGACCAATGCACGTCCAATGAAGCTCCGGATTGAGATGTTGGATCAAGAAGATGCAGCTGGATTCGCTGAGTACTCAACATTCTTGGTAGAGGATAAGTCCAATAACTACCGTCTCAAAGTTGGAGGTTTCACAGGAAGCCGAGGTAGGTAAACTTACACACGAGTTTTTGAGCTTCAGCGATAATCCTATAATCTTATTTTCTTTTCGCGTATGGTATCCTTTTCCAATTCGCCAGCATGGACTGTGTGTTCCTAATTTACAATTTCCATTTTGATTGAGATTGCACTTTAATATAAGGAAAGGGCATATGACTGTCCGTTTTAGTGGCATTAACTCTTGAATTATAACGTCACAGAAGACAAATTAAGGGAATGAATTACAAAGGGAAAATAAGACACACATATTGTACAGAATACAGTTTTGTTTCACCAATTAGGGCATATAGATTTTTGTCAATTATTAAGTTTTGATCACGCGGTAAGTAGCTGAAAAATTTTTAAACTCACCCTCCCTCACTCACAGCTTTTGAAGAAGTAAGGAACAAAAGGATTGTCTCTCGTTTACAATGGCCGAAATTATATGAGATCAAGAACAAGAACAAGAACAAGAAGTTTATTTGTATATCAGGCCACGTGGCCAAAAGTACAATATTTACAGTATATATGCATCATTTTGCGCATATACAGATGACATTTCGAAAAACTTTACACTGCTAGATTTCGTTTAAAAAACAAAGCAAGATTTGTTATTTGTTGTAAATTTTTAGTTGAAAGTAACAGTGTGAATTTCTCATGAGTTGGATATGTATAATAATAGTATGGTATAAAATGTTGTCTGCTTTGAGAATAATTTGGACATTCTAATAAAAAGTGAAATTCATCCTCAACTACATTAT
The DNA here is from genome assembly GCA_916613615.1 of Steromphala cineraria. NCBI lineage: Eukaryota > Metazoa > Mollusca > Gastropoda > Trochida > Trochidae > Steromphala > Steromphala cineraria. Next base: position 35,448,566 of record OU744721.1, read on the forward strand.
CATTTTATTTCGTACATCTGATCAAGGCTTCATCGATATTACATTGTAATTACGTTGTTGAATATTTATATTATGACTTGAGCATCGAAATTTACATAGAATGCGGATTAAGTCTTTATGTTGAGTTAACTCAAGGATATTCTTCTCAGGTTCAAGAACTGTTTTATAGGCTGAATGATATTTGAGAAATAGTGAAGAATTAATTCTGTCGTGCCAAGTTTGAAACTGTATATCTTTACATCGTTGTTTAAAATATTGGATAAAACTATTTACATGCCCACAATCTTGAGCGATCCATACATACGAAAACCCAGTGTGCATCAGGAGTACAAAGGATATGACTATGGTGCAAAGGAGAAGTAAAATACAAGGTTTTCAAACCGATTTTTTTATTTCGTTCCAAAACATAAACCTCAATAACTTTGATGTTCTTGTTTCAGATGATTCTATGTCCTACCATAACAATAAGATGTTCAGTACTCCGGACAGGGACCATGACTCATTTGCTAGCGGAGCTTGCGCCAAGGTGAATGGTTGGTGGTTCGGTTATTGCGTAGATGCTAACCTTAACGGAGTGTATGGGAGTACATCCTATGGTCACGGCATCAACTGGAAAAAATGGCATGGCAATGTATATTCATTGAAGTGGGTCGAGATGAAGTTGCAACAAGCTTGAAAACGTTCACTTTGACACACACACATATTGATAATTAATAATGACAGAAACGGCATATCATTCGTTATTCGTTGTTTGTGAGTTTATTGTGTCTAAATACTTTAGAAATCAATTGATCAAATAGATTATTGTCTTAAATGGATATGTGACATTGTTTGAGTCTTAATAAAATCGAAATTTCAAGTTTTAATATAAACAATGAAAATATCATTGCGCTTGTCTATCCATATATTTATATGTCCATCGGACCAAACCCCGTTTGTCATATATTGAAAATTTAGTCATGACATCTTAATTACATATGGTTGAACTTATACTTTAATTGTTTGTATATGTGTGCCAATCGCCTGTCATGTATTAAATTGTGGAACGATACCTACATGTACATTAACTAGTGTCCAAAAGAAACGCTACTAAATTTTCAACATCGTCAATAACAAAATTCCTCAATCGGATAAACTCGATTCGTAATATATCTTATAAGCATATGTCTTGTGAACAAGAATACACAATTTTCTTTTTAAGGAACATTTACTTTCGAGTTCGTGACTGTTCAAACACAAATGGGATTCTTAAATCTCTTTAAATGTTTTTTTGGACATCTTTTGTGAATTTTTTAAAATGGCATTTTCGATACAGTGTACTTTATTTGTCATCCATTCATTGACGTGTCATGACTGATAGGGGTGTTTTAAATAAGGGAAAATTTTCAATTGGTTACTGCTACAGGTTTGTTTTTTAAAGATTTTTCGAAGTTAAGTTTTTGAAAGTGTTTGTTGTGTCCTATGAAAAAAACTACATTTATAAATGCAAAAATATAACAAAGATTGAGAGTCAAACAGGTATTGTTATCGACATATTGCTAAGATATTGCTTCAGGTTCTATAATGTCGTTAAAAGTAGTGAATTGTGTAGAACAACCTAATTGCATGGGAGTTCTTTTAATTGGACATTTTCCCAAGCCCAGATATTGATTTCCAGTTTTAACATCATTAGACAATTGATCGTATAAGCTATTGAAGTCGAGTAAATTGAGTAGTTCTGTTGTGACCATGCAATAACAAACAAATATTATCAGTTTTCAAGATGATATATAATACTCAAAGCATAAGATCAACTGAAGTGCAACTAAATCAATATAACACGTCAATCTATTAAGTAAATGTATATTTGATTTTTCTTGAAAAATTACTGTTACCATCACCAAATAGTGTAGTTGCTTACTCACAGTTAACTTATGTGAACACTTTAATGATCTTTGTTGCATGATGTTTAATTGGGTTTGTTTCAATTAAATATATTCTTTCAATTATGAAATGATTGTATCATAATGTTTTCAATGATTAATGCGCGTGATTATGCCATCAAAATTATATTTAATTTGGATTTAAGATTAATTATTTTTTCGGGAATCTTGATGAAGTTGATATTTTTGACGATCAATTTAACAGATATCATCTCATCAAATATGTGTTCATTAAGTTATTTTATAATAAGACAATAAATAATTGGTTATCCCAATACTTGTACATGGCATGATTGTTGATTTGCAGAAACACCAGTTACACATGAATAAATAACACTCATTTAAATGATTCCAATTAGTTTCCACTGAATTACGACATCAAGATTTCCATCTTGACAAAACAAGCTATTGAATTGGAAATTTGTGACAGGGTTTCTTCAGAAGACATGTTATTAGTTAGTTGATCTGCATTTGTTGTGATTATTTTTAGTACGTCTTTACTTGTTATGATTCAAAATATGTTTGTACTAAGGAAATATTTGTTAAAACAATGAAGTCACGGCTGTAACGAAAAGTTTGCAAATCTCCACGCTTCACCTTAGACATCACGGACCACGTCTTCTGTGCTAGCAGGTCTGCTCTCCCCCTGAGCAAGTCGAATTGACCAATCAAAAGAAGGCTTGTAAAATAAATTTTAGTTGTCGCATAATCGAACAGCGATTCATTCCACTCACTTCACGGACACATGTTTTTAAACACATAATTTTAAATATAGGTAACTGTCTCATAGCACAATAAACATCGGTATGATGGAATGATGATATAAAAATTCTATTTTGTTATTTGTTATGTTAGAAGCACCCTCTACTTAAAATCTTTGCTCGTGATATTCAACTCCTGTGTACCTACATGTATGGCAGTATCAATAAACGGATAAACGACAATTGTCTTTTGTATTGTTTTTAGAATAGAAAACTTAACCATTCTTTGTCATTTATCTAGGGCGATTGGTGAAGGTTATAAACAGATAGCCATGATATTCATGGTCAAAACGTTGTGTATAATTTCATACGAACTAGCTGGAATCATCTATCAGGTAATTGACACGATTACAGTAACAAGTTCACCCACAATTTGATCAGCAGAGCATGTCTGAATATATTAATAAAAGGTCAAATTGACAGTTTTATTAAGAAATGTTCAAGTTTCATCTAAGATTATAATTTGTGTATTAGTTTTAAGCTTCTTTTCTTACACGTGCATTTTCAAACAATGAGAACACTTTAAGATGGTATGAAAGGAAACAAGTCTAGCATTAATAACAACAGTTTACAAAAAAATACATCAGCTCATGATATCTAGCTAAACATGAAATCCTTCCAGACTGCTTCTATCATCCAACTGTGTTACAGAATATATCGTGTGCGGAAGATCAAGCTATATCCCAGTGTAAACATTTGAAAATGACACTGCAGTCAAGAACATGATATCATAGATTTAACTTCAACAAGTTATGACATCACAATGATATGTCGTCACTAACTAATAATACTAAGATATCGGCGAAATGTGAGTATAAAGGCCTTGCAGTGTTCAGAGTATGGACATTTTCATTGAAACGAAATGAAGATTGATTTTGAATGATAAACAATAACTTACGTTCGTTTCTTCTGATATGAAATACATCAACATTCGTTGATAAAAGGGAAAATTCCCTCCGCAAGTTTCCTTCCTCTGAAAGACATTTGCGTTAGAAAACTGGTTTCCTTTTAGTGCAAGGACGTTTTTCACATGTTGGTTTATGACGTGAACCATCTTCCTACGCAAAACCTAAAACACACGTTTTCCAACTGTCAGTTTTATGCCTTGCTGCCGACCCTTGAGTTTCCTGTGCTGATATCAGCGCCCCTACAGGCGATTGTTAGCAACCTCCAGTAACTTTCTGATTGGACGATTGTTTTCTCTCATAAAAAGATAGAGAAAGCATAGAAAAGTCAAGGGTCTGCAGCAAGGCATAAAACTGACAGATCGGACAACGGCGTTTAAGGCTTAAAGGGGGAAGATGGAAGTGGACCCGACAAGCTTTCTTAATGAACGCATTTGTATATATACAGTTCATTTTATGAATCTTAAGGCAAGGCATTTTGCAAATATATTAGGAATATACATGTATACATGTAAACCGGAAAAAAGTTCGACAAGGTTGTATTCTATCTCCAAGTTATTCTATACATTGACGAACAACTGGTACAGGATTAAGATAAAGCTAAAGATAATTTTAGTGCTGCATTTATCGATGAAGCGGTTGATACTATTGACACGTGTTAATGCAACTCTTTCAGTTTTGAAGGAAAGTGCCAAACCATTTCGAGCTGTATGAATTCTGTGAGGTCTAACAGGTAACACATGAAACTTATAACACAAAAATTCTCTATAGTAATTCTATATACACAAACTGCTTTCCCTGAAGGGATATTTGTTTTACAAATTACACATGCCTGTCACTTGATATGCACTACTTGCAGTTTAAACAATCCAAGCTTACTTTACACACTCTCCAATTACGAAAACAAACAGAGCTAACAATACAAGTAGACAATTTGGCACCCAAGTGTGTAAAAATTGAATGTTTTCGATATTCAATTATTTTAAAACTTCTTCCTAAATGTTAGTTTGAAATGAATTCGTAAATGATTTTTTTATTATAAAACTTAACTATAATTACTTGAACAAACATTATCCATTTCTCGAATTAACGTTATCTATCATGATGATATCAAAACTACTAGTACGTAGCTATTGAATATACGTTTCATCTTGTGCTAAACTGTGAAAAGTACGGCTTCTACAATTTTGGAAACAAAAATTATTTTAAAACTGAACCAAAACTATGTTTCAAAATAACTATTGTACAATAAGCAACCTGAACCAAAGTTCAGTATATAAAGTACAGATATGTCATTAACTTGTTACATTGATACATGATTATGATTAAATTGATACCCCTTGGAGATGAGATCGAGGGACCAGCCCTGCAAAGTGACTTATTGGATTTCACAGCAGGCTATCTAACTAATAACATGCAGTGATCCTACCTTAAGTAATCCTTATCCTTCATTGAATGCTGATTTATCATCTCTCTAAGGTCAGTGTGCAAGATAAAAATAAGACTTTACCCTAAAACCGGTTCTTTCTCCGCAATGCAACGTCTTATAACATCTTGTCATAACATGGTTTGTCATAATCTCTTTTAAAACTAAATAAATACAACAATGACATATAATTTTAAATCATGTTTTATTCTTAAAAAGGTAAAAACTAAACCTTTGATTGCGCATCGTTTAAAAGTCTTGTTGTATGTTCATTTACAATTGTTCAAATCAAGTGTTTTGATAAAGTATCATAAATCTTATATCTAAATTTTGATTTATATTAACTCATAACTCATTTTAGCATTAACTCCTATCAATACAAATTGTGATGTACGCCGATTTATATAAATCGTTTGCAGAAAAATGGCGATCAATATAGAAGGTCATGAAGTACAAGTCTTCGGTTCTGTCTAAAAGGTGCTATTAAATTGACAAGTGACAATAGACACGTTCATGTGACACGATAAGCTAATTATTCAATGCTGAAGGAAATAAAGTGTATACAATAGATAAGACATACCTGGCAACATTTACTGTTAAATTTTTGAGTGTTTCATTTGAGTTACATACAGTTTTCAAATGAAGTCTTGTTTTCAAACAAGCGCTAACTCGTTCTTACAGGCGAATGACTGATGTGGAAAAATGGTTAGCTTAGCGGTAATCACACATTTCATTCAGTTCGTATTCCATATGATCTTATCTAACCTCAGAAGTTCTTAATATTAACGGCGGATGCATATGTATATACATATCAGATCATGTCACAATGTACATAGATGAATATTGACTTGAACATCTCAATTTGATTTGTATCACACTTTTTATTTGAAACCCGAGTATCATAACTTTAAAGCCATTTTCAGTTTTTATTGTTGACAATGTCCGATATATTCTAACATGTGTTGCGTACCATTTCACTAGAAAGAATGACATGTATTGTAAGACTGAAGTAACAATATGGATTAGCTTTAATGGATTGGTATTACAGATTTTACCTTAAGTAAATCTGATGGACTTATATAAACTAATGTCCAAAAGAAACGATACCAAGTTTTCAACGTCCTCAAAAACAAAATTCTATTACCTGACAGAGTCGAATTTAACAGGCCTAACAGGCATATGTCTTGTAAAGAAGTATGCACATTTTCATTCTTCAGGAAAAGATACTTTTGATTTTGTGACTCTTCAAACGCACATGGGGTGCATAAATCGAAATTTCAAGTTGTTTTGTGCACAGAACTTTTGTCATTTCACTATAAAATTGATAAAGTATTGAATTTAGGTAAGAATACAATCTTGTTGATACAATGCACTTTATTTGACATAAATTCGTTGACGCGTCACTGCTCTAGAACGTTTTTAAACAAGCAAAAGTGTCCAATTTCTCTCTGCTATCACGCCTAGTTAAGGAGATTCAGAATCGATGTTTATTTTAAATGCGTGTTTCTCGCAAACATGAAAAGATAATGTTTTGAAATTTTGCATAGAGGTGAGTTGACTACTGAAGAAATGATAAAACTATGGTATCGTTTCTTTTGGACATTAGTTTACTTATAAAGATGTGCTACTTTTCAGTCTTTTTGTATTCCCTATACACTCAGGGGCAAAATAAACGATACCAACTTTTCCAAAAGAGTACAAAACAAAATTCTGTTGTAAATGAACGACTTCATGTACGAGCCCATGTGATAGGCACACCAGTTGTTAAGAAGTACTCACAATTTCAAACATCAAAGTATGATACTTACTTTTCAATGTTTGCTTTGCTCATAATGCTTGGAATTGGAATTAAAAATTATGAAATCTTATTAATTAAAGATGTTGTCAATATAAATAACCCTGCTACAACTTAATTTGTTTACGCATTTTGCCTGTAAGTTGGTTTAAAAACAAGCAACCACTATCCTTTCTCGTTTAGTTAAGGAGGTTTTTAAACGGCGTTTTTTGAAAGGTGTGTATTTCGAAAGCGTTAACAGATATAGCTTTGACATTAAAAACTTAGTTTAGTTAGCTCTTGAAGACACGAATTAACGCTGTTCCAGCCGTTACTATCTCTCGTCGCTTAACCTATCGTGCATTATATCGTTTCTTTTGCCCCTGAGTATATGTCTGTTCAGACACACACATAGGCACACACATATATCAAATGATAAAGTATTTAAGAGCCAGAATGCTACCAGTATCACATATACAATGTACAGCAAGTTTGCTTCTGATTTGAAGGCATTGAAAGAGACAGAATGAACTTTACAACATGCGGATCAGGTCTGACTGACTTGTAATTGGATATTGGTATTAATATATTTCATTTAAATTAGATATTCAAACGTAACGTCACAGTATGTGTTTGTGATGTCACGTTGTAAGCGCGGCGCCGTAATGTCTGAAAATTGTCATAACCTTTAGCGCAAGCAATAAACAAAAAACTAAAGTTCCTTCCAAGTTCTACTATTCTTGATTAACTCATGAAAGATTTTGTATTTACCTCGCTTTCGCTCGTTTGATACAAATCATTCACTCGTTTGATGACAATAGTATAAAAATGGAAGGTCATTTCGTATCCTCTCATTACATGGCCATGGTTGTAGTCTCTAGATAAAAGTTTTGGGTATGATATCTGGCGAATATGAGAGAAAATATGAGATATTAAGAGATGACTGACTATCGATTTTGTCTTGTATCAGTATGAAAACAAGCCTATTTCTTATGAAAATTCCTAAAAAAAATCTATATTTTCTCTTAGGCATGTCGTCTATCAAACATTTGGTTCACGAAGTATGAACATGTATATTTATTGCATATTGAATTTGGCAAAATGAATGATTGCCCGTAGGAATCATTTAAATAACATTGCAGTCATTGCTTTCAGGATACAAACATGCACATTTGGTAACATCCTCGGTTAACCAGGGTTTTGTATATGTAAGAGAGTATCGGAACATATACAAAACCCTGGGTAACCGAGGATGATTTGGTAAAAGATATATAAATATATATCAATGTGTTATTGATGTAAATGAAAGAATATATATTACAAAGGGATTTTAGTGAATTTAGATGAATATTTAAAAAATATAATGTATGTGAGAGTCTGATTCTCTTCTAAGCTTTCGATAATATTTGCTAAGCTTTGATATCTTTAAACTATATATTTATATATATTTTGTAATCTTAGATGAACTTATGAAGCATTAAAGGGGCAGTAGCACGTTTTTTGATAATTTTATATTTTAAATATTTCACTTATAATTGTAAGTAAATGTTAAATGTATTATATTGACAGTGTCAACAATCTCATTACACAAGCCAATCACCCACAGTCAGAGGACAAAGTATGAGGATTTACATAAAATCCATTGGCGGCCATTTGTTTGTGAACACCTTTAATTCATTTTTGAAAGAAAAAGGAATCGCATGGCTGAACTTTAAGTTATATATTTAAATTATAACTGCTTCATTTAGTTTAAATACATTGTCTTTCAAATGGAACCATGCTATGACGTCATAAACACGATGACGTCACAATGCTATGAAGTCATTAACACGATTACGTCACAATGTTATGACATCACTGGTTTAGGTGTTAGAGGGCTATGCAGTGTTCAAAGATGTACATTTTCATGCTAATGTGATGACAAATGATTTTCGATGATAAATAGAATCTCACCCTCGTGTCTTCTGATATCAAATATATCAACACTCGTTGAAAAAGTAAAATATTTGTTGCTTTAATCAACTTGTATTGATATATTTGATATCAGAAGACACTTGGGTGAGTTTCTCTATTTATCACCAAATGAACGAAATTTAACTAGTGTATTAGAAACAATGCAAACGTAACGTCACAGTATGTTGTTGTGATGTCACATCGTATAATGTCTGAAAAGTCGTCAAAATGTTAGTTTCATCACTATCGGAAATTTTCATAACCTTTAGCGCTAGCAATAAACACAAAACTAAACTTCCTCCTTTCTTCTACTATTCTTGATTAACTCATGAAGGATTTTTTTGTTTTGACCTCGCTTTCGCTCGTTTGATACAAATCATTCACTCGTTTGATGACAATAGCATTCAATGGAAGGTCATTTGGTATCCTCTCATTTCATGGCCATGGCCGTAGTTTCTAAACTAACGAGCAAAAGAAAGTATAACACTCACTTGTTTTCCATTAATTCAATATTTTAAAGAAATAAGATGCATTTGATTATGGAAGCAGACAATAACACCTTTCGGCTGTAGTTTGAATGGCTTTATTGGTGACTGTTTTATATTTTCACTTAAATGTCATCATTTAAAGTAGACTAGGGTAAGAAATGAAATTTACACCAACATGACCCCTACCATGTTCAAAATGTTGTAAATGTGTGCATGACGATGAACATTTATTGATTTTCACACAGAGTATGTGTTATATGTCGATGAAAAGTTGTGTATTGTCAAAATAAATTTAGGGAAATTTTAATATTGAATTTTTAATTTTTTTTTTTAAATTTAAAAAACCGCGTAGAGGTATTCTTTTATTTATTTAATGTTTTGGACTAATTTTCCAAACAAGTCATTTTTGGAAAACGACGTCAAAAACTCGAGATATCTGACTTTGAAAATTTTACATATGATAAATACAACTGAGTGTTATACTTTCTTTTGCTCGTGAGTTTAGATAAAAATTTTGGGCTTGATATCTGGCGAATATGAGAGAAGATATCAGGTATTAAGAGAAGACTGACTATCGATTTTGTCTTAAATCAGTGTGAAAACAAGTTTATGTCTTATGAAAATGCAAAAAAAATCTATATTTTCTCGTAGGTATATCGTCTATCATAAATTTGGTTCACAAAGTATGAACATGTAAACTCATGTCCAAAAGAAACGATACCAAGTTTTCAAAGTCGTCCGAAACAAAATTCTATAACCTGACAGAGTCGAATTCAAGTGTGTCTAACAGGCATATGTCTTGTAAAGAAGTATGCACATTTTCATTCTTCAGGAAAAGATACTTTTGATTTTGTGTCTTTTCAAATGCACATGGGGTGCATAAATCGACTTTTGTCATTTCACTTTAAAATTGATAAAGTATTGAATTTATGTCAGAAAAAATGTTGTTGATATAATAAACTTTATTTGACATAAATTCATTGACGCGTCACTGCACTAGAACGTTTTAAAACAAGCGAAAGTGTCCAATTTCTCTCTGCTATCTCGCCTAGTTAAGGAGATTCCAGATCGATGATTTTTTCAAATGCATCTCTCTCGCAAACATGAAAAGATAATGTTTCCAAATTTTGCATAGACGTAAGTTGACTACTGAAGAAATGATATTACTATGTTTTAGTCTTATTAATCTACAGTGGATTGAGTTATTATGGGATTTGTATGGTATCGTTTCTTTTGGACAGTTTATATTTATTGCATAATGAATTTGGCAAAATGAATGATTGCCCGTAGGAATCATGGTAAAGGATATAAAAATGTATATATCAATGTGTTATTTATGTAAATGAAAGAATATATATTATAAAGGGGTTTTAGTAATGAATATTTAAAAAATATAATGTATGTGAGAGTCTGATCCTCTTGTAAGCCTTCTTTAATATTTGCTAAGCTTTGATATCTTTAAACTTAGATTTATATAAATGTTGTTAGCTTTGATATCTTTAAACTTATGAAGCATTAAACGACAATTTGAATCTAAATGAATCATTTTCAAAAAGCAAATAGCATATGGCATAACTACAAATAATGGCAAGGGATACATTTCCCTGTTTTTGTGGTGGAAAATTGCCAATCTGTCTGCCACTTCACACTGATGATATGCCTCTGGGTTCTATTAGGTCCAGAATAACATCAGATAACAAGTATGTATCGATAAAGGCTTCTCCAAAATCAACCAGCTGGTGATGAATAAACAATTCATCGGCCATGTATATAATATTAAATTTGAATATGTACGTACTAAACATATTGCTCTAAGTTATTATTGCCTTGCAATTTATTGCTTGGGTTTGAATGTTTCCATTTGATGAATGTCTATGAGCATTTAGGTTTAAATGTTTTAAACTTTCATCAGTAGCATCATTTCTATCTCATCGAGTTGAGTAAGAAAGTGATAATTTCACGAGTGGCGCAGCCACCTTCTTACTCCACTCGATGAGAAAGAAATGATATTCGGCAAAAACAATGAAATCGTCTACTTATTATATAATTTTAAAATCATAAAACGCAGTTGTCAAACATCGGAATGCTAAATGTTGCTGTTGTGATGAATGACAGTCCAACAACTCCATTTATTCTTTCTCGGTAAACAAATAGTTCGATTGAAATAATTGGATATTTAATCGGAAGTAGTTTTCAGAAAAACATATAATTTCTGACTGCTTATTGATGCCAGATCGAAAATATGCTTTGGTTATAACTACACGTAGGTGAAACAAAGGTTCCTTATGCATTTTGGAAAATCAATTTTGACGCGAACTGATACAGTGAGTTAAGCGCTTTGTCGGTGTGACAGATCTCTCGCTTCGTAAATTTAGTTTGCGATAAAATAGCCAAATATTAACTACAACAACAAGATATGAACAAAGAGTGGCTTTGCAATATCGAAGGATACATGGGCACTGCAAAAAGTTAACAGTTACATACCGAAAACATCGTAAAGAGTCGTTTTTCCTCAATCCTAACCAAAACCGTGACGCGAGGCATGCGTTTGATTTCTTCAAAGGGAGATAATCGTGTTTTTTTTTAATAATAATAATAATAATAATAATAATAATAATAATCGTGTTTCAAAGGGAGGTAAAAGGCTCGGTCCTACTTTTCTCACTACAGTGATATGATTTACCATTGTTCTTAAAATATGGATTGTAATTTCACTGTATAACCCTGTATTTCATTGCTAATTATATAATAAAACAATGTACATATTCATGGTCAATCATATTATATCACAACAAGTGTAGATAATAAAGATGAAATATAGTCGCAAGCGACGACAAACGGATTCAGCACTGTATGGTGTTAATTTTCATTAACAGAGGTAATTATCTAAGTCAAAAAGCTTGAGCGAGAATGCTTACAATAATGACAAGGGTTGTCAGTCCGGTACTTAATGGCAAGACCTCATTTATGCATACACTGCTATTCAACATAGCTGTAGCAACGAGGCATCATCTTTGGTGTTATTACAATGAACCAAATCTATCAGTGTAAAGTTATATATTTTTCGCTCAAATTAACTGACGACACTCACCGTGCGGCATTCCTATCATTCGAACCATTAGCGACACTTCAAAATTGTGTAGAGGAGAGAAATGGTTTTATTTCGATGTATTATTTGTTAATGAGCATGAAAAAGTAAAGAAACGGTGAGCGATGCGACATATGTTACAAATATCATTATTTCAATCAAATTACCGTAAACCTCAAGAGGTAAAAAGTAACTAATGCATTATGAAAATGACCACATTGCACTTGATATTCAACGTTAAGTCTTTACAGAAAATTCATCATGGCTGTAAACATGAATCATTTCAGGTTAAACGGTCTTGTTGCTGACTGATGATAGATAAAACATTGCCTAGTGTTATATTGCTAATGAACTACATTTTTCAATCATTCATATATCATAATAATTCAAAACGAAAGTAGGATTGACCACATTTAAATACTCCGAATTTCAATGTAAATGTTTAATCTAATTTTAATGAGATTTATCCAAGATTGTATGTTCTTTTGGCTTTCATATGATATATAGAGCAATGTGTTATCGTACGTCGTTGATTAGCAATGAGTATTCAAACGTACCCACCAAAACACCCGTTTTCCAAAATGCAAACTTTGACCTTTCCGCGTGACCGGAAATGACTGTTCGCGAGCGATTTTATTCTTTTATCTTGAAGACCTTGCTAATGTCTAACTCTCATGCAAAAATCATCAAATTCGTCTGGGAGGTTTTTGAGTTATCTGCCCTTGAATATTGCAAAATGTGCAAACTTTGAAGATTTTTATAAAAAAAACTATTTCGAATTTTGAAACAAACTTGTTATAGGCCAATGTCTCAGCTACATTATGTGTAAGTTTCAGCTTTCTAGTATCAGCAGTTGCCGAGTGGTGATTCCTGAAAGGTGCCTGGGGTCAGACTTTTGAAAAAAATGCAGAAAATTCAAGATGGCGGCCAAACCACGTGACCTACGAATTTGCCATGATTTCGTTTTTTGCAGCATTTTTGATTGCGCATCTTTTAAAAAAAAATTAGGTCTCTAAGTGCATTTTGAAAAAAAAGTCAATGTTAAATTTTCGATTTTGGAATCGAACTGGACCTTTAATGTATGGGCCGAATTGTCCCAAAAGCTTATTGTCGCCATTCCTCAACAAGGTCTACCACCCTGTGAAATTTGATTTCGATAGCATCAGCCGTTTGGTCTGAATCCTGTTCACAAAATTCGTGGAATGATAAAAAAAAAAAAAAAAAAAAAAAGAAACACGCCAATAACAATAAGGATTCAGCCTTATGGCTGAATCCTTAATTAATTAAATTCATCTACCCAGAAAGTTTCGTATAATGAATAAAAATTTCCATTTGAATATGCGAAGATTCAAAAGCATCTTTTGTCACCTCTCAATATTGGAGTTTTACTGTGGTGTCTTCATTAAGACCCCTTGAATATCCGATCGAAGGATCTGTCCTGCAAATTGATGTATTGGATTCCACAGCAGGCTATTCATTTGATATTGTGTAGTGATCCTATGTTAAGTAGGCAAACCCTTCAGCTCAGAGATTCGATTTAATATCACTTTATTGTCAGTATGCAAGCTAAAATACGATGATACATGAGATACCCAGCCAGATAAGACAAATCTCTTACAATATTGTTATATACCATAATAATTTAATTTTGTAGCTCCCTAGTCTCAGTGTTATCAAAATAAAGGATTTAAGTTGATTTGAGTTGAACATACATACATTAAATATTCTAAATGGTTTCAGAATATTAAAAATTCGAATAATTGAATAGCCTTTTCCATTTTGATGAATTGAATAACATCTGATTATTATAACAATCTAATGTATCGTTGTGATATTAATGTGAGAACACATTTCAATAGTTAATAATACACTATTTGGTAAATGATGATCATTTACAACAAGAAAAAGTTGGCCACCTTAAATACACCTTTTAACCAAATATACAATATCATTGACATTTAACGTTTGTCAACAATCTAACTAGCGTATTAGAAACGGTGAAAATCAGAGCGATATGTATTATCTTTATGGCAAGACCTTCCAAAAATATGAAATAAGACGGCAAGACAAAAAACTGCCATTGCAACTTATTACAGCAAATGCATTTGTTTGGCATGTTTCAATTATTTGTCAGGCCACTTGAAACGAGTTCTGTGAGTAGTCATTTGATCTAAATTGAGAACCTTTAAACATTATTTGTTTGGAAATATGAAAAGGATTGGAAGTATATTTTATAGCTTTGTAACATCTTAATTTACGAATACTTGCATTGATATTTTAAAGCCATACAATCCGTATGACCGTATTAGTTAGATTCATTCCAATAGGTGTGAATGACAACGTTAACCTCAAGTCTCAAATATATAGTATGGATTTGAGAGAGATTCCCTTTGGCTCGAGTGGATTTTGTAAATAGCTGCATAATCACGTACATTGTTTGTGTGACAGTTTACACCTATTGATTGCAACATATTAAAGCTTCGACCCCTAACAGGACACATTGATGGTTAGTTGAATACTATTTGCCCAAGTAGTCTGTATTTGCCTGAAGTTGGTTCTATTGGAATAAGAGTGATTTTCCCCCCAAAAATACCACATGGTTCAAATGGAGTTGGTAAATAGCTTATAGTCGTGAACATTTAAGATTGTGACTGTATACAGTTATCAACAACACACATTCAACTTCAAGCGTCCTTGTAAGATTACTCCTGTCATAAGGTGAATTGTGATTGTAGGCGATATGCACGGTTGTTTTCTTTGCTCAAGTAGTTTGTATTTGTCTGAAAAGGTTTCTATTGAAAATTAGAGTAATTTCCAAAAGAAAGATACCATATTGTTCAAATGGATTTTGTATATAGCTGCATGATCGTGAAGTTTTAATTTATGACTGTTTACAGTTTTTACTTCACACATCCAACTTCAAGTTTCCATAAAAGGTAACTCTACTCCTGTTATTTGTTGAAATGTGATGGTAGACTTTCATTCCTAGCTCAAGAAGACAGCATTTGCCTGAAGAGGATTCAAACGAAGCTGAGAGAAGTGTGTATAAGAAAAGGTAACCATCAATGATGTATATTGTGAATGTTCAGATACACCAATTAAAACAGTTCTACAGATGTCGCCTAATTAAGAACACTTATGATGAACATATGAAATACCGTTTGTAGATGATCCTGCTTTCAACCTAGTCATTGTTCTCTTGAATGCTTCTGTAATACAACTTCATCTTCGTTGAAAACGGGTTAATTCTATAGCAGGAATTATTAACTTGCTTGTCTCAGCATCGGATGTGATATAACCAGAATAAATCTGCAGATATATGTCGGTTTCCTCTTAGTTGCTATTAATTTACGGTTGATAGCACAGTTTGAATGTTTCAGTGTGATCGAAAATCACAACCTGTTGTAATATAAGGTTTGGGGTTTATCATAACATGTTCAAATAACACTTTGACCAGATCCAGATCAAATATTGGTGATCTATACATTTCGAACATAACATGTGATAGCGTACTCACTTGAAAACTACGCTATTTCAGATTGTATAAATAACAGTTGGATCACCTGTTTGCCCTGTGTAGAATATTTTGAGGTACAATGTAGATTCTACTATTCCTGTCTAGCAACTTGTCTAATCAGAGCAAGTAAGCTCTGGGATTCTCGCCTCATATGGAAGTAAGATTCATCAATGTGATAACAGTATTCTCAATGTCAAAGGCGCCGGTCACCAGTCAATATGTCTGGGATGGAAGTGATAGCTGTTCTAATTGGAATCTCAACAACCAGTGAGACAAGCCGGTCAAATCGATAACTTTACACTTCCATTGTACATATTAGTAAGTAAATTACAAGAAAGTAAATGTCATTACTATTTCTGATATACAACTACTGACCAAAAGTATGATTGTGATTGTGCAGAGGTTCACAAGTTACAGTATTAATTTTAATATTAAAATGATAAAAATGTTTTGAAAATTTGGATTGTTTTCTACAAAATAATTTCAAACCTTTTAAATAATTTGAAAAAAAAAATACATTCACCCGTCATGTCTCAGGAAAAATAGATGCCTTATAGTTCTTTTGGTTTGGATGTTTTTGTTTATAGCTGCATTATCATTGTAATACAATTTTTGACAGTAAGCGATTAATTACAACACCGAACTTTCGAGGATTTACCTTCCCCAGAAATAGAGATTATAAACCGAGTCTGTGTTTCCGTATCATTAATATCCTATAATAGGAATAAAATTTGTATTATGCAAGCCTTTGGCGGAAACACACGAGGTTAATAATTTCTTTATCATATAATGTCTTTTTGAAATAAAAGGATTTAAACGAAAATATGATACCTTCTAAATATATGTTTGACCTAGATTTCGCGGAGTAATTGCTTTCACAATAAACCAAGGTGAAGGTCATATTGTCGGCGATGTACAGTTGTGAACAGTCTAGAAATATTCCTTCATGAAATGATTTTTTTCACAGCGATAGAAACCTCTCCTTCAATCTATGAACATGTTCAGTCTGATTTCCAATGCACGAGTAAACATTGTATTTGTTAATAACACAAAATGTGTAAGAACCAGTTGTCAACGTCGCTACAACAGGGGAAGTAACTCTAACTGCATTTTGAAAAGCTGCATTGTCATTGTTGTTGCGCCAGTTCAGTTACGGTATCCTTAGACTAAACGTCGACTATTTGCGAAGGTTAGGTTGTTGCGTTTGTAACTACGCTACTAGATAATCTGTACTATCACTAGAATATGATTTGTTTATGCTGATAAGTTGGTAACCGACATGACCAAAGCGATCTAGGCCTATGTTATGGACGAAAATTGAAGCACTTATGTTTTCGATAGCCGATATTGTTAGCTGCATATCGTTTTATTTTTAAACGCACAATGAAAACAACTTGAAATGCTTCGATAACCAAGCTATTTCTAAAATACTAATGCGTGATAAGTTTTGACAGATTTTGTTTACGATATTTTTTTGATAAAAAACCCACAAAACCTGAAAACTCCCGGCGACGTTATCAATGTTTAGAGACCATTTTGGACTCGCATGACATGCATGGAGTTTTGATAAAAGAGTTCAGGTTTTGACCTCATTTGCATTGTTATCAGGGATCTGATAACATGATTTCAAGATGGGTTTATTGCACAGATAACACTGCCCATTATATGATAAAGAAAGATACATCTCTCTATTATACAAGAGTTACCGATTGTGAGATTCAAAATTTAAGTCTTTGTTCAAGGAGGTTATATTGGCTTGATGAGGGTTCTATTCAAACGATAAACAATATACAACGTGTCAGTTCTGACATCTCAGTTCTACAGATTAACGCCAATCGATATCAATTAACATGACATTCCTGGTGTAAAGGATCCTGCCTTCTATCTAGTGCTTGCTTTCATTGCGGGGAGAATGGCAACTTTGAAGTTTCTTCACAAGTGGTCTGTAGTCACTGATGTTACCATGTGTCAAAGGAGGTCGATATTGATGCCACAGATAACAAATGAAGGCAATAACCATCAGTTCATCCGTGATAGACATCAACCACATCAACTAAGCATGCATGCATTTATCATCGATGTGATATAGAGTGTGCTGAAATCTGTTAACTATAAAGAAAAGTGGATATATATTTGCAGGACGCATATCCTTACAAATCGTAACAAAATGCATCAGTTTTTTTTCCGAAAAGAGACTTATCTTACAATTATCTTAAGAACCAAAAAGGTGAATTCGACTGAGTGCTGTTACATTTCTGAAACAACTTGTACTGCTTAGTCTTAATTTGATCTTTGATATTTGTAAAATCATTATATTGCGATAAAAGTTAAAACTCTTATCCTTAAATGATGCACATGGTTTTATTTGGAACATTTGTTTGTGTGTAGACCTGATTTACTCAGTTAAAACAAGTACATGTACCACAATTGATAAACAAAAGTGTTGTACACATTTGAGTACTACCTTAATAATAACATATTGAAGATAATTTCATGACAACATTTTGTAATTTTTTAGTTAATAAAGATACGAATACGTACTTGTTCTCTGACTATGTTGTATTCCATGTATTCTATCTATTCCCCTATCTGTCTGATAACACAGAAAGGCCAGACACAAATATATTTTGGGAGCAAGGGTTAAATGATAAAACAATATAGAACCAGAGTGCAACCAGTATCATAAATATAATATACAGCAAAATTGTTTCTGACTCAGAACCAGTCAAAGAAGATCAAATCAATGACCTTTCACAACATGTCTAACTAACTGTATTGTCATCTACTTATATTTTATCATTTACTCACATTTTTTGGTCGGCCTCACATTTACTTTAATTGATGTAAAAGGACATTTGAATTTAAATAGAATGGAGAATATAAATTGAATGAAGCAAGAAAGTCCCCCAGGTGGGATTATATAACGGAATATCCTGGAATTAAAACATAAGATAATCTAGAGTATTACTTTTTCTGAACAACAACGATTAAATGATAGTTAAAAAGACTGTTTAAGAACAGTTCATACAGGAGGAAAATAATTGTAATCATCAATCATCTACTAGTGTCAAAACAATAGTTACGTCTCATGTTTTTAACAAAACACAGATTAAAATCTATATTTTTCTAAAAGTAAGAAAGCGAGAAATCGTGTTGACCAAGTGATAACATTATTATTTATTTTCAAAAATTGAATTAAGGAAATTGAATGATGGCCTGTCAGAAATTCTTAAAAAAACATACAAGTTTCTGGCTTTGGAAAACGCTTCATAGATATATTTGAAAAAATAACATATGAAATGTTTATTGTTAGCTAGTTTATTATGAAGTAATATGTGTACATCTTACAAATGGTTTGTAATAATGAACTTTGAGAAATAATGTTCTTAACAAGCTCTGGTGTGGTTTCTGTGAAGACACAACACATGCCATATTGACTCAAAATCTACAAAGAAAGAGTTATTTGTATGAAAAAACAATATTGAAATCTTGACATACCTTTGATTATTATGGGGAATATCAGAAGTTACAATATTTCCATTGCAACGAATTAGAAAATCATAACTTGTTTTATCAAAATTTTGCTTTGTTTGGAGGACATGATGACATGATGACCATAGTTGTAGTCTCTAGATAAAAGTTGTGGGTATAATATCTGGCGACCTGATAAATTATCCAATATGAGAGAAAATGTTGAATGAAATACTTTTCTCACATACCAGGTATTAAGAGATGTCTGACTATCGATTGTTGTCTTGTATCAGTGTGAAAACAAGTTTTTTTCATGAAAATTACCCAAAAGACATATAGTGTCTCAAAGGCATGTCGTCTATCATAAACTTGGTTCACGAAGTATGAACATACTTATTTATTGCATATTTAATTTTGCAAAAATGAATGATTGCCCGTAAGAATTATTTCAATAACAGCACAGTCATTGCCTTCAGGATACATACATGCATATTTGGGAAACAATATCGATAAAAATATATATTAAGGTGTTATAGTTATAGATGAAGAATATATCTTACGAATGGATTCTAGTAATAAATATTGATGTGAGAGTCTGATACTTTTTTAGCTTTTGATAATAATTTTACAAGCCTTGGTATGTTTAAAATGAAGCAACAAATGACATATTGGATCATATTTTTAACATCTTTAAAAAGTAAATAGCAAATGGCATAACTACAAATAATAGCAAGGGATACTGTTTTTGTACGGGAAAATGTTCAATTTGTCTACCTAATCACACTGATACTATGCCTCCGGTATTCATTATGTTCAAGGATGACACCAGATGACAATTATATATCGACAAAGGCTTTTCCAAAATCAAGCCGCTGATAGTGAAATGAATAATTCACATGTATGTGATATTAATTTTGCAGATGTACATCTCAAACATATTGCTAAAAGTTAGTGTTGCTTTGCAATTAACTGTTTTCTTTTGATGGATGTTTTTGTAAGATTCAAACCTGTGGCATCAAATTATTCTTAGTTTTTTTCTGGGCCAGTGTCTATGAGCATTTACTTTTAAATGTTTTAAACTTTCATAAGAACATCTTTTCTATTAAACATCCACCATGCACTGTACTCTCTATAAGTAACCACATACATTTAAACCATCTGTAAAGAATTTAAGTTATCTAATATAGTGCATCCTTTATCATATTGATTTCTAGATGAGCAGTCACAAATTTATTCAATATTGAAGGCCTCATGGCCAAGAGTGCACACATGAAAATAATAGTTTGCAGGTGGCCAGGTTGAGATATCATGACTATAAAATTACAATGTGATCATCTTAGTATGAAAAAAGGGTATAAAGATGTAAATGAAAAATACTGCCCTTTAATGTGCTGGGTTTCTGTAATTTCCTACCTTTTAATTTGATTAAGTTTCTGTTGTGTCGTTATTTACTGATACAACGATTCGACATAGGTAAGTATTCTTTTACCAAGTACTATTTGTCAGTCTTATTTGCAGAAAGTTTCTCTAAATATGGTTAAATGTAATCATAGGAAAATGATAGGAAAAAGAGTTATTCGTATTAAACATATTGGGTACTTTCCAAGCCACTTTTCATGCTAACACTATGTCCATAAGTTATTTGCAACATTGCAATAACTTTAACTGAAATATAATCCAGTAGGGTAAATCTACCTCTAAAAGTGAACATTGATCACATCTACACAACATCTATATCATATCAAGACAGAAACAATTACATTGTTATTTTAGATTATATCCATATCATTGCACATATTCATGGTAAATCATATTTTAGCACAACAAGTATGGTTAAAATAGATGAAACATTTTAAATCATCTACCCAGAAACTTCATTTGAATATGCAAAGATTTAAAAGCAACTTATTTTACCTCTCATCGTTGGAATTTTATTGTGGTGCACTCATTAGGACCCGTTGAAGATCCGATCGAAGGATCTGTCCTGCAAATTGATGTATTGTATTCCACAGCAGGCTATCCATGTGATATTGTGTAGTGATCCTACATTAAGTAGGAAATACCCTTCAGCTCAGAGATTCGATTTAATATCACTTTATTGTCAGTACACAAGCTGAAAATACGATAACCAATGAGACTCTCCAAGGAATTCTCTTTAGAAATTGTTATATTCAACAGTTTTGTTTCCTAGACTCGGTGTCATAAAATCATGAAAAGTGATTAAATTTGAATTTTGTATTACACGTACGAAAATTAAAGCATTCGTATCTCGTTGGTTTTTGTAAAGAAAATTACAATATCATTGAATTGAATACCCCTTTAGTTTGTGGTTATCATGGCCAACTTCAACAAATGTGTGATTGTGATATCAATAAAAAAATAACGTTTATCAGGCAATAATAAACAAAGTGGGTACATGATGATCATTTACAACCAGAATACGCTGGAAAGTTAAATACACCTTAACACCAAGGTAAAATATCATTGACATTAACGATTTTTAGCAATCTAACTAGTTTATTAGAAACGTTGAAGATCAGGGCGATAATGTCTTATCTTCATGACAAAACCTTCCAAAAATATGAAGTAAGAGGCAAGGCAAAACTGCCATTGCAATATATAGCAGAAAATATATACGTTTCGATAATTAGTAAAATAACTAGTAAAATGAGTTCTGTGAGTAATCAATTGAGAACATTCAAACATTACATGCTTGGAAATATGAAAAGGATTGGGAGTATATTCTATAGTTGGATAACATCATAATTTAAGTATAATTGCATTGATATTTAAAGCCATATGCAATCACATAGTTGTGAATGACAACGTTACCCTCAAGTCTCAAATAGTATGGATATGAGAGAGATTCCCTGTGGTTCCAGTGGATTTTGTAAATAGTAGCATAATCACGTGCATTGTTTGTGTGACACTATACACCCATTGATTGCAACAATCAAGCATATTAAAGCTTCGACCCCTAACAGGACACATTGACGGTTAGTTGAATACTATTTGCTCAAGTAGTCTGTATTTGCCTGAATTGGTTCTATTGGAATAAGAGTGATTTCCCCCCACAAAAATAACAGATGGTTCAAATGGAGTTGGTAAATAGCTATTAATCGTGAACATTTAAGATTGTGACTGTACACAGTTGTTAACTACACACATCCAACTTCAAGCTTCCCTGTAAGATTACTCCTGTTATGTGTTGAATTGTGATTGAGGGCGAGGTTCACGGTTATATTCTTTGATCAAGTAGTCTGTATTTGTCTGAAGAGGTTTCTATTGAAACTAAGAGTAATTTCCAAAAGAAATATACCATAAGGTTTAAATGGATTTTGTATATAGATGCATGATCGTGAACATTTTAATTTGTGACTGTTTACAGTTTTTTACTACAAACATCAAACTTCAAGTTTCCATGTAAGGAAACACTACTCCTGGTAATAGTTGAAAAATGATGGTAGACTTTCATTCTTTGCTCAAGACGTCAGCATTTGCCTGAAGAGGACTCAAACGAAGCTCAGAGAAATGTCTATAAGAAAAGGTAACCATCAATGATATATATTGTGAATGTTCAGACACACCAATTAAAACAGTTCTACAGATGTTGCCTAATTAAGAACACTTATAATGAAAGTATGAAATACCTTTAATGTAGTCATTGTTCTCTTGAATGCTTCTGTAATACAACTTCATCTTCAGTTGAAAACGAGTTGATTCTATAGCAGGAATTATTAACTTGCTAGTCTCAGCATCGGACGTGATATAACCAGAATAAATCTGCAGATATATTTCGGTTTCCTCTTAGTTGCTATTAATTTACGGTTGATAGCACAGTTTGAATGTTTCAATGTGATCGACAATCGTAACCTGTTGTAATATAAGGTTTGGGGTTACTCATTGGGAACATAACATGCCTAAAAAATACTTGGACCAGATCCAGATCGAAAATTGGTGATCTTTACATTTCGAACATAAACATTTGATGTTGTCACACAAAAAAAACATACTCATTTGAAAACTATGATATTTCAGATTGTATAAATAACAGTTGGATCCCCTGTTTTTCTCAAACATATGCCCTGTTTAGAATATGTTATGGTACAATGTAGATTCTACTATTTCTGTCTAGTAATTTGTCTAATCAGAGCAAGTAACCTCTGAGATTCTCGCCTCATATAGAAGTAAGACTCATCAATGTGATAACAGTAATCTCACTGTCAATAGCGCCGGTCACCAGTCAATATGTCTGGGATGGAAGTGATAGCTCTTCTAATTGGAATCTCAACAACCAGTGAGACAACCCGGTCAAATCGAGAACTTTACACTTCAATTGTACATATTAGTAAGTAAATTACAAGAAAGTAAATGTCATTACTATTCCTGATATACAACTACTGACCAAAAGTATGATTGTAATTGTGCAGAGGTTCACAAGTTACAGTATTAATTTTAATATTAAAATGATAAAAATGTTTTGAAAATTTGGATTGTTTTCTACAAAATAATTTCAAACCTTTTAAATAATTTGAAAAAAAACTACATTCACTCGTCATGTCTCACGAAATCTTGATTCAGGAAAAATAGATGGCTTTTGGTTGTTTTTGTTTGGATTTTGTTTGTTAATTTCTACATTCTCATTGTAATATGCATTTTACAGACAATAGTTATTTCTCACCGAATTTCGATGATTTACCTTCCACGGAAGGAAAGCTACATTTCTCTTTTAAACAAGAGATTTAAATCTTTGCTCAAGGAGTCTATATTGGCTTGATGAGTGTTCTATTCAAACGATAAACAATATAAAACGTGTCATTTCCGACATCTCAGATAAGAGACTTCTACAGATTGCCGCCAATCGATATCAATTAACATGACATTCCTGGTGTTAAGGATCCTGCCTTCCATCTAGTGTTTGTTTTCATTGCGGGGAGAATGGCAACTTTAAAGTTTCTTCACAAGTGGTCTGTAGTCACTGATGTTACCATGTGTTAAAGGAGGTCGATATTGAAGCCACAGATAACAAATGAAGGCAATAAATATCCGTTCATCCGTAATAGATTATTGACAAGAACCACATTAACTAAGCATCGTGACGTCAAGAAAAGTAGATATATATTTGTAGGAAGCGTATCCTTACACATCGTAACAAAAGGCATCATACATTTTATTTTCAAAAGAACTTTTTTACAGAACCAAATATGTGAATTCGAGTGTGTGATCCATAAGGTTTATTTGGAACTTTTGTTTGTGCGTAGACACTGATTTATGTTGTTAGACGTTGTTTGTTGTAATTTTACATATTTTTTTTAATATTGAAAAGCAAGAGGTTATTGATAAACGACATACGTTTAAATATTAGTATTTATTTTAAATATATAATACATAACTGCAATACAACACTACAGAAATTGACTAAATGACATAAAAAAGTATTTACAAATTCTTCAACTTCATTTCCTTACTTTTCATGTTTTCTAGCAGTTAAAAAAGGCACCACATTGAAGATATTTTGTAATTTTTCAATTATAAACATACGAATACGTATTTGAAAACATATTCAAATCTGCATAGGTTGCATTGTCTACAAAGTTTATCCTATTATTCCCCTATCTGCATGATAACACAGAAATGCCAGACACAAATATATTTTGAGAGCAAAGGTCAAATGATAAGATAATATAGAGCCAGAGTGCAACCAGTATCATAAATACAATAGACAGCAAAATTGTTTCTGACTCAGAACCAGTCAAAGAAGATCAAATCAATGACCTTTCACAACATGTCTAACTAACCCAAGTGACAATACGTAATTGGAAATATAGATTATAAGAAAATATTCTGAAATGCTCACTTTCAGTCTCGAATCTCAATTACTGAATGTTCCTGCGCCATATGTAAACATCAATTTGATAAATGTTAGGTATATGAAGGCCACCTTTATTATTATAACAAAAGCACTGACCAATCTGCTCACGTTTTCGTTTTTCCATATTGACATCAAATATATGTCAGAAAGCATTGTATACATTTTTAAAAATAACCAAACGTATATTTGGGTCGTTCTATACTATAATTGTTTTACATGAATAATATGAAACATTTCATTCTGCAAGGAAAATTGAATTGGTAAATTGTTTAAAAACATAGAAACCCTAAGCAACATGTGTAATATAAAAAAATGTATTTTAGGTCTTTGTCTTGCCAAGTTTCGAAACCTACATGACCATAAATCCATACTCTAGACTACAATATCTCCATTATTTCGATATAATGTTCGGTTAAACTAGTTAGCCAACACAGATTAGATTTTTGAAAAGTGTTCTTTACCCATTGAATTCATGACTTTTTGACTTTATCCATATGTCCATTACTAGTTTCAATGAGAACTTGACAAGTAACATGTGATACATGCACAGTTTTTAATATATGATCATATTATCAAATATTTAACCTCATGAAACAGATAAATTAATATCGAAGTAGAAAGAAGGGTATATTTATGTTAAGAATCTGACTTTAAGGGCTGCTGAAATATTTTAGTTTCCCCTATTTGGCAAGACATACATTCTTGAACAATTCATATTTCTTTTGGAGTTCAGTGCATAAAAAAGTTCAATTACCTTTAAAGACTTCAATGTTTTATGTAGCTACCCTCATAGGTGTACAAGGTAAATAAGAAACCCTCTAATTTAACAAACAAATCGTTGTAGCAAAATGAAGCAAAGAATGATATCACATATAAGCTAAACTTAGTTTAATCTGTTCCTTAAACTACTTATCTACTCATTGTCATATACTCAATGACTCCCATTGACTTGTTTTTTCCCGGGTGAACAAACGCTTTGGAAGTCAGATCGACTCGGAATGTAAATTTAATATATCATATTACATAAGTAAACCATAACCTTCCTGGAACAAGAACGATTTAAAGATGATTAACAAGTGTTTAAAATTAGTCTCATACAGGAGGACAAATAATTGTATTCATCAATCATCTGATCGTGTTGGTACATTAGTTATGCATATTATTACCTCTGTTTTAAGCCTTACACAAACCAAAATCCATATCTATCTTAAAGATATGTCTCCTTTGAGAAATCGGGTTTACCAAGTGTGAGCATTTTTATTCATTTGAAAAATTGAATTTGGGAATTGAAGGATTGCCTGTCAAAATTTCCTAAAATAACATACCAATTATTGGCTTTAGGAAACGCGTCATGCATATGAGGAAAATGACATAAGAAATGTATATCAATTTGTTTATTATAAAAGGAATGTGTCCATCTTACAAAGAATTGTAATAATAAATATTGAAACATAATGTATATCATATTTCTATTGGTTAAGTTCGTTACAAGCTCTGGTGTTGTTACTGTAAGGAAGCAACACACTTGACTTTATATCAGAACAGATGGAGTTTGTTGTATCAAATACAATTATGAAATCTTGACATACCTTTGATTATTATTGGCAAATATTCAATTTGTCTGCCACAGGACAATGAACACAGGATACAAACTTTTTCCGTGCAGTATTAAACATCTCATGACAATTATTCATCACTAATCCTTCTGCAGTGAAACTCAACTTTATCTTCAATAATTCTAAAACAGTAACCATTCACTCTTTCTATATTTCACATTTATTTTGAATAGTATATAACCATATGGTGCAAATATCGTCCTGTAAAACATTTCCACACTAAGTAACTAAGTAAATATTGATGACAAATTTATAGCAAATTATCAACATTTAATATTTCCTTGTTTTATCAAAATTTGGCTTTTATAGAAGACACATTGTTAGAACATATCGTTTTTTGAATTGCGATGCATTAGGACCAATGCTGAGTATGGGTGACACATAAAACAGGAATTCTGATGATGTAAAAAGTTCTTAAATATCCAGCTAGAAACAATATTAACAAACAGGCTCTTTCAGTATGTATAAATCACCTTCTCTTCAACTTAAATACATAAACATGTCACTCCAAACATTTTAAGTAATGATGCAAATATTGACATAAATAGGCCGTACATATTGCATGTATGAATCACATTCTTCTAATCCTTCTAAGTGTCCAGTAATTTGTCTAATGAGAGCAAGTAAGCTCTCGGGTTTTAGTCTCATAAAGGAGTAAGACCCATCAATGTGATAACAGTAATCTCAATGTCAATGGCGCCGGTAACCAGTCAATATGTCTGGGATATCTGTCCTTAGTGATATCTGTCCTAATTGGAATCTCAACAACCAGTGGGGCAGATAAGTCAAATCAATTAGTGAACATTACCATTTTTCTAGATTGGAATATACGAAGTACGTGTTTCATTGTTATCTTTAGTTTTTTTGTGTCTAATTTGAAAATATGACTTGTAAAGAATTTACAGGTTTGAGTCATCAAATGTAGTGTTGAGCATTGTCAAAACTGTGATATCATATACCATCAGTTATTCTTAAGCAAAGGACTTTGTTTTGTTAGGCACAACACGTTCCTATCGACTACATGTATATTGGCCATTTCAAACCAGAGAGGTAGGCATGGGGTTTTCGCGTTATTTGACTGAATATATTTCAAAGTATTTATGGTATTCAATACGTCTCTATCATCTAAAATAATTGGAAGGTGAAAAACATGATACTGAAATATTGGGAAAAATCGCAGAACACTCAAAAGCATTTTATTCATTTATTGTTTGCTTTTTGTTATTTTCATTCTCTAGAAACAAAATCATTATTCAGAGCAAGGGATTGGAATTAAGTTAATCATAATATGTTATATAAATGTTGTCATTTAAAAATAGAAATATTTATGTTTTTATTCCTTTGGTGTTTGTTTTTCATTTGAATGTTTTAAGATAAAAAATGAAAGATCACATATGCTATATAACAAAGTGACTATATATTTTCAGTGTATGTCGAGTTGAATTTTATCTATAAAAGATAACCGAAAACCTTTTTACCAAGAAAGGTCTTTAAACTCTTGGATCAAGAAGAAACATTCCCTAAAGGCGCTATGTCGATTCACTCTTGTCAATATCAATGACATTAATATTCTGGTCTTAACCTAGTTCCAAAGATAGCCATGACTTTAAACTGAAGTGCAATTGATTTTCTCAAGTCTCCGACTAAATAAAGGATATTTTACTACAATCACTTGTTGTTTTGCAATGCAGTGCAATAATTACAAGATAAAAATTGAAATATAACACTAGTTGTAATTTCGTATTGATTTTCGTGAAATAATCCTTATTACTTGATGAAACATTCCTTGCTATGTTATCATTATGGGAAACATTGGTTTGGTTACAATTTCTTAACAAAATACTTAATAAAGTTAATCTATTGGGACTTTTTCTACAATGCTGGTATTTACGCTACATATTGACAACTTCATCCTCAAGTCTCAGGTAGTCTTGATCATGGAATGATACCCTTTGGATCCAATGAATGTTGTAAATAGCTTCATAAGTATAATTATATGAAGTGTGATACCATTCAGTTCTTTACAACCCCATCAATCAAAGATAACACTCACCTAAAGGGAATTGTCAACCTACCTTTTTACGAACTGTTTAGATTATTGATTGGTGGTAGAAGTGCTTCAAGAGTTGTAGTTTTCTCAAGAAGTCTGCATTTGCTTGAGCGTGGTTCTATTGAAGCCCATGGTAACTTTGATAAGTTAAAGGAACGATAAACTTATAAAACCTGACAGTCTGTCAGCTCAAATCAGACAGTTCTACAAATGTCTGGCAATCACGATCAATTAACATGGAATTCCTCATGTCAACGATCCTGATTTACATTAAGTGGCTGCTTTTATTGTGAGGCAAATAAAAGGTTCCCAACAAGTAGTCTGCAGTGACTGATGATACCATGTGTTAGCGTTGGTCGATACTGAAGCTACAGTCAATAAATGAAGGCAATAACGTTCACTATCAGTACAAAAGTGGATGTTTATCTGCGATAAATTAATAATCAATCGTATTAACTAAGAAAGTTTGCCTTTATCATGATGTGTATGTAGAGTGTGATCATATTTTCGCTCAAGCATTGTTCTATACAATGATCCACACGCAAATATTGCCAAACGGTGCTTAACAATAACTCTTACACTCTAGTATGCATTACTTTAAGGAAATCTGATTATAAGATTGAAAGTTCCTGTTTGCTATCACTTGACAAAAAACAATTTTCTCGTTTGCTTGCAAATCAATTGACAAAACAAGGTGTCAAACAATTCTTCAGCATCATTTTCTTTTCACTTATTTAAATCTTTCATTCCACAAATGACTAAATAAAAGAAATCAGCGTTATGCACATTTAAGAACTACCCAAATGATAAGGTATTGACGATATTTGTTCTGCAACATCATTCAAATGATAAGCAAACGAATACGCATCTGAAAGCATATTTAAAACTGCATACATGTAGGTTGCATTGTCAAAGTACAAGGTTTATCTTATTCTATAACGAAATTTATTCTATTTCTGCAGCCATCATGTATTACCCCATCTGCCTGATAACACAGAAATGCCAGATACAGATATATTTTGGGAGCAAATGCCAAATGAAAGCACAACACAGATCCAGAGTGCAACCTTAATTTAGACAGGAAAATTGCTTCTGTCTCAGTACCAGTCAAAGTTCATCAAATCCTCGACTTTTTGTTACATGTTTCTGTACCCTGATTGACATACATGTAATGTATTTTGAAATATAGATTATGCAAAAACATGTTTAGACAAAATCTGCAATTCGTGTCTCAATTTCTAAACATGCCTGATTTGTCTATCAAAACATTACAAAAAGACTTCTCTCGTCTCTTCTTTATTGTAAGCAGTTCCACTGACCAACCTGCTCGCGGTTTTCCCTCTCCAAATTGTAGTCATCTTTGTTAATAAACCGTCAAATGTAAATAACAAATTGATTCAATATTTACCCTAGAAACCTTAGTGCCTCTCTATATTTGAGGTATTGCAGAAAACATATTAAACATTTCCTTTTCACTTAAAGGAGAAGTAAATAGACAAAAATACCTAGGAGACATATAAAACCATATAACAATTCAAGCCTATTACCTTAGAGCATAGTCTTCAACCGTTAAACAACCATTTGACTACGTGAAATAGGAACATTTGAAGTTTATTTTTGTGTTTACTATCTATATATGTATACAAAATTATTTTGTGGAACATTCAAATTATTCGTACATGATAAAAAAAACTCAGTCGATTAGCAAAGAAATTGTTGTTTAAAATAAAAAGAAAAATGGAAGATTTTGCTTCACAATCAAGTTTGGGATGATTAACAAGCGCTAACAATATAGTCTCTTAAAGAGGCAGGTTCATGCTTTTTGAAAATATTATATTTCAATATTTCCACTGATAAATATTGTACGTTAATGCCAAATGTATTTATTTGATAGTGTCAAAAATCTCATTACACAAACCAATCATCTATAGTCAGAGAACAAATTATAAAGATTCACATAAAGTCCATTGGCGGCCATTTTGTGTGAACACCTTAAATTTATTTGTGCAAGAAAAAGGAATCGCATGGCTAAACGTAACATTTGATTTATTACTGCTTCATTTAGTTTAAATACATTGGCTTTCGATTGGAAACATTTCTTTTAATTTTTCTGACATCATCTTATATTCCCCCTAAAACTTGCTACTGCCCCTTTAACAGCGTTAAGCAAGATTCATTCATCAATAACTTCATTGTGGTGCACAAATTGTTACCGATGTTATAACCTCTGATATTTAGAACAACTCGGAACAAACATTGCTCCGAGATATGTCTCCTTTGAGAAATTGGGTTTACAGAGTATGAACGTATTTATTTGCAAAAATCGAATTTGTGAAATTGAATGATTGCCCGTCAGATTTCCTAAAAAAACATAGTAGTAACATGCTTAAGGCAACAGGTCATGCACATTTTGAAAACAACATTAGGAAATAATAACTTAATTTTAAAGAAGTAGAATTTATTCTTCTTAGAAATGAATAATAGACGTTAATGTTGTTGAAGTCCTATCATAATGTTTTTGGTAAAGCCACTTACAAGCTGTTATATTTGTCCTGTAACGAAGCAACCCACATGACATATTTCATCATAACACAATATTTCGAAAAGGAAAAGATTTGTTTTCGCAAAAAAAATCATGAACTGAAGAGTACTTTCCCCTGTTATCTTGACGTATTACATTTCCACTACATACCGATAACATAAGGCCTGGGTTTCATTACTATCCTAACACCAATGGATAATAAGCCATGGCTTGAAGCCTTCTGAACAATAAGTTAAAATCATCTATGATAATGAAATTTTTGCTGCTGAAACAGTTATTATATATTTGTTTCTTTTTTCTACCTCAGAACAAATATTTTCATTCAGAATTTGCAAAATTCATTGTCGAAACATTGCCTATATGGCTACTGTTGATGTTCAATGGCTTGTATCAAGTAATATAATTCTGGATAGGAATTTCAGAAGGAGCTTTTCATGTATGTATGTATGTAATGCATGTAGGTTAATATTTATGGACAAACAGGAATATTGTAGGAAACAAAGCTTACATTTGAATCATTCTTTGAGCAGAATTCTTTTTTATATTTCATTCGCATCACTTTTCTTGATGCACATCAGTTAAAAACCATAAAGGTATTGTAAGATGCAGATATGATGAGATAAACTCACTTATAAATAATGCCGTAGAAAGGATATGGTAAGGTTTTTTTTAAATTAAGATGTTACTATTCCATTCCTGGATTTTTGCAATGTGTGTAGTAAAAGGAAGAAAGCTCGGGATTTTTAACTTGACAAAGTAGAATTCATTAATTCGAAAACTGTAATGTCAGTGGCTTCATGAGTCAATATATCTGGAATGGAAGCGATAACCTGCCTGATAGGACTCTTCGCAAACAGTGGACAGATAAGATAGGTAGTTTCAATGACCATTTCAGTATTTACAGAAACATTATTTGGGCATAACGTTTTGATTTTATGATATACATGAAGTATAACAGTTGCTTGAGACTCGATTTTTGTAGAGTGTGGCATATAATTATTCATTGCAACCTATATCATATGCAGTGTATGAGTATTTAGCCAACGACAGGATACCAGAGGATATTTATGATTTTTAAATGCAAAGGCGGTTGGTTTCTAAGGTGATGCACCTGTTTACGAACAACAAGGAGAAATACGCAATAAAACCAATGGATATTTTGTAATTCACGATTGGATTTTTTTCACCAATAGATCGGTCAGTCTTTGGTCGAAGCGATACGATATCGGATGAAATAGGTTGCTACAATGTATATCATATTCTTGTCTCTTACTTACTTTAGGGTTGATACAGAATTAACGAGTTGGTGATAATGGTTTCACTCACATATTGATTACGATTTAGTGGTTTGTTAATATATCTATTCATAGAGAAACAAAAGTATATCATAGAAAGGTTGCTTGGTTAAAGAAATGATTTCAAATACTTATTATCATTTACAGATACATGTAGGCGTTTATAAGTAATTGGACATGTTTGAAGAATTGTTTTAATTCTCGTTTCAATCATTTTAACATTTAAATGATATTTAAAATGGTTTGTCAAAAGCACATATTAAATGGGATATTCACGTTAAAAAAATCATAAAGTTAAAACTTTTGATTGATGCCCCATATCTTTATCATAACGTTTTCCTTATGCACATTTGATTTCTCTAACGTACATACATGAACGCTTTGGGACAAGACGCTTGAACATATGTTTACATTAAACTGTTAAACGGCATGTGAATCTGAGAAAAACCATTGTTATGAATTATACAAATGAATAGATAAAAATATGTTAAGCTTTCTCGCTTTCTCAATTGTCGAGTCGAATATTGTTTTAACTTCTGACAATGCAAATTACCAGAGTGTAAACAGACAAAATAAATTCTGAAACCGCTCTGTCGATATTTATACGTCAAAACCAATCAATTTATGTTTTTGATGTAATTCTGAAAGTTTTCATTGGAATGCTTGGGACACTAGACGTTGAAAATGATTTGGTTATTGGAAATTCCAAAGGCAAGTTGGTGATCGGACTGTCATGACAATAGAGTAGGGGGTGTTAAATGTTGCGTTACAGAGTTTCACCATTTTCTCAAAAGTCAGTTTACACATCCAGTTTCTATCCAACTTTAAATCAATATCGTGTATGACTTCCATAGGCGTCAATACATGCTTGTGCGCGCCGTCTCATGGAAAATGTCAAGCGTCTGATGGTTCGAGCCGGAATGTTCTGCCATTCTTCAAGTAAGGCTTGTTCCAGTTGTTGCAAATTTAATGCTGCTCGTTGCCTTGCGCGAATTTGTCTTCCAAGAACGTCCCAAAGATGCTCTATTGGCGATAAGTCAGGGGAGCATGCAGGCCAAGGCAAAACATGAACATTCTGTGTTCTCAAAAAATCCTGGGTCAATCGGGCTGTATGGGGTCTCGCATTGTCATGCTGAAATATGATGCCCTGTGGCTGTGCCCGTAGGAATGGAACCACCACCGGTTGCAGAACTTGATCCCTGTATGCTGCAGCATTCAGGTTGCCTCTTATAACCACCAATGGTGTCTTCCGGGCGCCGTAAATACCACCCCATACCATTAAACTGCCACCACCATGTGCATGAACTTGTTGTATGGCTGCCGCAGCATATCGTTCATTCCGACGACGGTAAACTCGTACCCTACCATCTGCATTGAACAAGTTGAAGCGGCTTTCATCTGAAAAGAGCACTCGTTGCCATTGTCGTACCTGCCAACGCCTCACAGTCCGGCACCAACGCAATCTGTTGAGTCGATGTTGGCGGCTCAGGGCTATCCCGCGGAGGGGTCTGTAGGCTCTGATGCCATATGAACGAAGTCGCCTTGTCACTGTGAACCTACTGATCGTGTGGTTTAATGACGTCACGGCCGATGACGTTACAGAGAGGAATCTGTTCCGGAGATGATGTAACCGGATGTGCCTATCCTCTGCAGCAGTTGTGACACGGGGACGTCCACTACGGTGCCTGTCGACAGTTTGGCCAGTACGATTATACCGGTCAAGCAACCTTTTGATTGTCAGGCGAGTGCAGCCAAAGGTTCTTGCTAATGTGGCTTGTGTGGCACCGATTAGACTCATCCCTACTGCTCGCTCACGCTCTACTGAAGTTAATCTGGCCATTTTTCTGCTGTGTTTCTGTTCGCTATGATGATAAAGAAAGGCATGCATCGATTTTTATACAGTTGGTGCATCATTTTCCCGTGCTGTTGCAATAAACAATGATTCTCGTGAAACTTGGATTAAAGTCAACATTTTTCAAAGTTCATGCTTTCATGTATCGGGACATAAAGACTGTGTTTGAGCGAACATTTTGTGTTCGTTTCTAAGTCAGTTTCTGCATTTCTCATCGAAATATTTAAAAAATACCAATGTATACTTTCTTTTGCTCGTCAGTATAGACTAAAAAAGTGCAGCTGATAGTATGAATGAACTGATATAAAGTCGCTATTCCAAACTTCAGAGAAAATGTTTCATGAACTGAAATCAAAAGAGTCACCTAAACAAAGTTAGAAGTACAATAGAAGTGGTTATTTTCTGTGTTTCTTGAAAAAGAATACAATTGATTCTAGGTAAAAGTTTCAATAAACAGTCACGCATATTGTTACAGAAGAAAAATTCCTCTGAGCGTCTAGCCAGTTCTTCCACATCAGCATCAATCAAATTCAGGTCTCTCTTCAGAATTGATATTCGTCAATCAGCATCAAATCGTCATGCCCAAAACTATTTCAGTTATTTGAAATTCCGAATCACAGACATTATTCAAATATACCTCACAATTATTTTCATCAAACGGAATTATTGCAATTTCAAGTTCAAAATACAATAACTTGAATGCAAGAGAAGTTTGAAATCTATTTTAAGATTTGTGTGTTAAATGGACCATTTATAAAATGATTTCTGCAACTGTGCAACTGATATTTGTACAATGTACTTTGAATAAATCAATCATAAGTTCAAAACATATTCAAAATGATTTCTGCAACCGTGCAACTGATATTTGTACAATGTTCCTTGAATTTACTTAAATGTTTTGTAACCTACTGAACCCTTTTTGGATACATTCTAAATTGAAATTCCAGTAGTACTAATGGAAGTAGTCTGGGAATAGAATTGGGTCAGACTGTTCTTATCTCTACAACATTGTGTCTGGGATCATTGTGATGGGATGAAGTAACGAGGTTAGTACTAGACTCGAGATGGACCTTGGCTTCTTACATATACAGAAAGTTTACATTCCATGAACTTGTTTTATGATGAAAAACCATGATGGCGATATATTAGTCATACATTTCTTAACATCAAACTCCCTCACACGTAGCCAAATCAAATACTATACTTTGTATTAATACGATTTTTTCTGCATTTTAGGAAAGAGGAAGGCTCTTCCCGACTTAAAATATACTTTTTGTAATATTATAAACTGAAAAAAGTAAATCCCTCCATTAATTTCTCAAAACGAGCTATAGAAACACAGCAATGACAAAATTAATGTCAGGTAAATAACCGAATAATTCAAATTGTGTAGCACTATAAAATTTAGCTTTTGATTGATAACGATACTCTAGCCCTTCATAAACATTACAAGCAATACAGTTGATAGAGGTGATGTGAGTTTATCGCTGCTTTCACTTATATCGAGCTGCTAGTGTTATTGCAGGGAGAAAGCCCGCAACACTATTGTGGCTATGTATTGCGATGAAACTTGCGAGCATCGGATGGAACTAGCGAACCATTAGTGGTATTGAGCTGAAATTCAGTCTAGCATGCACCCAACCCACTGCGTGTAGAACGGTTCTCTACCATAGACAAAGTTGCCGAGCCCGGGCAGGATTAGAACCCACGACCTCTTGATCCGAAGCCGAACACGTTACCACTGCGCTATCCTGAACCCACAGTTGAAAGACACATGCCTGCTAAAGAAATAACTAGGTTTAACAAGTTCAATAACAGCTGCAATTGTCAAAGAGTTGCAATTATATATGAAAGTGCTTTCGCCGTGACACTTTCATTTAATTTGTTATAAAGTTGATATAGATTATTAAAAGGAAATGTAATCAATACACTTAATGTCAACACTATATTTTCAGTTTGTAATTCCGCTTTTGATTCGCTTTAAGCAATAGTTGTTCTTTGATA
Source organism: Steromphala cineraria (assembly GCA_916613615.1). NCBI lineage: Eukaryota > Metazoa > Mollusca > Gastropoda > Trochida > Trochidae > Steromphala > Steromphala cineraria. The sequence continues at coordinate 35,485,102 of OU744721.1, forward strand.
TCAAAGTCAAAAACTTGTACTTGACTATAAGTTCTAATTATGCAACAACAAACCTATACATTTAATTATAATTGTTACTTCTGGAATCTTTTTTACAAGGTAGTCTTCTGTAGCTCAAGGTCATGTTCCCGTGAAAATTCATTTCACCATTAACATTTCAATCACACTGAACAGCAAGTTTAGAAAGAAACATTACTATTTTTTATATCAAGCCATTTAAGGTAAAGAACAATGAGTAGAATTAGTATGTAATGATGAGATGAGAATACATTTACCTGAAGAAATCAATGCTGAAGTATGATGAAGATCAAAAGCTTTACAGTTATGAATGATGACTTTTGAAACCATAATGCTAGATTGCAACGTGTGATACCGTTCTGTGTCATGATTAAAGGATAAACAACCAATTTGTCAATCAACACTCGCTATTGATTTCCATTATCTTTATATATTACGCTCAGATATCAATTTCCATCGATGAAAGCTACTGATATAATAAATCCTCCGTGAAAAGGCGGTAATTGTTGAACAAGGAAACAAGAAATGCTTCTGTTTCAACTTAGTACTACTTGATTTTGTTATAATTTTATTGTTTGAAGTAAAAAAGTGAAAATGTAGATAATTTATTCAATTATGTAAATTATGTATTAATAATAATTGAAAGCAAAACGATGATTCGATCACGGAGATGACTCGTAAAGTGAATACACTGACACATAGTACTTTCTCTGATTAACATAGGTAATAATTTCTTTTTGTACTCTCTAGTAAATTGTTTTCCTCAATGCGTCGGGCTGGGATTACAGGTAACAGTAAATATCACACTATTTATTTGCTTCTGGAACTTAAAGAGAACAATATCTCGTCACTTATGTGATAATGGTTATCTGAATGTCAACGGCGCAGGCTATCGGTCAATATGTCTGGAATGGTAGTGATAGCTGGCCTTGCTGGACTCTTAGCAATCCGTGGGGCAGACTCGTCGGTTTAATTTACATATCAATTATTTACAAAGCATTAAAGATTGAAGTACCTCTTAAATGCTATCAAATACATTCATTCACACCAAGACAATGTGAATGTGAGTTCTTATCCATGTTTTTCTGTTTTTACTATATACGGTGTATGAGAAAATAACCATAATTGTTTTAAAGCAACTGGTTTATAATAGAATAAACTTGTCCGGGATGATAGATACAAGACCAAATAAACAATCCTTTCGTAAATAATTTCAGGTCTATATTGACAACTTTAATCAGAAGAGCTAGTAAACATCAAAGGGAAATATAGTCAATAGGATCTCTTAGTGAGAAATCGATATAATTAAAACTAGTACTCGTGCTCACTATATACAAGTTAATAGATACATGTATAAGGAATGATAACAATCAGTCTAAGTAAATCTAGCCTCAATATTATCCGTTTCACTCCTATACTGAGTCTAGCAAGGCCCTCCAACGTTATACGTGTGGAGGCAGGCTATTGTGGCTTGGTATGATGAGTTCTGATAGGTCAATTCGATACGTGAGCTGACGCGACCCTCTACTAGACCTTTCTAGACTCAGCATAGGAGTGAAACGGACAATATGGAGGCTAGGTTTATTTAGACTGGATAACAATAGAAGACTGGTGTATATAAGAACAAACCTGAAAGATTATTGTGAATTAATCCAGTGTATTAATGGATATACGAGAAGTTTGACCAAGGTTATTGAAGATAATCATGATATGTTACGAGAGGGTTATATTAAGAAAGATTCCATATTACATAGTTATTGAAACAGCAAATTCGTTAATAGAAAGAGGAATCTATGTAAAACAAAACTGATCATTTACAATCCATTTCATACACAAAAAGGAAGAGTACCAGACTGAAAACGTTTTGATGACTCAGAAAGGCTCCCTTTAGGCTCTCTGTCAAATATTTCGATTAAATGGCAATCAGATTCAGTACTTGGTCTAGTTCAACTGGAAGTCCATGGGCACTCTGTTTTAAGCTCGAGACGTTCGCAATGATTTGGTTATTGAAAAGTTCCTTTTGAATTATGCAACTTAATCAAAAGCTTATTCAAGTAAATATTTTATGTTTTGGAATGTGCATCTCGGCAACATCGATATCGTACCTTATTCCATAGTTTAATTTGGATTCTTAGTCTCATATTGTAAAAGAAAATGGGTACAAACTTAAAGATGACCTAATTAGTTTGTATGTCTTGATAACGTTTTATTTCTCTGTAACTATTATATATATTGTGTTAAACAATGTTATCTTCGTTTTTCATCCTAGAAACATTGCCATTGAAAAATGTATGTCGTTTGTGGAGATTCAATACGAAATACAGTCTAAATAAAACAAATGTGCATCGCTTATTAAGATGTTTCCATTTGAATATTGAAACCAGCTATTGTTTGACAGCGTCCATTCATTCGTTATCTTAAATAAAAATAATTACACCAAAAAAAAGGCACAATGTTTGATAAATGATGTTACTTGACATACAGACTGTAATAAAGTGAACTGACTTTCATAAACCGTTTATCATTACGTATATATTTACATATTCTCAAATTTGATCAGTGTTTGGGCATTTGCAATATGTGTAAAACTTCTCAACCTGAAATTTGTACTGAAGCCAAAATTCATTTCAGAACCTTCCGTATTGATTGATTCTCTGTTACTGTACTAAGCAATTGGTATTGATTCGTTATAAACAGTTCTAAAACAAGATTGCCTTTTGGGCACATAGCTTATTTGATAAATCAAGTTTATCATGAGTGAATGTTTTATACATTCAGTAGATTAGGTTTGGAAATGAATTTATTTGCATACGTCACGAACAGTTCCTAAAATATCTTGAAAATCAACCGGATTTGACATTGCATGTGCACAAAGTGTGAAATAATCTTTTACATATAACTATTACATGCACAGTTATTTTATGAAAAAAATGTCATCATTGTATATATTTCCCCCACAAAACTTGTATAACAAATATCAACAGAACTAGATTGACACTTAATACTATTTAGAAAAATTGTCGTCCTTATAAGCATATAAAAAGTGCATGTATATACATATCCCTATTTGGACTTCAAATTGTGGTCATAACCAACAATGAGAGTGCATAGCGTACACAGGAAAATCATTGATCTGTAGGATCATCTTGGACATCACATTTATTTTTAATGTGAAATATTCGACATGTGATGATCTCGTCTCATCCTCGGCAACCCATGGCTGACTGTACCAATGCTTTACACTTTATCACCCTATGGACTTTCATAATGAATATCTGTTCGGCACTTGTCCGCCCTTGAGTTTCGTTTAAGGTAATAACCGTATAAAAGGTCATGACATGAAAAGAGCAATGTTGGAAAAACGTGTTTTGGTGTCACAGTTTTCAAATATCCATTTTGGATATGCTCTTGACCTTCAAAGACATCTTGACACTCGGTAGTCCGAGCACCAGAAAGTGTAACATTAGAGCTGAATTACAAGCCAATGTCCCCAATACAAGACAACAGTGTGTTGTGACATTGACTGAGAGGTTCACAGGTCTAATGGATAAGCAATCTTATGGGTTAGTCAATTTAGAGGGGCAGTAGCACGTTTTTTGATAAGTTTATACTTTAAAATGTTGACTGATAATTGTAAGTTAATGTAAAAGTATTTTTATTTTGACAGTGTTAAAAACCTCGTTACGCAAGCCAATCATCTATAGTCAGAGGACAAAGTATGACGAATCACATAAAATCTAATGGCGGCCATTTTGTGTAAACATCTTTAATTCATTTGTGTAAGAAAAAGCATCGCATGGCTACACTTAACGTTATTGAATTATTACTACTCGATTTAGTTTAAATACATTGTCTTTCAATTGACACCATTAATTGTTCTCACATCACCTTATATTCCCCCTAAAAACGTGCTACTGTCCCTTTAATTGCGTATAAAGCATTAGAGGTGGTTAAGTTAAAAGCATTTTTTAATTGATGTTTGTTATGTACAAATGTATTGGAGGGGTTTTGTGGCCATTGTGGCTTGGTTACCGATCCATATTCACTTTTTTTAATAAAATATGTTTACACTAAAAGCATTTAAAAAAAAATTGATTTCTGGGCAATGTTTGGTTAAAATACCCTTGTTTAATGTTGACAGGTGTGAGACTTAAAATTTACACTATCATGACCCCTACCACGTTTACAATGCTGTCAATGTGAGAAAATGATAGGCAGATTTATAGATGTTCACATGGATTATATCTTCCTTGTTGATGAACAATTGTGTTTTTTCAAAAGTAACTTTGGAACATAAAATTTCAATTTTTGAAAAAATATTTATCAACTTAATATTTTAGAAACATGGGATTTATTAAGTAATGGCACGTTGACAATAACATATATTTGCAGTAGACTGAATAAAATAATTGGCCTCTGGGAAATTGAAAGACATCTTGTTTGATTTTGACAAGTGTGAGACACAGAATTTACACTATCATGACCCCTACCATGATCAAAATGTTGTCAATATGTAAAAAACAAAAGGCACGTTTTTTGTTTTCACATAGACAATGTCTTCGTTGTTGGTGAATTTTGTGCAAACTCAAAATCAATTTGATTAGGAACAATTTACAAACATAATATTTTCATTTTGGACAAGATAACTTAAAATCACTCAAACATTTTCTTTTAAGGATTAAACACTCTTTTAGTAAAAGACATCAAAATCTCCATATATTTTTAATTAAAATCTTACAAATGATAAATTCAACTGAATTGGGTACTTCTTTTGCCTTAAGGCTGATATATAGATCCTGTACCTAGATTTTCGAAGCTCTCGAAGTTCTTAGATAGGCATAGATCAATGGTAATGTATGGGACTTTCTTAGCACTAAGACAACTTCCAAAATCTAGCCCCTGGTTTCATAGACACATTGATATGTTTTATTTTGGAATAACAAGGAGTGCTATTTCAGTCTCCGCTAATGTGCCAGTGCACCATGATATATAGAGGTCAATGTGTCTACTACAGCCAGTAATTACATGCTTCTGGTTTCAATATCCTCCTGTGTCAACACCAGATCCCACTAATCTATAGTTGATGGTGTCTGACATAGCAGTAAATTTCAATTTCAGCATGGAAAGTCCTGATGCTGTGGTGAAATTGAAAACGTGTATCATGGAGACCTCATAGTTTCATGTTATAAGCTATTGTTTGCTTCTCTATTATATTATAGGTTACTGTTCGAGTTCTCTGACAGTGGGATAGGGCAGAGGCTACATGGAAAGTCCTGATGCTTTGGTGAAATTGAAAAACGTGTATCATGGAGACTTCATAGTGCCATGATATAAGCTCATGTTTGCTTTTATTTCAGATTATAGATTACTGTTTGGGTTCTCTAAAAGCGGGATAGTGCAGAGGCTGCATGGAAAGTTCTGATGCTGTGGTGAAATTGAAAAACGTGTTTCATGGAGACTTCATAGTGCCATGTTATAAGCTCATGTTTGCTTCTATTTCAGATTATAGGTTAGTATTCGAGTTCTCTGAGAGCGGTATAGCGCAGAGGCTACATGGAAGGTCCTGATGCTGTGGTGAAATTGAACAACGTGTATCATGGAGACTTCATAGTGCCATGTTATAAGCTCATGTTTGCTTCTATTTCAGATTATAGGTTAGTATTCGAGTTCTCTGAGAGCGATATAGCGCAGAGGCTACATGGAAGGTCCTGATGCTGTGGCGGAATTGAAAAACGTGTATCATGGAGACTTCATAATGCCATGTTATAAGCTCATGTTTGCTTCTATTTCAGATTATAGGTTAGTATTCGAGTTCTCTGAGAGCGGTATAGCGCAGAGGCTACATGGAAGGCCCTGATGCTGTGGCGGAATTGAAAAACGTGTATCATGGTGACCTCATAGTTTCATGTTATAAGCTAATTTTTGCTTCTCTGTTAGATTAAAGGTTAGTCTTTAAGTTTTCCTGGGAGCAGGATAGCGCAGGTGTAAGCACGTTAGGTTTCGGATCAGAAGGTCTATGGTTCGAATCCCGCCTGAGCTCGGCAACTTTGTCTGTAGTTGAGAACTGTTCTACACGTAGTCAGGTTTGGGTAAATTTCTACCACCCATGGTTCACTAGTTCCAGCTTGTGCTAGCAGATTTTATCGCTATACATAGCAACAATAGTGTTGCGGGCTTTCAACCTGCAATAATACTAGCAGGCGTGATATACTCTTGAAAGCGGCGATAAAACCCATTTCACCTCACTTCATCTCGAGTTCTCTTAGAACTAAAGAACATGTTTGGATTTTATTAAACATCATCGTCTGAGAAGAACTCGACTTGCAAATGTGTGAGGATATAAAGATATAGATACATAAGATTCAGCAACTAGGTCAATACAAGTATACTTGGTTTACAAGACAAACACCAAAACTTTCGCTTAAAACATTCTGCTTTCTATAATACATTGTATCTATAACTGAAATCCCTACGATAATGCGAGTTAAACATACTGTAAAGATTTTGATTGATAATGCCTTTCCGTTTTGGCCAAGTTCCATGTTCATTATCTTAGGCCTCTGACCTATTCACTGGACCATCATGTAAAGATGTAACTAATAGAATTATAGTAGCATAGATATTCTAAACATGACTGAACTAAAACAAACTTGAAAATTTAACAAATTATCAAACAGAGTGTCAACAATTTGTTCAGCTTCATTTTCTTTCTTTTCAATTATTTTAGCTGTTAAAAATCACTTATTCCACAATAATTGACAAACAGAAAAAGTCAACGTTATGCACATTTGAACACTACCCTAATAATAAGATATTGATGAAATTTGTCCTTTAACACCATTCAAATAAAAAGCAAAGAAATACGCATTTTAAAGCTTATTTAAAACTGCAAAGTTTGCATTGTCTATAGAACAAGGTTTATCTAAATCTGTAACGAAAATATACTTCCTCAGCCATGATGTATTACCCCATCTGCCTGATAACACTGAAATGCCAGACAACAAAATATTTTGGAAGCAAAGGCCAAATAAATGCACAACATGGAGCCAAAGTGCAACTTGTGTTAAGACAGAAGAATTGCTTTCAGTACAGGTCAAAGATAATCAAACCATAGATGTTTTGCAACATGTTTCTGTACCCTGATTGACATACATGTAATGTATTTTGAAATATAGAATGTGAAAAAACACTTAAAAACTAAAACTGCAATCTTTTAGTTTCTTTCTATGTAGTCTTTTATAACCCATTCCAATAAGACGTTGATTAACGTTTCTCGTCTCTTCTTTTATTCTGTGTTGTAAACAATTCATCTGACCAACCTGCTCACGGTTTTCTATTTCCAAATTGTAGTCATATATTTGTCAATAAAACGTCAAACGTGAATAATGTAGTTTTTCCAATATCACATTAGAGATCTTGGTCCTCTCTATAGTTGAGATATTGCTAAAATCCATGTAAAACATTTCATTTTTCACTAAAAGGTGAAGTGAATAGGTAAACTGCAAAAGACAAAAATACCTAAGGATACCTCTGGATTGTTTTCACGGAACATTTTAAGTTTATTTTTTGCGTCTACTATTTATATATATAACCAAAAACATTTTGTGGAACACTCAAATTAACCGTACATCGACTAGCAAATAAATAGTTGTTTAACATGAAGGAAAATGGAATGTTTTGTGTCACAATCAATTATGGGATGATTAACAAACATTAACAATATAGTCTATCAAAGGGGCAGTATCATGTGTTTTCAAAATTTTACATTTCAAGTTTTCCACTGATAAATAATATATGTTAATGCCAAATGTATTTTTTGATGATGTCAAAAGTCTCATTACACATACCAATCATCCATAGTCAGAGAACAAATTATAAAGATTCACATAAAGTCCATCGGCGGCCAATTTCGGTGATGACCTTTAATCTTTTTGTGCAAGAAAAAGGAATCGCATGGCTAAACGTAACATTTGATTTATTACTGCTTCATTTAGTTTAAATATATTGTTTCAATTGGAAAAATTTCTTTTAATTTTTCTGAAATCATCTTTATTTCCCCTAAAACGTGCTACTGCCCCTTTAAAAGCGGAAAGCTAGATTCATTCATCAATAACTTCATTGTGGTGCACAAATTGGTACCAATGTTATTACCTCTGATATTTGAACAACACGGAACAAAAATTGCTCCGAGATATGTCTCCTTTGAGAAATTGGGTTTACAGAGTATGAACGTTTTTATTATTTGCAAAACCGAATTTGTGAAATTGAATGATTGCCCGTCAAATTTCCTAAAATAACATACCAGTAACATGCTTAAGGCAACAGGTCATGCACATTTTGAAAACAACATTAGGAAATAGTAACTTGATTTCGAAGAAGAAGAATTTATTCTTCTTAGAAATGGATAATAGACATTAATGTTGTGAAAGTCTTATCATAATGTTTTTGGTAAAGCCATTTACAAGCTTAAGCTGTGATGTTTTTTCTGTAATGAAGCAACTCATATGACATATTTCATCATAACACAATATTTCGAAAAAGAAAAGATTTGTTTTCTGAAATAACATGATGAACTGTGGGGTACCTTTCCCTGTTATTTTAACGTATTACATTTCCACTACATATTGATAACATAACGTCTGGGCTCAATTATTATCCTAACACCAATGGATAATAGGCCATGACTTGAAGGCATCCGAACAATAAGTTAAATTCATCTATGATAATGAAATTGTTGCTGCTGAAACAGTTATTATATATTTGTTTCTCTTTTTCTATCTCAGATCATATAAAACATTTTCATCCAGAATTTGCAAGATTCATTGTCGAAACATTGCCTATATGGCTACTTTAAATGTTTAATGGCTTTTATCACGTAAGAGGAATTTCAGAAGGAGCTTTTCGTGTTGCTATGTAATGCATGTATGTAAATATTTAGGCAGGAATGTTGTAGGGATACATAGCATATATTTGAATCATTCTCTGAGAAGAAATACTGATTTTTTTCATTTCATTCGCATCACTTTTCTTGAAGCACAAAAAACATAAATGTATTGAAAGATTTACTCGCATTTAAATAGAATCGCATCAGAAGACCATTCAAGTAAATATTTCCATTTATGTATGTAATGCTACTTTTATGCTATTATGACCAAAGAAACTATAGTCGATTTTTTTGTGAGATATTCAAGTTGGCATCTGTGTTTATTCTTATCAATAGAAATAGACTAGAAAAAAGTCCAGCTGTTAGTATGAATGAACTGACATAAAGTTGCCAATCCAAACTTCAGAGGAAATATTTCATAAACTGAAATCAAAATGGTCCCCTAAACAAAGTACAAAAGAGGTGTTTTTTTCTTGAAAAATAATACAATTGATTCTAGGTAAAGGTTTCAATAAACAGTCTCGCATATTCACACAGTCTAGTCAGTTCTTCCATCTGCATCAATCAAATTCACGTCTCTGTTCCGTATTGATATTGGTCAATCAGCATCAAAACTTCATGCCCAACACGATTTCAGTTATTTGAAATTCCAAGTCACAGACAAGAAATCGTTCAAATATACCTCACGATTATTTTCATCAAACGGAATTATTGCAATTTTAAGTTCAAAATACAATAACCTGAATGCAAGAGAAGTTTGAAATCTATTTCAAGTTTTGTGTTTTGGATGGACCATTGAAGAAAAGTTCTTCTCCTCGCTAGCTTTTGGATGTTGATCTTATCGAGTTCATGCTCCCGCTGCCGACTTACCGTCGCAAGGTACCTTGATCTGTTCAACAACAATGCAAAATATGGTATCACTAACAGGAGAACGATTAAATTGAAAAAACAGAACCATCACCGGCATGTAAATTTGATTATAAAAGATACTGATGTGTACGATATGTAGTTATGCCAAACAAATAAAGATTAATTGTGGTAAATAAATCAGTCATAGGCATTTTCAAAATGATTTTTGCAACTGTGCAACTGATATTTGTAAAATGTACTTTGAATAAATCAATCATAAGTTCAAAACATATTCAAAATGATTTCTGCAACTTTGCAACTGATATTTGTAAATGTACCTTAAATTTACTTAAATGTTTTGTAACCTACTGAACCCTTTTTGGATAAATTCTAAATTGAAATTCTAGAAGTACTAATGGAAGTAGTCTGGGAATAGAATTGGGTCAGACTGTTCTTATCTCTACAACATTGTGTCTGGATCATTGTGATGGGATGAAATAACGAGGTTAGTAGTAGATTTCTTACATATACAGAAAGTTTACATTCCATGAACTTGTTTTGTGATGAAAAACCATGATGGCGATATATCAGTCATACATTTCTTCACAGCAATCCCCCCACACGTAGCCACATCAAATACATCTTCCTACGCAGAGCCTAAAAGGCCAGTTTCCAAACTGTCATTTTATGCCTTGCTGCAGAGACTTTACTTTTCTGTGCTGCTATAGTGCCCCTACAGAGTAGAGAGCAAGCACAGAAAACTCAAGGTTATGCAGCAAGGCATAAAATGACAGTTTGGAAACTGGCCTTTTAGGCTCTGCGTAGGAAGATGCATCAAATACTAAACTTTGTATTCATACGATTGTTTCTGCTTCATTAGGAAAGGGGTAGGCTCCCGACTTCAAATATACTTTTTGAAATATTATAAACTGAAAAAGGTAAATCCCTCCATGAATTTCTCAAAACGGGCTATAGAAACACAGAGCTGCAAAAATTATTGTCAGGTGGATAACCGAATAATTCAAATTGTGTAGCACTATAAGATTTAGCTTTGGATTTATAACGATACTCTAGCCCTTCATAAATATGGGGGTTTATCGCTGCTTTCAAGAGACTTTCCCTTATAACGCAGCTGCTAGTGTTATTGCAGGGAGAAAGCCTGCAACACTATTGTGGCTATGTATTGCGGTGAAACCTGCGAGCATCGACTGAAACTAGCGAACCATTGGTTGTATTGCGCTGAAATTCAGTGTAGCATTGCACCCAACCCACTGCGTGTAGAGCATTTCTCTACTGCAGACAAAGTTGCCGAGCCCTGGCAGGATTAGAACCCAAGACCTATTGATCCAAAGCCGAACGCGCTAACCACTGCGCTATCCTGCACTCACAGTTGAAAGACACATGCCTGCTAAAAAATAATATAAAACAGCTGCAATTGTCAAAGGTTTACAATTATATATGAAAGTGCTTTCGCCTTGACACTTTCATTTAATTTGTTATAAAGTCGATATAAATTATTAAAAGGAAATGTAATCAATACACCTAATGTCAATATTATATTTTCAGTTTGTAATTCCGCTTTTGCTTCGCTCTAAGCAATAGTTGTTCTTTGATATCAAAGTCAAAAACCTGTTCCCTTGAAAATTTATTTCACCATAAAACTTTCATGCACATTGAGCAGCAAGTTTAGAAAGAAATATTACTATTTTATACCAAGCCATTAAGGTAAAAAAGAATGAGTAGAATGAGTATGTAATGATGAGATAAGAATAAATTTACATGAAGAAATCAATGCTGAAGTATGATGAAGATCAAAAGCTTTACAGTTATGAATGATGACTTTTGAAACCATAATGCAAGATTGCAACGTGTGATACCGTTCCGTGTCATGATTAAAGGATAAATAACCAATTTGTCAATCAACACTCGTTATTGATTTCCATTATCTTTTTTATATTAAGCTCAGATATCAATTTCCGTCGATGAAAGCTTCTGATATAATTCATCTTCGGTGCAAAGGGGATAAATGATGAACCAGGAAACAAGAAATGCTTCTGTTTCAACTTACTACTACTTGATTTTGTAATAATTTCATTGTTTTGCAGTAACAAACTAAAAATGCAGATAAAATATAAATTTATTCAATTATGTAAATTATGTATTAATAATAAGGGAAAGCAAAACGATGATTCGATCACGGAGATGACTCGTAAAATGAACACACTGTCAACGGCGCAGGTAATAGGTCAATATGTCTGGAATGGAAGTGATAGCTGGCCTTGCTGGACTCTTAACAATCAGTGGGGCAGACTGGTCGGTTTCATTTACATATCAATTATTTACAAAAGCATTAAAGATTGAAGTACCTCTTAAATGCTATCAAATACATTCATTCACACCTACATGTAGACAATGTGAATGTGAGTTCTTATCCATGTTTTTCTGCTTTTATTATATACAGTGTATGAGAAAATAATTGTTTTCAAGCAAATGGTTTATAGATATAAGACAAATAAACCTCTATATTCGTAAATAATTTCAGGTCTCTATATTGATAATTTTAATCAGAAGATCAAATAAACGTCAAAGGGAAATATAGTCAGTAGGATCTCTCAGTGAGAATCGATATATCTAAAACTAGTACTCGTGCTCACTTTATACAATTTAATAGATATAAGGAATGATAACAATCAGTCTAAGTAAACCTTGCCTCAATATTATCCGTTTCACTCATATACTGAGTCTAGCAAGGCCCTCCAACGTTTAACGTGCGAAGGCAGGCTATTGTGGCTTGGTGAGATGAGTTCTGGTTGGTCAATTCGATACATGGGCTACTAGACCTTTCTAGACTCAGCATAGGAGTGAAACGGATAATATTGAGGCTAGGATTACTTAGACTGGATAATAATAGAACGCTGGTTTATATAAGAACAAATCTGAAAGATTATTGTGAATGAATCCAGTGTATTCATGAATGGATTTATGAGAAGTTTGACCAAGGTTATTGAAGATGATCATAATATGTTACAAGGGGGGGTTCTCTTAAGAACATTTACATAGTTATTGAATCAGCAAATTATTTAATAGAAAGAGGAATCTATGTCAAACAAAAATGATCATGCACAATCCATTTAACAGGAAGGGTACCAGACTGAAAACGTTTTGATGACTCAGAATGCTCCCTTTAGGCTCTTGGTCAAATATTTCGATTAAATGGCAATCAGATTCAGTTCTTGGTCTAGTTCAACTGAAGCCCATGGGCACGCTGTTTTAAGCTTGAGACGTTCGTAATGATTTGGTTATTGAAAAGTTCCTTTTGAATTATGCAACTTAATCACAAGCGTATTCATGTTTTTGAATGTGGATCTCTGATGACTTCGATTGTCAGTACGTCTTGGTTTGAAGTGATATCGTACCTTATTCCATAGTTTAATTTGGATTCTTAGTCTCATATTGTAAAATAAAATAGGTTCGAAATTTAAAGATTACCTAACTAGTTTGCATGTCTTTATCTTTATCTCTGTATCTATGATAGATATTGTGTAAAACAATGTTTTATGAATTTTTAATCCTAGAAACATTGACATTGAAAAATGTGAGTATGTCCTTTGTGGAGATTCAATACGAAATACAATCTAAATAAATCAAATTTTCAGCGATAATTTAGATGATTCCTATTGAATATTGAAAGCAGATATTGTTTGACAACGTCCATTCATTCATTATCTTGAATACAAATAAAGTATATATTTAAATAAAGTAGGGAACAATGTTTGATTAAAGATGTTACTTGACATACAAGCAGATTGTAATGAAATGAACTGACTTTTACCATTACCTAAAAATAAATAAATAAATAAATTTCTCATCCTCAAATTTGTACTGATGTCAAAATTCATTTCAGAACCTTGGGTATTTTTTTTTTTTTTTTTTTATGTTTTTATTCACTTCATTTCGATACAAATTGTAGGGATTGATTTGGATTTTGACATACATAAGAAGTGTTGTACATGTACATACATTCGGCATATTTGACAATCAAGCATGAGGGACTAACACAATATAGAAAAAGTAACATGGAGATCTTGTATAAGCATTATATCAGGAGCTAGTGTTCAATTCATTGCTAATAATCTTCCATTTTTTGTCAAAACAAAACGTATTCAGATTTTTCCTCGCGATAAAGTTTTCAATTTGAGCGACATCTTTTAAAATGTCTTTATAGATCTTGATATTTGGTTTGGACCCTTTGATGTTCATGACATAGATATGACGTTTTGCCAACAATATCATATGATTCAACAAGATGTTATTGGTGGCGCAGAATAATATATCGTGAGTTGAAAGTTCTGCAGTTGGGTTGAGGACTCTTTTGATAAGTTCAGTGAGTTCGGTCCAGAAGATTCTAACAGTTGGACATTCAACGTATACATGATAAATATTCTCACTTGAACCACAAGATGGACAAATATCATTATCCACTAATTTCATTTTTAACAATTCCTTTTTAGTGTAGATTGCTCTATGAATAAATTTGAATTGGAATTCTAATAACTTTGTGTCTTTAGTTGATTGTCGATATTCTAAAAACATTGTTCTCCAATTGATATGGTCGTTAAGTTCGTTATCCCATTTGAGACACGCTTTTGGAAGATTGCATGCAGCATCAGTTAACTTATCGTAAAATAACCTTGAACCTTTAGAAGGTTTAACAATATCATTCCAAGGGGATTCTATTGAGATAAGTCTAACGGTGGATGGATCAACTGTTTGAATAACATGTCTCCATTTTTTTGGGATACTGAAGATGACTTGGTTCAGATCAAGTACTGTACCTTTAACATTATATTTTGTTTTTAGTTCCGCAAATGAACAAAAATCATTACCTTTGCAAATATCTTTAATATGAATTATTCCTTGTTTGAACCAATTGTTGATTATGAAATCTGGATTGGATAATTGGAGATTTAGCCAGAGAGGTTGCATATGTATTTCATCTATGCTGTCTTCATTCATATGATAGCACTTTACATATCTATGCCAGGCGTCCAGTGAATCTTTCCAAAATGGGTTCTCAACTTTATATCTGTGATTGATATTCGCTCCTAACGTGAGAACGTGTTTTATTGGAAAACCAGCTAAGGAATAGCCACGTGGTTTAGAAACATATCTCTTTAAACAAGAAATCTTTAATGATTCAATAAACGTTTTGAGATCAACCATCCTGAGACCGCCATCTTCATATTTTCGCATTAAATGAATACGTTTTATTTTGTCCCTCTTTTCATTCCATATAAAATTAAAGAATATTTTATTCAAATTTGTAACAAAATCTTTCGGGGGGTTTGGAAGAGAAGTAAGAATATGAACTATAGTAGATAAAGCCAAAGTTTTAATGACCGTTATCTTCCCTATCAAAGTTAAATTTCGTTTCTTCCAGTTCGTCAGAATTCTTTTTATATTTTCCAGTCTTTTTTTGGTATTGATTACCCAGAGATTTTTCAAATCTGCATTAAGTTTTATCCCCAGTACATCGAAATCATCGTTATGCCAATCCAGTTTAAAGTCATTCGATAAATTCAGGTCACTGCCGGCCATTGCACCAAGCCAAACTGCTTTTGTTTTGTCCACATTTATCTTCAAACCAGACATCTTATAAAATGTCACAAGACTTTTCATAGCTTCATTGAGAGAGGCTTCCGAGCCATCAAGAAATAATTCCGTATCGTCTGCATATTGACCAATGATATGCTCAATTTCATTCAGAACAATGCCTCTTATTTTTTTGTTATCTCTTATCATTATTCCTAATATCTCAGCAGCGAATAAAAACAGATATGGAGAGATTGGATCACCTTGCCTACAGCCCCTTTCATTATGAAAGAATGTTGATAAATGCCCGTTTTGAATAATACATGATGAAGCATTTGATATAAGTATGTTAACCCATTTTAGAATATTTTTCCCAAAGCCGAACTTTTCCAGAACCATCATGAGGAATTCCTTAGAAACCGTATCGAATGCCTTCTCGAAATCAATGAGGATTAATAAACCTTTTTTATTTTTCAGTTTAGTTTCGAAGACAATGTCATATAAAAGTCGAATATTTTCTGTAATGCAGCGGCCTGGGATGAAACCAGTTTGGTTTTCATGAATAAGGGTATCAAGGGTCGTTTTAAGTCTGTTTGTAATACATGAGCTTATGATCTTATATAATACATTAAGGAGAGAGATAGGACGCCAGTTTTTTAAAAGTCTTCTGTCTTTGTCTGTTTTAGGAATACAAGTGATCACTCCTCTATTCATTGTCGTTGTCATATTGTTCTTGGTAAACGTTTCTTTAACATAGCGATGAACCCAGATTTTAATATCTTTCCAAAAAAATTTGAAAAATTCGACGGGGAATCCATCTAGCCCTGGACTTTTATTATTTTTCATTGATTTGACCACTTGTGAAATTTCTACAATACTAATCTCTCGTTCTAGTTGATCTGACTGATCCTTGTTTAAGCAAGGAGTTGTTATCTTTTCTAAAATAGCCCTACTCTCATTATCCATGCAGTCATTTGATTTATATAAGCGTTCGTAGAACCTCTTCTGCTCAGTAATGATTTCGTTCCCGTCGGTTATTTCGTTACCATCATCAGTAATTAGGGAATTGATTAGCTTATTTGTATAATTTCTATTTTCCAAATGACAAAAATAGTTTGTTGGTTTCTCGCCTTCCTCATACCATTGTATTCTATTACGTATTTGTATTCCTTTGATTTCTTCCTCTTTTATGTTCTCAAGTTCAAGTTTCTTTTTAGAAAGGTTAGAAAGAAGGGATTCGTCAACATTTTGAAAATCGTTTCTCAAATCATCCTCCAAAGCATTTATGTCTTCTTCCAATTCTTTACACTTTTCGTTTTTATTTTTCTTCAGGTATGAGGAATACGAGATAGATTTGCCTCTCACTTTCATCAGAAAGGTTTCTAAAAATAATGTATCATTGATAGTCAATTGTAAGTCTTCGTCTTTTGTATCTTTAATTTCGTTTTCTGTATATTTCGGATCTGCATATTCAAGCTTAGTATCAGTAAGTAAGTTAGTAACTAATGTTATATACTCCTCTCGTCTTAATAGTGACGTGTTAAACTTCCAGTAGCCACGGCCCTTTTCTTTATTTTTTTGTGTCGACAGAGATAACGTTATAGCAGAGTGGTCAGTTTTATATCCAGGAATAATTGTAACATCAGAACTGATATTAAAAAGGTCATCGGTGACTAAGAAAAAGTCAAGTCTAGCTTGTTGGCGAGGTTTTTTTTTCCACCAAGTAAATTGTCTGGAATTGGGATTTATCTCTCTCCATGCATCTATCAAGTTTAGACTTTCTGCTTTGTCGAGTACGACTCCACGAGCCTGGGGGTTATTAATATTTTTATAATTTTCTAAATCAATTGACGGGTCCATGACTAGATTCCAATCTCCACATATTGCTATTGAATCATTGCCTACATTTACAATTTTTGCAAACAAATCTGAGTAGAAAAGGGCGTTGTCAATGTTTGGTCCATATAAATTGGTCAAGGTGAATCTTATACCATCAACAGTTATATCTAGAATAATATAATTTCCCTTCTCATCTTTAAGTACCTTATGTATTTCATGTTCAAAATTATTGTTAAGGAGGATGGCCACTCCTCTCGAGTTTGATTTAAAAGGAGAGATCACACAGTCTAATCCCCATTCATTTTTCATAGTATTTTCTTGTTCAACGGAAATATGGACATCTTGCAGACATATAATGGAGAATTTCTTTTTTCTGTATAAATGCATAACCTCCTTACGTTTCTTTTTATCTGCTAAGCCTCGGCAGTTAGCTGACACTATTTTGATTTTGCTATCTTTACCCATAAGTACATTGCAGAAACATAAGTTGGACTAAACGTAAAAAGAGATGTATCCAAAGTGAAGGTTTTTTGTTTAGATATAACAATAGAAAAGAAAGATAAAAACAAAGAAATATCCGTATCACCATGGATTCGATTTACAGTGGGTAAATGCCCCGCTATCCCCCATGAAGAAAGCAAAACAAACAGAAACATATTGTTGGATAAAAGAAGACACATCAAGTCTATGCAGTAATCATTGCAAGAAAGATAAAAAAAACAGCCTACCGTTTGTTACACGCGAATGAAAACAATTTTTGTTTTATGGATCAAGAAAGAAGGAAAAGGAATATTACTTACAGTTCAGGAATCCTTTTAAACACATATAAATCCGAGTCCTTCGAATAACACAGTATCACACGTGTTTCTAACCCTTCCAAGAAGAACGTGTTTCACGTGCGCGCGTTAGCGCGACGCACTCAATGCACCGGAAGATGTTGAAGCTAATAATAGAACACAGGGCATAGAGTGCAACTACTTATTTGTGTGATAGTGAATGATAATAAAGATAGGCTTAAAAAAATGGAAACGGTTGAGTAAAGAAACAAAAAATAGGAACAGTGGTTTCCTGATACTTCATATAAAGTTATGAGTTAATCTTTATAACTGTCACGAAATCAAAATAGTTTCAACTTTGACAGTCATTCCTGTGTGTAGGAGGAAAGCATCATTGAAGATGTAAACAACAACATTGTTACTGGTTATCTTGTCTGACCCAGGGAGATCCAGGATTCTTGGGGTCGCGTGTTTCCAGGATTACCTCAGTTGAGAGAACCCTGACCCGTGTCCAAATCCCGGTGGTCTGTCTTAAGGTGGCAGCCTGACGACTTAAAATCGCTCGTCTCTTCTTCAGGAGGGGAGGGAGATCCGTCTGGATGCTCATACCTGAGTTTCTCAGTAGTTTCCTGGCGTCGTATACAGCCTCTCGGTCAGCCATGTGTGAGAAACAGGCTATGATACTTCTGACGGCCTTGGGATTATTCTTCTTCTGGTACTCGGATACCGGGAGCCTGTGGACGATCTTAAAGAAGGTGTCATATGCCTGTTGCTCCGAAAACATAAGTTTGTTGATAAAAAACTCACGGAGTGTTCTTTCTGTATTTTCCTTAGGGTGTTCCGGAATGCCGTAGAATAACAGGTTTGGTTTCCTGTCGTGAATATCCTTAAGGATGAATTGTCGCTCCAGCAGGACACGTTTCTCGCGTTCGTCGGAGAGTTCACTCCTCAGTCTAGTTATCTCAGAGTCGTGATTTGCAATGCTGATTTCTATGGATCCCACTTTATTTGTTAAGTCCTGAAAGTCACCTTTCAACGAGTCAATTGAATTTTGTAACTCAAATTTAGATGAGTTTATTAGTTCCGCGAGCCTCTTTTCGGAAGCAAGGATTAGTTCGTCAATATTAGCAGGCTGAGCTGCCATGGTACGCGTAACACGTTGTGTCTCCGCCATAGTGAATAACTGACTGTCAAAGTTATGGAAATATACACTCAAACTGTTCAAAAATATCTCCCAGAAAGAACTAGGCGTTGTATGAAACAATTTCAGTATTTTCGTGTCATTAGGAAATAGTTTTCATTAAGGATTACTTAGATTTTCCATGAGGGAAGCGGGAGCCAGCAAAACACGTCAGCACTCGACCATGCGCAACCGGAAGTCAGAACCTTGGGTATTGATTGATTCTCGGTTACTGTACCAAGCAATTGGTATTGATTCGTTATAAACAGTTTTAAAACTAGATTGCCTTTTGGGCACATAGCTTATTTGATAAATCAAGTTTATCATGAGTGAATGTTTTATACATTCAGTAGATTAGGTTAGGGAATGAATTAATTTGCATGCGTCACGAACAATTCCTAAAATATCTTGAAAATCAACCGGATTTGACATTACATATGCACATAGTGTGAAATAATATTTTACATAAAACTATCACTTGCACAGTTATTTTTTGAAAAAATGTCATCATTGTATATATCCCCCTCCCCCCCCCCCCCCCCCCCCAAAAAAAAAACCCCACTTGTATAAAAAATATCAACATAACTAGATTGACACTTAATAATATTTAGAAATATGCTTTCAAAAATGTTTTCAAAAATGTTTCCAAACTATCATCCTCATATGCATAAAAGAATTGCTTTTGCATGTATATAAAAATCCCTATTTTGACTTCAAAGTGTGGTCTTTGATGGCGTATACATAACCAACAATGAGAGTGCATAGTGTGAGGTACACAGGAAACCATTGACCTATTCGGTAGGATCATCTTGGACATCATATTTATTTTGAATGTGAAATCTTTGGCATGTGATGATCTCGTCACATACTCGGCAACCCATGGCTGACAGTTCCAATGCTTTACACCCTATGGACTTTCATAATGAATATCTGATCGGAACTTGTCCGCCCTTGAGTTTCGTATTAGGTAATACCCGTATAAAAGGTCATGACATGAACAAATCAATGCTGGAAAATCGTGTTTTGGTGTCTCATTTTTTAAATATCCATTTTGTATATGCTCTTGACCTTCAAAGACATCTTGACACTCGGTCGTCCGAGCACCAGAAAAACATAAGAGCTGAAATTACAAGCCAATGTCCCCAATACAAGACAACAGCGTGTTAGAAGTGCTACATCATTTATATAGATTAAACACTGTTAATTATTCTGGTTTTTTTCAAAATCTTCGATGCACAAATTCAACCAATTCTTTTATATGGCGCTGAAGTGTGGGGAAATTCAAATTTTCACAAAATTGAACATGTACATGTACATGTAATAGCTTGTAAAAAAATTGTAAATGTTGGTCTTCAAACACCGAATGTAATTGCCTATGGTGAATGTGGACGCTATCCACTGTATATACATGCACAATGTCGTTTTATTAAATACTGACTTAAACTTGTAAATATGTACCAGCAAAGAATACCTAGGAAAGCTTATGACATGTTAATGTATTATGATAATTGTGGTTACAATAACTATGCTCCATCTGTACGTAACTTGTTGTTTTCATATGGATTTGGTTATGTTTGGTTATTTCAAGGTGTCGGTAATGATTCATTGTTTCTTCAGATGTTTAAAAGAGTTGCTGTTGATATGTATGTACAATCATGGAATAGTTCACTTCAAGATAGCTCAAGATATAGATTATACAGACAATATAAAAGCCTTCTTGTACCAGAGAAATATTTAAGACTACTAAGTAATAAAAAACATAGAGATGTTTTAGTTAGGATTAGAGCCGGTATACTACGATTAAAGGTAAATGAAGGGAGATGGATGGGAATTGATTATGAAGAGCATATATGCCCCATGTGTAACAAAGGAATAGAAGATGAGTTTCATTTTGTATTGATTTGTGAATGTTATGATAATTTAAGAACTATATATATACCACATATGTATTATAATAATCCATCCATTTATAAATTCAACCAATTGATCTCGTCAGTATCTCCAGAATTACTAAACAATCTTTGTAAATATTTATGTCTAAGTTTTGAATTAAGACATAAACATATTAATAAGTAGTTATCATTCAAATAAGCTTGTTATATGCTTACAATTTCATTTTATATGATGTGTATCTACAATTGTATATATGTACTCTTGTATATGGGCCGATGGCCTTCATGCAAATAAACGACTTGAACTTGATTGTGAGAGGTTAACAGGTCTAATAGTCTTATGGGTTAGTCAATTTAGAGGGGCAGTAGCACGTTTTTTGATAATTTTATGCTTTAAAATTAAATCCAGGGCTATATTTTCGAAGCTCTCGAAGTTCTTAGATAGTCATAGATCAATGTTAATGTATGGGACTTTCTTAGCACTAAGACAACTTCCAAAATCTAGCCCCTGATTTCATAGACACATTGATATGTTTTATTTTGGAATAACAAGGAGTGCTATTTCAGTCTCCGCTAATGTGCCAGTGCACCATGATATATAGAGGTCAATGTGTCTACTACAGCCAGTAATTACATGCTTCTGGTTTCAATATCCTCCTGTGTCAACACCAGATCCCACTAATCTATAGTTGATGGTGTCTGACATAGCAGTAAATTTCAATTTCAGCATGGAAAGTCCTGATGCTGTGGCGGAATTGAAAAACGTGTATCATGGAGACTTCATAGTTTCATGTTATGTGATAGTGTTTGCTTCTCTTTCAGTTTGTAGGTTACTATTCGAGTTCTCTGAGAGCGGAAAAGTGCAGAGACTACATACATGGAAAGTCCTGATGCTGTGGTGAAATTGAAAAACGTGTATCATGGAGACTTCATAGTGCCATGTTATAAGCTCATGTTTGCTTCTATTTCAGATTATAGGTTAGTATTCGAGTTCTCTGAGAGCGGGATAGCGCAGTGGCTATATGGAAAGTCCTGATGCTGTACTGAAATTGAAAACGTGTATCATGGTGACCTCATAGTTTCATGTTTTAAGCTAATTTTTGCTTCTCTGTTAGATTAAAGGTTAGTCTTTGAGTTTTCCTGGGAGCAGGATAGCGCAGGTGTAAGCACGTTAGGTTTCGGATCAGAAGGTCTATGGTTCGAATCCCGCCTGAGCTCGGCAACTTTGTCTGTAGTTGAGAACTGTTCTACACGTAGTCAGGTTTGGGTAAATTTCAACGCAGTACCACCCATGGTTCACTAGTTCCAGCTTGTGCTAGCAGATTTTATCGCTATACATAGCAACAATAGTGTTGCGGGCTTTCAACCTGCAATAATACTAGCAGGCGTGATATACTCTTGAAAGCGGCGATAAAACCCATTTCACCTCACCTCATCTCGAGTTCTCTTAGAACTAAAGAACATGTTTGGATTTTATTAAACATCATCGTCTGAGAAGAACTCGACTTGCAAATGTGTGAGGATATAAAGATATAGATACATAAGATTCAGCAACTAGGTCAATACAAGTAAACTTGGTTTACAAGACAAACACCAAAACTTTCGCTTAAAACATTCTGCTTTCTATAATACATTGTATCTATAACTGAAATCCCTACGATAATGCGAGTTAAACATACTGTAAAGATTTTGATTGATAATGCCTTTCCGTTTTGGCCAAGTTCCATGTTCATTATCTTAGGCCTCTGACCTATTCACTGGACCATCATGTAAAGATGTAACTAATAGAATTATAGTAGCATAGATATTCTAAACATGACTGAACTAAAAAAAACTTGAAAATTTAACAAATTATCAAACAGAGTGTCAACAATTTGTTCAGCTTCATTTTCTTTCTTTTCAATTATTTTAGCTGTTAAAAATCACTTATTCCACAATAATTGACAAACAGAAAAAGTCAACGTTATGCACATTTGAACACTACCCTAATAATAAGATATTGATGAAATTTGTCCTTTAACACCATTCAAATAAAAAGCAAAGAAATACGCATTTTAAAGCTTATTTAGAACTGCAAAGTTTGCATTGTCTATAGAACAAGGTTTATCTAAATCTGTAACGAAAATATACTTCCTCAGCCATTATGTATTACCCCATCTGCCTGATAACACTGAAATGCCAGACAACAAAATATTTTGGAAGCAAAGGCCAAATAAATGCACAACATGGAGCCAAAGTGCAACTTGTGTTTAGACAGAAGAATTGCTTTCAGTACAGGTCAAAGATAATCAAACCATAGACGTTTTGCAACATGTTTCTGTACCATGATTGACATACATGTAATGTATTTTGAAATATAGAATGTGAAAAAACACTTAAAAACTAAAACTGCAATCTTTTAGTTTCTTTCTATGTAGTCTTTTATAACCCATTCCAATAAGACGTTGATTAACGTTTCTCGTCTCTTCTTTTATTCTGTGTTGTAAACAATTCATCTGACCAACCTGCTCACGGTTTTCTATTTCCAAATTGTAGTCATATATTTGTCAATAAAACGTCAAACGTGAATAATGTAGTTTTTCCAATATCACATTAGAGATCTTGGTCCTCTCTATAGTTGAGATATTGCTAAAATCCATGTAAAACATTTCATTTTTCACTAAAAGGTGAAGTGAATAGGTAAACTGCAAAAGACAAAAATACCTAAGGATACCTCTGGATTGTTTTCACGGAACATTTTAAGTTTATTTTTGCGTCTACTATTTATATATATAACCAAAAACATTTTGTGGAACACTCAAATTAACCGTACATCGACTAGCAAATAAATATGTGTTTAACATGAAGGAAAATAGAATGTTTTGTGTCACAATCAATTATGGGATGATTAACAAACATTAACAATATAGTCTATCAAAGGGACAGTATCATGTGTTTTCAAAATTTTACATTTCAAGTTTTCCACTGATAAATAATATATGTTAATGCCAAATGTATTTTTTGATGATGTCAAAAGTCTCATTACACATACCAATCATCCATAGTCAGAGAACAAATTATAAAGATTCACATAAAGTCCATCGGCGGCCAATTTCGGTGATGACCTTTAATCTTTTTGTGCAAGAAAAAGGAATCGCATGGCTAAACGTAACATTTGATTTATTACTGCTTCATTTAGTTTAAATATATTGTTTCAATTGGAAAAATTTCTTTTAATTTTTCTGAAATCATCTTTATTTCCCCTAAAACGTGCTACTGCCCCTTTAAAAGCGGAAAGCTAGATTCATTCATCAATAACTTCATTGTGGTGCACAAATTGGTACCAATGTTATTACCTCTGATATTTGAACAACACGGAACAAAAATTGCTCCGAGATATGTCTCCTTTGAGAAATTGGGTTTACAGAGTATGAACGTTTTTATTTATTTGCAAAACCGAAATTGTGAAATTGAATGATTGGCCGTCAAATTTCCTAAAATAACATACCAGTAACATGCTTAAGGCAACAGGTCATGCACATTTTGAAAACAACATTAGGAAATAGTAACTTGATTTCGAAGAAGAAGAATTTATTCTTCTTAGAAATGGATAATAGACATTAATGTTGTGAAAGTCTTATCATTATGTTTTTGGTAAAGCCATTTACAAGCTGTGATGTTTTTTCTGTAACGAAGCAACCCACATGACATATTTCATCATAACACAATATTTCGAAAAGGAAAAGATTTGTTTTCGCAAAAAAAATCATGAACTGAAGAGTACTTTCCCCTGTTATCTTGACGTATTACATTTCCACTACATACCGATAACATAAGGCCTGGGTTTCATTACTATCCTAACACCAATGGATAATAAGCCATGGCTTGAAGCCTTCTGAACAATAAGTTAAAATCATCTATGATAATGAAATTTTTGCTGCTGAAACAGTTATTATATATTTGTTTCTTTTTTCTACCTCAGAACAAATATTTTCATTCAGAATTTGCAAAATTCATTGTCGAAACATTGCCTATATGGCTACTGTTGATGTTCAATGGCTTGTATCAAGTAATATAATCCTGGATAGGAATTTCAGAAGCAGCTTTTCATGTATGTATGTATGTATGTAATGCATGTAGGTTAATATTTATGGACAAACAGGAATATTGTAGGAAACAAAGCTTACATTTGAATCATTCTTTGAGCAGAATTCTTTTTTATATTTCATTCGCATCACTTTTCTTGATGCACATCAGTTAAAAACCATAAAGGTATTGTAAGATGCAGATATGATGAGATAAACTCACTTATAAATAATGCCGTAGAAAGGATATGGTAAGGTTTTTTTTAAATTAAGATGTTACTATTCCATTCCTGGATTTTTGCAATGTGTGTAGTAAAAGGAAGAAAGCTCGGGATTTTTAACTTGACAAAGTAGAATTCATTAATTCGAAAACTGTAATGTCAGTGGCTTCATGAGTCAATATATCTGGAATGGAAGCGATAACCTGCCTGATAGGACTCTTCGCAAACAGTGGACAGATAAGATAGGTAGTTTCAATGACCATTTCAGTATTTACAGAAACATTATTTGGGCATAACGTTTTGATTTTATGATATACATGAAGTATAACAGTTGCTTGAGACTCGATTTTTGTAGAGTGTGGCATATAATTATTTATTGCAACCTATATCATATGCAGTGTATGAGTATTTAGCCAACGACAGGATACCAGAGGATATTTATGATTTTTAAATGCAAAGGCGGTTGGTTTCTAAGGTGATGCACCTGTTTACGAATGACAAGGAGAAATACGCAATAAAACCAATGGATATTTTGTAATTCACGATTGGATTTCTTTCACCAATAGATCGGTCAGTCTTTGGTCGAAGCGATACGATATCGGATGAAATAGGTTGCTACAATGTATATCATATTCTTGTCTCTTACTTACTTTAGGGTTGATACAGAATTAACGAGTTGGTGATAATGGTTTCACTCACATATTGATTACGATTTAGTGGTTTGTTAATATATCTATTCATAGAGAAACAAAAGTATATCATAGAACGGTTGATTGGTTAAAGAAATGATTTCAAATACTTATTATCATTTACAGATACATGTAGGCGTTTATAAGTAATTGGACATGTTTGAAGAATTGTTTTAATTCTCGTTTCAATCATTTTAACAAAATGATATTTAAAATGGTTTGTCAAAAGCACATATTAAATGGGATATTCAGGTTAAAAAAATCATAAAGTTAAAACTTTTGATTGATGCCCCATATCTTTATCATAACGTTTTCCTTATGCACATTTGATTTCTCTAACGTACATACATGAACGCTTTGGGACAAGACGCTTGAACATATGTTTACATTAAACTGTTAAACGGCATGTGAATCTGAGAAAAACCATTGTTATGAATTATACAAATGAATAGATAAAAATATGTTAAGCTTTCTCGCTTTCTCAATTGTCGAGTCGAATATTGTTTTAACTTCTGACAATGCAAATTACCAGAGTGTAAACAGACAAAATAAATTCTGAAACAGCTCTGTCGATATTTATACGTCAAAACCAATCAATTTATGTTTTTGATGTAATTCTGAAAGTTTTCATTGGAATGCTTGGGACACTAGACGTTGAAAATTATTTGGTTATTGGAAATTCCAAAGGCAAGTTGGTGATCGGACTGTCATGACAATAGAGTAGGGGGTGTTAAATGTTGCGTTACAGAGTTTCACCATTTTCTCAAAAGTCAGTTTACACATCCAGTTTCTATCCAACTTTAAATCAATATCGTGTATGACTTCCATAGGCGTCAATACATGCTTGTGCGCGCCGTCTCATGGAAAATGTCAAGCGTCTGATGGTTCGAGCCGGAATGTTCTGCCATTCTTCAAGTAAGGCTTGTTCCAGTTGTTGCAAATTTAATGCTGCTCGTTGCCTTGCGCGAATTTGTCTTCCAAGAACGTCCCAAAGATGCTCTATTGGCGATAAGTCAGGGGAGCATGCAGGCCAAGGCAAAACATGAACATTCTGTGTTCTCAAAAAATCCTGGGTCAATCGGGCTGTATGGGGTCTCGCATTGTCATGCTGAAATATGATGCCCTGTGGCTGTGCCCGTAGGAATGGAACCACCACCGGTTGCAGAACTTGATCCCTGTATGCTGCAGCATTCAGGTTGCCTCTTATAACCACCAATGGTGTCTTCCGGGCGCCGTAAATACCACCCCATACCATTAAACTGCCACCACCATGTGCATGAACTTGTTGTATGGCTGCCGCAGCATATCGTTCATTCCGACGATGGTAAACTCGTACCCTGCCATCTGCATTGAACAAGTTGAAGCGGCTTTCATCTGAAAAGAGCACTCGTTGCCATTGTCGTACCTGCCAACGCCTCACAGTCCGGCACCAACGCAATCTGTTGAGTCGATGTTGGCGGCTCAGGGCTATCCCGCGGAGGGGTCTGTAGGCTCTGATGCCATATGAACGAAGTCGCCTTGTCACTGTGAACCTACTGATCGTGTGGTTTAATGACGTCACGGCCGATGACGTTACAGAGAGGAATCTGTTCCGGAGATGATGTAACCGGATGTGCCTATCCTCTGCAGCAGTTGTGACACGGGGACGTCCACTACGGTGCCTGTCGACAGTTTGGCCAGTACGATTATACCGGTCAAGCAACCTTTTGATTGTCAGGCGAGTGCAGCCAAAGGTTCTTGCTAATGTGGCTTGTGTGGCACCGATTAGACTCATCCCTACTGCTCGCTCACGCTCTACTGAAGTTAATCTGGCCATTTTTCTGCTGTGTTTCTGTTCGCTATGATGATAAAGAAAGGCATGCATCGATTTTTATACAGTTGGTGCATCATTTTCCCGTGCTGTTGCAATAAACAATGATTCTCGTGAAACTTGGATTAAAGTCAACATTTTTCAAAGTTCATGCTTTCATGTATCGGGACATAAAGACTGTGTTTGAGCGAACATTTTGTGTTCGTTTCTAAGTCAGTTTCTGCATTTCTCATCGAAATATTTAAAAAATACCAATATATACTTTCTTTTGCTCGTCAGTATAGACTAAAAAAGTGCAGCTGATAGTATGAATGAACTGATATAAAGTCGCTATTCCAAACTTCAGAGAAAATGTTTCATGAACTGAAATCAAAAGAGTCACCTAAACAAAGTTAGAAGTACAATAGAAGTGGTTATTTTCTGTGTTTCTTGAAAAAGAATACAATTGATTCTAGGTAAAAGTTTCAATAAACAGTCACGCATATTGTTACAGAAGGAAAATTCCTCTGAGCGTCTAGCCAGTTCTTCCACATCAGCATCAATCAAATTCAGGTCTCTCTTCAGAATTGATATTCGTCAATCAGCATCAAATCGTCATGCCCAAAACTATTTCAGTTATTTGAAATTCCGAATCACAGACATTATTCAAATATACCTCACAATTATTTTCATCAAACGGAATTATTGCAATTTCAAGTTCAAAATACAATAACTTGAATGCAAGAGAAGTTTGAAATCTATTTTAAGATTTGTGTGTTAAATGGACCATTTATAAAATGATTTCTGCAACTGTGCAACTGATATTTGTACAATGTACTTTGAATAAATCAATCATAAGTTCAAAACATATTCAAAATGATTTCTGCAACCGTGCAACTGATATTTGTACAATGTTCCTCGAATTTACTTAAATGTTTTGTAACCTACTGAACCCTTTTTGGATACATTCTAAATTGAAATTCCAGTAGTACTAATGGAAGTAGTCTGGGAATAGAATTGGGTCAGACTGTTCTTATCTCTACAACAATGTGTCTGGATCATTGTGATGGGATGAAGTAACGAGGTTAGTACTACACTCGAGATGGACCTTGGCTTCTTACATATACAGAAAGTTTACATTCCATGAACTTGTTTTATGATGAAAAACCATGATGGCGATATATTAGTCATACATTTCTTAACATCAAACTCCCTCACACGTAGCCAAATCAAATACTATACTTTGTATTAATACGATTTTTTCTGCATTTTAGGAAAGAGGAAGGCTCTTCCCGACTTAAAATATACTTTTTGTAATATTATAAACTGAAAAAAGTAAATCCCTCCATTAATTTCTCAAAACGAGCTAAGAAACACAGCAATGACAAAATTAATGTCAGGTAGATAACCGAATAATTCAAATTGTGTAGCACTATAAAATTTAGCTTTTGATTGATAACGATACTCTAGCCCTTCATAAACATTACAAGCAATACAGTTGATAGAGGTGATGTGAGTTTATCGCTGCTTTCACTTATATCGAGCTGCTAGTGTTATTGCAGGGAGAAAGCCCGCAACACTATTGTGGCTATGTATTGCGATGAAACTTGCGAGCATCGGATGGAACTAGCGAACCATTAGTGGTATTGAGCTGAAATTCAGTCTAGCATGCACCCAACCCACTGCGTGTAGAACGGTTCTCTACTATAGACAAAGTTGCCGAGCCATGGCAGGATTAGAACCCAAGACCTCTTGATCCGAAGCCGAACGCGCTAACCACTGGGCTATGCTGCGGCCACAGTTGAAAGACACATGCCTGCTTAAGAAATAACTAGGTTTAAAAAGTTCAATAAACAGCTGCAATTGTCAAAGGTTTGCAATCATATATGAAAGTGCTTTCGCCGTTACACTTTCATTTAATTTGTTAAAATGTCGATATATATTATCAAAAAGAAATTTAATCAATTCACTTATTGTCAATATTATATTTTATATATGTTATATCCTATGTTTGTAATTCCGCTTTTGATTGGCTGTAAGTAATAGTTGTTCTATGATATCAAAGTAAAAAAAACTTGTACTTGACTACAAGTGCTAATTATGCAACAACAAAGCTATACATTTAATTACAATTGTTACTTCTTGAAACAACTAAAATTTACAAAGCCGGTAGTCTTCTGTAGCTCAAGATCATGTTCCCTTGAAAATGTATTTCACCATAAAAGTTTCAAGCAAATTGAGCAGCAAGTTTAGAAAGAAATATTACTATTTTCATACCAATACCTGAAGATATCAATGATGAAGTATGATGAAGATCAAAAGCTAAAAAAAGTTTACAATTATGAATGATGACTTTGAAACCATAATGCAAGATTGCAACGTGTGATACCGTTCCGTGTCATGATTAAAGGATAAATAACCAATTTGTCAATGAACACTCGCTATTGATTTCCATTATTTTTTATATTACGCTTAGATATAAATTTCTGTCGATGAAAGCTTCTGATATAATTAATTTTCCGTGAAAAGGGTGTAAATGTTGAAACAGGAACCAAGAAATGCTTCTTTTTCAACTTACATGTACTACCACTTGATTTTGTTATAATTTTGTTTCACCTGACTACTAAACTTGATTTTGTTATAATTCTGTTCCAACTTAATTACTACTACTTGATTTTGTTCATCTTCCGAACGCATCGGGCGAGATATGCATTTACAAGAAATTTGAATTTCTTGTAAATGCATATCTCGCCCGATGCGTTCGGAAGATGGATTTTGCTATAATTCACTGTTTTGCAGTAACAAAGTGAAAATGTAGATACATTTATTCAATTGTGTAAATTATGTAATAATAATAATGGAAAGCAAAACGATGATTCAATCAAGGAGATGACTCGTAAAGTGAACACACTTACACACTTTCTCTGATTAACGTAGGTAACAATATATTTTTAAATTCTACAGTAAATTGTTTTCCTCAATACGTCGGGCCGCGATTATAGGTTACAGTAAATAACACACTGTTTATTTGCTTCTTGAAGTTAAAGGGGCAGTAGCACGTTTTTGATAATTTTATATTTTAAACTTTTCACTGATAATCATAAGTTAATGCTAAATGTACTATTTTGACAGTGTCAAAAATCTCAATACACAAGCCAATCATCCATAGTCATAGGACAAAGTATGACGATTCACATAAAATCCATTGACGGCCATTTTCTGTAAACACCTTTAATTCATTTTGTGTAAGAAAAAGCAATCGCATGGCTAAACTCTTAGTAATATAATTGAATTTTTACTGCTCCATTTAGTTTAAATACATTGTCTTTCAATTGGAACCATTAATTTTCATTTTCCTGACATCACCTTATATTCCCCCTAAAACGTGCTACTGTCCCTTTAGAGAGGACAATATCTCGTCACCTCATGCGTAGTCCAATACCAAATCTCCACGTTAAAACAGTCTACAATGGGTCTTTGAATAATTTGTCTTCAAATTTTTCAGATATCGAAAACAGGGTCATTTTAGACGTAAGACTCCCTTATGTGATAAATGTTATCTGAATGTCAACGGCGCAGGTAATAGGTCAATATGTCTGGAATGGAAGTGATAGCTGGCCTTGTTGGACTCTTAACAATCAGTGGGGCAGACTGGTCGGTTTCATTTACATATCAAATATTTACAAAATCATTAAAGATTGAAGTACCTCTTAAATACTATCAAATACATTCATTCACACCTAGACAATATTAATGTGAGTTCGTATCCATGTTTTTTTCTGTTTTTGTCATATACGGTGTATGAGAAAATAACCATAATTGTTTTCAAGCAAATTGTTTATAATAGAATAATTTCACACTCTGAAGTTTACACAAATTCCCGAACGTTGATTGGTCTAGAGCATGGTCATGTGATCTAAGTTTCGTCGATTCATTCCCATGAACTCACAAAAAAAGTGTTCATACTTGTGTGAACGTTCACCGGAACTACTTTAATTCTTCGTCCAACACCAAATTAAATGTTATCAATATTTTTACCAATTGAACTATAATGATTTTAATCATATCAATTTTTGCCAAGTAATGTATTTTGAATTTTTTATGTAAAAACATTCATTATCATTTGCTTTTAATAATAAGCTAAACAATTGATGAAGAATTAATCTGATCAGAGGCGTCCCTGATCTGATCGAACGGAACGAGATGCATCGTCTGATGCTTTATAATTTGACATTACTATCAATATAGGGTTCTGTACACTGTAACAAAGACAACCATATACTCACGATGTATACACCAAAGACGAAAGTGTGCCGATAGAGCAGTTATTATAATAAAAATACCACTTTTGTTTACATATTTTGACGAAGATACCCCTGCAAATGGCGGCCAGCATGACAGTGAAGCGACGTTATGCATAAGGCAGATAACTCTGATCTCCTGTCCTTGCGCAAAGAGATTTTATCATAGTGTGCGCTTCATTTAGCATATCGTAGTAAAGAGTGTTCTCTAATTATACAGAACATTGACAAATTCCGATAACATTCAGATTGTTTCCAAATTGGGATTATTTCTTGCCGTATGTCGCAGTGTTACTCGTTCAAAGGACAAAAAAGGTTTATATCAATCCGCCGTTCCATTCCATATATGGTGCGAAATTATATGAATTGAATGTCAGTTTGTGTGTTTGCACTGGAAAATGAACGATGTCAAAGCTACATTCAAACTCTCATATGAACCCGCTCGCAAGCTCGCTGGGTTCACACGAGTTTGAATGTAGCTTTGACATCGTTCATTTTCCAGTGCAAACACACAAACTGACATTAAATTCTTAAATGAACGTGTCCGGTGAAATAGATATAAGACAAAATAAACCTATCTTTTCGTAAACAATTTCAGGTTCCTTAATATATTGACAACTTTATTCAGAAAAGCTAATAAACGTCAAAGGGAAATATAGTCAGTAGAATCTCTTAGTGAGAAGTAGTTATAATTGAAACTAGTACTCGTGCTCACTATATACAAGTTTATAGATATAAGGAATGATAACAATCAGTCTAAGTAAACCTAGCCTCAATATTATCCGTTTTACTCCTATACTGAGTCTAGCAAGGCCCTCCAACGTTAAACGTTCGAAGGCAGGCTATTGTGTCTTCTTGTGTCTTCTATTGCAGTTCTTATTGGTCAATTCGATACGTGGGCTGACGCGACCCTCGATTAGACCAAACTAGACTCAGCATAGGAGTGAAACGGATAATATTGAGGCTAGGTTTACTTAGACTGGATAACAATAGAAGGCTGGTTTATATAAGAACAAATCTGAAAGATTATTGTGAATGAATCAAGTGTATAAATGGATTTATGAGAAGCTTGACCAAGGTTATTGAAGATGATCATAATATGTTACAAGGGGGGTTCTCTTAAGAAGGATCCATTTTACATAGTTATTGAATCAGCAAATCATTTAATAAAAAGAGGAATCTATGTCAAACAAAAATGATCATGCACAATCCATTTAACAGGATGGGTACCAGACTGAAAACGTTTTGATGACTCAGAAAATCTCCCTTTAGGCTCTCTGTAAAATATTTCGATTAAATGGCAATCAGATTCAGTACTTGGTCTAGTTCAACTGAAGCCCATGGGCACGCTGTTTTAAGCTCGAGACGTTTGCAATGATTTGGTTATTGAAAGGTTCCATTTGAATTATGCAATTTAATCAAATGCTTATTCAAGTAAATAGTTCATGTTTTGGAACGTGGATCTCAGTAACGTCGATTGTCAGTACGTCTTGGTTTGAAGTGATATCGTTCCTTATTCCATAGTTTAATTTGAATTCTTAGTCTCATATTGTAAAAGAAAATAGGTTCGAAACTTAAAGATGACCTAATTAGTACGTATGTCTTGATAACGTTCTGTCTCAATGTATCTATTATAGATATTGTGTAAAAAAATGTTTTCATCCTAGAAACATTGACATTGAAAATATTGTGTATGTCCTTTATGCAGATTCAATACGAAATTCAATCTAAATAAAACAAATTTTCAGCAATAATTTAGATGGTTCCAATTAAATATTGTAACCAGATATTGTTTGAATAAAATTTATTACACCAAAAAAAACGGAACAATGTTTTGTTTTATAAAAGATGTTACTTGACATACAAACATATTGTAATAAAATGAACTGACTTTCATAAACCGTTTATCATTACCTATATATGTAAATATTCTCAAATTTGATCAGTGTTTGGGTATTTGTCATATGTGTAAAACTTCTCACCCTTAAATTTGTACTGAAGTCAAAATGCATTTCAGAACCTTCGGTATTGATTGATTCTCTGTTGCTGTACCAAACAATTGGTATTGATTCGTTATAAACAGTTCTAAAACTAGATTGCCTTTTGGGCACATAGCTTATTTGATAAATCAAGTTTATCATGAGTGAATGTTTTATACATTTGGTAGATTAGGTTTGGGAATGAATTTATTTGCATGCGTCACGAACAGTTCCTAAAATATCTTGAAAGTCAAACGGATTTGACATTACATGTGCACAAAGTGTGAAATAATCTTTTACATATAACTATTACATGCACAGTTATTTTATGAAAAAAATGTCATCATTGTATATATTTCCCCCACAAAACTTGTATAACAAATATCAACAGAACTAGATTGACACTTAATACTATTTAGAAAAATTGTCGTCCTTATAAGCATATAAAAAGTGCATGTATATACATATCCCTATTTGGACTTCAAATTGTGGTCATAACCAACAATGAGAGTGCATAGCGTACACAGGAAAATCATTGATCTATTCGGTAGGATCATCTTGGACATCACATTTATTTTGAATGTGAAATATTCGACATGTGATGATCTCGTCTCATCCTCGGCAACCCATGGCTGACTGTACCAATGCTTTACACTTTATCACCCTATGGGCTTTCATAATGAATATCTGTTCGGCACTTGTCCGCCCTTGAGTTTCGTTTAAGGTAATAACCCTATAAAAGGTCATGACATGAAAAGAGCAATGTTGGAAAAACGTGTTTTGGTGTCTCAGTTTTCAAATATTCTTTTTGGATATGCTCTTGACCTTCAAAGACATCTTGATACTCGGTAGTCCGAGCACCAGAAAGTGTAACATTAGAGCTGAATTACAAGCCAATGTCCCCAATACAAGACAACAGTGTGTTGTGACACTGACTGAGAGGTTCACAGGTCTAATGGATAAGCAATCTTATGGGTTAGTCAATTTAGAGGGGCAGTAGCACGTTTTTTGATAAGTTTATACTTTAAAATGTTGACTGATAATTGTAAGTTAATGAAAAAGTATTTTCATTTTGACAGTGTTAAAAACCTCGTTACGCAAGCCAATCATCTATAGTCAGAGGACAAAGTAAGACGATTCACATAAAATCTAATGGCGGCCATTTTGTGTAAACATCTTTAATTCATTTGTGTAAGAAAAAGCATCGCATGGCTACACTTAACGTTATTGAATTATTACTACTCGATTTAGTTTAAATACATTGTCTTTCAATTGCAACCATTAATTGTTCTCACATCACCTTATATTCCCCCTAAAAACGTGCTACTGTCCCTTTAATTGCGTATAAAGCATTAGAGGTGGTTAAGTTAAAAGCATTTTTTAATTGATGTTTGTTATGTACAAATGTAATGGAAGGGTATTTATATAAGCCATTGTGGCTTGGTTACCGATCCATATTCACTTTTTTGAATAAATTATGTTTACACTAAAAGCATTTAAAAAGATAATTGATGTTTGGGTAATGTTTTGTTAAAATACCCTTGTTTAATGTTGACAGATGTGAGACATAGAATTTACACTATCATGACCCCTACCACGTTTAAAATGCTGTCAATGTGAGAAAATGATAGGCAGATTCATGGATGTTCACATGGATTATGTCTTCCTTGTTGATGAACATTTGTGTTTTTTTAAAAATTAACCTTGGAACATAAAATTTCAATTTTTGAAAAAAATATTTAGCAATTTAATATTTAAGAAACATGGGATTGATTAAGTAATGGCACGTTGACAATAACATATATTTGCAGTAGACTGAATAAAATAATTGGCCTCTGGGAAATTGAAAGACATCTTGTTTGATTTTGACAAGTGTGAGACACAGAATTTACACTATCATGACCCCTACCATGATCAAAATGTTGTCAATATGTAAAAATCTAAAGGCACGGTTTTTGTTTTCACATAGACAATGTCTTCGTTGTTGGTGAATTTTGTGCAAACTCAAAATTAATTTGATTAGGAACAATTTACAAAATTTTCATTTTGGACAAGAAAACTTAAAATCACTTAAACATTTTCTTTTAAGGATTAAACACTCTTTTAGTAAAAGACATCAAAATCTCCATATATTTTTAATTAAAATCTTACAAATGATAAATTCAACTGAATTGGGTACTTCTTTTGCCTTAAGGCTGATATATAGATCCTGTACCTAGATTTTCGAAGCTCTCGAAGTTCTTAGATAGGCATAGATCAATGGTAATGTATGGGACTTTCTTAGCACTAAGACAACTTCCAAAATCTAGCCCCTGGTTTCATAGACACATTGATATGTTTTATTTTGGAATAACAAGGAGTGCTATTTCAGTCTCCGCTAATGTGCCAGTGCACCATGATATATAGAGGTCAATGTGTCTACTACAGCCAGTAATTACATGCTTCTGGTTTCAATATCCTCCTGTGTCAACACCAGATCCCACTAATCTATAGTTGATGGTGTCTGACATAGCAGTAAATTTCAATTTCAGCATGGAAAGTCCTGATTCTGTGGCGGAATTGAAAAACGTGTATCATCATCATAGACATCATAGTTTCATGTTATGTGATAGTGTTTGCTTCTCTTTTAGATTATAGGTTACTTTTCGCGTTCTCCAGAGGTGGGATACCGCAGAGGTTCACTGGTTCGGCTTCGGATCCAACTAACCTATAGTTGATAGTTTTTGAATTACGAGTAAATTTCAATTTCAGCATGGAAAGTCCTAATGCTGTGGCGAAATTGAAAAACGGGTGTCATGGATACACCATAGTGTCATGTTATAAAGTAATGTTTGCTTCTCTATAAGACTATAGGTCTCTATTCGAGTTCTCTAGGGACGGGAGAGAGCATGGTTAGGCTTCAGATCAGGAGCTTCTTGGTTCGAATCACCAGGGACTCGGTAAAGTTGTCTGTAGTAAAACAATGTACGCAAGTCAGGTTTAGATGCAATGCTGCACTGAATCTAAATGCAGTACCGCCCATCACGGGTTCGCTAGTTCCAGCCGATGCTCGCAGGTTTTATACATAGCCACAATGGTGTTAAGGGCTTTCTACCTGCGATAATACTAGCAGCTGTGATATAAGTGAAATACTCTTGAAAGCGGCGATAAACCCCATTTAATCTCAACTCACCTCGAATTCTTAAAGTTCTAACGACATGCTTGTTTTTAATTGAATATCATCGTCTGAAACAAATACCGCATGGATCTGTGTGAGAATATGTTTTAGAAATCTTATGGAATTGTTAAAAATCTTAAAATTCGTTTCTTTATTGTCACTTTAAGAAACGATTATAACTCAGTGTACATTCATCAGTTTGTATATTTGAATGATCCCTTCAAATAATTTAATTGTATCATTTACCACATTGTTTCGAAAGTTGCCAAAATATATAAGACATCTTAATTGGTTTTGGCAGCATCAAATTTCAGTATCGTAACGAAAAATAGACAAAAAGTAAGAGCAAAACAAAGTTAAGTAGTAATAAGATACCATGATATAATGCAATATCATATAACAATTTCTATGAGAAAAGATCGAATATGCAAAATAATTATGACAAATAAGGAAAGGAGAAATTTAAATTCATAGATATTCTGGGTTTTGGTTAGATTGGTTTTCATTATTATTCTTCGTTATTTTCGAATTGCGTGTACTTTAAGTTTCAGTTTGAAAACATATCTTTATAATATAAAATCAAACCATGCTGCACAGATTATCATCTAGCCAATATGACTACTTCAATTTCTTTTCTGATATAGATAAACAAGATAATCAATCCACACTGGCTGATCCTAATAGATTCTGTTGGTGTCTACGGGCTTTGTAAGGATGTCATAGTTAATCTATTATCTCAGAACGTCGTCTGGCTTTCGCAGTGTGTTCTTTCAGAAAATGTATAACATCAGTCATTTCGAGATGGCTTGTATTCTATATTTCGACTATAATCCATTTGATGGCCTTTTGTATTGTAAATCTTTGTTCTTTGTTAAAATATACGAAAGCATCTTCTTGGTGATCGATCTTTGAAAAGATTTATAAAAAGGTGAGGAATAAGTATAAGACCTAACGTATTGTTAGTCATTGTTACTACTCAATAACGTACGTTGATATAGTTGAAATCGTGATTGTAGTCTAGTGTGTACGTGAATCGTTAAAGGGGGTTTCTCCTGTTAATTCATGAAAAAAATGATTGCATTAAGGATGTTAATCTTTTTCAGCTTTTCTATCACAAATTTAATGAATGAAATTCTCGCCGAATCATCAGTTAATTTCAGAGCGCTTGAAGGCCTTTTTGACCAAAGGTGCCAGAGGTAAAGATTAAATAAAAGCATTACACGTATCGATGATAAACTAACATGAGAAGGAAAGTACACACTTTAGTTGAATTAAATGTAAGATTTTCAATAAAAAATATCGAGTTTTTAGTGCCGTATTCTCAAACTGATAAGAGCAAGATTTAAATCATCGTTTAAAGAATACTTTAAATTTTTTTTTTACAAAAAATATATTGTACATCAACAAAGAAGACACATTCTATTTTGAAATCAATAACCGTGCCTATTTTTAACATATTGACAACCTTTCTAACTTGGTAGGATCATGATAGTGTAAATTCTATGTCTTACCCCTGCCTACATTAAACAAAGGTATTTCAACAAAACATTAACAAGACACCAATTTTGTTGTTCAAACTACTGCAAATATGTGTAATAGTTGGCATGCAATAACTCACTACATCACATGTCTCTTAGAATCTAAACACACTACGGTGTGTATTTTCTTTTGCCTTGAGGTGACAATCATGTGATACAGTTGACATTACACAATTCTAAACTATTTATTAGCGAATAATTTTTTATTTTATAATTTTTTATTTTTCCCCGTTTTACAAGTTATGTATTACCGAATAATGACAGTCTCTTACACACAATTACATTTTGTTTGGCATGTGACCTATATGAATCAAAGCCTGATCTTGTTCAGGATAACTTTTAAAATGTTACATGAATGTGTTTTGTTTCTATTTTGTTTATTACCTTTTACCTACACAGGGTTTCTTTTAAACATACAGATGGTATGAACAAAATAATTTTGTAATCGAATACAGAAGAAGCATTTTATGATCAATATTTAAACACTAGATGGGACTGAAGCATGCCTTCAAGCTACATTACGAACATTAGCAGAATACGCCTCCTTTTCAGGTCTTAAAATTAATACAAGCAAAACCCAAGTTGTCTGGATAGGTTCCTTAAAGAACTCAAAAAAGACAATATGCAAAGATTACAAACTTGATTGGTCTAAAACAGATTTTACTATCCTTGGCATAACTTTCACACATAACTTGGCAGAAATGGTAGAGAGAAACTATAAAGATAAACTAAAACAAATTAGGACAACGATGAACCAGTGGCTTGGAAGAGATCTTACCCCACTTGGAAGAACAACAGTTTTGAAAAGTCTTATTCTACCTAAACTTAATCATATCTTTACAACACTTCCAAACCCAAGTGAAAATATATTAAAAGAGCTCGAAAAGCTAGCATTTAGTTTCATTTGGAAAGGTAAACCTGATAAAATTAAACGGACAATAATAACTAGAAGCTTCAAAGAGGGTGGGATTAGAGTTCCAGATATAAGGAATACAATCATTTCGCAAAAAATAAGTTGGGTCAAAAGGCTCTTCAATTCTGAAAGTAACTCAAAATTAAAGAAACTTTTCTATATTAACGTATCACCAATGCACAGAGATTTTTATCAATACACTGAATCATCCCTCACTGAGAAAGTTTGTACCCCAAGAACAAACGATTTTTGGAAAGATGTTTTAAAGGCATGGGGATGCTTTAACAAACAAATGGGGAATACCGTTAAAACTCAATCTGACATCTTATCCCAACCAATATGGAATAACGACAATGTTAGAATAAACAACAAGTGTATAAATAATAAGGATATGTTAAAATCTGGTATTTACCTGATAAATGATATAATCAAAAGTGACGGTAAATTTCTAAATTACCTAGAAATAACTGAAATATACAAATGCAAGACAAATTTCCTAGAATATGCTGGCATTATCCAGGCAATTAAAACATATTTTTTTAAATACAAAATCAAAATAGAAAAAAAACTAGAAATGCCCATTATTCCATACTTTATTGAAAATATAGCTACTAAGAAAAAGGGATGTCGGAGCTTTTATGATGTATTACAAAAGACAGAAAACACTATGACAGAATACAAGTATCGAAAAAAGTGGGAATTAGATCTTGAATGTTCAATTAATGAAAGCGAATGGAATAACATAAATGAAATACCCTTCATGTCTAATCTAAATTCCAAAACAAAGTGGTTTCAATATTCCATACTTCATAGAATTCTTCCGACAAATGATCTTTTGCAAAAGATGAAATTGAAAGATGAAAATAAATGCAGTTTTTGTGATAAAGAGAAAGAGACCATTAGTCATCTATTTTTCGATTGTCCAATTGTTAAACACTTATGGAACAAAGTTAAGGAATGGATAGAGACGTACACTGAAGCGAACATAAAGTTTTCCAAACGAAACATTTGTCTTGGATACCCCGAATACAGAAACAGGGTATTTAACATGATAATTACAAATGTGAAATACACCATTTTCAAAGCAAAACAATTTGGTTTGAAACCAAACTTCACATACATTCAAAATGATCTGAAAAAAATATATAACATTGATAAATACAACTGTTATTCGAATTGCAACTACTCAAAATATATGAAATTTTGGTCATCCTGCCATTTACTATTCAAAAACTAATCACTTCTTTTTATATGCCTTTGTTACCATTGTAATTGGAAATTTGATATAAACTGTGCATACTTGCATGTATGCAAAATTCGCCTATATTTAAATGTTGCTATGTAAAATGTCACTTTCTTGTAGTTTGAATCTAAATGTACATGTACCTAAAAAAGAAATAAAATAATAAAAAAAAAATATTTAAAAAATAATAATAATATTATATGTATTATACATATAAACATATATAAAAGAAAACATTGTACATACATGTATACATCAACCCTGTTTATCAAAAAACATATCTTGTATACATGTTTCCTCTGAATTTCTCCCATGTATCACTTGCTTGACAACGACATTAGGATATACGTCGATATCCCGGAGTTAAGAAGTTGTTTACATAATTTTCCTTAGTGAACAAATGCTAGAATGCACATTTAAGAAATAATAATTACGGAGTCCATTTCAGAATAAGATAATGAAGCAATAAATGGGAGTTCAACTGTTTACTTAACTTCAATAAACCAAATTCACGTTTTTTAAAACTTTGGTCGGGTTTATCATATTGTTATAAACATTATGGTTGAAAATAAAATTAGCTGAACTCATTTTAAGAATTCGATAATACAGATGACAAACTTTAATGTCATCGTTGTTTATTCAATATAAAACATGTTTCGTACTAAGTAGATTAATAAAACACCAATTATATCAATATATATCAAATTTCTAAAAAAGTAACGTATTTCAGATGTTAACTGAAAACCATCGTCAGCGGGCTGATAGCTTTCATTTTACGTCCGCATCTTTTCTGGTACACGAAAACATCAACATTTGTTATAACATTTTACAAATTCAACTCTATCGTTTGTTCGTCGTATGTAACTTAGTTAATTACCGCGTTTTTGAACGAGCTCCAGTGGTAAGTTCCACAACAGAGGACTGGTGTTAAACTGATTTACTAACCTCTGAATAAATAGAACTTTTTAAGATGATTCGTAACATGAATAACATTTGGAAAGGGTATGGAACTGTGACGTGATGACCTTATTCCAGCTAGCTACTATATATAAAAACAAGTTGGAGTGGACATTTTGACGACCAATTAATTAATCGTTAATAAATCGTATAAAATAAAATTAGATTTATTTTAAATCTTAAATGTCTGCGGTGCGTACAACCGTCTAATTTTTTGATATTGTGTAACATTTGGTCTCCACAGCGACATGGATCCATGTTATACTTTCTGTTATGACTACATGTACATTTCAGCGTGCAGCACTTTACTACACTCTCTGTCTATGTACATGCAAGGTCTGCGTGCTGCACGTGCGGCACGTTGTTATCCTTTCTGTTATGTCTTCTCATACATTTCTGCGTACGGCACGAAGTGTTACGGCTTTTGTCAACTTCCAAATACAGACACATTATCTGGAGCCGCGATTCATATTACCATTTTACAACAATCATATTAATAATAAAGGTTTTTAACAAGAGCCTTTTATATTTTTCGATTCTTTTCTGGCTGCTAGAAATTATGTTTTAATTAGGATATAAATCCATTCTGTTTTTCATTTTGGGGTTGTATGTAGTAATTATAAGTATTAGTAATTTAGGGGTAAATTCTGCATTCTAACTAATTAATGAAATTATTAGTGAAATAAGTGAGGAACTATTTTGACTTGCGCAACATTGATGTGATTAGGTTAAACCTGTGCAGACCGGTTCCACTCACTTGCAAAAGTACACTTGTCCAACTTTACGCTCTCAAGTTTAAATTGAATGAAGCGCCCGGAATATGTCTTCCGACAGTCGGGAAACGATGTATTCCAGCATCTTCTAACGTAAAGGTTAACACGGAAGATTGTAGTCCAAATGATGAACAGTGTTATTCATGGATTGTCGAATGGAGCAGCAAATTCTTGTATGATAATTTCAAATTAAAGGTAATGCTGTATTCT
This sequence comes from Steromphala cineraria, assembly GCA_916613615.1. Lineage (NCBI taxonomy): Eukaryota > Metazoa > Mollusca > Gastropoda > Trochida > Trochidae > Steromphala > Steromphala cineraria. The sequence continues at coordinate 35,527,966 of OU744721.1, forward strand.
TTGAAATTTCTTGTGATTACTTTGTGACATTGATATGGTAAGGCGTAATATTTTTCAAATTTGTACAACGAAATTTAACACAATAATTTATTTCTTACCTTTATGGACAATCATTATCATTACACATTTGGAAGAATCTGATCATTATACTTTATGAAAAGAGGACTGGGGGAGTGTCTTTGTATGCAGAACTGGTGATTCAAATTTCTCTTTTTTTGTGTATACTGACAACTACTATTGGAATAAAGATTTCAATTTCTCTAAAAAAAACATTGACGAAATCACGAACCGTTTTATACAAATGATGTTTTTTTAATTAACATATAATAATTAGTACATGTATATTGGGTTAAATCCACACACAGCATGCTCTTAGCGCAGACAAGATTGAATTTCAGAGTTTATTGTAAAAAATGGTGAAAAGGTATGTCTTCAGATTAGCTATAAAGAGAATGATGGTAGGGCTTGTTCTAACATACCAATGATCTTTGAAACTTTGAACTTTCAAAGCTATATTTTCATTTTGAAATAGTCACCCTCCATATGGCTAGTGACAATAATTTGACCTCTTATTTCTCACTTGTTAGATCCAAATGAGTTAAATAGATATGATATAATCTATAATGACTACTATTGGAATTTTAAAAGTTAAACTTTAAGTAACTTTAAATGTGATTTTCATATTATTATATTCACACTCTTCGTAACATTTTGCTAAACCATCCTCGTAAAACCAATGATGTTTGAAATCTTAAATTTCCAAGAAAACAATTGGCTATTCATTAATTAATAAACAAAGTCATCTGCACGCACTCCACAAAGTCAATTAGTTGACAACGAACTCTTGTATTTACAATCTTCCTTGTTCCTCATCACTCGTTAAACCATTGATATTTGATACTTTCTCTTAATCACCATCAATCTAATGTCATCATCATCATCATCATCATCATCATCATCATCATCAACAAAGTCATAAACCGCCAGGCAACGAAAAGAAGACACCACAATTTAATTACATTTACTTAATATCTAAGAGAAATATAATGAATTAAGGTTTGGCACGTTAACAATAACATATTTGCGGTAGTTTGAATAAAATAATTGGTGTCTGATTATTTTGTTTCTTAATATATCGCTGTTTATTGGCGATAGGGCTGAGAACTAGAATTCACACTTACACGACCATGTTTAAAATGTTGTCATATATGAAAAAATAGGCACTTTTATTTCTTTCACATAGAATATGTCTTCCTTGTTGAAGAACATTTATGTTTTAAAATGATTTTGGAACAATTTATTACCATAAAATTGCAGTTTTGAAAAAAACATTTACAACGACTTTGAACGATGATTTAACTCTTCTCATCAGTTTGAAATACGATTTCAATAAACAATATATTTATTTGTGATTAAAATCTTTCTTATGGTAAATTCAACTGCACTAGTACTGTATACCTCCCTTTGCCTGTCAGTTTGTACACACTATTCATGACCTTTGACTTCATGACGAACCCTTCATATACTCTCTTCTTTATCGTCACCCATCAGAGGTCCATTGATACCGAAATGTTCAATTTCCATGTTAAACTTTAACCACTCATTAACCTTAACCTAAGAACAAAATAATCTGTATCCCTCGCTCACATATCAACAAGCTTCTTATGATCGCTGCCTTCCCTGTGACTTTCTGACAATTTTAATTTTAAACTTTAACCCTTTATTAACCTTAACCTAAGAACAAAGTAATCTATATACTCGCTCACCTATCAACAAGCTTCTTATGATCGCTGCTATTCCCTGTGCCTTTCTGACAATTTCGATTTCAACATATTACCCCTTCATTAACCTTAACCTAAGAACAAAGTCATCTATATCCCTCGCCCATCTATCAACAAGCTGCAATGATCGCTGCCTTCCCTGTGATTTTCTGGCCATTTCAATTTGAACATATTACCCCTCCATTAACTTTCACCTAAGAACAAAGTCATTTATAGTCCCTCGCTCACCTATCAACAAGCTTCAAATGATAGTTGCTATTCCCTGTGGCTTTCCGGAAATTTCAATTTGAACACATCAGCACCTTTAGAGATAAAGCTCATTGGCACTTGCCATAGTTCCATGTTACAGTATGTTTGTTATCACTTAAGAAACGATAAGCAGTCGGGTTCAACAGTTAACTATTTAGTATAATTACACACGAGAATTTGACACATTCCTAGCTTAAACCAATGCATCACCTATGCAGAAGGGGTTTTTGACATTAGTTTGGTTTGGACAAAGGACAAAGCAGGATTTTCACTAGGGTAATATATAACAACAACGAATATATATTGAGTGTCATGGGTAAAGTTGTTATCAATTTTACCTATGCCACGAGCTGAAATAAATCTACTATTTGATAAACTACAATATTTTGTTAACTGTATTTCGTTTTACTGAAATATGTATTTTGAATTCCTTAAAAGAAAGTAACCCTCATTTGTTCTTAAAGTACTTCTGTATATAAGAAGTATGATAATCGTCACCTTTCACAGAGAAAATATCTTCACTGAAGCTTGTTAGAGAAATTATGTAACTTATGATACCAAGTATTACATTTCTGATCATATAATAAAGTTTTTAAAGAAGCACCAATGTGAAAAAAAAATATAGGAATAACATTGCATGATTATATAATAACTTCAAAAGAGTAGTAGGTAATTTTCGTACACATCTTATTAACTTACGTTGAATGTACGTTCCCTATGCAATAGTTAAGAAACAGTTTCTATTATTATAACAACAAAGTGTCTTTCAACTACTGTATGTTCTCGATATAAGGTGTTCAAACGATATGTTAAATCATGCCATGATGAGTCAAGAAATTTAGCCTGTCCACCATTGAAAGTAGGTTTGCTGTATTCCCTAAATATAATAATTTAGTAATAGATAAAGCAGTTATCTATATACTATTTCCACTAAAGCGAAAATTGCTCCGATAGCACTTAAATTTAACCCCCCTCTACTATCTTATCTAACTCAAATAAGAAAATATTAGAAAAGCAATAATGTAACAAGATACTAAATAAATGTTTGTCATAAAATATCGTACAATATCTTCACATTTAACCCTGGATAATAAAATGGCGATTATTGTCTAACGGAGTGACACATCAATGTTTCTAATTCTGAAATTCGGACAAAGAGCTTCATTTTGTTTCGTTGGGTTCGAAAGATAATCATAACAGTAGAATATTGATAGTTTCCAAATTTGTTTCCAACTAGCGTTGAAAGGATATGTTTGTCAACAACTTCTTATGATAATGGACAATACGTCTTTGAGACCATGTATCATTGAAGCAATTCACAGCTTCAGTTCCTTATCCCCTACCGGTTGATCGGTGATTAGATAATGAGGTCAGCGAGTACACTGATAAAGTAGTCCGAGAGATGTTTGGAACTTTTATTAGATAGAAAAGGGTTTACAACGTTACTGTTGTGTTTCTGTTATAAAAATGCCTCTGTTGTTTACTGTCATTTGAATAACGATTAAAAATATTATACGGGATTCACAATTATCCGTAGCCGCTGTAAAATAACCTAGTTTAATACACATACATGTAGATAAGTGTATCTATGGATCATTTGCAATGTTCTCTTAAATAATGGATATAAAATTATGTTTTCGATTTAGGTTTTGGCTTTCATCGCTGCAATAAACTACCGTATTATTCAATACCATTTTTCCTTTGAGCAGTATAATTATTTTAAGTCGAGTACATGTATGTTGGTGAAAATTGTCGATAAAGGAGGATATTTGTGAGCATTCATAATTCAAAGTGAAAAAAAATCAGAATGTTTTGAAATGGTGACGTGGAAGTAAGGAGATCTGTTGGAAAGCGGAAATACTGTCCTGACATTTCTAATAAAAAATGAAGTCTGATATTCAAGAATGATTGATTTGATCTGTAACATTAGTGGTAGTTATCGCAGTCTTTTCCAGAATTTCTATATCTTTTAGTGAAATACGTTCCTTTAAATTAAAGACAACGTTGTAAATTATAAATTCAAAATGTCTTTGCAATTATTTGTTCTGGAAAGGGCGTTAAAGTATTTTCATGATGATGATGATGCTTATGGTGATGAATTAAGTGGTTGTTTTATTCCAATGACAAATCTTGCATTTTTTACTACATTACTTTGTATAGGTAAATAAAAAGATATTGTCTAAACAGCGATTCCCTTTTTCAGATAATGTTGATATCAAACTTTTTAAAATAACATTTACAAATGTTCTATCAAAAAAGGAAGCATAGTTTGTTGAAAACGAATGTTGTTTGGTTCATTAAGCCAAGGCTTTAACAACGCAGTCTTACTTATACATATTTTAATGTTGCCGCTTTTCCTGTTCAGTTTGACATGGTTGCAGGGATGTTTGAAGAACGTTTATCATTTTCATTTTTTGCATTATCTTGACAGTAAGTGAAGCGCCCTAAAATATCATATTTCACATGACAAAAACAAGGAAATGCAACACAATGATGGTGGTAATCCTTTCAGAAGGAATCACCTATAAGGTGCTTTCTCTTACATTTTCCGTCTTGAATGATCCCACTGCTCCTGAGTACTTAAAACGCCTACTTTCATACAAAACTACCAGTAGAACTCTCCGATCCAGCAGTGCTTTGAATGATCTTGCAACCCCCCGAACTAACACTAAAATGGGGGAAAGGAGCTTTGCGGTTGCAGCCCCAGTGCTGTGGAATGAACTTCCAGTTGAACTCAAGTTAGTAACATCAAGGGACTCATTCCAGAAAAAGTTGAAAACACATCTTTTCAGACAATATTCTGGTTTTTAATCTTTCTATCTCAGTTTATGCCTTTATATTTAATCCTTGTAAAGCGCCACTGAGCAGGTAGCAACCTGGATATTAGGCGCTATAGAAATTAATTGTCATTCATTCATTCATTCATTATAAAATGTTCGGCACATAATTAAATACATATAGCTGCTCGGTATCTAATTTTAAACACAAACTCCTTATGAAAGCCAATGTGTCTGGGCAGCAACTTATTTTGAAATTTCAACACGATGTCTCAACCACTTGATGAGAAGAAAGAATCTTCTCCAAAATGTTTACAATAAAGAACTAGACTTAAATTCAGTATGTGAAAAATAATAATTCTCAGAAACACTTATTTCGTGTAAGAAAGAAACCTCGGAGAGTTGGAAATTTCAGTAGTTCACTGCAGATCTAGACATGCTTTTAAAGACCTTTGTTAAGTCAAAGTGATATTAACTACAATGTAAGACTAATAAAGATCCTGTAATCCAAACAATATTGATGTGCTAATGTATACCACGCTAAATGCCCTTCGGAGATAAAGAAGATAAAAAATGGCACTATAATAATATCTCATAAAACAACTTATAATGCTATATCAGAAGCAAGCTGTCTAGAAGATTGTCATGGAATGTCTGTAATAATCTTATCGTAAAGATATTTCTTTTGATATAAAATAGCAAAGATATTTCTTTTGATATAAAATAGCGTTACCGAGCATAAACAAACATACCTGAACATGAGCAAATTGTATTCTAAAATCATCCAATCGAAGCAGTCATTGTTGCATTCGTAGTCACTACGTTTAGACTTACAGGTATACCAAATAGGACGTGAAGAAATATATTTCAGTTTCAGGTCACAACCCTATAGAACAAACATATGCTACAACGCAATTAACATTATAGTTATGAAAATATTTCATGGCATTATCAATCCAATTTTCACATACCCGACCATGTCATATAGGGTATGCGTTATGACATATCAGTGAGACATATTGGTATGACCGAACATGCAAAAATGCAAAGCGTCATATCAGAAGTTCCAGAGATAATTGTCCAAGCCATAGTGGGCTTCTATTCCATTACGTATCTCATTACTGTCAGAGACGAGGAATCATACGAGATTTCCTTACTATGCTGTGAAGAACGCGTTTGAAGTAGAATTCCATCTTCTTGCACCTGGGTTCCCATTGTAATGGCGCCTTGGAACTGTTATAATAACAATACGCTTTCTTTCTTCAATCTTATAACATGAAAGAACACTGCATTCCTGGATGATATAGTGTCGTTTTGAATTGGTTCACTTCCGTTGAGTGAACACTTACCGTTTTTGCTTCTCATTGTGGAACTTCAAAGAACTATTGCAAACAAGGTATAAATAATATAAATGTTGTTTTTCTTCAACTTGGATTTGAGAAGAAAGATCGACAATAAGGAAAGAAACTTTCGAAAACACTTTAACTTTTAAATATTTCTTTTAGTGTTTTTCAGATTCTTCTGATACTTTTTACAATGCAATCATGATGTTGTGATCTTTTGTAATAAGTGTTTTTCTACTTTGTATTATAAATGTTTGTTATACATGTAGAATTTTATATAAATGTGAAGAACAAACTTTGATTAAAGGAAAATAACCAAGTGAGTGTATCTGTTTGACGTTATCAAGATACCTAAAAGGGGCAGTAGCACGTTTTTAGAGAAAATATAAGGTGATGTGAGGCAAATAAAAATTAATTGTTCCAAATGAAAGACAATGTATTTAAACTAATAGGAGCAGTAATAATTCAATTATATAACGTAAAATTTAGCCATGCAATTCCTTGTTCCTACACAAAATGAATTAAAGGTGTTCACACAAAATGGCCGCCAATGGATTTTATGTGAATCTTCATACTTTGTCCTCTGACTATGGATGATTGGCTTGCGTTGTGAGATTTTTGATACTGTCAAAATAATACATTAGCATTAACTAACAAATATCAGTGAACAAAATAAAATATAAAATTATAAATTAAAAACACGTGCTACTGGCCCTTTAAATGATTCCTTAGATACGTTCATTGCTCATCAACTAACGATTTAAAGGGGCAGTAGCACGTTTTTTGATAACTTTATAATTTTAAATTTTCACTGATAATTGTAAGATAATGCTAAATGTATTACTTTGACAGTGTCAAAAATCTCATTACACACACCAATCATCCATAGTCAGAGGACAAAGTATGAAGATTAACATAGAATCCATTGGCGGCCATTTTTTTGTGAACACCTTTAATTCATTTTGTGTAAGAAAAAGGAATCGCATGGCTAAACTTAACACTATATATTTGAATTATTACTGCTTTATTTAGTTTAAAGACATTATCTATCAATTGGAACCATTAATTTTCATTTTCCTGACATCACCTTATATTCCCCCTAAAAACGTGCTACTGCCCCTTTAATCAAAGGATGTAATTGCAGTCCTTCTTATGATGTGAATGAATTTTTGTGATTTTTGTTTTGAAAAATCTAAGATTATGATTTTGGACAATATGAGCAACAGCCAAATGTATTCTTTCGTAACGTCTAAAATGCCATGCAAAAGAAAGAGGCACACGTCAGTTGAATTCATCCTACGTATATCCCAGACTACTTAAAAAAAATATTCTAACAAATATTAACCGGAAACCAACTATTGCAAATATGTGTTATTGTAAACGTGCTATAGTCTCATACATCGCATGTCTCTTAGATATTAAGTAAATTTGAACAAAGTGGTGTTTACTTACAACTTATTATATATATACTTATTATATACGATTAACTACTTACTCACATAGGCGATTATATACGATTAACTACTTACTCACATACTTTTTATAATGCAATCATGATGTTTGGATCTTTTGCAATAAAATTTTCGATTTTGTATTTCAAATGTTTGTTTTGTAAAATTTTATATAACTGTGCAGAGCAAACTTTGATTCATGGAAACATGACTAAAACATACTCAAATTTGAATTTGTACATAAAGTTCACGCTTGCCTATCATCTCCCTACATCGTCCATCAACCCTAGCGTATTTAATCAATTACATATACAATCAGGGATAATGATTGGAAACATTTCACAAATCTATACGTATGTATGCAGGGAGTTGTTCCACCTCTCGGCAAGTGCTGAACGGTGCACGCCGAGAATGCAGAGTTTATTTGTTCAGCTGGGAGGGTTCAGTATAGCGTTAATAACACTGTCAGAACAACGAGGGGGATATATATCCATCACCAGTTAACATCCTATGATTACCTACTCCTCGAGCTGTGAATACACAAACCTAAACATCAATAAGATCAAGCGAAACAACAAACAAACATTGACGCTGATAATGTGACAGAACTTCCTAGTAATGGGCATGTATACAAACTTGCTTATATACAGTAACTTGATTGTGTTAAGGGGAGGCAACCAGGATAGTCATAGTTCCGAATGTCTCTGTGTGCGGTGGTAACTACGCAGACAATTTTAGATATATAGTTTGAAATATGTTCATCTTATTCTTTATAGCCCTAAAACATGTATGATGTAGTTAATCTCTGTTCCCATCTAAGATTTGTCACAAGTAAAAGAAGGAATAACGGTGAAAAATAGTTTACTGCAAACGATTTTCATATTCAACCTTAAGATGTTTACCCTTAAATATATTTACGTATAGTTTCGTGTCAGATTTCTAAAATATAATAAGTTTTATGGAGACTGCAGGTTCTCTTGCTACTTTCAAGTAAAGCTAAATTACCTTATCCGAGTAGATCACTGTATATTCCCAGATCTCCTACAAAATCCTGATATCTATCTATACCAAAGCCTCGTTTCGCTTTTAAATTGCCAGACAGTGGAATGACCTTCACGTACAAACTATTTAGTACCCGATTGTGATGATTAGTAGTTCGAGATAGTTCCTTCCTATCATTATTTTTGGTGAACAACTGTTTTGCCATATATAGCCATGAAAAACCAGCTATCAGCGTTATGAGTTTTTAACTTAGATAATATCAGAACATGGTTATACCTCTTGGTATATCATTGGGTCCTTAAAGGGGCAGTCCTAAGGAAGTATTTTGTGGAATTGAAACTCAAGTACACCTTTAAGTTTAAACATAAATAACTTATAAGAAAATGTTGACAACAGCGCCCAATTTATACATGTTACTGGGCAGAGGTGAGGCATGTTTCCTGTTCCAAAAGGGTTTTGGTTTCTTATGGTTAGAACAGCATGATGACTCAAAGGATGAATTTATATTTCTACTAACAATGAGATGTAAAGACATGTATTGGCAAGAATGGCTTGAGAAGATAACGCTTTCCAGTAAATGCCATTCTCTCCTCACAGAGGCAGATAAAGTCATGTTGATTTAGCCTCTGTTCTATTACACCGAAATCCTTGGGTTCCGGCAGTTTCCCTGGCGGAAAAAACTTTCATCACAATATATTTGAATTTCTGTATCAAATGACAACGCTTATATAGCATGGAAAGGGTGGTTCATATCACAATGCCTTTACCTTGTTTCAGTAGCCAAAATGATGATTGCACAACTAATTTTGATTGCCTCCAATCAGGCATCTCCCATTCTATCCAACAAACTCGTGGTAATACAACAGGCTAAATCAACATGACTTGATGTGCCTCTGTGGGGAGAGAATGAGTAAATGTTTGTATTATAAAATGTTTAAATGTACGCTTGAGTCTCAAATCTACCTCTCAAGTGTAAATGTGAAAAAGTTTAGGATAGCATTAAGTAGACTAAGATGTTCTTCACATGATTTATTCATCGAAAGGGGAAGATTGAAATCAATCCAAAGAGAACATAGACTTTGCAAACTATGTACTTATCTAAATAGGAGATGAAAATCATTTTGTTTAAAATTGTCCAGTCTATGATTCTCTGAGAAAGTTGTACATAAATCAATATTATTTTGTCCACCAAAACGTGTTTAAATTTGCAGAATTGTTAAATAACAAAAATCATTTAGTTCTTCAAAAGCTTTCCATGTTTGTTTACTATGCCATGTTGTTAAGATCAGAATATATCTCCAAATGATGTAAGTTGTGCTTAATTATCGTCATGATCATTTTTCGTGCATGTACACATTATTATTATGTAAATGTATTGTACTACAGGCCTATGTTCTTTCAGTAATGGAATTAAATTGAATTAACAGTCGTAACGAAGTTTTTTGTGGAATTTTATCTTCAAATTGAAACATACAGGACTAATAATAATTGGTGATAACAGCGCCTAATTTATTTATGTTACGGGACAGACGTGAAGCAAATCATCGGCGCTTCGAGTATAAAAAAAGTCTTGCTGTGACATTAAAAGGCATTATTGTTTGTCTGTAAGCATTATACTTTAACGTTGTAGACATTAATTAATAGTCAAATTAATTAAAGTGACTAGAAGCTGATAGGACATGGTCTTTAAGTTTTTCAACATAAGCCATACAGACATAGAATCATTTCTAAAAAGATTATCATTCAGTGATATAAAAATTGTATGATTGTAAATACAATCCTGAAAAGAACACCATCTGTAGTTCTGCCTTACTATTGGATAAGGTTAGCACTGACTTGGTCTTGTTGACAAGCTTTTAGAAGATATCCATAGAATTGGTAAACACCATCGTTTCAACACGCTTATCTGTAAACGATTCTCCCAATAGGCAAATAGTGAAACAAACTTCTCTTTCTCTGTCTTCTACTATACCAGCAAGCAGACATATTGACTAATCTTTGTAAGGCGATCTCTCTGTTTTTCTGAAGACTTTTTCAACAGTTACTGTGTTGTTTGTTGGCATTTCTTATGATTTGGCTGTTTAGGTTCCATCAATCCGTTCTTAGACTTGGTTCCTGACAGTCTCTTTCATCATTGGCGTCTGTTGCGGAACCTCCCAATGTTGGAGCCAGTCTGTCTTCTCCCTAATTAGTGCCTTGTTCCACACAGCTGCTTTAGAAAGCAGAATCTAACATTCCGACATATTGTAAATGTGCCTTTACAAATGGATTTCCACGAATACCACAAGGGAGGGTCGTTTTTGTTCAGGTTGAACCGTTGACAAACGTGGAAATAACAAACCCTATGTTGTTACTGAAAACACAATGGTCGTTAAAACAATGTCTTGTCTGTGTACGTCTTGGTTTGTTGATCTTTTTAAAGTAAATGTTTTGAAAAACGTTTTGGCATTATGACGATGATGACTTGAAATCAATTGGTAAAGAAGTTAAAGTTAAGAAGATTGTGAAGTACTTGTAATCTCAGGGTTAAAACAACATGTACATATCATGATTTAAAGTTTAATTGAAATTGAACAATAACATTTTAAACGTTTTGTTTCTGCAAAATATATTGAAATATACAGATCATTAAAAAGTTATCATTACATGATTCTCAAGTGTACTTACAAACCCTAAAGAAAGAATGATAAACGTTTTTGTTACATGATACATTTAAAGCACACCCTAGACCACCCAAAACGTAATAAATCAATTGACTAACAAAATGAAATGCAACATTTTTCCTAAAAACAATTTGACGTCTCGAACCGTGTATATCCTGCCACCTTTTCATGAAAATACAAATCTTGTTCTCTAAAAACAAAATTCCTTTTCCCGGTCGTTTCTGTAATCTAAATTGAAACTCTCGTCTCAACTTTGTTCATTAACCTGTACATTTGTATTCGATAGATGACAGATTTCTGTATCATTGTATCTTAATTTTATTAATGACTCGAGCTGTTTACACGACTGGACAGGAATTTGAAATTTGAGAGCAAAGTGACACAATTTAAATCTAACATTGCATGTAAGTTAAAAACAATATAGCAGAACATTTTAACTATGGTGAACAGATGAAATGGGAAGTCTGGCTGGCTATTGGGGCATATCCCAAATATATATCTGCCCAAACGGAACACTCCACGAAAAAAATTCCCATTCGGAAGCTGCAAACCAAAGATAAAAAGATTCAAATTTTCTCAACGCTTGGTTACATTTTCTGCTTGCAGTGTCGTAAACATCTCAAAGATCACACAACTCCGCTGATGAAAAGTGACATATCTTCAAAGGATGACATGCAGCTTAAAACGGGCTCATCTCAAAATGTCATAAATAACTCTTATTTCGCTTCGTACGCCTGCTCCTTCCATTATGCTCATCAAAATGGCGGCACTTCCGGTACAACGCCACCTATCACTGTCAAAAGAGCGGTGCTAGACATGGTTAGCTGTCACTTTGTAGTAAGTGGAACGACCAAAAAACATATTTTTCGTCTTCGGAGTGAATAACTCATCGGCAAATGCATTATGGCATCGTTATTATGAAATATACTGATTCTATGTGAAACGAAACTAAACTGAACAGGACAGGATATTTTTTGCATCGCATTTTACATGGCCTCTTTTCTTGGCATAATTTGGAATTGTTCATTGTGTAGAAACCTTGTGTAAAGGCTTCATTTCTTATGCCCTTTTTACATGCGCACTTTACTCCTGAGAGTATAATTACTCCTAGGAGTATTTTTGCTCCTAGGAGTAAAAGTATATTTACTTTACGTTCCATTGGAATTTAAGGACCCTTAAGTATATCATGATTTGCTTACAGTAGAAATATATTTTTTCATAGAAAACTCAATGTGTGAAATGCAAATCTTGAGGCAGAGAAGAATTTAACACAATTTTACCATAGATTTTGTTTGGTCAATCAACTGCTAGTGTAAAGGAGTGAACGCAGCTGGTTTTCAGTTTAAAAAGAATGACACTAAAAAACAACCACATTTCCTTCATTAGGAAACATGCTCTCGACAAGTTAAAAATAATAATCTTGAATGCAAGTTATTATTGATGAAAACACAATAGTAGTGTTTAAAAACTATATAAATGCAAGTCATTTACCTCAACCTAATCATTCAACTATGCTAATACTATAGAAAATGACAGGATACTCACAGGAGTAAAAGTAAATATACTTTTACTTTACCTCTAGGGGTGGAGTATTTAACTCCTAGGAGTTAATATACTCCTAAAAGTAAATCTGTTTTGGGCTGTTTACATGGCACGTTTACTCCCTGTAAGTATATTTACTCCTAGAAGTAAATATCCTCCTAGGAGTAAACGTGCGCATGTAAAAAGGGCTTTAGTTACGATAATTTCGAGTGCTGAGCATGTATTTTCAAAATTGCGAGCGCAGGAACGCAAGAACTGTAAAGTTACTCTAACAGTAAATAGAGAATCTCACCAACGGATCTTCTGAAGTCAAGCATATCAAAACGAGTTGGTTAAAGTAACAAATACGACGGTATTTTTATTTTAATGAACGTATGGTGACATCTTTGATATCAGAAAATACGAGGGTGAGATTTTATTCATCATTCAAAATTATTCGTCAACATTACTAATCAAAACTCTGCACATATCTGCAAGAATACCAAATGTCATCAGGTACATTCACCAGGAAGGTCATAGACCCTGTGACGTCATCCGTTTTAGCATTTTGGGTATCATAGCATTGTTGGGTCATCAACTTTCGACTTTAAGTTGTATTATTAGCATTGTTGTGGCTTATGATGTCATTAACCAGTGATGTAATTGTATCATCCCGAGATGATCGTAGCGATATCAACATTGTGGATATCAATTGATATCCCACAAACGATATCTGATGTGGAGTCCACTAATGGAAGATCAATGCCGCTATTTGTTGCTATTTACTACTGGTAATATTCTCAGCTTTAGTACTGGTTCTATTCTCAGCTGAAGGGATAGGCACGAGTTGTATCAATATTTCCTTACAGTCGTTTTTTTTGGACACAGTGTACAGAGTATGTCAGTAGCACGCCAGTACGAAGTTCGTACACAGGGCGTTTCGTGTATCGCAAGCATTTGGCTCTATTGCATACTTCTTCTTTGATCGACATTTGAAATTTGTTGGATGCTTGTAATATTTATTAAGTTTGTGAGTAGCGGAAATAAAGCAACTCGATCAGTATATATGATAATCAAGAAATATTCGTCACTCATTTACATGTATATCATTACTAATAACAACAAACACGGATGATTCAAAGCTTACTTCATTAAGAACAAGACTTCTTAAACATAAGTAAAAAGGCTAACGTTTGCTTTGCAACTCAGGTCGTATGTTCTTCGATCACAGATTTTTCAGGCAATGTCAGTTTTCAAAGACTAAATGAAAGTCTGAATGCTTTGAACATTATACCATTGATGATAACAAAAATCTATATTGATGACATCTTCATCTATACTATCGATACTCAAACCGCCTTTGAAAACCTTTCTACCAGGAGTTAATCTGACTACAGACTACAGTGTACATCTATCATTTAGCATTCGATAAATTGTGTAAAGGACATAAAACATCTGAAGCTCTGTAGGTTTTATAACTGCGTTGCTATAAGGCTACTGACAGCGAAGTCAGCAACACTGTTTCTATTCTGACGTGGGCAGATACCCTTTTACGTTGCGTATCATTAGAATCATTACGAAGTCTGGATAGAAACCATGGAAACAAGTTGTTCTTGGTGTTCAGATTGACATTTAGTTGTGAGACTATTAATGGTAATGTAGTGAGGGATCATTTGTCTTCAATTTGGATACTTTCATTATGGTTGAAAGACTATACTGAACTGATGCAGACTACTTAAAAGGTTTGAAAGATAGATTTCGCTGTATATTGAACAAATGTAACGAGTTAGTATATTTAAATTGGTATCTATAGAGTCATGTTACTTGATTTCACATCTTTACATTTATTTTGTGTAAACGAACTGAAATGAAATGTTATACCCATGCCGTCCTCAGAAAATGACAGACACGTTATTTTGTACCATGACTTATGAAGTATAGAGTAGATGAAGTTCCACCACATACTGAAAGATGATACTACAATACTTGAGAAACATATTTGGGGTTCAAAATGTAAAAGTTCACCTTTTAGTCAATCTTAAAGACTTTTTCATTTCGAAACTTCTAAACACCTACGCTATGTCATGATTTGGACCAAGATTCATAACTTTGACCGAAAGTTTCCAGAAGAAATGTTTAGTTGAGACACCTATTGCAGAAAAGAAAATCCGAATTTTCAAAATCTTACCCTATTCATCTCTTAAATGATGCCAAAAATTGTATCTAGCTGTCATGCCAAATAATTGTTTTTATATATGAAATGTAGATATGATTAACGTACACATTGACCCAAACGTCTTAAATATAACATAGTCTGTTATGATGATCAAATAAAATTATCAAAATGCTTATACATGCTAGAAATCATTCATGCTTTTGGTAAGCAGTTGTAGTATATAAAAAAGCATCTACCATGTAAAGTTCATAATTGTTGATAGATGTTTGTCTTTTAAGCTATAGCTTTAACCTAAAGAATCGTATATATTCAACACCTTTTGAATATAATCTCAAAACATGCCATAGATAACAAATGTAGGTAATTGCTCTCATTTAAAAATAATAGTTGAAAAACTCGGGTCAATTATTTAAGTAATAACACTATCAAGCTTTATTGTAACTAAATCAGTAAATTAAATACTCTTTTTGACATGATATCGCTCTCTTTACAAATTTCATTTTGTTCCTTATTTACTATTTTCATATATCCCATGTATGTCTTGTCATTACCATTTCCTTCTTACTAATATTGTTCCATTGTAAATGATCTTTTGTGTCATCAAATCTTACTTTAAAGGCCGAAGGGGGTTACATAGTTTGTAGCTTTGAATGATATCAACAAACTAAGCTGAACTTCTCATACATTTTCCAACCTAAGTCATGCTAATTTCATGGATATAGTCACGACACTGAACTAATTATATTCGCACAAACTGTGAACGCGAATAACCTTTAAAGCTATCTCCTTCGCGATCTGAAACTTAATATTTCAACTAATGCTTTTCGAATGGCACTTCTACGCGAAGCTTCAGCCATCTTGTTACAGATTTTGAAAGGAGATTTGATGTTGGAATTGACGTTTAGGTTTTATAAGTCACTACCTATCCTTTGGGCTAGAGATATAAATGTGACCAATATGTTAAAGATGCCATTGTGATGTGTCTACCAATGATTTCTTATATTTCGCTATATACTGTACACTTTTTAGTAGATTTTAGTAGATCTTTTATTTCGCTATATACTGTACACTTTTTAGTAGATTTTAGTAGATCTTTTATTTCGCTATATACTGTACATTTTTTAGTAGATTTAAGGCTCAAAACGCCTTTGAAGAACTCTAACAGATTTATTCCGGTTAAACACATATGTAAACTGGAAGAAAGTCCTTAAAATGTATGACTTGTTTTGATAATACAATTTAAAACAAAGTACTGAGTCCAGAGGAATGCTAAATTTCTTTAAACTGATGCAGCTAGACTTGCAAACAGTATTTACACTCAGAAGAAACCCCGAAGTTTGGTTATGGCACACAAAAGCACACACGTACCAAAGACCATAATTCTGGAGATGCATACGTCATCATGTATGTAGCAATCTTTGGTATCTACGTGATCCATGACTTTTGGCAATATAGTTTCCTATACATATAGCTGTACATGTACACAACTGGTTGGCAATTTCTTCTTGTCATAAATACCCTTAATCAGAACATTATTACATTCTCACACATACTGATACAAATCATTGATGTTCTCTTACATAAACATTATTCGACTGTACAAATAGTGAAACAAGCTCAAATCAAAACGCCTTCAAAATTAAAGAGTAGGTTTCATAAATTAAACTTTTATTTCATATGTCCATTGACGGATTATTTAAGAGATACAGTTTAATTATTTATGTATAAACTAATTCCACAAAATGCTATCATAACCTTTATATATAATTTTCGATGCCTAGTAATTTGAATACACTAGAGAGATATTCTGTTAAAGATACAGAACCACATCGTTTAGTCTTACCCTTATTATAAATTTTCTCACTTCATGCTTGTATGCTACGATTCTGTGCATGGTAAAGCACTATGGTATAATTACCAAACCGATGTCATATTAGTATGTCAATGTAAAAGATAAAAGAAAGCCTATTGAACACGATTTATGATGCAACAGGGATATCCAAAAAATACTTCCACAAAACATATTCCATCGGGACTTTTTCCTCACATGCACTCTGAGAGATTTATTCCAGGGATGCAAGTGAGAGACTAGATGTAGAGATAAGTCAGACATGGCATGTCTGTAGCTTCACGCACTGTGAACTGTGACAAACTAGCTAGCTGACATGTGCATATGTACGGTCCTGTTCATGTAGGTGCATTGTAAATCTGCGATGCCAGATAAGAGGCAAAGCATCTGGGGAACATGGATCACATTTCCTTTGTATTTTCAGCTTCGCTTTTTTGCACCTCTGCAACGTACGATGGGAAAGACTACACTTCCTGTAAAAGAGAAACAATGTGCAACAAATTAGGATCAAGTGAAAACAGAACGTGGAGAATGTTTCAATAGATAGACACAACTGTGCTGTTTGTATGGAACATGGGAAGCTCAGAGATGGTATGATAAGCACTGTAGATTTCCAAGGAATGATGGGAATATTGAGGGAATTAGCCTGATTAATAGGCACACTCTGTGACCCTCTAATGAAGTAATTCATCCATACTGATATTGCATGTAGTTGGGATATTTAGCAGTTTCATCAATAAAGATGATTCCCCACTAACTAATGAGCAATTGAGTCCTAGGTGCTGAAAAGGAAAATCTATTACAAAGCTACGAGGTTCATGTTGCATACAGAGAGGTTTGAAGGTCTGTAAATGATACATGTGCATCTTGTGTTTCATATGTTATTCATTTAACATTTCATACAACAAACCTCCATCTTTTCTATGCAGAAAACAATGAAATATTTCACCAAAAGATAATACTAACTTTATAATGAACAGAAATTTTAAAATATGTACAGAAAGATAAATTTCGTTTCATGAAATTTCGGTTTTTCATAAACAATAATTATAATGTTATTGATTTTTTGGGGATGTTTGGTCTTATCTACAAAACTTTACTCGTCAGGTAATGCTCTGTCAAAGATTGTGGCTATTAACCTCTTTGATAAAAATGTCAATTTATAAATGTAATTGCATTAAGAACACTGTGATTAAATAATTATTTATTTTGAAAAGGCCTAGTGTTCTCCTATCCATGAATAACTGAGTTGATAGCTAGAACATTTTAACTTTAAACGTTTACATATGAACAGGTTTTAAAGATTTACTCGATATAAGTGCATTGCCTCGAGCTCAGATTATCAAACCTTAAGTTTGTTTCAATTCTACCCTTTTGAATTTTTGTTTTTTCGAATTTCACCTTGTAAGACAACCCGCAGGAAACCAAAATGAGTCATTGCATCATATTCAAGAAACAATTTGATTAGTGTTCTAGTGAAGAATCCCAGGCTGCAATAAACATTTTCAAACAAAGATTGTTAACAAAATATTTGTTTTAGATATCAAAATCTATTAAAAAAGAAAGTCCTTTGAAATTCTTTTTTTTTCAGATTCAAACTATACAGCACGATTTCACGTGACCATTTGTAACCTTTTGATATGCAGCAACTTTCTTAAAAACTGTTACTTACCAATTGATATACCATTCTTATGCAAACTATATTCATGTCTAATAACATTGTCCGAAATAACTCTGAAATACGTTTTTCATTTGTTTTGTTAAATTATATCACGACACGTGAAATTAAGAAATTAACAAGATTGTCTCTGGTTATAAACACGTTATAGAACAATCTACAAAGGTAGGGGAAAATGAGTCTGTTTCCAACAACTGAATTAAATACAAATGACGTTATTTTCCTCAATAGATGAAAATGATACTCTTAAATTCCGTGACCGACAGAGCAAAGTGATATAGACAGAGGCGATGAATAGTACAAGTGACGTGTTGAGACTATACCTTGACCTGACCGTGTAACTTCACACTTCTGGAACCCATTTCACAGTAAACAAACACGATAGAAGGTAGCTCTGAGTACCTTGAACACGCTAGACAGTAGATTAACGACTTGTGAACTTTGAGACGTAATTATATCATTTGTTAAGCTTTCCTTGACATTTAAACTAATATATTTCCTGTTGAGAGGTGACGAAGGACATGTTAAGCTTGTTAGGAATGTAATGATTTTTGCATATCTTGTACAATTGTTAGGTATACAGCTGCATACCAAAAGTTTGTTCACCTGCTTGTGATCTGCTTGATAACCATTTCAAAACCATATTTCGTGATCGTCTTGTTACTGGTGCTGAATGTTGTTATTTGGCATTGGTAAATAGACAGATGGGGTCATATTTGTGAAATTCGGATTTTCTTAAATTTCGATTAAAATCTTCCATGTAAACTTTGTAGGGAAAAAATCAGCACAGTAACGTTCCATTAGCACAAAGGAACACATATGAATAAGATCTAAAGCTGTTGATCACTTATGAAGGATTTTGTAGAGCAAAATAGAAATAGGTGTTTTCGAAATGTTGACCCCTGGTCACTTCAATGACCTGCCCAAGTTGTTACAGCTATCTGCTAGGTATGACATACGAATATGTCAACGCAAACTGAGTCTTAACTTATGCGGTGAAATTTCACCATTATCGGTTTCGTTTTTACAATGATATGATATCTCAAAGACGTTACAAATTACATGATATTTGCACTAGAATACGAAGGTAAGTGAACAAACTTAAGCTACGCAGCTGTATAGACATTTTTATATTTCTGTTTAATTCACTTAGTTTCAGTTACTTAATAAACGATATCTATATTTATGAAAACAATAATAATAATATCCTTATATAGTGATATGATAAACCTGATTTTCTTATTCATATATTTTCAAATATTGTAAAAGTATATACTTATTTTGTTGCAATGGAACTCCACCTCCACCAGTTTCATACCGTTACTTTATCAGTGTGAAATCATCATAGAAGGGGATGACGTCAAGTGAAAAAATGTGATGACGTCTCAGTTAGTACAAAGTAATCACCGTTTTTTTTAAAGTGGCACAATTCATAATAAAATAATTAATTTTAAAAATAAAAATTGTCGAAATCTATTAGGATGTGAAGAATAAAAAATGTCATTGGTAATTTCATGTTAATATTCTGTTTTATCATGTCAGTTTCAGGCGCCCAACAATATCTCCTAAATTTAGCGCTATATAATGGACAGTATCCCTGGTGAATATATGACTTCTGTACACGTCCATGTAGGTTGTAATTGATCTTGATTACACGGCAAAAGTCGGACTCCTCAATCAGTGAATAGACTACTTTTCATCCGCTGTTCAAACAGACAATCTGATAACATGTAAACCTAATGGAGTAGCGGGCTAGAGAGGGATAGATATTCAATAACCTGTGCATTATCTGTCTATCATTCCAGCAGTCAGGAGATGGTCACTAATAACACCATTGGTCAATCCGTTGGTCAAGGTAATCGATTATCTCGCTTGGATCAAGAACAAATAGAACCGCAGATCCATTATGCTCCAGTTCTGTTCTCGATGCTACCCAACTCTGGACGAATGATTTAAAACTATATAAATCAAGACTTCCTGCTTTGGAGGAACTGTGGAATCAGAAAGGGGTCAAACGTACTTAATCCATCATAGCACGCGAGTGTCTTTGCAGGAGTTAAACCAAACACATAAATCACAGGGATTCCAATATGACCGCAATGTTCTCTTGGATTTCTGATTGTCTTGTACTCCCCTCTCGCCTCCTGATCAATTTGTACGTCTACATCCCCCATCACCCTCCAAGGGCAGGGGATTAACGTCGTAATCTCTTAGACAAACAGACAGTCCAGTAAACATCCCATGCCTCCATAAAGAGTTCCAAACTGAGCCTATCTCCTCCCCCAGGCTACTGTTGAGCCCGCTGTGGACTAAAGGTGGTCGTGGTGGTTATCCTGGCTCCAAGAGTGATTTACTGATCGTTCAGTTAAAATCTCCTATACCATGGTGGATACGTCCAATCTGCTCTGATTTGCGTAGATAGTAATGATAGTGTAAACAGTACTTTTCTAAGGTTTATTTGGAAATTCAACTTTTAAATACTTGTCGGAACTTTTAGTTTCCTACAAGTTCTAGGTAAAAGAAGTTATGTTTTCTTACGAAGGTGTTCAGTCCGAATGGACAGACAGTGAATTTGTAAGAAACGTCAGATTTTATTTATTGGAAAATAAGTTGTGACATATTTTCAATATCAGCACATGTCGCATTTCACTTTTCCCTGGAAACTGTAGCGCGATTTCCGGTGTATTTACGTCTGTGACTGACAAATCATTGTTCGTGACGTCACTGAAGCCACACGTCGCAAGGGAACCAGGCCGTTTTATGGATATTCTTAGATAGATAAAATAGAATAGAATCAGTATTTAAGAAATGATTATCCTTGGAAGTTTGCATATGTGTGTAAACCCTCGATCTTGTTCGGGTAAAACAATCATTCATACTCGTTTCGTGAAAGTCTATAACCAACTTCCCCCTGTAGCACTTTCATTATATGTATTTCAAGGCGTGGGTTGATGAAAGATCGAAATCACAGACAGCTGCGTAAAACATATTGACGTCTGGATTCTATAAGTAACTAAGGATGTTCTATTTTGAAGCTAGGTTCACAGACGTTGATATGTCAAATCGCAATGAAACAGTGTCATCTGAGTTTGACCACTTTCTTTATTGAAGAACTTTTCAGCTATTGTAGTACTGAATCAATGAAATATATAAGAAGTGTTAATGAAATCCAGTCTTAGCATAGAAGATTCAGCAACAATGCATGAATACCACGTAACATTAATTGATACAATACATCTCGGTGGAACGTTCACGTCTGACATATTGCCAAGTTCATTTTGACATCTCTTAGTTTTGTGTGCACTTTCATTTGTATCCATACACCAATGCGTTTGTGGTCTTCCTTGAGCTCTTGCTGTTCATCTTTTAAAACAAACCTTGATGTACGGTTTCTCTTAACCACACCATAACCTTGAGAAATCTTACAGATGACCTCGACCTTTGACATGATATTCGATCTCATGAAGGTTGCGTCATTAGGCTAAAGCCTATGTAAATGTGGCTTTTATTCTCATTTCCGACAATGACATATGCCATTATTATGACTAGTTCCGAGTAAGTGATCAACTGTTACTCAAGCGCAGTAACCACATTATCGCTATTCATTGCACTGACCCAAACCTCACGGGGTTCCCTATGACGGCAATGGTCTCCCGTTTATGAATCACAGCACGAGAGAATGAAATGTACACCTGATCTGTCTAGGTCTATAATGTGTATTGGGTACTGTTAGACCATTTACCACATCAATGCCGAAACTTATTTCGTATTATACCCTCCTGAACTTGCATTATGAAAAATCACAGAGAGAAATTTTCTTTGGTATGTCTTTGGCCCATACCACCTGCTAAGGGTCCAGATATACCGCCAATCACCTTCTGTTTAAGCATTAATAGGGTTGTGCAATTTCTTCGCAATACCAACATATTGCAAAACAAATTAATGATTGTAATATTATTATCATTAATCAGTTTCAATACTAGTATTACATTATACTTATTTCGAGTCATTTTTTCAAATTTCTTGTTCTTTCGTACGGTAACATGATTGCATGTTACATTATTACAATACATGAGCTGAATATTGCAATATATAACGAAACAAAGTGCGATGCTCAATCCTATTTAAAATGTATCTTATTACATTGTGCCATAATTATTATCGTTATTGTATTTAATCAATCATTAACCTCGCAGTCTTAATATTAGGCAGTAATGTCCCCCTCTCTCTGTTTATGCACCGTTCCAAGTTCTCTAGGTTTTATTCATTTTTTCTTATGTGTATCCCCTCTTTTTATCTCCCTCCGTCTGTCTCTCTCTCTGTTTCTCTCCCTGTCTCTCTCTATCTCTCGCTATCTCTCTCTATCCCTCTCTGTCTCTGTCTCTCTCTCTGTTTCTCTCTATCCCTCTCTGTCTCTGTCTCTGTCTCTGTCTCTCTCTCTCTGTTTCTCTGTTCCCCTGTCTGTCTGTCTGTCTCTCGCTCTGTGTGTCTCTCTCTGTTTCTCTGTTTCTCTGTCTGTCTGTCTCTCGCTCTGTGTGTCTCTCTGTTTCTCTGTTTCTCTGTCTGTCTGTCTGTCTATCTGTTTCTCTGTTTCTCTCTCTCTGTTGCTCTCTCTGTCTCTCTATCTCTCTCTGCTTCTCTCTCTATCTCTATCTGTCTATGTCTCTCTGTCTCTGTCTCTCTCTGTCTCTCCCCCCCCCCCCCCCCCCCCATTGGTAGATATTTCCTAAAATTGGTGGCTAAACCTCGGAAACCTTAATCGTTTGATGAAGTCAAACACTTTGTATGAATTTTTGTCAGGTAAAGGGTTAATCGATCTTATTTGGCCACAGTGTATTATGTCATTAAGGATTGCAATGTATGTGTGGACGAATGCATTAGACCTATTTACCCCGAGTTTAATTATGATATTTAATGTAATTTATGGCTTATGTCAAGATATGGCGCACGAGTCGATCCAGTATAGAAAAACTAATTCATCATTCGTTAACACAACTCAGGTTGACGGGCCCTCTGGTTATGAAATTGAACTCTTCACTGAGTTTGTAAATTGGTTTATTATTCCTTGACGTTCCGTGAAAAAATCTAATCTATCTTCCAAAAGTATAGCATTCGGTACTTTATTTCCCGATTATTGTAATAACCAATTTGAAGTTCTTCGTCAGCTTAAATGTTTGCATTACATGTTTTAACTTGACAATCCTAAAAAGTAAGATATTCAAAAGAAATTCTTACTAATGCATATTTTAATAATCTTCATAGTATGATGTATTCTATAAAATCTGCGTGAATTAACTAGAAGAGAGGCCGTGTTGACAAATATTTATATCTCAAATATATTATCTGTTTCTTTTTAGATCTAAAGTCACGAAACATCAAAACATCATATCGTCATCTTTCTGAATACGTTTTCGAATACATATCTATCATGTACAGCAACCTAATCCAAAAATCTCAAGAAGCTTATGATGCTAATGGTAGTAATACCTTATGCTTCAAAGCTTAAAGGTCTAACACCCTGTGTGGATGACAGGGGCCTGGCATTGTAAGATGATATGGTAGGTAAACAAGTACTTACACTCGGCTTTCTGTGCTCAATGCCTCTGCATAAATGAGATAAAGTTGGTGCTTGACTTCAGAGTTGACAGCCAGCTTTCAGAATCGGAGTCAAAAGTCTGCAAACAACTTTCAGTTGTGATAGCCAAGATGATACGAGGAATACCAACGAAATCGGGTATTTCATTAGTCTGTCAGCCACATTTTCGCATCATATAAATGTTATGGAAATTTAGAAGACTAGAAAAACGCCGATCACGAGCATCTGGATCATATATTTTGATCATTCAAGCATCCTTTTTATTTCTGAGACCAAAAGTTAAAGTAAATATATAGGATAGCTGATTTGTTTGTTTGATGCGAGTTTAAATTTTGATAACATTTAAGTTCCAATTCTCTTTTTATGAAAGTTCAGCAACTGAGTGATTGACTTACTCACTTGGGAGAATTTTTAATGGTAGATTTATAATATATGCTGACAATGACAGCATGGATTGAATTAAGAATACTGTGAATGTCATCAAGTCAGAAAGCGAAACCGATTTCGCAAAGTTGTATTTGAGTAAATATGATTGAAAGGTTAAGTTACATTTGACTAAAGTGACGTCTAACGAACAAACTTGAGGGAACTTTAACCTAACCCCATTTATGCCGATGATGAATAATTGTATTTCCTTTGTTTTTTATAAGGTATGGTATTTGATGATAATTCATAATCTTTAAAACTTTAAACTAATCTCGTGTTAAGACTTCATTAAAGAAAAGAACAACGACTTTGTTGAAAAGTCTTTCCTTTTGATATTTTCCTATAGTCCATCGTATCTTAAATCGATATAAGCCTAAATAGCCAATTTCACATTTAGTGTTCTAAATATAAAAGGTAAAATACCATGACATTTAATATATTATGATACTCTCTAATATTCTCCATACGAATACCCGTATTAAATATGATTAAAACTTTCTTGTGATGTGTGATCAGTTATCTAAATAATGTATGCTTTTACACCTTAAAGGGGCAGTAGCACGTTTTAGAGGGAATATAAGTTGATGTAAGGAAAATGAAAAGTAATGGTTCCAATCGAAAGACAATGTATTTAAACTAAATGGAGCAGTAATAATTCAAATATATAACGTAAAGTTTAGCCATGCGATTCCTTTTTCTTACACAAAATGAATAAAAGGTGTTCACACTAAAATGGCCGCCAATGGATTTCAGGTAAATCTTCATACTTTGTCCTCTGACTATGGATGATTGGCTTGTGTAATGAAATTTTTGACACTGTCAAAATAGTACATTTAGCATTAACTTACAATTATCAGTGAAATATTTAAAATATAAAATTATCAAAAAACGTGCTACTGCCCCTTTAAGGAATACGTCACTGAAAGTAGTCTAACACCCAAACTGTAGTTAATAACACTTTGACATATCACGACCTCTTGAAGAGCAAGTCTAGATCTGTAGAGAACGACGCTTTAAAGGGGCAGTAGCACGTTTTAGGGGGGATATAAGGTTATGTCAGGAAAATGAAAATAATTGGTTACAATTGAAAGACAATGAATTAAAACCAAATGGAGCAGTAATAATTCAAATATATAATGTAAAGTTTAGCCATGCAATTCCTTTTTCTTACACAATATGAATTAAAGGTGTTCATAAAAAATGGCCACCAATTGATTTTATGTGAATCTTCATACTTTTTCCTCTGACTATGGATTGGCTTGTGTAATGAGATTTTTTAAACTGTCAAAATAATACATTTAGCATTACCTTACAAATATTAATGAAATATTTAACATATAAAATTATCAAAAAACCTACTACTGCCCCTTTAATACTCTGAGGCTTCTTTTTAAATATTAATCAAACAATCGTTTTTGAGAATAATCATTTTCAGAGACTGAATATAAATATACACTAAAACCTATATATGGTGATAAAAACATTATATATATTTAAAAATATGTCCTGGTAAGTGTCAAAATTTATTAAAGACAATCTATTCAAGCATTAACACCTCACATAGATATGACGATGAAAACTCCTCCGCACTGCATACGCTGTATCAGACCTTAGTCAACATGTATAATTATCTCCTATCAACATGCATACATCGCTACAGAGAGCTGCACAAGTAATTATAACGTGTCACTTGAAATTGTCACGTGACTCACCGACGCGAGGAGACAGATACGCTGTGGGTGGGTAGAGGGGGTGAGGGGACAGCGTTGTGGGTGGGGAATTTGGGAGGTGGTGGTAGCACCTGCAGAAAATGACATCTTTGAAGTTGATAGGGATGCAATGATGCAGTGACGTTCTTTGTATGTTATTCTGCTATTGAATAGCCTCTTTTAAAACATGTAAAGCTAAATAAATAAAAAGTAGAATGAGTTGCAAATTCCATGTGCATTAATCACAACGAGGTATAATTTAAGTTGAAGCTATCAAGTTTGCTTTATACGTTTATACCTAAATTCCCAAAACAATACATTACTTAGTTATCAATCACTATACCATTTGAAGGATAAAATGCACAAATAAATGATTGACAATTAAAATCAAATGACAGTGAATTTTTTTTTTAAGATAATAGTTATAATAAGTTATACTTATCAAGATAAAATTACTTATCTAATTAAGTAATCAATCAAATGCTTACAATGATATAATGAACGAAACTTGTTATGTCGAATACAGTTAATAAAGGAATACGTTGTTGTGTTACAATATTATTCAGTGAAACATTTTGGCAGATTCAAAAAAGCCTCATTTCATTCAGATGTCGGCAAAAAGTCTGATTCAGGTTTAGATCTTTTAAATGTCTTAAACACTATTCTTGATTTATCAATTTATGATTATTACCCAAACTGATCCATAACGTTGTCATCATTTTGAATAAGAAGAAGTTTTAAATAATATTTCAAACGTCAAATTTTTATGTTTGGAAACCGACACTTAATGTCTGGTTGATAATGACAGGTGTCAAATCTGAAAACATCGACCTAACTTTATCTGCAACGTGTCATATTATTTTGACTGTTATGAGAAATATGAAATATTACAGATAGCGATGGGAATATCATTGTCATATAATCTCATGTACTATCAGATAACATATTGACATATACCAGCTCGTTGTCATATGATCTAGGTCACATGACATTTTGTCACGCCAACTTTACAAGGATACAAGGAAAGCATATAATTATATACTGATATACAGATGATGTATAAACTTGTGATGTCCCTATGATAGCATGTTAATATCAAAATCTCTTACACATGCATATTTAAAATCTTAGTCCTATACAGAAATTGTGGGAAACCAATTTTCCGAATTAAACGTTTTCGACAAGTAGATATCACTTAAAAATCAGATATTCAAAGATCGCAAATAGAGATTGCAAATATGAAACCTTTGACGGTCTTTGAGATGTAAATTCACACAAACAAATGTTGCCCAAAACGAAATGGTACATGATTTGACGGTTTCTAGCCTACATGCCTACTTTTGACGATGTAATTTTGTAGTATATGTAGTTTGAGATTGTCTATCCATATATTGCAACTGGTTCAAATATCATTAGATAAAGAGGGACTGGTGGGTTACACGTGTTTAAAATTAGACCGAATTTAAGCATTCCGTACGTTTATTATTTACATATTTCTGTTTCAATGTTACTCAAATCCGTATATCCTTCATGCTCTCTGGGCCTGACCGAGCTACATTTAAAACTAAGGATCACAATGAAAATACCAACAGCACAATTCTTAATGGTCTCTCGATTATAATAGTACGTTTTTGATTAAACGTCATTATTTTTACTTACCGTAGACAAGTGACCTTAGCCTGTTAGCCATATAACATGTAATCGACTCATTCCCACTGATGTAATGAAACATCATTACCCAGAACAATCAGAGTTATCCGCCCGTCACTAGCCCACTAGGTGGCGTGACCTGTCATCCAATTAGATTCATTCACATTACCTAGGAGTCCCAATTAACGACGGATACGTAAGAGGGGAGGCGGGCGGGAGTGACGACGGTCACTTGTCTACGGTAAGTAAAAATAATGACGTTTAATCAAAAACGTACTATTATTTAGTTACTAACCTCCGACAAGTGACCTTAGCCTGATACCACTGTAGGTGGCGGGTAGCATTCGTCGCGTTCAGCGATAACTCTCAAGATTGATCTGAGGATCGGCGACCCAGCGAGCGACCGTTCTAAATGGGCCATTGTCTGACTCCTCGAGGTCGACGACCCCTAATTAAAACACCACAAAACACTATAAACTGTTAAAATAAAAGAATTTTATTTCAAAGTGTAAGATGTCCACCTCGACGAGTGAGGCGTCATCATCGTGGATGGTTGCGCCCCCTACCCGGGGGAGCCCCCGTGGTCCGCTGCTGTGCAAATACCTGCACCCCTAGACGGGCTACGCCCTCCAGGTCCTCCGTGGAGACATCGCGCAGATAGTGGTTGGCGAACACCAAGCCCGACTTCCAGAAGCAGCCGGCCATGATGTCCGCCACTGACAGATTGCTGTGAAGGGCCATAGTCGCCGATATGGCCCTGATCTCGTGTGGGTTGGTCCGCGCCGGCGCCGGCAGCCCGGCCGCCTTGTAGGCGTCCACCACCGCAGACCTGAGGTAGACCCCCAACTGCCTCTTGTCAATCTCCTTTGAGCTCGTCTGGGAGTGGGGCAAAAAGAGCCTGCGCCTCCCCTGTCTCAGTGTCCGCGTCTTCTCCACATAGACGCGTAGAGCGCGCACGGGACAGAGGAGACGTTCCTGCTCGTCCGTCGGCTCGATAGCCGGGGAGATTGACGGCAGTGTGAAGGTCCTCCCACGTTCGTCAGCGCCTTGGTTCTTGCACAGGAAGTCTGGCGCCAGTCCCAAGGTCGCTGACCCTCCATCTCTCACCTCAAACCTGAGCAAATCAGCTTGCAGAGCATGCAACTCTGATATCCTAGCCGCTGACCCCATTGCCACTAAGAAACACGTCTTAATGGTCAGACGCAGCAGCGTCGTGTCCGTCAGCGGCTCGTAGTGCTCAGATTTGAGGTGATTCAACACTATTGCCAGATCCCATTCTGGCGGTCTCAGTTTGTGGCGGCCATCCACGTTTCTGTATGTCCTAATGAGCTCCTTTAGGACCGAGATATCCAATCCCGGATCCTTCTTGCGAAGGACGGACATAATGGCCGCGAGGTTCGTGTTGATGGAGGAGGCCTTAAGCCCCCTCACTGTGCGTAGGTGGACCAGGTAATCCGCGACCTGGGGCACCGTTATCGTGCGCACATCGAACCCCTTCCCTTCGCAAAAGGTCGTAAAAGAAGCCCATTGAAAGTCATACAGCTTACGCGTGGATGACCGCTGCGAGGTTGCCACCGCGCTGGCTACCGCCTCCGAAAATCCTGCGCTCCTCATCCCGTCTTGGAGACAACCCAAGCGTGCAGATGAAGAACCTGCGGGTTCTCGTGCACCCGTTTGCTCGGGTTGCTCCTGAGAAGGTCCCACCTGGTCGGTAAGGGAACCGGCTCCTGAGCGCAGAGCCTCCGAAGGGGGACGTACCAGGGCCTCGCCGGCCACATCGGTGCGACCAGGAGCAGACGTAGCACTCTCGTCTCCTGGATTTTTTCTACCACCCGAGTCAGAATGGCAGGGGGGGGAAAAGCGTAAGCGTCCATCCCCTCCCATCCTAACGCGAGCGCGTCTAATCCCCATGCCAGGGGGTCGGGTACGGGGGACACGTATACCGGCAGCTGGTGATTGAGCCGTGTCGCGAAGAGGTCGACATGCGGCCTCCCGAACTGGAGACAGATCGCCTCGAACACTCGAGGGTGCAACATCCACTCCGTAGAAGGAGGTTTGTCCGGGCGAGAGAGAGCGTCCGCAAGGACGTTCTTTGCTCCCGGGATGTGCACCGCTCTGATTGAGATGTTGAGATTGTCTACCAGTTGAAACAGCTCCATCACCAGCTGTAAGAGTGATCCCGCTTTGGTCGATCCTTGCTTGTTGATCGACCAAGCTGCCGTCGAGCTGTCCGTGTGAACGCACAACACCTGGCTCTCCAAGCGGCTTGACCAATGGTCGATCGCCAGGCGTATGGCGTCCAACTCCAAGAAGTTGATGTGACGTCCGGCTTGCGCCGGCGACCACACGCCTGCCGCCTGCTCGATCCCCAGGTGCGCGCCCCACCCCTGCGTAGAGGCGTCCACGTACAGCTGGCTCCCGGCGGGGGGTTGCCGGAGGGGCACCCCCGCCAAGACATTGCTTCCGTCCTGCCACCATTGGAGGTGGTGAATGAGGTCCTGCGGCATCCTGATGTGATGGCCGCAGGATACCTCCCGCACGTGCCCATTCAGCACTACCTGAAGCGGGCGGAGGTGGAGCCTCCCCCTCCTCGTGTAATCTTGAGCTGAGGTCAAGAACCCTAGGAGGCGTTGCCACTGTCGGAGCGAGAGAGGCCCGCGACACGCCTGCGCTAGGAGTTCCCTGTAGCGCCCCATCCGCTCTTCCGTGACAAAGGCCTTGTCCTGAGTCGTGTCCAGTAAGACGCCTAGGAAGACGAGAGACGTCGTCGGTACTAGGTCCGACTTGTCTAGGTTGACAAGCCAACCCAGGCGCCTGAACAGAGCGATCACAAAGTCCCTTTGCCTGGCCAGAGCTGACGGGGAGCAGTGGCTCCCGAACCCGTCGTCCAGATACATCGCGAACTGGATGTCGTGCCTGTGAAGGAACTGGACGATAGGCTGGGTCACCCGAGTGAACAGCCATGGCGCTGTCGAAATCCCGAACGGCAAGACGTTCCACTGAAAGTGGCGACCCGCCAGGACGAATCGGAGGTACTTGCAATCCGCGGGGCAGATTGGGATGTGCAAGTACGCGTCCTGGAGGTCCAACGACACCATGCGGCTGTATGGTTGTAGTAACCGCATGATAGACCGCACGGTCAAGAGCCGAAAATATGGCGGCCGCTCGAGGTAGGAGCGGTTGAACTGTTTCATGTCGTGAATCAGCCGCCATTTTTTCGGGTCCTTTTTCGGTCTCACAAACACTGGAGAGTAAAACCCCGGTGTCAGATCCTGGAGCGGGAGCTCGCTCACCGCCTCCTTGGAGATTAGGATCTCCACTTGTTCCAGTGTCAGCGCGAGCCGTTCCGGCTCTAGCGGCCGCTCCACTGGCGAACAAGTTAAAGGGGGGCGGGTGTGTACGGGTATACGAAACCCGCGCTCCAAGATCTGACAGACGTACTCGTCCAAGTCCAACTGTCTCCAGTTGGCGACAAACATTGACAGGCGGCCTCCCACTGGCCCGTCCTGTACCGACACTACTGCCGGCGGCAGGCGAGGAGGCTCCCAGAAGTCACCGCTTCTTGGGAGTACCTCCATAGCCGCGTCCTTTGCCACGCTGTGACTTGTTGGGTGTCCTTTTGGGCGAGGGGCCGGCGTTGAAGTCGCTGCGACTCCTGCCTGGCCGGCCCCCCTCCCGAAAGGAAACCCCCCCGGTCTTAGAGCCGGAGGGGGATTGCGCCGCGCCACCCTTGCGCTTCTTCGGCGTTGTTACCGCCGAGGAGACCCTGCCGCCTCCCGCTGCCAGGCGGTTGGTCAGCTCCTGTTGCTGGGTCTCCTGGCGGTGTCGCAGAGCTTCTGCCACCTGTCCGTCGAAGAGCGTCGGCGACGCTCCCCGAGCATTCCTAAGACGGGTGCGCATCTCCGCCGGGAGATTTGTGCGCGAGAGGAACCCGTCTCGTCTCAGGTTGGTGACTCCCGCCGAGATGCGGGAGGCACTCAGCATAATTTGGGCTAGGTTCCCTGCCACGGAACCGAACCCTCTGTACAGTGCCTTCGCACCTTTCTCCATCCCCGCCTCCTTGGAGAAGGCGGCCATGGCCTGGCAGGAGTGGGCGACTGAGTTTGCCATGCCCAGGATACTCCTAGCCTCCTTGTCCAGGTGGGACAAGTGGCCGTCGGAGATCGAGTGCCCGACTCCTGGAGCTGCCACGCGCCTGATGTCCTCATCCAAGGCGGGAGGAGAAAGCATTATGGGTGAAGAGGCGACCGGGAGCCCCGCCCTTTGACGATCTGAGATCACCAAAGGCGGGACAAGACGGCCCGGCGCCGCTGATGACACGTGAGTGTCGAAATCCTTCCCAGCTGCCAGGAGGAGGCGGTGAGGCGGGAACCGCACGCTGCGGGGGTTCACCACCTCCTCCTCCTGACAAAAGGTTTCGAGGCGGGCCTGCTTGGAGTAAGAGCACTCCTCATCCACCTCCTGCAAGGTTACCTGGCACCAGTCAGCAATGGCTGCCATCCTCTCCGCCTGATCCGGCGCCTCCTCCTCGCGATTGCCGCCAGCCGAGGACAACGGAGGAACACGAGAGGGGGAACCCCCTTCGGTTCTGTCCTCCACCTGGCGCTCTGGCGAGGAAGGCACAGACGTGTCGGGCAGCGAGGAGGGGGGTGACACTAAGGTCACACGACGCCCTTTCCTAGCGGGAGGCGCCGAAGGAACGACAGCCTCGCGCCGATCCTGAGGGTCATTCGAAGCGAATTCCCTCAACATTGATCTGACGGACGCAAGGACATCGTCCTTAAACGCATTGTGGTCGAAGGGAGGAGGCGTGGGCGCCTTGGAACGCTTCTTAGCCTTCTTCACCTTCTTCCGACGCCCCCCGCGCCGTGGGGAGGCGTCTGTGAATGAGGTGTGCCCATCGGGAGACGAACCCCGCGGGGGGGAAGCGTCGGGCACACGTTCAAGACCCAGAGGGTCACGTAGAGACTGGTCCGAGCGCACGGACCCCACGTCCGACGCCAGGGAGGACGGGAAGTCAAACTCGCCGGCGTCCTCGGTGATGATGAGGTCCGAGCGCTCAGGCGACCCTCGCGCGGTGCCTGTGGCGAAAGACGCACCCGGGGTGGGGCGTCTGGCCTTCCTGGAGCGCTGTTGCGACTCACTCTTCTGGATGGAAGAGCGGTAACGCTTGTGCTGCTCCCAGGTGAGGTCGGCGCACTCGACGCACCGATTATCCTCCGGGCAGGTATCCCTGCACAGGCGACAGACCACGTGAGGGTCGTAGCTTGCCGACTTCCGCGCTCCGCAGCGGCCGCAGAACCCCGCGTACGGGGATGCGGTGTCGCAAGGGATTAAGTCCATGCCGCTCAAGCCTGCGACACAGACGAGACAGCAACTAGGCAAGGGGAGGGCGTCTGCCGCGCCTCGATCCAACAGTCACAAGCGACCAGCCACCACTTGAGCGTCTAGCGCTAAACCACTCAGACACGCAAGCGAGCACTCAGCTGTCCTGTGAACCTGTACGACTGGCACGCACCCGGCCCAACGTGTCAGTCGACTCTCCGCTCAGCCGCTTCCCTCGGCGGGAAACTCCCCTGAGACCAAGAGCGATAGACACAAAGGCGAGGCGGGGGCCCGATCGCACAAGCACACGTCCAACCAAACACTCAAGCAAGCGCACGTCCAACTGGCAAGCGCCCGAAGCACCAAGCGCGACAAGTGCAAGCGACTGTCCAATCCAGGCGACAGCAAGCGCCGATCCACCAAGCGCGTGAACCTGTCCAACTCTAGCGCTAGAGGAGCGCGAGTCACCCGCGACGAGACACCAAGCGAAGGCGCCTGTCCAATCCTAGCGCTAGCAAGCGCAAGAGACACCAAGCGCAAGCGCCTGTCCAATCTCTGCGCCAGCAAGCGCACGAGACACTAAGCGCGTGGGTAGCGCAAGCGTCAGTCCCACCCCACCGGCAAGAAGCGCCTCGCCCCAGGCGAAGCGTGCGCGACAAGGAGATAGAGAGAGCGACGGCCCGTCGCTCGCCTAGCACGTGCAGCACGAGCGAATCGACAGCACGTGCTACAGCCTGCCACTAAGTTGACACCACGCTGTGTCAACTAAAAACTCTCAATACACAGTATTCCACCACGAGGGCTGAATACCCTGCAAAGAGACAAGTAGACAGAACAAAAGGGAAAAGGAACAAGAATAAAGTAAGTCAACAAACAACAAAACACGTTAAATAGCTCAATACAATCGGGAGAGATACAGAAACACGTCTGCACAATACCGACTCTGTAATGTGAATGAATCTAATTGGATGACAGGTCACGCCACCTAGTGGGCTAGTGACGGGCGGATAACTCTGATTGTTCTGGGTAATGATGTTTCATTACATCAGTGGGAATGAGTCGATTACATGTTATATGGCTAACAGGCTAAGGTCACTTGTCGGAGGTTAGTAACTAAATAATAGAAATAATAGAATAAAAGTCAATATGTATAACGCTATATCCACGTCAAAATCATACTCAAAGCACTTGGTATAGGTATAGAAGAGAGTTTTTAGGGTAGGCCACCCCTGAAGAGATGGGTCTTTAGAAAAGTTTTAAAATTAAAGTTGAGAAAGTGTCACATGTTTTTAGATTTTCTGGCAGTCGGTTCCATTGGACACCTGCAATGTAAGAGAATGACCGTTCTCCATAGGCTTTTGGTGATGTTCCTGGGACTTGCAGCAAGTTCTTGGTCTAGGATCTCAGTGATGGGATATATTGAAGGTAAATTGGTGCGCATGCTGTACCATTGATGAACTGAAATGTGCATCCATGTATTGTAAAAAACGAGCCACAACACTTTCCCAGTCAAAGTGGCCTTATCATTAAGAAAATCAAATAAATCTTAAGAGATTTTATGTTTATATTATTAGTCATTCCACAAACACTAATTACACGGCATTGTTTCCGAATGCAGGTTGCTAATCAACGCCAAGCATTAATTAGGAGTAACATGATATCACATTTGATCGGACCTAATGCTGGGACTATGGTAGACACCGCGTGTCAAGCCACATTAACATGTCTACGGCCCTTATGTCTGAGACTAATAACGAAATCAAGGTATCAAATTGAAATAATGTTTTCGTAACGACGGGTATAATTATTATGTCTGCCATTAGGCTAAGGTCTTTTCAGTACTCGGGTGATTACAAAATGCAAACAGAAGTGAAACGACGTTTTGGTAATGAATACAATTAGAGAGTTGCAATATTGTTCCAGTCTCTAACAGCATAGGGGGGAGAGGAAATGATGAATTCGAAGGAAACTATGAGATCAGCATTTTGCTAATGAATGGATAATCAATTATGTTTCACGTAAATCCAATAATGGCATGGACAAATTAATTCAGTGATTTGCATTTATCTTATTTTAATCAATATTATTATGTATTTAACAACTCTGTACGTAAAAAGCAATATGTAAACATATAAACTATGTCAAATAATGACAAAGATTGGTATTCCCATAGATAATCGACCTTAAATACACATTTTTATCAACGGGATTATTGAATTTGTAAAAACTATATTATTTTTCCATTTAAACGTTGATAATTCGACGTAATTATCATTGTTTGTTCACAAACACGGTTTATAATTCACAGTTTATTAAATAAGCTTAAAAAACGTTAAATTGATAATTAAAATAGGTTGTTTCTGTAGACAGAATGGTGAAATATCTTGATGTTTTAAAACGAAGAAATTATTGTTGAGCTTATGTGGTGTTTACATATGGTATATTTACTTCCCTTTCATGTACAATTTGAAAGCAATCGGATAAACTCTAAAGCCACTTAAACTCTTGATAATGTACTATGTGTACATTGCACTCAATAATATTTGACGCCTGTCATTCAAACGTCACACGATAGTTCATGAAATTCACTTGACTCCACAATGATCTGATCGGGAACACATTAGACTTACTAACTATATCTTACTAATATTTAAAGCATTGCTTAGAGTTAGATATCCTGATAACTCTAATCATATGTGGCCATGGTGTTTAACCGTATGGTTCCATTAGTTAATAAGGAACATATATGGAAATTTCGTAGCTGAACCCTTTCACTGTTGGGATATGTATATATACTTATTACTTATATCTTGTTCATATTGATGTACACACGTTGAATTTTCAAAAAACCTACTTTGTCATTGAGGAATGTGTAAATGGATTAAGTTCATACTATTTATATCTTTTTCACAAAAACTTATTATTTGTATTGAGTTATTAGTCTTCTCATAGTTGATGTTGTTTTCAATGCATAACTAAAGGATTTATTGAAAGTAATGATGTTTTGGAATTAAAAATATGCGTGATCCTTTATTGCATTATAACATCAGGCAAGTCACGAAGATACAACGATTAGACCACAAAACACCTTTTGTTCTCCTCTATGAGTGTCCTGTGATGCCACCTTGGATCATTTTCTATAGTAAAGATTTTTCATCTACAAACTCTACTCATCTGTAATCGAATGTCCAAACGCTTAATTATATAGAGTCGGGGTAAATCATTGGTAAAACATTGGTACTATGTATGAAGACTTTAAAGGGGCAGAAGCACGTTTTAATGATGTAGGTGATGTTAGGAAAATGAAAATAAATGGTTCCAATTTAAAGACAATGTATTTAGAATAAATGAAACAGTAATAAATCAAATATATAATGAACTTGTCGACAATGGACTTTATGTGAATAATTATAATTTGTTCTCTGAATATGAATTGGTTAGTGTAATGGGATTTTTGACAGTATCAAATTAATATATTTAGCATTTAAGTACAATTATCAGTGAAAATATAAAATTTTCAAAATACGTGCTTCTGCCCCTTTAAACTGTCCAAAAAACATTTGTCATACTCCATGAGTATGTACTACAATCATGGATGGTTTTGAAAAGCTTAGATTTCTAATATACAAACACGGCCTATCTGACATGAAATCTCCGAACACTGAAGTATATAGAGAGTGAGTAAAACATTTAAACTGTCCAAAAAACATTTGTCATACTCCATGAGTATGTACTACCATCATGGATGGTTTTGAAAAGCTTAGATTTCTAAGTATACAAACACGGCCGATTCGAATGCCCGAACACTGAAGTATATACGTACGGAGACCTTAAGACAGGCTATGGTTTACGTATAGAGGTCAGTAAATGTTGACATGTCTGGATCTGTGATAGCGACCCTTGATACGTTTACATGTGGGTAAACATTCCTTCCCAATCTCTCAAAATGATAAGATAAACAACTAGCCCATTAATCATCGCTTATGTCACTCGTGATGAATGTCATTTCAATTCCTTATCAAATCACGACATAATTGCAATACTTACGAATATTGTACGTTTTTTAATAAGATTGCTTTAAGTTTTGTATTTTTTAAACATATCAAGAGATGTTTTGGGCATACACTATGGAAATAAGGGGTTAAAACGATATCTTTAAATCTAAAAAAGGGTTTAGATAAACAGGACAAAAAGATCGAAACTAGACTGAAATTGAAATGAAAATACATCTTAAATGCTGCTATCTACCTTTAAAATTAAAATGAGCCTACTGCAATCTAAATAAATTTAGATCAACAGATTTTTTATTTTGTCATACTGAGCCTACCGAAGCTGTTTATTTCCCTAAAACTACTGTGATCTCGACTTATTATAACATAGAATTGCAGAAGGCCAATATATTTTGTTTCAGGGGCTGTTGGACAAACTAAATCAAAAGCTACCTCAGATTTTACCATAACAAATATCTGAATTTTAGAATCAAATATTTTGTCAGAACAATAAAGGGAGCTAAATTTGATCGGGATAGGACGATTTTTAATTTTGAGTTACTTCCCTTTGGTTGCATATTTCATGATGAGAGTAGCTGTATGTAACGTAATACACTTGTGTAACACAAAGAAAATGCTGTTCACACGGTCTCACTAAGAGAAGGGAATACGCATATACCCTTTAGGAGGTTTAGGTTACATGGTGTAGTAATTATTATGCTCGAGACGGGCTAATTATAATGTTAATCACACCAATGGCACTAAGAACTCGCCGTGAGGGCAAAGTTTGACGATAGTTGACGCGAAGAATGTCGAAATGCTAGCGATATCATCATAGCGTGAACACAATAGGTCCGTGTTAGATAGCCAGGAAATGATAAGGTTACATACCAATTAAATCTCAAGTACCTTTAGACAGATATGTGAATGGATATATCGACAACGTCTCAGGCTTTGTAATATAGATGAAAGTCAAATATGTCAAATATTGTCATTGATGGTATATAACTGTGTTAATTTGTATACAACTGCAACGAAAATTACGATCAGTATGACGAAACATCTTATATGTTGCAAATATGTTCTGACAAAGGTGATGGTAATATTATCTCATACTCGAAGTACATGTGACTGGCACTTCGAAATATTGAAGAAAGAATCTTATATTTTATCTGTGGTAAATTGTCAAATGACAAGTTTGTATATGTGCTTTTTTGATTGAGCAATGGTGACGAATCAAATAAGTTAAATTTACTTTTGATTATTATATCTGTCACAAAAATTAATAATTTTCAAAAATCCAAATAAACACCATGGTTGGTCGACATATAGGGAATCAATGGTGAACAAACGTGACGTGGTGATTGTATTTGACGTGTAATTATCGGCCGCAGCGTTCTGCAGATATATGTAAATATGTCACTACAAAGTACATAACTTTCAATAAAACCGCCGAGAATCCTTTCCGTTAAAGCACTCTTCCTCAAGACGAAGCACGTAACACAATCAATATATTTGTTATGTTCCATAGCAAAGAAATTTGCAAATCGTAGATTAAACATACACTCGCGTCCATGATATCAACCGAGGCACGCGACGTACTGGTCTTAATTACTGTACCCGGCCGTTATGACCAGAGAATATTGTTTACACCGGGGCTTCATTCACTGCACGCTAACTGCTCAGCCAATCAGAATCGTCGCTCTGGTCATGTGACGACGGGCAGACAATACTTACACATGTGTAGGGAGCTTTAGTAGTGTAGCGGTGTTAACGCAGAGCCGATGATTCAGGTAAAGAGACCTCCGTCCCTAAGCCTGACCCCAAGTGACACGGCATGATGATGGGTCCCTTGCAAGATGTTGGCTGAAGGGGGACAGTCGTCTCCGTGGCTGAAGCAGGGCACAGGAGGAAAGCGAGGGACTTATGAGTGAAGAAACGATGGATAGATTTGTCGTGGGGTTAAACTTGGCCCCGTGTTATTATTCCTGGATATGTTTGTATTTCGTTGTGTGAGGGTGAGACGAAGTGTCGTGATGTTCATTATGAGTCTTGGAGGGTTCCTGCTAGTCTGCACCTACCTGCTTGCTCTGTCAATCATCTCTCTCCTCCCGCTCTCAGAGTCCCTGGTCGTTTACAGTGAGAGACAAGTGCCTGACCTTTCTGGCCTCGGTGACAAACTTAAACGCGGGGTCTTTGCTGACATAACCAAAGATTCGCCTTCACTGCTTGTTTCTAGACATAACAGAGTCCTTCAAAACTCTCATGCTCAAGAAATATCTGAACAAGGCGGGAAAGTTAACAAGGAGAGGAGAGAGTTGAGCTTAGGTGTGAAGGCAGCAGACGACTTTTTAAGCAGACGTTCTAAGGTGGATAATCGGCTGACAAATACTGAGAGTACGATATATGTGGACGAGGAAACCCTGGATTCTTGGAGAGGTGATGACAATGAAGATGAGGATGAATATGAGGCATTCCAGGAGGGTACATTACACGGAAGAAGGAAAGACAGTGCCGAATCGTCAGCATTAGCCAGGGTACAGGAAAATGCGACAAAGAAGTTACCTGAGGCCATTATCATTGGAGTTAAGAAGGGCGGGACCCGAGCTTTGTTGGAGTTTCTCAGGATTCATCCTGATGTTCGTGCACCAGGCCCTGAACCTCACTTCTTTGACAGGCATTATAACAAGGGATTGAACTGGTACAGGTAAGGGCAATAATTAGTGAAAATTACAAACCTCGCTTGCAACGTCGACCCCATTTCTTTATAGACTTGACATGGTGAGCCAATTACCTCTAGGCAGATTTCAACTCATACAAATTACTACCTATTTGGTCTTTGGGCTGTCAGGTTGATGTTATCAGCTTCAATAACAGCCGTCCCAAAGTGTCGTCTGCTTCGCGTGGGAAGGTAGCAGACGACAATAGCTTCAGATGCTATATGAGATACATTTCACGGACATCAATCTGATTTGAAGTTTCAAAAGGGACGATGAATCATAAATGGACATTAATTTATAAATATCATAGTTCAGAGTCAACTTTCATATGTATGTTTGTTGACGACACTTTGCTACTGAATCAATAAACAAAGTGTATTTGCTTAGGTATATTTGATCCCTTGTCTCACAACATTGGCTGACATTTCACATGTTATCAGTAAAATCCTCCGTTACAAGTTTTTATGAGATACTTCTGTTGGTTTTGCCAGCTTCAAAGGAAGCTCTGTTTCTCTCGCGTCCACATCTCAAGCTGTCACTAATTGAAGTAGGCAATCCGTCTGCACGCCGGTGGAGAGGAGGATTGTGGCATTTCTGTACGGCCAGCTCAGATTCTCGTCAGACTTATCATAATCATAAGCAGCTAAGGAACATCATGTCAGGAATTAGCCAAAGGAACAGCACAATGCCTCATACGCTTAATAGCCCATGCAGCTACTGTGTTCTCATTATATTCATAAAAGGCTGAGACATATCATATCAATTATAGAAAAAACACAAAAGCTCATCGCTAAATAGAGTAATTAGTTCCTACTGTTTAATGATAAGTTGTTAAGGGATATCGTATCACGAAGATAAAAAAAATGAACAGCTTAAAAACCGACCCGTTTATTTGCTAATGTTATCATTACTAGTTATATCATAGCATTGGAACTACTGTAAATGCGATATTCATTTTCCTGGAAAATCAGTTAATCACAATTGCCTAAAACAGTTATCTTTTACCTTAAATACCATACATAAAGGTAAAGCTGTTACAGCCGTTTTCATCATTACCAATAGAGTCTGCCGATACGATATCGTGATAGAAGGCAGCTCATCAATCGTGATATATGTATACCTGAGTTAGAATTCAAAGTAAGGACGTTGTAGCTGATATATTGATGTACATTGATCACTCACATCCAAATTACTCTTACAACAAGGAGTCAACAAATGTCACTGGCATGGTAAAGGTATCTGCAAAACAATGCAATTTTGTCTCTCTTACCACTATACACGCAGAAAGTCAGTAATTCTTTGTACAGTGAAATATATGGTCAGACCTAGAATCTAACAAATACGATTAAAGTAAGAATTGGAGTTTAGTAATTAAAACAATGTTAGAATGGAACGTCCTTTGTGGTAAAAGAGATCCTTGTCTGACTAGATTGTTGCACTGGGCGACACCAAGATGATCAAACTAAGACGGGACAGATCGAAGGCTTGAACACACATCTCGCCATGTATGCTGTCAGGCCCCAAGCACACCAGTCTCTAAACTTAATAGCATCGGGGACGATCGAGGGGTGTAGCTTACAGTAGTTCGTGTTGTGTTGAGACGAAGATGTTGACATTACGCCCTAGGTTAGCGGACGTTGTGTGCGCCGTAATCACGGGAAATAGACATCGGGGGTTAAGGGGGGACGTTTATAAGGTGGAGAATGTCTTTTATTTTGGGCAGGTAAATATCAAAGGAAAAAATCGATATTGAACCTTGTTCGGCCTTTCAACAATTTCGGACATTAGGGACGTCCTTTGTTTATATTGTTCGGAAAGCGTTCCGCAAAAATATGTCATTTCTGTGTTTTGTCTGTTAAAAATAGTCTTGAAGGGATTAGTCAATCCAACACCTGTGACCCTCATCTATGTCTGATCTTAAGGATGATTGGTGTTTCACAGGGTAGGGATTGGCAGTTCACAAGCACAATTCGTATTTGTGTTTTTTGGTTGATAGAATTACCTTGAATAGATTGCGTGAATGTGTAGAAGGAACACCTCATAATTATTGTTCAGTTGAATGAAAAAATCTCTAAAAGGTTGCTTTGGTTTACGGAAAGTCCTACCACTAAGTATTAAAATTGTAGATTTAAATACTGTTGCAAGATAGTTAAAATTCTAGAATATTGGAACTTGTCTTGTACACATCGAATCTGGGAAAACAAGGTTTGTTTTGATTTTCAGTGGTATAGTATTTCCACATGTCGATAATCCTGATCGTTGTTTTCAGAATACAAGCCTATAATACTCTTTCAACACGAACCAAATATCAAACTTCTTATTGAGTTAACTCATTTAAAGTCCACGTTTCGTTTAATATCGTTTATGCTTTAAGGGATAATGTGAGGATAAAAACAAAATATCAATGTAACATATTGCTTAAATTCAGTGTAAACATATTTTCAATATATTTATACTGTCCATTATGTTTTCGTTTCTACTATTCCTAAGTGCAATTTGATACATTAACGGGGTGATAATTTGTCTTTATTTGCTTTTTGAGTTTTGTAAGACGCAAACATATCATTACTTCACATATTCTTTAAAATTGAGGTTGAAGACATTCTCCAAACCCTTGCTTTGTTAATACAAACATTGCACTTTTTATCCCTTCTCTTCCACCCAGCGTTTGTTTAAACTAGGTCCCTGACGTCGCCCATGTTGAAATCAATAATGGGAAACTTGGCTTTCGGCGCCCCTCGCCATCGTTGAAGAAATATTCCCATATTAATGCCATGCAATACATCCCCAGCTAATTTTGGTAGTCGACTTTTAGACATTGATGCATTGCAGTAGTACTAACGGTTAGCCTTGGGCATTGCTGAGTTTCATCGAAGCTTTTATCAAATGGTCACGATCACCAATTATAGATATACATGCCATAGAGATATAGAGGTTTTGGGCTAAAAACGATAACGACTGATGGGTTGCTAAGCAGCATTTATTTGAAAAATGCCACTGTGTTATTTCGAATCACGAATTGTAATCTCAAGAGGCAGAAAGCTTTCAACGTTTTTTCATCAGTTAATTTCCATGTATCTGTATTACATCTGTTGTCTAATGAAAAAGGGGACCTGTCAATTAAGGTCCTTGGAGCTTTGAGTATTACAGAACTTAAAAAAGAGGTGTATGTATAACGAATGCTGATTAGTTTTGATTAAGTCACTATTTCATTTTTCGTTCAGATACCTGAATCTAATCATCTGATGTAAGTAGAGTAAGTATATAAAGTAAAAGATTTCAAAGGGTAGCATTTGCTTTTGAAATCAATCAAATACCTGAAACCTAACGAAGAGGTACATATTTAGAATCGTTCATTCTAAATAAAGAAAAGAGTAATAGCTAAGATAACTGTCAATATCATAATCAAATTATGAATATCTACAACTACTGCTTATAGAAGTCCCTCATGTCATGTTTTAGTTTTAATTGTCAATTGATATTTGTGCCAGTAGGAATAATTGATATTGTTAACTTAATGACTTACTTAAAGAGCCATTTGGATTCACTAGCATGAGATTGTTGTTCGGATAAGGTATTTCAGATTGTTAAACGTTAAACTTACTTTTGAATGAATTTGTTTACATCTTAAGTAACACAATATTTACTGAAGCAACAAAACAAATCAGTTTGTAGTTTCTTATTTTCAAGTGAACACTGGAACGAACTATGTAGAATTTATGACTTGAGAAGTTTGAGTTAATGCCCATTTTCTCGTGTCAAAATACCTTAGATTTTCCAACAGACGTGTTGAAAACAGCACAATTTGTCACACTCCCATAACAGTGAAACACATACCAGAGTGTTTCTATACCACATGACGACAATGTTCCTTGAACATTCCCCCATCCAGTTGTCAGAGTCTGGCTTTATCTACCTGCTAGATTGAATCCCACCATGTGAAAAAGTCGATAACTATCGGGCTCAGCTGTTATGAGCAGGAAGGCGGAATTCTTACTATATCAAGTTCCTTGCACAGGTTAAAACTGTAAAGCAACCACATCTCAAGGAATTTTCGGATAACTGAACAAATATTTCTGCCCTAGGGATGTAAAGTATTTCAGAATCTCCATTGTCTCTGATTGTGACATGTCAAAAGTGTGACACAATATATAACAATTGTTGCTCAGAGTTTCAAAGTCATTTGAGTTGAAATCTTCGCTTACATCCTGATTAAGTGTTATTGCTCTTGCTCTCCATCAATTATTGAGATTCTTCTAGCTACAAGATTATTGCAATGTTCCATACTATGTGTAATCGTTATCTGAAATCGTCTAATACTGATTCCTGTTGCACGGACAAACTTTGACAACGTTGACGATTTGAAATCTCTCCAAAACCGATTCTCCCTGCGATGTAGCGCTTTTCCAACTTTTTCGATTATTTGAAATTCCTACAATTCCTATTTGACGACACACCTCATTTGTCGATAAATAAACACCACGGGGAACACTTAACACACTTTGTTGTTGTTTGGTATTGGATTTGGTGTTCCGTTGACGCAGTTATCGTAGATTGTCTACATTTCAGGAATACCTAAATTTCGGACAGTCTGAAATGCATCAAATTCGGCATCAGTTTCATTAAATTTCATTTTCAACATCTAACCCTCATGCCAGGAATCGTCATAATTCTAATATATAAACCATTTATGACCGATGTTTAGATTTGGTAAGATGAACTTTGCATGCAAACCTTTGGCTGTAATGAGTCGTCGTGATTAAATATGTCAAGGTTGCAGAAATTGACGGTTTTAAAGATTTGATTTATAAGGAATAAATCTTAGATAATCACACGTGAACATGATTTATGTATTAGAAATGTTGTAAAATACACGATTTATAAGGATTGATT
This sequence comes from Steromphala cineraria, assembly GCA_916613615.1. NCBI lineage: Eukaryota > Metazoa > Mollusca > Gastropoda > Trochida > Trochidae > Steromphala > Steromphala cineraria. The sequence continues at coordinate 35,572,764 of OU744721.1, forward strand.
AGATATATGTAAATAAAACATGGAATGTTATGAATTATGCTAGATTTGTCACACGGTTTTACATTTAAATGATTAAGATTTATTCTTGTCTGTCATGACCATGATGAAAATGTAAAACACATTTTGGTTAAAAGTATTTTACTTCCGTTCAGTTTGTTGTAATTTGAGTTTCGCTAATGTTTATTCAGCAAAAGCTAATGGTATCAAATGTGTTCAAATTAATGATTTTGTGGTGATTGATTATTTGGATTCATAATGATAAACTTCACGTCTTATATCAATGCTGGTTAATGGCGTAGAAACTCAATCAAACATCTTTGATATATTATTTTATAGTTCAAATGATAATGTCGGCTACGATGAATTATTGAGTGAGAAAGACGATACATCATGTTTTATATCAGACCTACAAAGTTTTAAACTACAATTTGAAAGAGTGAAATTAATCAAAAGTGATGAAACTGTAAGATGTTGACAAGCTATCTTAAACATTAGTGACGTTGTAAAAGCATCTGAAACCAGAAATGTAAGCAGTAAAAAAATTGATAAATTGAAACCTCGTAACTGTTGAAAACACATTTATCACTGTAACATTTTCTAAGCATGCCATTCATTTTTTCTACGTGCTAAGACATTTCTCATTTCGCAAGTGCAACTCTATTCGAATTATCTCAAAACGTCAAGAGGTGTTTGCTGGGATTATATGCAGTACAGTGTAAAAATGTACAGAATACAGTACACATAAATGATTACAGTTTTGACGTTTTGGATGTTAATTGATATATACAAATCTAGAAAACATCCTTTAATGATGTAAGTTAAATCGAAGAGTATAGCAAACATATAGTAAACCCTTTTCTAGATTTCCAAAATATGACTAGTTTCTTAAATCTTAAATATATCAAATCTATACCAACACAATTCCTGATATTTTTAATATACTTGGCCCCGTATGTTTCTTTGTATGAGGGTCAGTTGTTAACTTCTCACAGCAGGAGGAAATATGCACATCAATAATAGAAAAATAGTTTCATGCTTTATCAGGAAGATTCCTGACATTTGGAAGTTATTTGGCTAAGTAATTTTCTATTCTTGTATATAGACAGTTAGTAAGTAGTGATGGTTGCTGGAAGAGGCGTTTAACATAGATGAATGTAAATACTTGTGCAACCAGTGACCTTTGAGGCATCGCCTCTAAAACAACTACGAATCTTGCTGGGTTGGATTTAGCCTCGCCTGGTTGAGCTTTAATCTTCATCACATGTTCCCCTGGTCTCTCTCTCGCCCCGGACCCCCCTCGTGGCACCTACCGTACGTTGATGGAGTAGGTGGCTAGGGTAATATTCTCCGCCCTTCAAACAATTCCTTGAATAATTCTCTCAATCACGAAGAACAGCGACGCCTAGTATCAAGAGAATGTAAGGTTAGGACTCCGGATTGTTTGAGTACATATTAGTTTGTAGATATGAATTTGCATTTCTTCTTCCCGGTTTGTGTTATCAATCAAATAAGCTGGTTTTAATCTAAGATTTATGACAGTTTATGTTGTTTGTGAAGAATGTGCTTGAAGTTATGGTTGAGTAGGGTTTCCTTTTGTTACAGCAAAGACTTTCATAGCTGAATGAATTATGAAAGTCCTTGGTTACAGTACCTAGTAGCTTTTCTTTGTAGATACGAACTTACATTGCTTCTAAATACGCATCAATGAAGTATATTTTTAAAACTCTTCATTTCCTAGAAATGTATTTGGTTTTTAAGGTTCAGGATTGAAAATAGAAAGCTATTTGTAAAGGCAAATATCATTTGTAGATACGAACTTACATTGCTTCTAAATACATCTTCGCATCAATGAAGTATTCTATTAATCGCCATTTACGAGAAATGTACTTGGTTTTAAAGTTCAGGTTTGAGAATAGAAAGCTATTTGTTACGGTAACTATCCTTTGTAGATATGAACTTAAAGTGTTTTCTTGTGATTTCATCAATCACGAATGATGGTTCTAATCAAAGAGTTTTGTGAAAAAAGTAATGTGTAAACATTTGTGCACTAGCTTACAAGTTGATTGAAGGTTCACTTTGTATATGACATAAACAAATGATAAATCGTTTTAATCAAGGAAAAGGTTATTTTGCCTTTGATAAAGCTGTTTCGGGCTTACGTTATTAATGTTAGGTTATGTAAATATGTATGTTTTAGCATATTACGTTTTCTAATTACTGTGTTTCATCAATCGTAAACCTTCCTTTTAATAAGATTTATGCTTTTCATATCAAGGCAGCTTGACTGTTATCATTCAAGATGCACAGTAGTATTGCAGAATGCTAGATATTCTTGAAATAGCTACTATGTATTTATTTTCTAATTCTCTAGAAACGTCTGTTTTGATAAGATAAATCATTTTACCAAAGTCGATAACTGTTAAGAATTGTTAAACTTTCTTCTTTGCATGTTTCGAACTGGCTTATTTCGCAACTTGTCTTGTATGTTGGCCACATTCCACTAGCCTGAGAACTGTATTTAGTATTCGTGTAACCTGAAATTATAGAGCATGATTTATCCTCTAGAAATCTGATACAATATTGCTACATATTTCAAACTTGCATATCAGAGTCCAATCTGAAGTCAGTCTGCCAGGATATAAAAAAGCGTCCTTCGGAAACATCAAATCTGTTTTTCAACATGTTGCCAGTGATGGACGTCCAGAGATTATTTTGAAACATATTAAGTATTGTTATGATTACAAGAGCTATGAGATAAGCTTATCTATTCATGGACCGCGAACATGTTTGTTACCCCATACCCATTACTCTGTTTGTCTGCAAGCGCCCAAACAGCCATGTTTCTTCTTATCCAAGTCTCTCTCCCACAGCTTGAGCACGTGTTGGGAATATGTCACTTGTTTCAGAGCTTTCAAACACGGGTTAGCAATCGTCTGCCTACACTTCTATTATCTTGACGGAGAGTGATAATCGTTGAACAGCAACATGATATGCACTTCAGATGCCTTGCGCAACGCAATTTCACCCAGACAGTCTGATGGGTTTGTTTTGGCTAGACCCGACTGCCTCCACACCTGGCTGGCACGTGCCTTCTCCCGCCCTTACGTCATCTTATTTAAACACTGGTCATCTGTGGTCAAGTAGGCTTAGCAGGGGCTTTGGTTCAATCAGCAGTTAATGAACCTTCTAATTTCTTCATTCAGTCTGATGGCTATGTTTTGGCAAGGCTAACCTCAACATGTCTCTTCCCGATCTACATCATCGTATTTGACCACTGGAAATTGTAGTCAGAAAGATTAGCACTGGCTTGTATGCTTATGTCAGCCATTCCATTACTTGCAATCCTTAGTCAAGGAGGCGTAGACACATTAGTTCCTAGCTACATGAAGCTGGTTTCGAATCCTAACAGTACATATTTTGACACTGGTCATCTCTGGCCAGATAGCCTTTTTATTTGTTTATTGCATCCACCAAACATCAAAACCGTGTTCTTTAATCACTTACTATATTTGGTCACGGTTTTGAAAAGTCTATTTACTTCCTTGTTTTGATCACGATGTCCTGTCCATTCATGCTTTCTTACATACTCATACTCGACCAATGGTCAGTTCTGATCAAGAAGCTTTGCCTTTGGCAATGGTTCGGCCTGTAGCTAATCAACCGCTTCATTTCCCCTTTTATCTATAAGTCAACAGGCTGACAGTGATACACGCCGTTGCTGTTGTTGTGGTTCGCCTTCATTACTCTAAGTACAACAAAATTAGCAAGATTGCTTGTTTGGATGATAAACCTCTGAACAAAGCGTTACCGCTTATCAAGTCAGTTTTCCTGATATTCTGATTATCTGCGTTTGCTTGAGGATCACTTTGGCTTCCCAAGGATCACTTGAGGTTGATTTTAACCTAATTGACAATGTTTGTTGAACAAACACACTGAAGACTCTGACTGCTGCAGCTCTGCTGGCCACAAGACCTTTGGCAGAGCAGAACAGAGGAGAAACAGTTAATCAGCCTGATCCAATGGCGTTGAAAATAGATGGGGAAATCATGATGGAGACAGGTGCCTCATTAGCTTAATACTGGCCGAATGGAAATATTGACTTGCCATTGTATAAAGAGAATCATGTTTTGAGGTGTTTTTCTACGAATACGTGCCATTATTGTGATTAATTTTCTCTGTAAAGAAGCTAATTCAGAGCGTGTTATGCTGTCAACAAGGAAATATGTCAATAAGAAAAGAAAAATGTTCCCGAAAAACTAGCACATCACTGTCAATAAAGTAAAAGATTGGGATAATGTATCTTGTAATGTTGTATGTTGTTTTAATCAATTATTATAGTAATCAATGATCCAGTTGGCATACTGGTATTGAATGATGTCAGATTAATCATGTATGTATAGGTTTCCAGCGATTTAAGTCGCTGTAAAGATTTTTTTCACAAACAATTTACTGCTTCCTTCTAATTGCTGCTTGAAGGTAAATTATATAAGTGCAGTGAGAGCAAATTGCCGTCTAGTACAGCTAAATAGAATGTCCAGTGAATAATAAAGTTCGAAAACATTCAACTGTTGCTGTCAGACAATAGAAAAGAAATATATATATTACATAAAACACTGATTGTAACAAATTAGCACTTCGTAATGGAAAGAGAAGAGCAAGGATATGTTCATTCAAACCATATAAAACTACCTACACATATTCCCTAGAAGCTTTTGAGAATGGATATTAGGCAAACATTTAGTTCTTTAAAACCATACATGATGTTTATATATATTATACTATTGAAAGAAAAGTGACTATTTTCATAATAACAGTTTATATGTCTCATCTCAAGTATTTTTTGCCTTTCCTAAAGCTTGCCTTTTTGAAAAGATGTTGTGTCTCAATTTAAGTCGAAGTCTAAAATTCATCTTTGGACAATCGTTTCCAACAGTTTGATCTAAAAACCCAGAACTCGTTTAAGATACACGGACCGTATTTTCAGGTAAAGAAACTGTTCACGCCTTGCAGTCTTTCAGTTGAACCCTGTAGTTACTAAATACCATTCGGTACAAATCTGGTGTTCGTTTATCGAGCTTGACCCCATACTATAGATCATTTGTAGACCAACGGTTATCCACAAGCCAGGGAAACACCACTCGGCAGCTCTCCACGTGTACCAAGGAAGTGTTTGCGGTAGTTATGCTAGGCCTGACATCGGAAACAATCGAGAGCAAGCTGGTTTTCATTTGTGCTTTTCGTTTCGCGGAAATATTCAAAGTCCGAACCGGGACAGCTTTGGAGCTCACTAGGTACAATTACTTTAACATGTTTTCACATTGAGTTCAGTTTGTTTAGAGGCCTAATGTGTATATATGGAAAAAGGTGCCCCAGGGTAAGCATAACGGGCGGATGTTTTTGATTATTACCCACGTGGTTTTAAATTCAAACCTGAGCCTCTATCCATGTGTTTTTTAACCATCGTATGGATACAAACTTAATGGAGTCTGGTCTGTTCTAAATGGTTTTTGAAACCACCAGTTAAGTTACTTTGTCAAGTGTTGTTTACACAAAAACATTGTTCTTGCTATGTTAAAGTTGCCAAGAAATTGCGCCCTAAGTGGCTTTCAGACCAATATGAGAGGTTAGGTAATTTGTAATTTACACGCTTTTATCAAAAATTGCATTTTATACTATGTCTTTATCAAAACAGGGTATCACGAACAAAAGTCCTCAAGGCCAGATTTTAATTACAAAATTCAATTCAAACTCATTCAATATTAACAAAGCAATTCAATTTCAACTCTTGTTCACGCGAACACACTTTCCCTGCAGTGACATGAAAAAACAAGAGTAATAGAACACGTCCTTGTCGCCCCCCAACAGGAGTGTCACTACTTTGCATCTATAACGTGTCTAGCCCTATCAGAGTGTCTCTACTTCTCACCCACAATGTCACGGGGCCCCGGGGAGCCAGGCAGGTGTGGGATGCAAGTCCCGGTGAGGGGGGGATTCATGGGGGATCTTTCAATTTTGCCATTGGATGAGGAGAGCCATTACACGTAATTGAGCCTTGTTCTATGGCAACGCGTAACGACCCTCAGGGAACTCAAGGTCGCGTCTTTCAATCCTTCCACACCTGCTTTTCAAGCCTACAACACGTGTCTATTGTGATTGATTTTGATTTCCTAAGTCTGCATAACCTTGATGCGGAACAGAATAATTTGATTTATTTGTTATCTAAGCATTATCTAAAGGACATGGAGTAATTTTTAGTAAGAGTTTTGAGATTTGATGATTACAATAAATTATGACTTTTCGTACACAAATACATATGTAATTCCTTAAAACAAATAAAATCGTGTTGTGAAAAACTTCGAATTTGTGTTAACAAGTGCATTTCCAGATAATCCATCTTCCAAAAGCACTTACGTATCCAGAAGGGATTTTGCCTATCAAGCAAAAACATTCAACAAAAACCACTGCGTCAGCATTTAAATTCTCCCAAATCGATCTACACTGCTACTTACAAACAGAAATCTCTGTGGAGTTTACTCTATTCTCTTGCATCCTGTCTAAGGCTGAGTCGATTTATCATTGTAAGACTGTTTCAGTAGATTAATCCAGGGAACCAAGATACCCAAGGACGAGACGATCTAATTTATACATCAAGACCTCATGTATAAACAAGATGAATCAGTTCATTTGTTTAGATTCTGACTGTACCAATAAAACAAACTTTGTCTTAGTAGATTGAAGTCTTTGTTTACACAGAACCTAACTGCACTACCTTGTCTAACACTATGTCTGAGGTTATTGATGAAACTTTGAATATGATAAATGCAACATATCCATGCCATAGATATTATTTGAAATACAAATCTTGATTGCTGTTACATAGCAAATTGTGAAAATTATCTTACATTATTATAACATATTACATTCGTTTTCGATCACTTTCATCAATTTTGATCAGGCAACTCAGCTGATACGTATTTAACATAAGATACAGCTATGGGAAAAGGTAGTGTTAAAGCATAGACTCCAGTCGATTAACACTCTTTTAAATGTGACGACACGTTCCAATTAGTGTCACGTGTTCCGAGTACGTGTTAATGGTGGAAATGAAATTTTGAATAACTCGATGGTAATTGAACATTTTTCTTTCAACAAATATTGGTCGAAATATATGCATTGTAACCATCACATGTTTATGGGCAAAACCCTACATAAACAAGCACTTGTCCCTAAGCAGGATATCCCAAGTATACATTTATTGGTATATCCCTTCAAATGTGACGTCACGTCCCAGTTGGTGTCATGTTCTCGCGCATAAATTGTTAACACGAAGTTTCGTAAACTTTGCATCATGCCGAATTTCCTTTGCCTATTTTGCTACGGCTCCTTACCAACCTACCTTCAAGGAATAGGAACTAACAATATTTAACTCTAACTCTCTATTTCGCTATGGCTCCTTACCAACCTACCTTCAAGGAATAGGAACTAACCATATTTAACTCTAACTCTTACCATACACATGTTACTTCATTACATATAGGAGGTCATTCTGAATGCAATTGTTCTTTATTGAAGGCCACATAAACATATTCTGACAAATATGAGTGTAAGTATTTGCATATTGATATACCACAATCCTATGTGACGTCACGTCCCAATCGGTGCCATGCAACCAACTACTCACGTTTTACATAGAGATTGAGATTGGTATCAGAGAAAAGTTAGAAATTAACTTTGCATCGTGACTCAAACAGAGCGTTATAGTTTCCTTGCCTCAAGGTAATAACACTGCATGACGGCCTGTTGTTAATGCTCATTAAATTCTCGATTGGATTTTTGTCGATTCGTGAAACTGAATAAATATACGCCTTTTTATGTTAGCTGGTAAATGGTCATTTTGGTGTTAAATTCGTCTCATATACATGTATAATTACATTACTATCCCCTCTCGTATTTCAAGCCACGTCAACATTTGATGTAGACTAAATGTTTGTCTCTGAAATGAAAACACATCTTAAATGCAGCTATTAACTATTAGAATTGAAAGGAGCCCACTGAAGTTCATTTTCCTGAAACTAGACTTGCTACATTAACGTAGACTTGCATGAAGCTATATAGATATTTTGTTTCAGGGACTGTTGGACTACATTTGATACATCTTGGTGCAAACTGAATCCAAAAACATTTTGATATTATAATATTCCGTCCCATTATATTATAAATCCAGAATACTGATAACAAAAATAAGATAAGTTTAGTCTATAACCATATAATCAGCAAATAAATTCCTTAGCTTTAGTAACCTAAGTAAAGTGCGAATCTCATGGGCATTCCATGTATGTAATTCAATGAGCAGCCAAGTGGATATAGACTGTATAAACACATACACACTGCATCTGCCAACATGACATGTCATCAGATATATTCAGCTGCTCACTGACCCGGAACCTCCAACTGTACAACCTTACTGAAAGCTTTAAACCAAGCATGAAATCCATCCAAGCCCGCATGGAGAGTAAGAGCTCTGGCATACAGCCTTGGTCTATAATGTGTCCATTACTTCAAGCTCACAGTGATATTCGGCCCATCTCATCTACATAATCAAGGAATAATGCATGCTTGAGAGATTTTGATGTTGGCATTGTGTTCTGGTCACATACTGCAGGTTATTTGCAGGTCATGGTGGCTAATTCTGGAGTGGCCGATCTGGATAGTCTGGTAAAGATGGGCCAGATGGCTCAAGGATGATAGGTGGTGCTTGTTCGTTAATTGGAGATATTATAATTGTAATTGCTGGTCGGTGAATGTAGCAGATATGATGATAGATACTGAATTGATTTCAGCCCATGGAATGATCCATATCTTCAACGTAATAAATGAAGTTGTCTGTGCAAGGTGTAAACACCATTTGATATCATCTCTATGTAAGACAGCTTGCAAGTTACAATTTTAGGTTCATACTTCTGACAACTACACGGAAAATGTGTTACAACCAATAGGGACCATTATCATGAACGCCTCTCTCTGAAACGTTGGAAAGCCCCAGTATAGCCACTGCTTTTTGCTACGAGATATCCATAATGTACATGCAATCTATCCAATTTTTTAATCAAAACAATCCTCTGATGATAATTTAAAGCCTTTGATTGAGATTCGTTTCGTACGTGTTAACATGCGATAGGTTTAGACATAGTTAATGTACGGTTTTGGCATCAAATACATTATTTGATATACCACAATAAAATCCAAGCATAATGAATGTTTCTTCAATAGGAAACAAAACTCATATTGATGTAAAATTGAAACTCTGTCTCTGTAAAACAATCAACTTCTCAAACATAAACCTAACATCTGCTCCATAATGCCATTTATGAAAAAAAGAATATTGACAACATATGATCACAATAAACTCATTACTTGGAACTAACCACCCTTCCTGCTTTGCTATATTGTCCTGCTGTTAACCACGCCTAACCACGTCCCCGAGTAACCTTATCCGCTGCCCCACCCTCAACACTCACGTCCGACTGCAACCCAACCTCGCAGATATTGGAAGTGGAAGTCTCCAGATTGCTCTCTCCCATGTTGGAAAAGTGGCTGATTGCCTTCTGTCCCGATAGTCCTTGCCTACAAAACACTACCTTGCCGATATTAGAAGTGGAAGTCTCCAGATTCGCTCTATCCCATGTTGGAAAAGTGGCTGATTGCCTTCTGTCCCGATGGTGCTTGCCTACTAAGCACTACCTTGCCGATATTGGAAGTGGAAGTCTCCAGATTCGCTCTATCCCATGTTGGAAAAGTGGTTGAGTGGTTGATTTTCTTCTGTTTCGATGGTCACATACGACTAAACACTACATTGCCGATATTTGAAATGAATGCTTCCATATTCGCTCTCTCCAATGTTGAAAAAAATGGTTGAATGGTTGATTTCAGTCACATACGACTCAACACTACCTTGCCTACTAAACGCTAACTTGCCGATATATCTCCACATTTGATCTCTCCCATGTTGGAAAAATGGTTGAGTGGTTGATTATCTGTACTGACAGTCATGTAACGAAGAACAACACAACCTTTCCTACTAAACACTATCTTGCCCCTATTGGAAATGAATGCTTCCAGATTCGCTCTCTCAAATGTATGTAAAATGGTTGAATGGTTGATTTTCGCTTGTCTCGACAGTCACATACGAAGAACAACTCAATCTTGCCTACTAAAGACTATTCTTCCAAATCTACTCTCTCCCGTTTTAGAAAGAAATGTAAGCTTAGTTGGATGGTCGTTGGGCCCCTTAACTCGGCCCTCAGGTTTACTCTTACCAATGTTAGATTGGTTAAGTGGCTGGATTTCTTCCGTCTCCCACTTCCTTGTACAACTCTACCTTGACGGCATTGGACATGTAAGTCTCTAGGTTTACCATGATAGCAAATTGGTTTTGCTATATCTGACATTGCTTCATTACATCTGCCAGTTACTCGCCCGTTATAGTGCAGGTTAACCTGAAGGCAAAAGTAGTTGAAGTGTCCAAATGTACTCCTTCATAAAATATTTTTTACCTTTCTTCTGTGTTGGAACCAGGAAGCAGTCTATTTCGAACTATTATAATATACATCGAGCAATTTTAAATTCAGATTTGACTCTTCTTGGTCAGAGAGAATGAATTAACTTTGTACACTTATTCTATATTGCAAAGACCTAAATTGCATTATGTCTATTAGATTTAGTTGTAAATGGATACGTTAAATGGATTCCAAAGAACTAATGGTATAATTAAATACACATGATTCATTAGACTGGAAAAATGAACCTGGTGATATTTTCTCATATACTAAGCGGAATTTCTGATACCATGGAGAAACCATGCTTCAGAAAATTCTGCTTTTCATACTTGAAAATATCAAATTTGCAATCATGAAAACCTTGCAATTTGTCATTATTTTTTAATATATTTGTTTAGGAAGTTCAAAAATGGACATACTACTGTTTATTAACAAAACTTTCACTTCATTTCAAGTCAAACCTTACAAAACTATCTATATAAAGGTACACTGAACTGTAGCTGTTGCACAAGATTAATAATTTGGGCTTTCATTACAAGACAAAAAACTCATTATCTATTCCATAATTGCTACACTTCAACAGTTCATCAAAGGCATGATGATTTAAGCCTAATTTTACAGCCTAGTAGAGAACAAGTTTATTTTTGAATTACATCTTCTGGTCCATTTCAAACTTTCATATCATGTTATGAATTTTTTTATAGATACTCTGCTTGATTTAAAATAAGTCTATTGAAGAAAGATAGACATCAATTTTCTTGAACAGCTAACCATTTGTTCAGACACGGTTCCTAGTAGATCCTCGTTTCTATGTAGATCCCATGGGTGCCAAATGTCTTAAGGGATTGTGGTGGCACCAGCAGTTCCTGGTATCTGTTCAAGTTCAAAATGGATTTCTGTACCGATTTCTATTTTTGGCTGTTTCATACTGAGAAACGCAAGCCAACTACATCTTGTAGTGATTGAAGTCTCACGCACTTCGCTGTTTTCATGATTTCTGGATTATTTTTAATCCAAAACATGTTTCTACTTACTTCAGGATGATTTAAACCGTTTTGTGGAATATTTTACAGCATGTACCATTTCTTTCTATTTTGAAACAAGATCTAGTAAACCTTTTTTTATGAAATTAAGTAATTAAGTTTTTAATTAAACGATCTAAGCTCTTTCAAATAGATTTTAAAGGATTGATTCAGTAAATGAATAGTGTGTCAAGAAATACGGTTTAAGGTTAAAAAGTTATTGCCTTCCTGGTATAAGGACATTTTATCATTTCTCTTTCATGTATTCTGTCAAAAGAAACACTTTACGGACTTCGTCTTTCTCTTGATATATGTTCAATTGTTTGAACAGACGTTATAGTTAACATTTCCTACAATAGAGGTGATGTCGGGTGATGTGGGGTTTATCGCCGCTTTCACTTATAACGCGGCTGCTAGCATTATTGCAGGGAGAAAGCCCGCAACACAACTGTGGCTTTGCATTACAGTGAGACCTGCGAGCATCGGCTTGAACTAGCGAACCATGGTTGGTACTACGCTGAAATGCAGTGTAGCATTGCACCCAAACCTGACTGCGTGTAGAACAGTTCTCTACTGTAGACAACGTTGCCGAGCCCCTGGCGGGATTCGAACCACGGACCTCCTGATCCGAAGTCGTTCTACAATAGAAGTTGAAGTGTCCAAATGTACCCTATCAAGAAATAAAGTTTTCCCTTTCTTCTGTGTTTGAGCCAAAAGCAGTCATTTCAAACAGTCACATCCATTTCCAGCAGTTACTTTGTAAGTTTGTTCTGCTTTGTAACGAACTAAATGATATATGATCATATTATTAAAGACACATGTCGTCATTTTTACACTGGAATCATCAACCTGGTAATAGTTCTTATATATTTTCTAAGCGAATTGTCCGATACCATGGATATATTGCAACAGAAAATTATGCTTTTCTTACTGGAAATAATAAGTTGCAGTTATGAAAATCCTATAGACGTTATAGTGAAACAAAACAATATCGCATTCTGCTTGCTTTTAAAATTTTGATTATCAAGTACATTGTACAAAAATCTATCAAAGAGACACGAAAAAAAAACATGCACTATTTACACTGTATTCATCAGGGAATACATATCCTTCTCAGTCTTTATCATTGGAATGACACAACCATCATACGTTGACATTTATGAGGTCAAGTCCTCATTTGTCCTTCGCTACCAAAATAACTTCAGGTCGATTGGGAAAAAAAAAGAAAAGAAGCATAAGTCCCATTCGCAAAATACAATAAGCAAGTGTCAATTTGGAGATTTTCCGCTGGCTGCCATTTCGTCTCTCGTCGTTAAAGAAGCTTTAAGGTAATCAGTCATAGTCTCATTTGAAGAAGACTGGTTGCCGGAATTGACCTTTACAAGAGGAAAATCAGCTTCAGATATTATTGGCTTTTAGGTTTTGGTTCCATTTACATAATTCTCGTTGAGTTATGAAATGTTGGATGATGTGACTATGATATTGTAACCATTACCGTGGGGTCAAAGCAAAACCAACATCTGTTACAGGTTTTGAGGACTTGGTCTTTCGAGTGCAATAGAAGCTCCAAAACTGATGTTTTAAAATCTAAGATTATTGGAAAATGCATTGAAAATAGAAAAGGTTTTGCTTTGAATTTAGTGCGAAAAGGCATGTTTCATCCCATATGACAGAAAATATGAAATTTACAGAAAATTGAAATGTCTTGCAATAAAATAATATCGTTTTTTTACCAGAGGTAGTCTGTGCACAGTAGTTTGGTAACCATTACAACCTGTTTTCATTTAGGGTTAATTACCTAAGATAAGGATTTCAGTTCTTAAATTTGAGGATTTGGAAAGGCATTGCAAGATACGAGAATGAGGTAACGGTTCACTTGGATACTGAAAGTCTCGAATTGCTTACACTTATTTACTGCAAATAGTTCATGTATATAAACATTTGTTCCCATGATAAAAATACTCAAAGGTAATACTGAAATTCTTCAGCATCATGGGCTCCAGTATCCATTAATCATTCTTTTATTCTCAATTTATTTCCACCTCTATCTGAAAACGTCACCACAGCCCTTTAACTGTTTAGGTATAAGATTAACCATTGTTTGTGATATGCGATAAAACGATAGGGTTAAACAAACAGCTGACAGGGGTTATCTAGGTTAAATAGTCTCTGATTTATAGAACCTTCTTAATTCCTTTACATGTCTTTATAATACAGACTGTCTGCTTTAAGTCCACGTTACTCTCTATTAACTAGGAAAGGGTCAATATTTGATCAAGTCAAAAGAACAATAAACATTTATTTACCGTCTTCGTAGGTAGTCGTGATAAGATTTAAACGTATTTGATGTTTGGGTAAAATTTATTGTCTCTATTATTCGGTCAACAAGTTTAAATGATAGTGAAGTGTATGACTGTATGTACGGCGAATAGACGGGAAACGTACGAGACATTGAGTCTGTATCATACGTCAATGGTTTAATCATAACATTTTCGAGTTTCATGTCTGTTATTTGGACAAAAGCTTCATGTATAAGTATATGACGACGGGTACAATTATATAGAATGTACATGTATGTAAAACAGTTGCCATACACTATATGTCGTTACTATATACCTTACATATTTGATACCTTTTTGTTGTTTTTGTACAATAGAATGCGCAATAGACGGACACTCTCGATATTTATAACATATCATAACAATGTTGTTGACGTATTTTTTGTGATATGTTTCCCTCACACTTTTATGCATTGCATTATAAAGTATTCCTGTTTTGTATCCTGTTTGCACTATATGCGTTCTTAATGTTAGTTGTTATTGCAATCGCTTATGAACTTTGACCTAAATTTACTTAAATCTTCCTTTAATGGTATCAATCCGATAATTTTAGCATTCAGCGGATAAGATAAAAATATAATTAGCACGTGTAGGCTTACTTCCCTTAGAATTGAAATAATGTGTTTTTGTTATTAAAGGGCTCTCATCGAACAAGTGGTTCAGAAGATTTGAACTGAATATATTTACTGTCAACGACATGTTAGTGACCAATTTGACTCCAGCATCATCAGCGTAAATAGCTCAAATGCACAAATATCGGCTGGCTAGTGTAACGGAAATCGAAAGCTGAAACCTTCTACCGCCAATGTGGGTGACCGTTACGTTTTGTGAATCAACAGTATCGAGCTACTAATTGGCCAGGATTGCCATATCCCTGAGGCACCTAGTTTTAATCACATTCTTGTTAAGGAAAGAATATAGACGGCAAACCCATACGAGGGAAACCGGAGAACGTTTTATTGGTTAGGTCCCTGTATCATCCCGTTACTAGGCGAATTAAGGAGATTCAAAAAGCCGTTAGTGCGCATTGTTGCCATCATGTCCCAGTAATGACGTTGCTTGTCCAAATTTAGCAATAAACCTGCCTCCTTATTTGCAAATTGGACCGCAGGCCACGAGAGTATTCGCCAAGATGTTGACGTTTGGTTCGAGGCTATTGCATAATAACCTTTACTCTAATTGCTTCGTTCTACTAGCACATTAACTTGACAATGTAATTATGGTTTGGAAATATTAAGCGCGGTATTCACATTTTGATTATTATTTGAAAATATAAGAGCAGGTAGAATAACCAAATATATAAGGACGCTCATTTCAATCTCCCAGGGACATCGTATCTAAATCCACATGTTACCAGATTCTCTGATTCTATCAAAGCCGAGGGCTAATTCATGCAGCCGTCACAATTCAATTATATAACATTCTACATCTTCTCTGTTCAATATATCATTACCCGAAAACTCAATTTCGTATGTGTGAATACCTTTAACTGCAATGAATATTTTATTATGGTTTTTCTTCTACTGTTAACTAGCTCACAATGAACTGAATTTAAAAGCAGCAGAAATCAGTTTTTTCCTCAGCCACTCAATTTTAATTCGACTCAACATGGTCAATAATTGGCAATGCAGATTCTTTCTTTTTAATTTGAAAATTAAATTTCCCTTAAGACTATCACAATTTATTGGCTGTAAAATAATTTTCTTCAAATTAGAACAATATGCATAGCATTATCTACCCTGTGAACGCAATTATCATGTTTTCGCTGGTATGAAATAAGTGTTAACTTGGTGCAATCTGCTAATATAACATATCTTTTTAATTCAATAATGTAGGCATTTTCGAAATTATAATTAAATTCGATAATCCACTCGAACTTCCTTTGTATGGGTCATTTGGACTTAAGGGCAGTAGCACGTTTTTAGGGGGATCATAAGGTGATGTTAGGAAAATGAAAATTAATGGTTCCAATTGAAAGACAATGTAGCTGAACTAAATGCAGCAGTAATAATTCAAATATATAACGTAAAGTTTAGCCATGCAATTCTTTTTTCTTTCTCAAAATGAATTAAAGGTGTTCACACACAAAATGGCCGCCAATGGATTTTATGTGAATCTTCATACTTTGTCCTCTGACTTTGGATTATTGGTCTGTGTAATGAGATTTTTGACATTGTCAAAATAATACATTTAGTCATTTAGCAATAACTTACAATTTTCAGTGAAAATTTTAAAATATAAAATTATCAAAAAACGTGCTACTGCCCCTTTAACGTATGTCTGTTCAGACCTGTTTACTCTGCAAACATGTTAGAGTTAATTGGCGAAAAGTATTAACTGCATGGTTTGTAGGGGAATTCCGTGTCCACAACAACTATATTATATGATCATATCTTCTCAAGTATCATATTTCCTAGAACGCCAGGCTACATGCTACACTGAGAATGATGTTGTTGGGTGTTTTGAAGATAAACATATGTTTCCATTTTGTTCAATATTTCAAACGTTACCTTTGTTCTCTGACTGTGTTATGAAATGACCATATTCTTGTTAACCATTAAACTTGTGAAAGGACGATTCTAATTCATAATTTCAGTCAATAAGTAATGTAGGCTGTAACAATACACCCGTGCATAATTTCAGCTAATAAGTAATGTAGTCTGTAACAATACACCCGAAAGTGTTATATCTATGGTAAATTTGCATAAACACACTTTTGGACAAGATACCATATTCTCGTAATGTCATTCATGTTAATTGTAACATTTTTTAGACCAAATGTCACTGACATTTACCAGATGCTATTGATCATGAGAACATTGTGATTCAAGATTGGTTCATTAGTCACATTTTAAGCTACTTTGTACGGCAGTTACCGAAACATTGCCTTCAGGTAATAATGATAATATTTTTATAAAACTAACGTTGAAACATTATACCCTTATTTCCTCAATCCGTCTAAATGTGAATGATTTTCGCTTCAGGGAATTCAGGATATATTTCTTGTTAAAAATACATTATATACGTTGATACAGTAATAACTAATCTTGCCGGAAAGAACATCAAAATAGGATACCGCGATCACGAAATTGACTTATTAAGTATTGAATTGAGGTTTGCGTAGGTAATACGGGACCAAATGACACTATTACAAAGTTTTCAAGATTGGCGTCTCTAGTACTGTCAAAGCGTTTTTGACTCAAGCAGTTATGTTGTAGAACTATTTTGAGCTTTGTAGTCAGACAGGGACAACTGTTTGACCCTTTCCTTTTAGTGCAAACTCTTTAAATTATAGAATTTCGTTCTTCTTTCATAAGGCCTTAGTGAATGATATACTTTAATAAAGTACCCGTTAACAATCCCTTTAACACTGAGCCAATAAAAGTTAATCCATCGTAAAAACATTATCCCTGAACAACATTAAACTTTTAAAAAATCTAATTCAAAACATGTTTTAGGAGTAAAGAGATTAATTATTTGAGAATGTGTTTCTCTGTGTTGTGAAAATTGACACTTGATAATATGTTAAGTCAAATGTTGTTAACATAAGCTATCATTATGCTAAAAACAGTTTTGGCGAGAAGGAATGTGTACAACTTAATGCGATAATACAGCGAAGGATCAGCACAGCAATTTTGAATATTGTTGAAAATGACTTTGCTTTAAAACCCTTTAGTTGTATGACAAAGAGAGAGATGTTAATCGTTTAAATTGCATATAACATCCAGATTTATAGCATACATATTACTAAAGAAATGACATGGCAAAATGTAACAAGCTTATGAATCATACAATATCTGGATTTAAATCTTGCACCTGTCGCTTGATTAGCATATTTACAACAACACCTTGATAATTCAGCAGGTGTAATCTGAATTTGATAATATCTCATTTTCTCCTTTCATACTTCGTAATTACATTCCATGTTTGTAATTTTGTTTACATTCTGAACAATAGCTCACCTGTTAATTAGGCAGGTAAATTCTCATGTAGATAAGGTAACATCAACTGTAAAGTACAGTCATTTAATTATTAAGTATATCTAAATTAGGTAAGCATATTCAAAATATATTTACACACTTGTTTCTTGTTGAAAATGTATATCTAGGTAGAATAACATCTCCATTGTACTGTTTATACACTGCCTATTTACTTAGGCGTGTTTTACATTTCAGATATTGAAATGTACTCTACTTATTAGAGTTAAGCGATAACACAATGTATATTCCATTAGTCTAATGTATGTTATGTCCAAATTATTGTTAATTTCATAACTGGATCTTTTTTTGTCGTTTTGTAACCATTTAGGTCGAAATTGTTTATGAAATAAGGTTCAAGGCTATCGAAGGAAATTTAATAAATGCTACATATTAATTCCTTCTCTTTCATCGAATCTGTCATTATGTGTTTAGTAGAAATGAAGATTGACAGATAATAACCCCTTTGAAATTGATTTTATATATAATGTAAAACACAATCTATTCTTATTTGAAAGAACGATAATATCTTTTTTGACGTCATTTATGTTAAGTAGATGTTTCTGCTTATTCACATTCGTTGGTATCATTAGGCATATATATTTAAAGGCATCGAATCCTTGTCTTTTATTAGTAATTTCTCTGATTTCAATTTGTTTAATGAATGATGAAATCTTTAGCACATTCCTTGGCCCTAATATGGATGAAAACAAACACAATATCGAACTCAAAAGCTGTAAGCATTTTAATCTATAGATAATTATGTTTCAAAAACATTATTTCGATTATCTTGTAGGTTTGATAGAAAATGATATTCAAATGGATTTTGGAAAATGATATTCAAATGGATGTTGAGTACAAGGTATTGCATGAAATATCAAAACAGCAACATATATGGACAATTACACAAGCTTTATGGACTTCTCGTCATGCATTTTGACAAAAGGCGCCTAGATCCTCGAGTTAAATGCTATTGTCCCAAGGTCAAGATAGTTGTTTATGCAGGATACGGTTCTAGCACAGTTGGAAATTTCTTTATTATTCGTACAGGATGAAGTTAATTTATTTTGTTTGACAGGCACTCCATAGACGGATATTTCTTATCAGATAGAATAACCCTACTGTATTTTCATGAATCGTAAATAGGCCCCTTAAAGCCGCAGGTTAAACCCGTCTTTCCAACAAGATGCGATTTGACCTCGTTGAGTGTATTTCGTGCAGTGTATTGTGATTTATGTCTGATTACGCACCACGACAGTGTGCGTTTCCTTAATGGTTTTTATTCCCACCTTTGATAAACAAACGATTGTTGTTTGGGGTTTGTGCGTCGCTTGTACCTTTGAAAAATTGGGATTTAATTTCACACCTGATGGACCTTGCTATATAGAAGGGCTTCATGTGGCTTAATGCTACTTGACTGCTGTATACCTGTAAGAACAGGAATAACTAGGTAAAAAGCCAGTGTGGGTTTGGTTTATGTTGTAGAATTGACAGGACATAAGTCACCTAAACGAGACATAGGTCACTAGAGTGAATTAAGTAACCTATAGCCTACCTCGTTGAGACAAGATCCTCCGATCAAGGAGCCGGATCGTACAGAACATTCGTATTTGAATTAAAGAGACAGTCCTATCAGGCTACTTTTGTGGAAACGGAATGACGTAGTGATGCATTGACAAATTGTTAAATCAAGAACAACGACCGTGTTACACGCGCTAACATGTGTGAAAATAAGTGTAAAATAATCATGTGATGATCAAATATAGTATATACAGGAACGTATTCTTGAATTTTGTTTCCACAAAAACTATCCCGGTAGGACCGTCTCTTTAAGGAATACCACTCATTGACGAAGATGTTTGAGTTTGTACTTGTTTATGAAGTAAATGAGATTTGAGGAACATTCTTCAAAGACAGGGGATAAGTTATGCTTTAAATTTTTAACCATAAGTTGAAATTAACTGAAATATGTCATTCTTCGTATGATAACAATAAAATAGCAAAGCCAATCAACAATCATAAAGCAGATATTCGATATGACAAAGACAGTGGAAATGTAAACAAGCACAACGCTACTAAGTTATACAGTTATGTATAATCAGAGCCTACAGCACACTCCGCTTCATTCCTCCTTGTAAATGTTCACTTCTAGCCAGTTCGTGTTAATTGATGGTCATATCGGCTTAATGTGGCGAAGATGCTGTCCATTATATCGACCTTTGAAACATCTGCTCATCATTTTACCACATATTTCAAGGGCTAATTGTATTTGCCTAGTCGTGCAGGGTACGTTTCACAACACAAACCTGATCGATTGAAATGATTGACAACTGATGACAGGTGACAGGTGTACAATACAGTTTGATGACAAGGAGAAAGTCGTGAACTCCTGTCTCATGAAACAGGTGTATCACCTGAAGATGCTAAGGTCGACAGAAAGTAAACAGTAGCTAAATCAATATACAAATTTCCTTTCAGTGTCTATTCTTTACATTCTATACATTGACAGGCCCGGATATTTACCTGTTTGATTTTTTATTCTCAACTCTACCTGAATGTTTCTTCTCTTTTCACATACATGTATTTCATAAAGAAATCATATTGATAAAGACATTGCATGTAAGTCAACAAACGACCCAGGTTAAAGCTGAAAAAGTCGAAAAAGTGGTTAAAATCCGTAATTGGATAAACTAATGTTACCAGATGTTTTGCAATTGCAACGCACTCTCGAGAGACACCTTGAGAACTTTGCTGTCATTGACAGAGATGTCTCGAATCTGTGTCTCTGTGTCCTACTTTTAATTACCCATATTCGTTTTTATATACACACGTCAAAACCTCTCGTGCTACTCTACTCAGCTTTCTCGTTACTCCAGTCTCTGGTATAAAATGGCTTCTGTCTCATTAGCCTCTGAGGTTGACGACCAACATGTTTTCTGTCCTTGGAAACATAACGCAGGCTTCAGGCTGCCTTCCCCACAGAGTCAAGTCGTGGTTTCATGTCCACGTCAACGTACGCCCTTGTGTCAATTTTGCGTCAATTGCCTCCATTTCGTAGCTACTTTCACTGTAGAAGCACTTTCTACGACTTACAGAACACGTCTTCCCTAATATCCCCCTTGCACCCACTATCCCCTTGCATCTACCTTACGATTTTCAGCTATATATCCAACATTCGTTTCTTCCTTCATGTCGATCCTACTGTGCATTAGGATCCATTGCTTACCATCTCATCAACGTCTTCTTTTGAATTTGTCTATTTCTGTTTAGACGCATTAACTCCATCTCACACGATTATCGGTCTGAAACCTGTACCTAAGAAAGGTTATATATAGCACCCCGAACAACCATACCAAATTCAAATGTCACAAACAGCACAACTAACACCCCCTCTCCCCATTCCTACTTTCTATCCTCAGCAATCTTTTCCAGGTTGAATTTTACCTGGGGTTAATTTTCACCTCGAACTACCCTTACAACCTTCTCCTTCCTACCCCTGGTACCCTTCCTTAACCTTTCCTTAGCAATGTTCCTCCGTCCCAAAATTGTGTCAAAAGGTACAATGGTGCGAGTACCATTTTCAGCCTAAACATCGTCCCACTGCCTCGAGAACCCCCTCCATCCTCACATTCCCCTTCCGCCAGAACTGTGATCTACTCAGTGTAATTAAGTAGACAAAGTATCGATTGAGTCCCGGTTTTCCGCGACAAAGTGACTTGAGAGTATGCCTCTGCTGCATGACTGAAAGAGTGATGCTGATCGTCGATGCCAGTCAATCTTGTATGTCACTACAGCTTCTACAAGACGGCTCGTGTCCTCGTGTCCCGTTACTTGATCATTAGGATAGGATTAACCAGTAGAGGTCGGGGCCAGTTGAACTGTGTTATAACTCGGCTAATGTCATCTGTTTAACGTGTGTTTGGACACAGAGACATACGAGGTTTGTTTGGACACAGGGATACAAGGACGCAAAAAAATAATTTCTGAGGATATATCTTGAATAAAAAGAAGTTGATGGTTAAATGTACACAGTGTCGTATTGTCAGTTGAACTGTGTTATGACATGGATAATATCATCTGTTTAAACTGTGTTTGGACACAGAAACACAAGAGGTAGTATTTCCCATGATACGTTTTGAATAAATGTACACAGGGTCGTATTGCCAGTTGAACTGTGTTATGTTTTGGCTAATATCATCTGTTCAAAGCGTATTTGGACACTAGAACACAACAGATAATATTTCACAAGTTGATGGTAAAAATGTAGACGAAGTCTTATTGATATTTTTTTATACGAAAACATCTATTAATGCATAGGTGTAAGGAAACTTCATCAGTATCTGGTTCGGATTTAGGGGAGATCTCTACCTTCGAATGAACATAATTAGACAAAGATACATATTTATAAATATTCAATATTTTGTGTGCATGGAGAATATAATATGTGAATGTTTTCAAATGATGAATTCGCATAATAACAATAGTAAGAGCTTAAAGTAATTCAGAATGTTGTGACAGTTA
Source organism: Steromphala cineraria (assembly GCA_916613615.1). NCBI lineage: Eukaryota > Metazoa > Mollusca > Gastropoda > Trochida > Trochidae > Steromphala > Steromphala cineraria. The sequence goes on from OU744721.1 coordinate 35,595,179, forward strand.
TCAAATGTACATCTGGTTCTTATCATGAATCGTACGTGTGCATGCCCATTTCAAAGTTCATGCTAGATTACATTCTGCCATGAATCAGCATTCACACGGTTGTTAAAGGTGATCAGGTCATATTCGGTAGATTCATTGTACACGTTATTACCACAAAAAGAAATAAATGCCTATCACTTATCTTCTAATTACGATCTGTTTCAATGGATTGTTAGTTGAGAATATGAATCTATAGAAAGTCATTTGGAAATGTCATTTCAACGTTCTAGACAATGTAACAAAAGAACTCGATGAGAAATCCATATGCTTCTCGCTCTTAACGTCATTTAACTTAAATCTTATTTGATGCTGTCGAAAAAGCAATTTGTACTCAGCATCTCGGGGCGGGTAATAAATCTAATCAGTATAGAATGAAATCGGCTTCAGATTGCATTAGGGTAATCATTCTTTCTATTCAAATATTGTCGTACTTTTTCGGACATGACATAACTTATTACAATCACATCAATGTGGAAGAAAAGTGTAATATTTATGCTCTGCACTGTGGCTAATATAATTTCAAGTTCATTTTCTTCATTCTTGGATGGTCAAGAAATTGACATTATCAAATAACTTTGCTCATGATTACGAAAGAGTATGATACATAATCAATGAGATTTGTAATAGACTTATGTGGAGATATTATGGAATGAATAAGTTTTATCGACTATATCTTTCATAATAAAGAAAAATGTGAACGTTTTCTGTATGACAAACTTATCGGCTATGACAACTTTATGTAAAATACTTTGTATATCTAGGTTATCAAAATTCACGACATTTACTTTTGTCTAACTGACCTGAGTAAAGCGGTCCCCTGTACATAAAAGTCATGCATTTAACTTGGTCCTCTTAGTGACCCTTATAAGCAGGTTGGAAACTTGTCCTTTATATATGATCATTAGAATGAACTCTGAATAACAGTAAAATTAAGCTTTGGAGACTTAGAGCTTCATAGACTTGCTTAGGCTTTTATTTGTTAGTCAATATATAATCTTTTATGTAATATCTGGATCTACCAAAGACTTCAATTTAGATATAAGTTCCTTAAAAGAGAATCAAGGTTCAACAATATCTGCAAACGGGCTTGGTAAGAATCGAAATTCTGCCTGACCAGATCAACAATGCCAATAATTGGACTGATTCGCCTAAACGGATCAATAGCAAGTGAAGTATTCAGTAGTTACCAGTTCCGGATCTGGACTTAAACTCATAGATTCATTTACCACAGAGTGGAAAAGGCTGTTCAGGGACCACCATTGACCAGGGACAAGTTTGGATAAGCGTTCTCGGGCTATTGTTAAGCTTACTAGGCACGCACGACACGAGTAACACGACAGTTCTTTGTTGCTGGAACAATCAGGGGTTGATGGCATATAGTTTGGTAATACATGTAAACAGTAAGCCTTTCCGTAACACAACCTGGTAATTGCTGACATTGATATATCAATTTGTGACATAGAATGTGATAATATTTGTTGACCGTGAAATGATGAACAGATGATAAGGTATCCCTCTGAGTCAATCAGAATTTGGCTTATTATTGTACTATAAACATGATGAAAACCAAGGACGAATATTACTAGTTCATTTGTTTATTTGTCTGTGTGAATTGTTATCTTCAAAACGATCTGAAAGATTGTTATAATTGCAAGTCATCAGTCAACTGTTAAAAATCCAAATCTATTCTTATTGAAATTTATTTATAAGAATGTACTTGTTTTTTGGCACAACTTGAAATCAAGTACTAGCCTTCGTAACACATAGAACTATGTTCATTATGAAAGCAAAGAACTATCCGTATTAACCTCTGTTATATGTTGATAATAAGCTTCATTTTGCAAATCAGTGGTTTGGCTTCTTTGTCAATAACTCTTGAAATGGCACATTTTATAAACGACGTCAAATAATACAAACAGTTGATGAACAAGCAGTATTTGAACGGCAGTGCAGCCCACAGTAATGCCTCTTCAATTAGTGCGCTCTCTGGGTCGACTTGACCTCATTAACAATGTTGTGGATGCTGTACTAGCCCCAGGTCCAGCAAGAGCTTGCTGTCGTTGCCATAATGGATTGAGTCAAATCAATTTAATGTCGATTTGGCCTGTGTATCAATACTTGCTGAATGAGGCTGAGACAATTACGCGACAGTGTCAGAGTTTGAATCCCAAAGCTTTGATGTGCATCTAATTAAACCCTCAAGCTGAATGTTCATGATCGCCCCTGCTGTCATTTGGGCGACATTTGATAAAAGACAGTTACATAATTGTAAACAGTTTCCGTTATTGCTTTGTGTCAGCAACTGGGAATTCATCTTTCTTTGACTTGTTAAATGGATTTGTTGGCACCCATGTGTAAAATATTAGCAATTAATGATTTTTCCAATTAAAGAAATTTAATTATTGGATTTTCATTTAAAAAGATTCCCTACAAAACTGAAGCATTCATGATCGCATTTAATAACGTGAAGTCTTTTTTTCAGGCGCCAGATGCCATCAACGTTACCAGGACAGGTCACCATAGAGAAAACACCAAGCTACTTCGTGACCAGAGAGGTCCCCAAGAGGATATATAACATGTCCAAGAACGTTAAACTGATTGTTGTGGTAAGGGACCCAGTGACTCGTGCCATATCGGACTACACTCAGTCCTTCACCAAAAGGCCTTACTTAAAACCTTTCGAACAAATGGCTTTCATAGACAATACCACCCGGCTCGTGGATACCAAATGGGGAGCAGTGAGGATAGGCGTGTACGCCAAGCATGTTGAACGTTGGCTGAGGTACTTTCCCCTTAAACAAGTGCATTTTGTGAGTGGAGAGAAACTGATATCCGACCCAGCAGGGGAGATGGCTAAAGTGCAGGATTTTCTCGGACTCAAGCGGATAATTACCGACAAGCATTTCTACCTCAACGAAACACGTGGCTTCCCGTGCCTGAAGAAGCCAGAGGGAAGCGGAAGACCTCATTGTTTAGGGAAAACAAAAGGACGACGTCATCCTTACGTTGATCCTAACGTTGTGCAGAGACTAAGAGACTTCTATCGACCTTTCAACCTCAAATTTTATCAAATGGTGAAACAGGATTTTGGTTGGACGTGACGGAAATCTTTTTGAAATATTATGAGTCAGGTTATTTTCATCATCAAGGACATGTGTCATGTCATTTGGGTTATCATTATGTTTTGTCCTAAAGAAAAGAAGGTGACGAAGTCTATTACCATTGCCATGGTTTAATAGACAAAGGACACTTATGGGCACGTGACGTTATTGGTGATTATCGAGAATGTGAGAAACTAAGAGGAAACTGATGAACATGAGTACCACGTTTTCATTTTAAGGCATGATGAAGAATTAACGTGATTGATTATCTCCCCTTTTGGTTTAAGGGATATTGCCAACGTGGTCAAATGTGATTGAATTGATTGTTATTGCCTATAAGTTTTCAGATCTTTAAGAAATATAAGTGATAAGCATCGTGTCATGGTTTCAAAAACCAGGACATGAGGTATTTGGGTCATTATTCTAAAATTATGCTACGGTATTTGGTATTTTGTTTATGTTGACAGTGCTTGATCTACCATACAAACCACGCAATGTGAAGGTAAAAAAGCGCCTTGACGCCCATCCAAGCAGGTGGTTATGCAGGGTTATGTTCTCAGACCCTGTGTATATTGAAACAATGGGGAAGATGCGTACGATCTCACAGTTTGACAAGTCAGGGAAATAGATTTCACACCGTGTCAACAAAGAAGTGCAAATAATGGCTTCGTCGTAGACGTTTACATAGGAACTGGTATTCCCATTTATTATTCACACAAGTTAGGTAGTGAGACCATAGCATTTTTTATTTACGTAAAAATATGATAATAATCATTTGAAATATACTCCTACATCTTAGAGTCATTTATCGGGAATTATTTTATGGTATCGTGTATAAATTTCCAATTTAAGTTAAGTTAAGATAATTTCATCATCATTTTTATATAAAATTAAATACAATTTCTTACCAGGAACCAACCTACTTTTACTTAATTCATGAAGAAGGAATCTGGTAAAAGAAAAGAAACTAATAAGGAACGGAAGAAGAAACAGCTAAAAATGGTAAATTAGCACTTTCGTTTGAGGAGAAAAAAATCATATTTCTGACAAGATGTTAGATTGGAAACGAGAATCCGGAACATACATGAGAGGAAATACATTTTTGGCTAGAAAAAAGATTATTTCTTGTACTCTGACGGCTTCCGAAACGCCGTCTTTCTGAAATTGCGGCGTGCCTGTCATTCAGGCAGAGAAAAACGCTCATGATTTTGACGTCAAATGACGTTTATTGTTCCGGTAGGAGTTGCGAAAAACATGGCGCGCAAATGTTGAAATTTTGCCAACAAGTTTAAAGTGCTATATGCTGTTTCTTCTCGAACACAAGGCTAGCAGAACTGATTTATCTACGCAGACTATTTAAAGTATGCTAACGTATTTGTGAACACGGGTCAAACATGTTATATTACGTTTTTGACGCCCTTTCTTGCCGCAAACCATATTTAGAGGACTTCCTTTTCTTCTATGTACACAAGATGTATTGTGAGCATACAAACTTGTTGATTTTAGTATCAAAATGAAATGAATAGTTAACATCAATATGGACAAGGTCATACTTCCTGAAGATATTTATGTAATATTTCTGATTACTAAAATGTTTTATTAAGTGCGGAACCGCTTACTTAGCCTCTTTTGTAAATCTAAAATTATGCTCTAATGAAGACGTAAAACCGATATAGAAATTAATGAACTATTAGTATATACCTTTCATTGTTCTACTGCGCTTTGCAAGTGTATGTTGATTCACATTTATGGTGCTATTTCTTGTATTTATTTATTAAAGTGTATATATCATGACGGAACGATTTCACTGAAGTCGAAGGAGAAAATGCCTTTCAATTTGTACAAAACTTTGAAACTTATTTTGTCTAGGGGGATTTTGTATTGTTTACATTTTTCTTTGAAGCACAAAGATGTCAAATAAGGAAATCCAACCATTCTGTTTTCATATTGAAAATACCGATGAGAAATTAGTGTACGCTTTCCGAAAAGGCGAGTGTAACAAAATGTCCTAAATTAATCACTTAACACAAGATGATCAGTAAGGACTCTCACGTTGTTTGTTCTTGTTATATTAAATAAAATCACCTATTTTCGAAATTAATTATGATGATTTTGTGTCTTTTTTAGCTTGGAATGTCACCTGAATCCTCTGGCATATTAACTGATAAAGTGAAATCATGTTTCATTTTATGGTTTTCATAAAAATGCAACAAAAATTGACTATACAGATGCATGGATTTATATATACCATTATTTAGATTATGCATGCATAATTATCCTTAAGTAAATGTGCGTTATAAATAATACAAAATAATCCAAGCAAAAAATCTTATAAAATCGATATTATATATTTAATTAATTAATTCTAGTTTTTACACATTTTATTGTTTAGTGATGCTTTTGCTTAATTAAAGCATTTTATTATTATACTACATGTATGTTATATTCATTTTACACTCAAGCTACTAAGTTTATACAAAAAGTCTATATGGAATTAGGATCTGTGATATAATCATTTTCAGTTGAGTTTATTTTCTTCTTATAATTGACTGTAATGTGTCATTTGATATTCGATAATGTTTATTCATGCGATGAATAAGTCAAATATAATTTTCTGGTACAGATATTAATATACACATATAGCAATGATTATCACAGTTACTAAGTGTGAACATCGATTTTTACATAATACATACTGTATGTAAGTTAAACGCTATAATCAACTATCATTACGAACAATCTCCATTTATAAATAGGTGTCTATTAACATGCTTTCGTGATAAGATTATAAATAAACTAATTGATATAGATTTTTTCTATAATTTGAATGCCATCAACGCAGATATGCAATATATTATTTATCATTCGATTGTCATAATGTAGCCTTAAATATTCTTACGATTCTAACAGAATAGCAAGCCCACCATTTCTCGACATTGCTATTTTTAAATGTATAACCATGGTCTAAACACAATTAAGTACACAAATCTCGTAACTTTCGTAGGAACAAAAAGAACAAATAATGTTAATGTGTTAAATCAATTATGATAACTGAACTATAAATTGTTCACTTGTGTCTATTTGAAGTACAGAATGTCAGAATTAGTAATAACTTCATCACTCTTTTCAGTAAAAAAGCTACATTGCTTATGCTATAACGTCTATGGATACGTATGATGTAGTCAGGATTAAAACCAACTTTCCCCATTAATAGCGGACGCCTATCAAACTAAGCTATATTAAAATGAACAATGTAATGATGAACAAGGCAAAATCAATGAAATTAATTACATAAAGAGTATTTCATATTTCAACACTACGTATTATTCATACAATAACACCTCTGATTTATCATCGTGTATATACAATACCTGTAAATCGTGATAATCCTTACATCTACATCTTCATTTTTGCTGACATAAAATAATCAGAGAAACCACTGTGAAACGTTCTTGTGTTCATGTCAGATAGAAGGATCATTTGAATATAAGTATCTCGTTCAAAGTTTAAAGGAGCAGTAGCACGTTTTTTTATATTTTCGTATTTAAAATTGTTCACTGATAATTGTAAGTTATAACTGACAAATTTAGTTTAAATACATTGTCTTTCGATTGGAACCATTAATTTTCATTTTCCTGACACCACCTTATATTCCTCCTGAAAACGTGCTACTGTCCCTTTAAAGTAGAGTTAGAGCTTACAATTTTACCAAGATTTAGTCAAGTCACGGGAGCTGTAAAAAAAATATTTCAAAAGCTTCTGACAGAACAGGCCCTTTGTCATTGTCTTCATAATTCAACTCGAAAGCATTAATATAGGTGTATGCCAAACATATCATCTACTGATAGTGAAACCTCTCAATACATATATTGTAGAGGAATAGTCAAGTATGAAGCGAAAACTTCATGCGGCCATTTAAGTATAAACATCATTTTGTCATTAGAAATAGATAAGCGTAGCTTGATTGGTCATATGACTTCGGAAAGTGTCATAACTGCATCTATTCATAACATTTATTTTCGTTTTTCGCAAGATCCTTATATTAACGTTACAAAAACTGCTTCTGATCGAGCGGGATAGTTTTTGTGGAAACGAAATTCAAGGGACTTTCCTGTTCACAACTATAGATGATTTGTTCATGATAATTTCACATTTAATTTCAAATATGTTTGTGATGTTAGCATTTCAGTTGTTCAAGATTAAACAATTTGCAAAAGAATAAAGTGTATCGCTCAAAAAATAAAAACATCGTGAAATGAAGCCAATTATCGAAGCTACGATCGTGGAATGCATTATTACGACCAAATGCTGTCGTAACTGGTAACTTTTATTATGAATATTTGTAAATATACTCCTCGTCTATCAATCAAGAAATTATTTCTTTATTTGTTAATGAATTAGCATAATACAGCACATTTGTTTTTTCGCAATGCTAACTTTCAAAATGGCGGATGAAACGCGGTCGAGTGGTGCCTTTAACGCTATGTAAGATTATTCTCTAACGATCCCAAAGAAACAACACGTACATGCAATCAAGTCCCTAAACGTATCCTCATCCGACACACTGACAGTTCAACATCACGTTACGATCCATTACTTAAGACTACCGCGGTATAAGATTAGAGAGTGAAAACACTACATACGTATTGTAATTCAACACACGGTCATATTAGTGTTCCTGGCACTTTGCAATAGCGTTGTAAAGACGCCACGGGCATAGTGATTACTGATTGTGGATAAAACAGTGCATTAAATAAGACTTTTATCTGTAAGCGACAGAATGGAAATTGGGTTCTGTTCAAAAGAAAATATTGAGAAATAGAGTGGGTTATGATAATAAAAATGTAATGAATAAACATACCTGACTTAATATCTTTAGCTTCTGTACAAAAGAATAGAAGTAACTTTTTACTCCTTTGAGCATTTGATATAGTTACATATTGCAGGTTTCTTAAAGCTGAACTTTGTACAATATATTCAGACACCAACGGAAAATGAACATTATTTTTACTGATAGATTTACCTTTGGTTTAGAATGTTCTAAGACCATATGAAGGCAATAAAAACAACATAATGTTTTTTTTGTAAGTTCGTACGCTATCCCTTAAAAAAAACTGCAGTTATATTCTACATTGTAAAAGTATATTAAATCTCCTGTTCTCCCCCAAATTAGCTTATACCAGCAATAAATTAAACATATTCACAGTATGTCATTGGATAGATTTATATTCAGTCTCTGAACAATAATAATTCTCAAAAAAAACCTATTTTATTAAATGTAAGAAAGGAGCCTTCGAGAATTGGAACTTTCAGTGTAGTTCACTGCAGATCTAGACTTGCTTTTATCGAGATTTTGTTAGGTCAAAATAATATTAACTACAGTCTGAGTGTAAGAATAGTCATTGGATTCGAGACTGGATCGGGTACTGTTCCTGAATTCCTCAGAGATTTATTCGTTTTGTTATGCATTTTGACGACGTTTGAAGCGGCAGTTTCATTTAAATGTCAATCCAGTCATCAAAGGGATGATAAGACATTAATACTGCAATCATACCTCAAATATCATTCCAGGTAGGTTACCTTCAAAAGAATGATATCAATTATTACAAATACGTGAATAAATCAACTGTTATCGGCAGGTAATATCCAACATGACAGGAAAGATCAGGTATTTTCAGTATCTCAGATGATATAACCAATCTTGAATTAAACTGTTTCTTCTTACAGAACGTATTTATAAAGAAGTATTTCTACAAATATTCGACAATAAAAACCCATTGAACAGCTTATATCTTCACTTAGATATAGCACGAAAACAAAAACTAACATTTTGAATATTAACAACTCCTTTTGAAATACAAATCGTGATTTATTGCATAGTTGAAGAAATGAAATCCAGGTATGACAACAAACAACCAGTGGTCTTCTTAAGTGTTTTAATACATGATTGTCATAAATAATGCAAATGTTAACAAAGCCAACGCCTAAATTTGAAGTATTTTATGGCTCTTACGTAGTGTATGGAAAGGATACAGAAGCCACCGTAAGCATGTTAAGAACAATTCTCCCATGACATCGATCATAATTGAGTATATTTTTGGCGCCAGCATGCTGGGCAATCAACGTATATAACAACATAGTCTGTCTAGAATATGGAATCTGTGTACTGCAGGAACCTAAACAACACATGTTCATAGCTTCATCATACACCTACATCATTTCCGCATATGAATTTTATATCAAATTATAGAATTTCATATAAAGGTTTATCAAAGGGGTAAAAGCATGTTTTTTGAAAATTGTATATTTTCAATTGTTCGCTGATAATTGTAAGTTAATGCTAAATGTATTATGTTGATAGCGTCAAAAACATCATAACACAAACGAATCATCCATAGTCAGAGAACAAATTATGAAATTCACATAAAGTTCATTGGCCGCCTTTTTATTGTGAACACCTTTATTTATTTAGTATTGGAAAAAGAATCGCACGGCTGAACTTTACATTTTATATTTGATTTATTACTGCTTCTGTTATAGTTTAAAACATCGTCATTCAATTTCAATTTATTTTCATCTTCTTCACATCAACCTATATCACCCCTAAAAACGTACTACTGCCCCTTTAAGGCTTAATAGACCAACACAAAATATGTTCGTTTTTGGACTGAAAACAATTGAAGTATAACTTGTTTTAAAGAATTAATTGATGTTTACAATAAAGGGGATTGGGACAGTAGATTACATTTATAAAAAATTGACAACTCAAAGCATTTTATGGAATATCTGACGAACCATCGACGTTTTTTCAAATGTGCAATCTCAAAACCTATGAAAAGGTTGCATCATTTTGGTTTTGTAAACCAACATAACATCATGTACTCCTATGCATAGATCTCTAGTCAAGAATCGGTTTACAACATGCCTTGTCAGTTCAATGCCCGATCGTTATACACTTTCCATGACCCTATTCTCTCGAGTACTTCTACTTGGATCCAAGGATGAATCTGTAATCAGAGACCTAGAGTGAAGTTTAGTCTCTGAAATGAAATATGATTAGTATGCAACATTTTATCATCAAATGCTAAAGGAGCCGACTAAAGATCTTCATTTTGGCAGTGATCTTGACTTGCTAAAGTAATGTAGACTTCCGTGGGTCTTTAAAGATATTTTGTTTCGGGGGTTGTTAAACAGACTATTTGAGACCCGGTAGACAAAATTAAAAAAGCTTTTTTGGTAAACCCGATTCAAACAAACCAATGTATAAATTTGATGATGATGTCAATTTACAACACAATTTGCCAACTGAAGGCTGCTAACTTGTCACTTATAAAGCATTTGTATGTTGAATATCATTGATCAGTTTATGTTGATAATATTTTGGCGAAAATGATAACTCGCTTACTGATGACTAAAACTCCATTTCTCATTTGGTTGAATGAAAGTGATTTCTTAAATTATCAATATCATTATTATATTCTTATATCACCCACTGGATAGCACTTATAACAATATTCTATGAACACAATTAAGCTTTTGAAAAACGTAAAAGCAGCATTTTACCATCAAGTGTACTGAAGTGCTGCTTCTCATTTGTATTTGTAAATGTTAGAATGCAAATACTCGTTGGCAAATAATACACATTCCCTGTTTAGCTTAAATATTTTATTAGCCATGACAATGATGACATTTGAAGGGCGTCCAGAAACAAAGGTCCCCGAGGAAATCGGAAGCCTACTATGGTCAGTTTTCTCGGCAGGGATTCTCGTTATTAACTGTGCATTATGAATGGGGAGGGGGAGAAACACTTTGACTTATTAGTGGCTACATGGACTGTTGAAAGAAGCTTGCTGAGTTTTTGTTATCCCTACACATGCTGAAAACAGGTGAAGTGGCTGTCAAGTGGATGGGGACACTTCTAAACAATTCCGGACCGCTGTGGACAATATGGCGATCAGGTGGTCAAGCACTGGAGGGTCATCGAGGACACAATAATTGGCCAGGGTTGTTTGAGGATAGCGGGATATGGACCGTCGAGTTGAACTCCTATAGAGTAATGACAGAGTGGGCAGCTGTGTATTGAAGATCCTTTGTAAAACAGTCGTGACTCACTGCGCAAATTGTAAGCCAGTAATGTATTCACTGTGTTGAAAATTGTTCTTTTGTTCTCACTGATGGTAAGCACTCAAAAGGATACACTCGTTAAGAAATTAATAAACATTACTTACTTGTTTGAATTACTGAGTAAACATGAAGAAGGTATATCCATTGATCATTATATCATAGAAACACACAAACATACACATTATACGTAATAAACGAAAAGTGTAAAATGTTATACATTATAGTTTATTGCAGGAGATTTAAGGTATGAAGACCTTGCCCTTTTTAAACTTGATGGCATTCTAAGCATTTCAGTTGTACACAAGTCTCACAATTAAACAGTTGTAACAAGATAGAGTGTAGTTGAAATGGTTTGAACATTGTTTGATTACGTATTTTTGTATTTTACTAACAAGCTTCTCCTAGATCAAATCATTTATACTGAGAAACTACATCTAAGCATTGTTTCACCATTACTCTAATGTCGTTTTAGTTTAAGGATTTCAAAAGAGATGTAAGCTGAATAGTATATATGTAACCTTTCTGTCGATGTGATCAACGAGTTTGAAACAAACTGTTCCTCTCTTGAGTGGCCTACATGTCCTTTTATACAACAAGTACAAAGTTAAATCTATCTTGTTATCAAAGAAGCATGGGGTACGAAACAAACATCATTAAAGTGCACTTGAGTTCATCGCCTACACCTTCCCACTGAAATAACCTATTGTATTTATTCATCCCTAAGTTCATGAGTTAACAGCGCTTTCAACATAGCGAGCTAATCGTAGCGAGAAGGACACCAGTCTACTCAATGATTCACACATGCCAATTGAACAACCCCTGACTCCTTTAGAACACATACTGGCACCAAAGGTTGTTTTCCATGCCTTATGGGACTCGTAGCGGAAGAAAAAGTCTTCTTGAGACCGAGACTTCATAAAAGTAGTCCCTGAAGAATATGGAGACGTCTGGGGGCAGGGGAAAAACAATCCTGATATGATTACAGCCAGACACAATGATGTGATTACGTATAAGATGGCTAGATACTTTAGCATTTGTCAAAATAAAGAATGTTCTGGTTCAGCTGTATTAAATACACACTGGGACATTTTGTAAATGTTATATTATTCTAGAAGATTAAGCACCCTTGGTTATTAGATACAGGATGTCTGGGAGTGATTATGTGGTGTACGGGCTGTTGCGTGATATATTGATACAGTGCTGATTGAATCAACAGTATGACCTAGAGGAACGTGAAGCCATTTGCTGTCTGTTGTAACATCGGTTTCATCCTCTGTCTATAACTGTTATGGGGTGATTTTGAAAAAGAAAGCTGAGAGTCATATCATAAGTTATTTTTAAACAAATTCCTGTTGATAATTAACTTGTTTTTCAGGTTCCATATTTTCATTTTTGATACATATATATGATAGTATCCCTTTTGTACGAAGGTTAAACACTACTTGAATACATGTTTGTATAAATGTCAAGGAAAGCTTTCTGTAAAGCATTATATTGTGATTTTGCATTTTGAAAACTCAACTGAGTTCATTTTGATTCATATTTGTTCATGTTACTTACTCATTTGAATATTCCATATACAGTGAATAATAAGCATCCAAAAACTGCTTGTCGATAAAGACCCACACATTAGAAAAACTGTTGGGTCAAACTCTGTTGGCATTGTTAATCAGTTGTGATTTGACCTATTTTAAAATAATAATATTCTTGGTATCAGTGTCTCATAAACATAAAACACTGTTGTCAGTTTAGAGTGATGACAATGATTGTTTGGCTAGGAAATATGTCTTACTGTAAGTTAAGGACTAGACTAAAATTTAGTCTATGAAATATTCAACATAATTACTGTACCTTCATTTATATTATTTTATTTCTTGAGGCTTTAAATTTCATAATTGCATGTGTATTCAGTCAATCTAGACTTGCATAATTTAGACCTAGACTGTATAAAGTCTCCTATATAATGCACAGTCATGAAGCAGGACTAGTTAAGAACCTGAAGATATTGAAAAGTGTTGGCCCTTGTGAATAACTGTCGGCATTAGGCCTACAGGCCTATGCTTATTTCAAACACTGTCCATAAAAGTACTTCATCTACTTTCGTTATCGAATACTTGCTAACTATTTATTTTTCTTCATCTCACTTATATGATAAATACTTGTGATAGATAGGTAGAATGATTGAACATGCAATCAACCCATCTGTCACAAAACCCACATTTCGGAATGAGTGTATGGGGACACTTGGAGATATTCCGATACATTGAATTAGACGTTTAGGTTTGATGAGCAAGTTACATTTGACAGTTAATTCTTGATTCTAAGACAGGCCCCAGCAGCATGTTTACTTGACTCGTAGCTAAGGCAAGTCTTGTCTAATGTTCCCACTTCAGAGACAAGAATAACTCCACCTCTTCAATCCTACTCCAAACAAATCTCAACAAGTCTCATATCTCTAACAACCAGGATCAACAGGTAAGTATTTCCACGTAATTGGAGATTAAATATCTTGGGATGACATATTTATGAACTCCACTTTTAAACCGGAGTCACGTCGAGTATCCCTGAGATATTTATGATCTGCAATCCAAACTGAATTACTTGAGAAGGATCTTTCGTAACTGATAAGAGGTTTTATAAGATCGGTTTCTATTTCAAACAGACTTTCACGACTATTAAGACAAAGTTTGAAGAAAATCCAACATTGTTAATTTTTTAAACACAAGGAACGTGCCATTTTTATACTTAAGTAACAGTTATGTCATTAGGATGAATATAATAAGACTAATAGTTTAACCAGTTGTCAATACTTACAGCGTACATAGAGAATACTAAACTCGGTCCCGTTTCATAACATATTTATGAAACGAGTGAATGGGTTGGTATTTAACGAGCGAAAACGAGTTAAATACCTATACCATTCACGAGTTTCATAAAAATTTTATGAAACGGGACCGAGTTTAGTATTTTATTTATTACTTGCTTAATAAAATAATAAAAATACAAAGAAAGTCGCCAACATGACTGTCGCGGCCGGCCCGCTGACATTATGACGTCATACTTAACAATTGTGACGTCATCATTTCGTCACGTCATTCGGTCAGCGCGCGATGTTATGACACATAGTGTCATAACATGGTTGATTTATTAAACAGCAATATCTTCAACGGGAGAGTAATAAATTACAATATTCAATGTCCAGTTTATCATGTTGCCACTAAGAGAGAATACGTAATATCATTTCGGCATCGTCAAGGATAAATGTTTTCTATAACGATAACCCTTACCGGTCAACAGTTACACGTTAGGAAAGACACTCTAACAAAATTTAATTTGTAGGGCAAAGAACAGAAAATAGTTTTTCTTTATTCCATTGTTCAGTTCTTATCATAACGAATAAACATTCAGGAATGTTTAACCATTTACACAAATATCATGTTTCTGTATAATGTTTATATAATAAATATACCCCACTTAAAATATTTTCAGACATTTTTATTCAGGGTCACGCTTACGGTGCATATAAGAAGCAGTAGTCACTGTTTCTGTTGGAAAATCCATCCAGGATTTCAACTATTAATAATAATAATATAATAACACTTTATTGTCCTCATTACATACATACATATTGGAAATTTTTCTTGTGCCGAAGCACCCGGCAGCCACAGTGCAGCGCCAGTTAAATCGTTGTTCTGCCTTTACAATGCTGAGTGTCAAGCAAGACAGAAACAACTCCCAACTTTTAACATCTTTTGGTATGACGCGACCGGGAATCGAACCCCGATCTTCCGGGTGACGAGCGGACACTCTACCACTGAGCTACGTCCCCACTTATTAATCTTGTGGGTAATGAATCTTTTGTTAGTCCTTGTTAGGACATACCTTTTTCTTAAATACATTAAATACAACATTTCATTCCTCAAATACCTCAATAAGCATAAAGCGTCAAACGTTCAATAAGACATGTATTGAACAAAAGTAATATATAACCTTTCATAATTATTTTGCATAAGATGTATTTCTAAACTGTCAACCTCATGAAATATCAATAAAAATGTCCACCTCATGAAACCTCATCCATTTTGTTTAGTGTATTTTAAGAAACGAATAAACAATTTCAATTGCGGTGATAGCAAGAAGAAAAACGGACAGAACAATAATCAAAATTGTACCTCATTCTATTATTGCTTTAAAGATGAAAAAATACCGCCTAAAAATTATTCCGCAATAAAGTACAGTTTTTGAATGGCGTCACGAAACAGTGGTTCATGACGTCAATGATAATTGTGCTATGACGTCACTAGTCGTGATCCTGGTCGAGGATTATAAGTATCTATGTATTTGGAGCATCAATAACTTACACGAGTCAAAATAGACATACCAGCAAAGACATAGAGGAGGCCCCAACATTATGTGTTTTGCAATAAAGTATAGTTCTGCCCTAATCTATTATAACATCAAACCACCCGACTTTCGCCCTCGGGTGCAATGATGTTATTAATCAAGTTTTTTCCGTCTTGGTCCAGTCACAGGTCCGAGGTCTGCTGTATTGACCCGAGGCGAAGCCAAGGACTAATACAGCAAACCGAGGACCTATAACTTGACCAAAACGGAAAAACTTAATAAATGACATTTTTATTAATCAACTTCTTTGTGATTTATTAGCACAACATTTCAGTTCATTTTCTTCGAAATCAAAATAATAAATGAGATTAGTGAACTGACATATATGTTGAAAGTTTTGAAGCGATAGATTGTTAGGACTTATCTATTTCTTAAATACATCAAATATAACATTACGTTCCCCACATACCTCAAAAGCATAAAGCAAGGCCTCAAACAGGAAGTCCACTTCCCTTCGTAGAAAGATAAACAATAATACAGATTTCATGTTAAGCTAACTAGCTTTGTGAACGACCTTATTTGGTCTGATCCAATCAAGGTTCTAGATACATACATGTACATACATACCTAAACACTGCTTATTTTGGATTAATAAACATAAGGTATTGCGAAATCAGGGAAAAAAAAATCGGTATCTAAGAATTACAAATATTCGGTAGTCTCAAAATTAGTATGTTGACGCAGCTTCTTTGTGACTTTTGAGAGACCGATGAGTGTTGTTATACAATATGTAAGCATCGATTTCAATAATTACATTCCCACTCCATGAAGCATATGTGCACATTAGGTGTTCAACAAAGGCAACAGATTGCATTGATTGTAGTTATTCAGTACTCGTATATGTGTAAAGTATTATACTTGACACATCATTACATATACTTGTATTGGTTTTGATATATATTGTTGTCTAATCACAGTAGCATTGTGACGTCATCGGTTCATGTGTTGATTTCATGTTTCATGATGTCAGTTGCAAACTCTTGAACTTTAAAATTTCAAGTTCTATCTGCAGCCAAAAATAGATTGATCTAGTTCACTACATAAACAATTTTAAAACAGAATTTCAACTACATAAAGCTATAACAAAACGATTCCTCTAAAAGAATATTACTGTTTATAAACTGTTTGTAAATCACGTTACAAAACACTGTACTTTTTCGATCATTGTGACGTTTTAGTAGATCATATGAAGACGAAGTATAAGTAAAGCTTTCAGGTGCCTATTGTAAGACGTACGCCTAATGTGCTTACGGTATTTCAATTACAGAAAATTAGTTTCAGGTTTTAAAGTTCTATTTCAATTACATTCTTGTCAAAAATCAGAATTCGTTTTTCTTACAATATATGTAGTGTTCTTTGATGTTGTTGTTATACTAAAATCAAAAAAGGGTTTGGAGGTTTTTTTGCAATCTATAACCACTTGCTTATTTCCAAGATGAAGTCCACTTAGAATCAACGTGTGTACGAAAAAGAAATATCACTTTTAGTGCTTGGTTTGATCAAGAGTACAACCATTACAAAGAAACTGTGCAATTCTTAAAATGTGAAGAACATCAAAGCGAAGGACGTGGAGGGCCCAATCATTGTAATAGCCGTCATAAAAACAGTTCCAGTGGAAACTTTAAGCAAACATGTTCCAATTAATATTATCATTATTCAACATACAAGAGAATGCATAATACTTATACATATACAAAATGCCTCTTTCGATACAAGTCGCCATCGAGTCTCAGAGTTCAGAAATGGACGCAATAATAACGGCACTTTCATTAGTAGAAGCCCAGTATCTTAGATTGGCATATTTGAAGACGGTCGTTGAAGCAGACAGTTAAATCAATTCGCTACTACGCAAGTCATAGAATTGGCGTTCTTTACATCGCTCTATGCTATAATCCTGCCTTTGGACCACGGTCTCGGCAGTTTGGACAAATAAATCAAATCCAGAATAGCTCTGGATAGATAGTTTAATACACTCCTCTGTCTATATCCACTCCGCGTATTTCTATACGTACAGTCTCCAAATTTATTTTCAAAGTGCATTAGATTGGCTTTATACTCGCCTCGTTATAGGGAGCGTTAACCATGCTTGATTTTGTAATTATTGTGTGAATGTTTGTCGCGTCAATGAATCTAAATGTTAAGTATTTCTCACAAGGCTGGGAATTTTAATCGAGGACTCCCTGCTTGGGTGTTTATAATCATAACGACTCCTCTTCGCCATGTTGGGCTGTGACCTTAGCGCATTTATCAAAGCTCTGATCAATGGAGAAGATTTAACTGTTAAATCATTAACTATCTTCTTCCCCTTTGATCTTGAGATAGCTTTTCATCACTTTTTAACCACAAGTCTGCACGTACATTAACGCTTTCAATGTAGAGAACCATTGACCATGTCCCATGTAATACTATTTTTTCAGAGAAGATTGAATATCATTAAAATATGAAAAAAATCTAGAAGATGCCAATACCATTCACGAAATATGATTTTTTTTTTATAAAAGTGTATTGCACAGGACCCACCATTGGATTTTTGGAAGTACATACTGGTAGATTAATAGGCTTGTTTTACTTACAATGTAGACATATTTTGTAACATTATGATTTTATAAAGATTAAAATCTGCTTCAATTGAATGCCTAGATGTGTACTGGTATTCATTCACAGTCATTTTGAAGCAATGCTTTTAGGTTTTCATAAACGTCACGCTAGACAAAGGTTTTGAAATACGTTAAGATTTCTTTAAATAACATTCAAGAAAAATTTATATATTGCATTGTAAACCTTCTGTTAATGTTTTAAATTAATCTGAATGTTTCCAATATCCACTGGTGTTACACAGATTTATGGAATATTGGAGTCATGTATATTAATTTCATTTTTCGTAGTACTGAATGACTATTGAGCAAATAAAATTAGATATGAATATAACAAATACATAAAGGTGTAGGATGTATTTAATTCATAACATATCATGATATGACACTAATGTTAAAACAAATACGTCCTCACATATCATTTATGTAATGTAATAAGAAAGAATAACATTTTTAAGGTATTGTAAATGTCTCAATTAAAAAACAAAAGAAGGTTATCTAAGTTAGTAATTTTGTAATATGAAACATATAAAAATATATCTTGTTAACCATTTCAAAGCTCGAAATCTACTTTAGTTTAACCTTTTTGCATAATTACACAATAACATTTCCGCAAAGCTATCTCAGTATGTCGGAAGACATAAATCTGTCACCAAGGTATAAGACAACAAGTATTCCACTGTTTAATTTTCAATAAAGGACAGGAAACGATGTTTAAAATCGCTAAAATTCTTTTTGACAGATTAATGTTCATGTAAGCTATTTCACCCTGGTCTACTAGCTATCTATTTTCTTGGTTGACAGGCACCCTATCATGGACATGCTTGGTCAGGTAGATTTTAGAATTGTAAATTTGAACTACCAGATCCAAATTGTTTTGCAAAGATTCTAATTCTTTCCAAGTGTTGATTTTATTTTTCTTGATAAATAATACTTGAAAAAAGTATTTCAAATCTTTCGGAGAGTTAGATTCTTCAATGTTAATTTTGACAACGAAAGTCTACCATACTAAAACAATCTAAACAAAGATCTGAATTCTGAAAACAATTACTTCGATGATGTCGGTGTTTAAAAACTTTTTTTAAATGTTGATTCCAAAACTGCAATTACCTGTAACTATTTACAAAGAGAGTGACTTCGCTTTCTGTAACGGACATGTATGTCAACTAATAGTCCAAAACTATTCCCCCTTGACAGTTATAATGGGGGGTACATAAGTTAAAGGTCATTGTAGATTTGTGGGAACTGTTACTCATATCATACGATTGAAATTCCGTATGGACAAAAATAATAAATCTGTGTATTTCCGACAATATTTTGATCGAAAATGATAACCAGAAAATCACCATTACAGTAATATGAAATTTCTGGTTTAGAAATGGTTTAGGTTGTTATAAAATACATTTTTGAAATGCCTTAATATAAATCGATGGTAGGGATTCGTACGCGTCTCTTCTTAACTCAAAAGCTAGAGAAAAAACGAAAAAAGTTAAGTAAAGTAAGAACGAGACAAAGCATGCTAGAAAAGAAAGCGTCAGAGTGGATAATGATACTTATTATTATTTAAATATGACATCCTGTGCTGTCATCTTAACTTGCCAATTTCCATAGATAATTCATCATTCTAGTTACAGTTATCATCACATCACTGACACCTTGTCAAAACTCTTTATCATCATTTGTTAATATTCAGATTATTGTATGACAATAAATGCCAAAATTGAAAGCCAAACTACTGTAACGGAGCTCTTTAGAAGTGATCAGTAAATCGTCGAAGGAGTGACTCAATATTGCTGCCATATAATTTTTTCATAATTGATAATTGCTCTACCTGTCAAAGTCTATTGACAAAATACAACGAAGATCAAGCAAATTGATGGTTGATGATTGAGTCGGTTAGCCTACTTGTAGTTCCTCAATAATAAGAGACACATTAACATCTTGTCTTCAGACAATGCACACGATTTTAAGAAAAACACACTAGCTCGACGAAAATGTGTGCTTTTGTTCTTAATGAGCTGCTTTTGCCCCCGGAAGTCCCAAGACAGCTATTTTCTGTCACGTGACTGCCGTTCCGCCATTCTTAATGACGCGTGACGTCAGACCCACGTGGCCCCACGTGATCTCATTTAGCAGCGACCATCTGCCGCCGTTCAGCTCTTTGCTTAGCATTTCGGCAACAATAGAGCCTTTCTAACAATACTCAATTATAATGAACCAAAGTTCATTATTGTTTTATCAAAGTGTCAACGCACGTGAAGTCTAATCTGCTAATTCGAATTTTGCAACGCGTCACGAATTTTTTCACTTAACCTTTTTGGCCTAATACCAGAAAATGTTTTGCTTTATGGAAAATCATTGTATGATCAAACAAATGGTAATATTTTGGTAATCACTCACCTTGTGGTTGAATGGTTGTGGATTTAAGTGACAAGGTGACATATTTAACAGCGAATAATTTCATTATCGAAAGTCGTCAGGTTAATCTCAACCATTGTATTCTCTGATTATATAAACCTCGTTTACATCTCTACTGATTCTAACTATTATTTGAAAACATTAACACTTTGTAAAAACAACATTTTATAATTGGATCTTAATTATTATTTCTGGTGTGTGAAATAGAACCAGGTGTAATGGAAAAACTATTTCGCTGTTATGAGTGGTTCACGGAAATTGTAAAAATGAAATCAATTCTTATTTTTCATTTTATCTTAATAATATTTTCGGATATTATCTAATCTTTTAGCTTGAGGTTTGCTGTCCACTCATAATTTTTATTATATTAGTTTGTAAAGCAGACAATTAGGTTAAGTGTCTTGATTTAATACTTTCCTTTCAAAACAACTATGCTTATACTCTCTTTCTTAGCGATGTTAAACAATTGTCTTCTAGTATGTTTGATTACAACTTCTTTATAACACTTCATAAAGGGTCATGAAGTTTCTAAGAACCTCTAGAAAATCCAAACGTCTTAAGAAAGTTTAGACCAATCACATAAACGTTGATGATTTCGTACCATTTAGCACACCAACATGTTCTTGAATTCATCTGTATTATCAAATACAAGAACCAAATTGGCCTTTCTATTAGATCAAAGATCAAATTACCAATACTTACCTATATCACAAGAGTGCGTTTCATTTCAAATATTCCTCTTTAAACGTACTACTTTCTCAGCTAGAACAAAGAAACCAATATTAGCCACTATAAACAGCTTCATAAGATGTATCTTGTTTCATTTCGTGATGAACTGACCAAAAGACTTTTAGCTTAACACATTAACCTAATGGAAGCTTTTTAATAACACAAATGCTCGAGAGGAATTCAGAGAACACTAGTACCATTACCATACAATTTGCACCATCTCCAGGTAGTAACAAAGAATGGTCCTTTGGTCTTTATATTTTACGACATAAACGAGACTGTACAAACCCTGTTAATGACAGCTTGGTTTGTATCGAATTAAGGATCATGGTACCATCAAGACTATAACTGCACAATTTATATTCTTAACAATGTTAACGATCCCTCTGAATTTCTGCAGACAAAGCCGAGAAGTTGCAGGAACTGTTAAAGACACCATTATGGCTGCATCCACCGGAATACAATGGCAATGAAAAGGTCCAGACGAATGCCTAACTAATATTCCTATGGTTTTAATGGATCGCTGACCTCCCTCAAGTGGCTCTATCTGGATTAAGGCCATAAGAAGACCATACGGTAAAGGCTAAACTTTATGAAGACCATTTATTCTATTGGCGTGACCAGATGATCTTTTGATCAAGAGTGGGGCGGGGACGAAAGATGCACTTGATTAATCGCAGAAATAAGATTCATTGTTAAAAATATTAACTGAATCAATTATGTCGATTGGGATAATCCAATATTTTGTTCCTTTTTCAGGAAGACACTGGAACCGGCGTTATTTATTATCCTTTTCGGCACCTTTCATCCTTGAGACAGTTTCAGACAGAGCCATCATATTATTTCCCTTTGTTTTTTTGTCCCTGATGGTCCTCGGTCTTATTAAGGATTGATTAAGGCTGGGGGAGCTGGTAAAGGGAATAAAGTTCTCAACAAATGTCATTTTCAAGATTTTAATGAGTCGCTTGATATTTCAATCGTGTTAGTGGGGCGATTGAATTAGGAATGTGATGAGAAATCTTTATTGGAGTGGCCTTGTCTTCGGTTCCTTGTTCAAAATCCCTCCTGCATTTTTAATGAAGGGACCTTTGTCTCAGGTTTCACATTAGAAGTGCAGATCGAAAAGGGATTTATAAACGCAGAAATGGGGGTTTCATACGATAAGATCTAAAAAGGAGTTCGTTTACATTTTTTTGCACTTTTTGATAGTGTGATGTAGTGATATACAAAATATTGCATACTAAGTATTCTATGTACTTTCATTAAAAAGATAGTAATACATGGTCGTATCAGAGCCAATGCAAAGTAATTAATGGTCGTATCAGAGCCAAAAATACTTATGATTTAGGACATCTTTAAGTACTTTGTCAAAATCAATTTTATAAAATCTATATCAAAAACTGTCCTAGTAACTTTTTATTACAAATTAACAAGTTATCATTTTAAAACAATTCCAGCCTATTCAAAGTCAATACCATTTTGTAAGTCAATGCCATCCCATAGTATATGTGCAAACCATGTGAATGCCAAGTTCATCCTAAAACCAGTAATAGCAATCGCAATACTAAAGTTTCAAATTCCTTTGTCTCCCTGTTGTCAATGCCTACTACAAGTAGATAATGTACATTCACCTATTTGTAAAATGATTTTCCTATTTTCCCATATTTTGATGTTGTAGAAGCATTGTATTTAGCATTTACTGTCAAATTATTAAACCATGTTATTGTTGTTGCACTCCACATACAAAAAAATGAATTTAAACAAAATTGTACTCTGGGCCACGAGGCCTCCAATACTGAATAAAGACTTTGACTTTGACTTTGACTTTGACTAATGTACATTCAAGCTTTTCTCAATGTTTATGCCAATGCGCTTACCAATGTCCATGTCCATGGTAATACCAATGTCTATAAATTTCAGGGTTCAGGTTTACCTATAGAACATTCAATTCTGTCCTCCAATGGCGATTCAAGTTTGTGTTCATCAAATCAACCATTGTCTTATGCAAAGACCCATCAAGCCATCACCACAAGTCTCCTCATACATTAAAGATAATTAGTCATGGGGATAATAACACCATCGCATCTCAGCTTCATAAAGCCTGCAACATCCCTCGAGTCTCTTCGTATTATTAAATGCTAAATTAAGACAGATATGTTGATGACATCGATTTTCTCTTTAATTTGATAGACGTTGAAAACTGCAATACGATATGGCTGCTCCAACATGGGTTTATTGGAGGATGATGGGCACTAGGAAAGTTGAAACGTCCTGCTTTGTCTCCGATGGAATTAATTCACATATGATACGACCAAAGCCAGACGGAATAGTGTTGTGGTGTCCTTGCTTGAGACTGTTTAATCTGATTTGCATTTGTCAAGTCACTTTAACGGTAATTTAATTTGCTGGCTCGATATAAAAACAATTGGATAACATCTTCTTGAAGATACAGTGATATGGTTAAAGCGTTGGTGAGGAGAACATGATGGTTTCGGATATCGGTGTATAGTATAGCCGTTCAATACGGTAGATTTAACGCCATTCTTTGGTATTGAATTTTTTTTCTTTAACGATTAGCTAAGGAGATTTACAAACCTTAACAATACTTGCTTAGCAAGTGAACAAAGTTTTTATGTTATGGGAATAAACAATGTTGTGTGACAACCTGCTTTAAAAACTGATGAGGATTATCCATTCTTTTTCAATCCAGATAAAGTCGGGAAATTAATGACACTAGATATCAATCTCATTTGACACCTCCTCGAGTGTGCCATGGGCTCCTAAAAAGTCTTTGCATATTATTTCCATTGTGTTAGCAATATTTGACAAGATTCTCTAATTTAGATTTGTGTCCCTATATGTGTTCATTGGAATATGTTTTTATGTATTACGGTACTACACCATCGACTTATACATTGAGCAGCTTATACAATGTTCCTAAATAAAGTTTAGAATTAAGAAATACACTGCTATATAAAAGAACCCAAATGATGAACTTCCATTAGTAGTAGTTTCTCGCAGATCACAGTTTTCCACCTACACTTCACGTTAAGTCTGCACTTAAATCTGACTTGAATATACTCGATGATTAATCATGTCCATGACAAGTTGTGCAGGAAGGTTATCTACCACTAAATGTGTTTCCAATGTCCTTCAAATGCCTATATGAAACCATGTATTTTGAATGTCATGAAATATAAATGTCATTTTTATTCACAGCGTTAGGCTTTATTCCCGGCAGATGACTAAGTAAATTTGAAGCAGAGATCCACATAAGCCATTAGATAGCACACGTACCTAATGGGTCTCTGTACAAGATATCGAAAACTTAGGATCCATTTTGCTGAGAGTACTTTTTTCAAACGTTTTTTTTAATTTCACTAAATATCAAATCTTCAGTCCCTAAATCTTCAGGAAAAATAGGTACCTGCAATTTCAGATTGATTTTCATGAGGAAAAAGGAGTACATTTTATATCTGACAACCCGATACCATTTGGTAACAAATCGTGTCCCAGGATCAATTGTTGGTGTACATACATCAACTAAGATTGATCTTCCAACATAGATCAATAAATGACAAGTATAGCCTGATCAAACAATCATTAAAGATAATTTACAAAACCTATCATCAAATATGGACACCTTTATTTAAGACCTGTTCATTTCGATTTCAGACAAGAGGCAGATAGAGCCCTGACTGCATCTGTCGACATAACTAGCACACTTCCTCCTACAGACAAATTGCTAACAATGTACGTACTTTGTCAATGTCTTTCTGGCGGCTCACATACATGTACCATACATTATCTGGTACATGTTATCTGTATGGTCACGCTTAAATATAGTCTCTGGATATACGTGTTAACATGTCTCTTTTATCAGGTAGTGTTGTTCCTTTTGATGATAGTCATCACTAAGCAGGAAGATTTAAAGGGGCAGTAGCACGCTTTTTGATAATTTTATATTTTAAATATTTCACTGATAATTGTAAGTTAAAGCTAAATGTACTAATTTGGCAGTGTCAAAAATCACATTACACAAGCCAATCATCCATAGTCAGAGGACGAAGTATGGAGATTCACATAAATCCATTTGGCGGCCATTTTGTGTGAACACCTTTTATTCATTTGTGTAAGAAAAAGGAATCGCAAGGCTAAAATTTACGTTAGATATTTGAATTAGTACTGCTTCATTTATATTAAATACATTATCTCTTAATTGGAACTATTTTTTTCATTTTCCTTACATCGCCTTATATTTCCCATAAAAACGTGCTACTGCCCCTTTAAAGACTTGTTCCTAAAATTTCATCACATGTTATCAAGTTTCAATTTTCTGTTTATCAATCTTGTGTTTTTTTATCTTTGTATTTTAAAGAACCTGATAAAGTTAATAAAGTGATTTAATGAAAATGAAAGAAAGATGAAATTGATTTCAAGTAAAGAAGCACTTGCACAAAGAAGATAATGTTCAAATCCTACGAACGTTTAGGTACATGTATGATTTTAAGCTTGTTGTAGTGCAACTATTCCCCACACAGATCAAATTATGCATATCCGTTAAGGTTAATGACCAAGTTTTACAATTGCTAATTGTTCAAACTAGCAATTATGAAACATTATTTGACATAATTCAGTTACGGTGCCAAAACTTCAACGGATTACTTTGTATCAAATACCAGGTGATGTGGAAGTATAAATTTGAATATATGAGGTCGCACGGATTCATTTGAGAATATATCACCTTTATATGTAATTTAGGAAATAATGATCAGACCATTAAAACACATTATTGGAAATATGATTTATTCACAATCTCGTTTGTAAAATAATTTTCTTTAAACTTTTAATAACATAAATGTCAACCCCAAATTACATTTTGAATTTCTGATTAAGTTTTATTCCTTTTGTCTCATATTACAAGTGCCTTTGTTGCCTTTGCACGTGCTAAAGGAAATTATAACCTTCATCATTTTAACCGAAATACCACCCTCTTTAAAGAGACGACAAATTACTTGTTTTAATGAGGACGGAACCAATCATTTTCATTAGGATGACAAAACATTACCATCGTTGCTGATTAATCTTTGGATATCATTGAAATTTATTTGAAAATAAAAATAGTTCGTGCTCAGGATTTTATTATGCCCAAAGGTATACCACAAATGACAAACAATTGCTGCAAATGATCAAAGCATGTGTTTTACCCTTAAGAAATCCCTCCGCTTCAAAGTTAACCTTTAATACCACATCACGTGCATCACTTTGGCACACGTTTTAGGGTGAAACAATGTGTTTGAATCTTTTTCTCAAAGATAAAGGTTTGTTTGATTCTCAGCGTAAAAATATAATTGGATGTTTATGGGTTGCAATTTTTAGAAATGAAGCCTAGAAACGCATCTGATTAATGTGTGGCCCCTTGTGGTTTCAACTTTCAAAATTTAACCGTCAATATGTTTGATGTTTTTAAAGGAAATTCATAATTTAACATATTTGATCGGGTTGAAAAAAAACAACTTAAATTTGGTCCGTCGTGCGATAGTATAAGAGGACATCTATCTATCACTACAACGTAAGGAGAAGCCAATACAGAAATAAAACAATAATTGAATTAGCATATTTGTGTTTATATCGTTGTAGAACAACATTGTAATTGGCGATGAAGTGTTTCGAAGAAAAGGGAATTATATTATCGTGTCACGCCACAATTTATCAAGTCAATAAGTTAAAAGTTTAGAATTGTAGGCCAAGTCTGTAACAGACCTAAGAAACAAGTATATACATATATTCAATATAAGTATATACATCTATGCACACACATTTTTATATTGAAATGAAGAGATTGGAAATACTATTAAACAATATGCAGTAAATCTATCAGAAAACTATCCGACACTTTTGAATTAGTCAGTAATGCAAAATGACGTTAGAAGTTCAATGTACATGTACACACCTTTGATCCAAAGCGAAAATAAGCAAATGGTTGAGAAAAATGATTTATATGAATATATTATGAAAACGTGGCAAGCTAAAAAAATTTATGATGGAAATTGATTGAAATATATCAATACGTCAATGTATGTGCAATTTTATTGGCGATCTAAATGAAGTGCCAGTTTTGCTTAAAACTACAAATCATACTGACAAATTAAGTGCAACACTTCGCCCCGGGTTCATCATTTGTAAGTACTTCAACTTAAACGGTTCTGAGTGTACATTCAACACTGTATGTATGGTTCGTGTTTGGTACACACAGTGCACAGGACTGTATACAACTAATCCTGCAGAGAGACCTCGACACATCGCTGCCCGCAATCAACAATGTTCACCAATGGGCAAAGTGCTGTTTGGGTAATTGGACAACTTAGCTAAATCACATCGATTTGCCAAATGTCCATCCCCTGATAGATATATTGACGAGACGCTGGTCCCATGAAAGACATTATTGCCGTCTTGCAATCATTCGGACTGGCCAGAATCGATCTTGGTATTCTCGGCTTAATGGCTTCCTCTCACAGAGAGTGACAGTAGGGGATGGGATACAGTGATAAATAAATTCAATTACTAGTAACATGCCATACTGATTGTGTACACTAATGAGTAGAGGATAAAGACGATTCTGATGCCTGCTTCCACGATCTCATGCAGGGTGATGCGGGTCCTCTAAACCAATAAGTCTTACCAAGTCTACAAAGATTGGCGTTTATGGCCTTCCTCGTACTTGTACAAATTGGCTCGTGTTTGGTCCCTTTACACGATGCAGAGAACTGCCACAATTAAGGGTCCCATGTTAAGTGTTGGTGTATTTATAGGTCTTATCTAGAGTTGCCTAGCTCAAGTAATTCAGGAGTATATAGTGGAGCTGCACAGCACGTAAATGGAAGGTATGAAGCCAACTGTGTGATAGGGTTATTGATATAGCACATCGTGCCCATAAAGCAGATTGGGAGCTGAAGATGACGGCTTGTAGTATGTGTATAGGGAACGGGGAAATGATTTACTGTGTTCGTGCATGCATAGTTGGCACCGAGGAAAGTGGTCCGTGAAATGTGTAATAAATAAACTAGGCGTTCCAACCCTTATTGTTCTACACGTGTCGCTTCAAAGGGACCAAGTCATACATGAGGGAGATATACTTCAACATCCAGCCTTTCTTTCTCAACACCATTATGAGCTTACACTTTGCTATTTCTCAAATTTCATGAAAACATATATAAATGTTAAATGAAATACAAAATCATGTGTTCACTTCTTGACTATGCCCTATACAATAATACTGTGTTACGTTTTTAAGTTCAGTATACCTTGCAACTATATTGTTCAATGGCGTTTGTCATTATAGTGAAGTAATCAACAACATAGTTTAAAACTAACTTGATTGCGCGTCTGATCATCACATGCAAATGCTGAAACACCAAAGATGCCCATTCTTAGACAAGTAGGAAAGGTCGAAATTACACTTTCACAACTTCAATCGTGAAACAACAGAAATCAGTGGAAGAAGTAATCGGAGAGGAGTTGTAGGTGGCAATAGAAAGGATAGGAGGTATTTTAAAGTTACGTTATTGTACGGTACGGGTACGGATTGCTACATCTACACT
The DNA here is from genome assembly GCA_916613615.1 of Steromphala cineraria. Taxonomy (NCBI): domain Eukaryota; kingdom Metazoa; phylum Mollusca; class Gastropoda; order Trochida; family Trochidae; genus Steromphala; species Steromphala cineraria. Next base: position 35,624,189 of record OU744721.1, read on the forward strand.
AGAAGTTGGCTAGAAGTTGACCAGATGCTTAACAGGGATCAATAAGTTGAAACCTACATACTCTGTATCATTTAAGTTCTCTTCTCAACATAGGGTCAGCAACATATTTATTCACATACTTTTATTTTGTCAATTGATGAAGTCAGATCGACCGTGCTCCAAGGAATAACATAGTAAATATAATGACACTATCGGGGTTCGAACGAGCCGGTATATCACCTCAGCCGCGGTCTAAATGCAACCATCTTTGTCCAATGTTTCTAAAGGTCATCTAATCAGCAATCGGCGGCAAAAGCTTTAGGGACAGGTAACTCCAGTGTGCGATTCGTTCATATCTGCTAAACGCTATTTAAACGACGATGTTATTTGATAGCTTATGACTGGGTTTTGTTTGCGCTAAACTGGTTACAGCAACATGCGACAAGGGTTGGTGCATTCAGACTGTTGCGGATGGGATATCCTGCCTTGATTTAGACAGAGTCAATATTTTCAAAATTGTACTCCTCGGAGCACGGCCGATTTTAATCAAATTGTGAATAAAGGCATTGTCGATGTCAACAGAAGTAAACAACCTGAGCGTATTATTTTCAAATCAGTTGCTATTTGATTTGACCACGAATCTACGACAGTCGTGTTTCGCGTAATCGCTGAATGACAGCATCAACTTGGCATTTCTGAATGCAACTTAGCAACATAAGACAATTGACTTTACAAGATTGAAATTAGGAGAAGTACAAAGCGCAAATCCTCGTGTGTCTAGTCAGGTCAAGTCGTTTATATGTATGAAAGTCATAGGCCCATATACAAAGTATTATGAATTTATAATACAAATGAATATATAAAGCAAAATTGCACATACACAAAATGTTAAAATATGTGTATATGTATATATATACATATAAATAGGCCAAGTGTCTAAATGAGCTAAAATTGAGAATAACATATGCATTGTTGTTGTCGAACCGTATCAATGACCTTGAATGTATTGCAAAAAGATATGAACAATGAAACATTGATAAAACCGAGATAAACACCCTTTAAAACCTCACAATATTTTACAGCCCAAAGCAGGAGTGAGAAACTAGAATTTTATTCATGAGGGGTTATTTCAAGTGCAGGACCATCAATTTATAAGCGTCAAACAGAACCGCATATTCCAATAAAATAGACAGAGGGGTGCCATGCCTTGTCGGACTCCCTGCATGACAAATATGATTACTGCTTCATTCTTAATTCATATTTAAAAGCCAGAAACGATTAAACAGTACGCCACCTAACACGTGGTTTAGTTCTAGTTAGCGTCAACTAAGCACGTTTTAGGAGGAAATGCTAGAGATCTAGGTGTGTTCGCGTTAAGGTTAAACGTTAACCTGATTTTACCTGCTTCGAATAAATACAAACAGGTAAGCGATTGCAGGTGAAGGCCTTTAAAGTTCACCGACGCTATTTGGCGTTAAGTCGGGCTTTGAATGTACACAAAATGAACAACGCAATATTCAGATCTGCTTAAGAATTATCAAAACACGCGTTGTGTTGGAAAATGCGACGTAATTTACATAATTCTACAAAACAAAACAGAAATTTATCGTTTTGAACATTTTTGGTTTACCACAAATCCGATCTCTGGGTTGAACGATGGCATGTGTTTTTTTAGAAAGGAAAATGTTCGACAACATTTTGAATGGTCTGTTTGATAATAACTACATAGATGATCAACGTGTAAAATCCCTAAAAGTTTGCATCCTCTCAATTGGAAGATGCTTCAGACATTATTCATAACTAGATGACGAGTATAGTGTATTGATTCTAGAACCACACCCATTGTATAAGGACAGGCAATAATTTATTATCTCATCGAATGTTAAAACGTAACTGCATCTTACAGAGGGCGTTTCTGATGAAATTAGTTTTATTATTTGATAAACAAAATCAAACTCGCCATTTAGATCTTGAATTGTGTAATTGATCAAATTACGTAATAATCCCTCGCAACATTGAATTTCCTTGCCCTTTGTCCGTCCGTTCGTAGACTATTCTATAAAAAATATATAAGATTTAGCTCTTTGAGACTTGGTATAAGGAACAATAGTCACATGTAGTGTTGTGAGGGTATTCAACTTCTTCCTCCTTTCGTTTGCATGGAAAACACCTTAGTTTTTTTTTCCAAATCAGAAGTCGAGGCCTATGAGGCCTAGCCCTTTGACCATTGATATGTGGAAGAATCGTCATGTTTAGTGGTGATCTTTGGGAATGTCGTTTTCTTCCTACCTTTTTTCTCCGTTTCCATGTTCCTAAAAGGCAAGCTCATTGAAACTTGGTATATGGAATATTGATCATTTGTAGCGTTGCCTTTCATGGTTTTCAACTTCTTCCTAACTTTATTTGGGTCGTTTCCATGGAAACGCAATTACATGATTCCGGACCAAAACAAAAACCTAGCTTATTAAATTTCGTGCATGGAACAATCATGATGTTTAGTTTCTACTAAACAATGAGGACAATTCTTATGGATGAACTTCTTTATTCTGTGTAAACGACATTTCGACCATCCTGCTACATCAGCGTACATGTCTCCGCGTTATGCTACAACCTATCCCCTGATATCCTGCTATGGTATTCAGCCGTATCGCCGTGGTGTGACGGGTGGTGACTCAGCGCTATTTATAGCCTGAATGTTTTCAGTCAAACTATATTTCGAACTCCATACACTGTTGTCTAGTGATGTCGCACGTGGAATTCGAAGAGAGTAGGATTTTGAGCTTAGCGGGAGCCTGCAATGAGAATCAGATTTATTATCTAATAGCACTCCCATTGGTTAATTTGAATCACGCGGTGAGCAAGCGGAACAAAGCCAAGAAACCAGTTTGCCGCTATCGCTGAAAGGGCATCATTTGATTGGCTTACTATATATAGCGATACGGCTGAATACCATAGCAGGATATCAGGGGATAGGTTGTAGCATAACGTGGAGATGCTGATGTAGCAGGATGCGTTTCGACATAGATTCTAATGTCGTTGTCAAGCAAGTGATGACAACGACATTAGAATCTATGTCGAAACGTCACTTACACATAATAAAGAAGTTGTTCATCCATAACAATTGTCCTCATTCATCATCACACCAACTTCTAGAATGCCAATCAAAGAAGTCATAGTTTCTACTAGCCAAATGATAACCTTGAGCTACAGTGAACAATGAACACATGGATATTTCCTGACGGTTTTACCCTTGTACTTTTTCACTACCAGGATACATAGACAAAAAATGTATTGGTATTCTTAAATAACTGATTTCCCATATCGTATTTACTGTAACAATATTTCATCAAATCATTTAACGTAAGCGCAAAATAAAAGCTATTGTTAAGAAAGATAAAATCTATGTACAATCGGTCATCAACACCATATTGGAAACCATGACATTTTAAAAAGCAGAGAGTTTTTAGAGATTGAATTGGCATGATGATATTCATATTTCATAAAGCTTATACAAAACCATAAAACATGTCACTGTGATGGTTTAAAAACATATTAAAATGCATTTACATCACTCCAGGGGTTTACTGTTGCCGGGAGAAAGGTTTGTACAGTTGCAGATTCCATCGTTAAATGGTTTATTGGTAGATTCAATATTCCCCCTGGGATTAATATGGATATGGTAATGAGTAAAACGGTAGGACATAAAACTGTGAATATTAAAAGCATCGTGCACAACATATATGTAAACTAGATTTCAAAGTTAACAATGTAGCTAACTTGAACAATACGAACAATTCTTATGGATTAACGAAGCGACGTTTTGACATTGATATCATTTTCTTGACAACGACATAAGAACCAATTTCGAAGCACATAATAAGACTTTTCACATCAACCTCTAGAATGCCAACCAAAACGACCATGTATATAACTAGCTGTTAATTTATGTAAATTAAATACATGACTGTAGATTCAGAACTTTGTTTAAAGGTGCTGCATAAGTAAAATACCAAATTGAATAAAAACATGCATTATAACGTAATAGGTTGGGACCATATACATACTTAGACGTACATACTGAAATTGGATTTATTTTGGTGAGGAATGGATATGTTGGCTTATGGTAACAAGAAAATATTGAAATTTGTAAAACAAAGAATACCTATTGACACATTAACCAATTGCATAACACAACTTGCCATTGCAATGATAAATATCATGAGTATTTCTTACATTTTGCACTGCTTTTGTGATTTTTCAAAGTCAGTTTTAATACGCATTTATAGAAATGAGAGTTATTTCATAACTGGATGTGAACGATTATATCACATTTCACAAAAATAGGTTTCGACGAAGAAGGACTTGATAATCGGGATAATAATCAATCATGTATATTATTATTTTGTCGGTTCACATCACTTAAACCCTTATTCGGTGTTAAAATCGATAATCTCTTTAAGGATTTATCCATTTAAAGTTCTCCAGAATAGTTTTCAAGAACTTCTTATTCAACTATCCTTGAATATGAATAAAACAACTCCGGGATTAATCAATCTCTCGATCATAAGTTCATTTGTTCATGCAGTCCCTCATCTTAAACCAGGACTTAGATTGATATAGCAAAGATAAAACATTATTTTTAAAGGTTACCTCAGCCATATCCTAATATCGACCGACACGCAAAATATTATTATACCATGCTTGTTCTTTTGCAGGGCGTGTGAGAGAAGTGATCCTATTCATCATAAAACTGTACTAAACTAAGGAAAACATGTCATACAGAATTGATTTCCAGCGAAAAGTATTTCTCATCATTAAATCCCAAATTGCCTTGGAGTATATTGCCTCCCTCAATCTGATAGGTCGTATTAGCCTATTCATCACGGGCTGCACGAGCAAAGCGTGTCATGCATCACGTGACCTTCATTGCATCGCCATACTTTATTGTTACATGCTCATTCATTTGGAATGAACTATGGCAACGCGTGGTTTTACCACAAGGAACAAATGGAAATATACATAGAGAACCAGCGATTAATGACTTCAAAGGATCTAAACCATTTCATTTTAGAAGATATTTTGGTCCATGCTTTCATGGTTTTGAAAATGAGAAACCAGTTTATCATCCAAAGAAAATGCATCTAAGCGATGTAATGGAGTGTAAGTTGTCTTTGAAATGCATCAGTACATGGCAGTTAACAATGTAAATCATTCTTTTAGGAATTCCTCGTTTTCGTGTTGTATATTGATAATCTCTTGGCTAGCTTATGCTGTATATTTCTTATTCAGTTTTTCTGTCTGACCGACGGGCGATGTAATGTAGATCATGATAGTAGCTCATTCACAGTGATTTATTTGAGAGAAAGTCAAAGTCAAACTTAAATGCGCATTGTAAATGGTATAATATCTTACTAGTATTAAAATGTTTTATCTCAAACTCTTTCAGTAGTCAGCTTTAAAAGATGGACACAAATCCAGAGTACGAAATCACCAACATCAAATTTTCAAGAGCATTGATTTTTCTTTTGAAGCACAATGTTTTACCAAATTTCCTTTCATTAAGTCTAGCTTTAAACAACAAATGTAACATTTACACAAGAATTGATTTAAATCAAGCAATGCTATCCATTTCTTGTAACGAATGTGCAATCCAGAATAATTACTTGCAGAAGTCATTTTTTCTTGTCGATTTAGTATTACTGACAGGTGAACATGGCATCGTCATCCATAATTCACTCCTAGGGTTAGAAAAATGTGCTTCGCGTCTTTTTCCCAGCCCTGGCCATTTCTTATGCCGGCATCGCACGTCAGGCATCTAACACCATTACGAACGTAAAGGACACCTGACGTTATTGAATCCTTTCCAGGATTCCGCCAGATCCAGTCATATTCACAACTAATCAATGTCGATATCATTCAGAGAGTATCAAGTATGATTGAGAATGTCATCACCTTGAAGGGAATATAACAGGGATAAGACTGTGAGGAGATCTTGACGTCCATAGTGGGGCTTGTGATCATGGGAGTTCTTGTTATAGATCTTATAGGGCTTCACTGTGTCAAGGACTTTAGTTTGACGTAGATTGAAGGTACTTCGGCCTGTGTCGTGTTATGGCTCGAGTTGTTTGAACATATAAATGCTAAATAAGGAAAAGTTATTTGGATTTTTAAAATTGTTTATTTTGACGTAGATTTAACATACTCAGGTCTTTTTTGTGTAATGATTGGAGTTGTATTTACATAGCAAAGCTAAATAAGGAAGAGTTCTATAGATTTTTCAAATTCTGTACTGCAGGAGTGAGACGTTTTGGCGTAGATACTTACACCGTTGTTAACCAAATGCAATTGAAAAATCCATTAAACTCTTCCTCATTCATCTAACAACTTCTAAATGCCTCTAAAAGCAGTCATAGAAAAGCCAGTTTAAGCATCTTGTTGTGTGAACCCTTGATTGCTGTGTCATTAGCTAGATAATCGTAGGATGTGGGTTTGATGCCTTTTTTGCTAAGATCCCTATGTTCCTGTTAGAGTCAGGATTTATGATCTGGCAGTAGTCCTTAACTGTTAACAAAACGTTTTCATGTTACTTATTTGGAATTGCTCTAAAATCAGAATTTTGTGTATGTTCTTTTAAGCCTAATAAGTAGCATAAATGATTTTTTTCATGATAGAAGTTGTTGATTTCAAATGATATTGATTTTGATATACTATATGCTCTATCATCCTAATAGTTATAGCTAGAAATATTGAGTTTCTCTTCCTTTTCTGTCAAGGGCTACACAAGCACTCATAACTAATCAATGTAGATATCACTTAGCGAGTATCAAGTAAGATTGATAAGTGTCATCACAATAAAGGAAGCATCTAAGAAACAAGATGGTGAGGACAACTTGATGCATGAGTGTAAGAGCTCTTGAATGGTATACAAAATGTATCTATTTGAGAGTTTGGAATTGATGGTTCCATCCTGTCCTCAGTTTATAACGTATACGCTAACGCTCCACTTTCATATGAAAGTGGAGCGTTAGCGTATACGTTATACCCTGAGGACAGGATGTGATGGTTCTTGTGGGAGGCTTTATGAAAGATGAGTTGAGTGTTCCTTGGATGTCAAGTTTTAAAAGAAGTGTGTTAAATCTGATTTTAATTTAAACATTGTTTCCCGTGTTATATTTTGTGATCTGAATGTCCTCTGATACAATGTACAGAGATTATTATCCGAGGAAGTCTGTCTTATGACGTTTTCAAAACGAGTGGGCATTTTTCCTTGACCCGAGGGAGAGCTAGGGTTATAGGGCACTTCTGAGGGGGATACTTTACTCATAACCGATTCTTTTCCAATTTAATCTTTTAGAATTATCAAGAAAACGGCCTGCTTCCCTTGTGATGGTCGGTTACAGTGACGTCATGAACAATGATTTTATGACGTCACAAACGTAAATATAAGGGACGTTGCGCTACAACAATCGTTGCTAGGCAAAGCGATATGTGCAGATGTGCACATATGGAAAATATGACACTACTTATGTTCAATCCTATGGGTATTAAATTGTTTTCTTCAATGCAGGGTTTTCATAGGAAATATTACACTATTTGAATTTTCTTGAACTTGAGGCCAATATCACGTCATTTCATTGGAGGGAAGGTTGACTCTTTTGGTTTTTGTTGGATTCACTATGACAAGGGTATCTATAACATATATGGGGAGAGGTTTTATAGTTATGCCTAATAAGTATAACAAGTATTGGATAAGAAATGAAACCCTTTGCATGCTGTAATTGCAGATTTGAGTCATGGTATTCTGAGGGTATCCACATTGATATAAAATTTCTCTCCCTTCATAGTGATCATCAATGCGAAAGAGACCTGCGTTTAATTTGGGTTGACAGATGGACTCTATCTTAGATTTGATACGCCAATTATGATTTTCAGTATTTGATTTAAGGTTTGGAACTTCATTTGTCATTTTTGTATGTGAAAATTATTTTGTTCCATTGAGAAATTCGATTATATGATATGTCATTTTGCAGATCAGATGTAGCTTTAGACACGGGATACACTGGTTGCTGATGATAAATCATACGAATTTATGTAAGTATTTTATCTTTTAGGAACCATATTTAAGGCTTCCCTCTTTTAAGACTTTATGAGTTTTTTTGTATTTTAAAAAAGAATTGCGAATTCCAAATGTTATTTTTTTAATCAGAGGTTAATGGTAGCAACACTGCACCGTGAACATTATGTTGCCGTGTATAAAATCTGCTGATGTTTCAAATAATACCCTTTGACTTGGACTCTTATTACATTACCTGTTTTGAGATCAGGGTATTTAAGTGCTTCTTTAACTTTAAGACTGAGAGTAATATTTAGTTTATGCATCATTTTATATTTTCTGTCTCGATATCTTATCATCAACAACAGATTGAGGAGGAAAGGAACAGTAAACAGCTCTTTGATATGAATCATACAGGCGAGAACTTTATTCAAAGATGTCGAATACACAAGTAAATAATTGAGTGGAAAAGCACAATATTTATATTCACTATTTATGTTGTCACGATTCAACTCTGAAACATTAAAAAAATACCCCACCACCTTTTTGATAAACTTTTCAAGGTTTGCCAATAGAGAATTAAGTCTTTCCTTTTCATGAATTTTGAAACGATCCTTTAAAACAACACATAACACCGAATATTATATCTCTTGAGACTCTGCTACGTGATGACATTTGAGCTGTTAAGAAATATTTTACAGCATAAAATCCAAATTTGATTATATTGAAGCATTTCAGCACATTGAATTGACACTTATTGCTGCCAAAATAGTTTGCTGAATAAGGTTTATTTATACGTCTCCAATTTGTTATGTTAATAAATAGAACAAAAAGTATTAGATCTTTTATCATACGTAGTGAAGGACACTTGTACCTAAATGACGTGAAATACCTCACCATCCGTCATGCATTATCAAAATGTAGGAGGGATGCTGTGACTTAAAACACGTTTATTTCTTTTTGAAATTACACGGTAACCGACTTTAAATAAAATCCTAAACAAGTTTGAAAATTAAACAAGTTGTGACACCATACGTACAGCGGTATCTCAAAAGATATCCCTATATTTATGACATTTCAGATCTTCTTCTGGCGAGTAATAACGTTTAATAGGAGTTAAGTATGGTGTCTCGTGTGTCGGCTCACTGCACTCCCATATTGAGTCTAGCTAGATGTAGTAACAGGTCGCGTCAGCACGGTCGATCTTTTAGGCGACCTATAAACCTGCAATCAATCGTATGAATGGATTTATCAAATCATTAAGTTGCTACATATTTATAAGTGTTTAATTGGAATCTTATGAGCGAATGCAGACTATTGCTGCTTGGTTAATGTAAGATGCGCCCTGATTGGTCAATTTGAAGCATTAGCTAACGCGACCCATTACTGCAACAGCTAGACTCAATATGGGAGTGTAGCGAGTATTATTGAGGTTATGTTTACTTGGAGGAGTATAGTTCCATATGTAACCATACATTCAGTGACTCTATCGAGGATAATCGAGGAATAATTTACGACTTCACAGATAATCGCTACACTCCCATATTGATTCTAGCTAGATGCAGCAACAGGTCACATCAGCCGATCTTATAGGCGACCAATATGAACCTGCAATCAAATGTTTGCCGAATGAATTTATATTAATAAGTTTGAAATTGGAACCTTATGAGCGAAGCAGACTATTGGGGCTCGGCATGATGCATCCTGATTGGTCAATTCGATAGATCGGCTGACCCGATCCGTTACTGCATCGAGCTAGACTCTATATGGGTGTGTAGCAAGTATTATCGAGGTTAGGTTTACTTGTCCATATGTAACCATACATTCAGTTACTCTATCGAGGTTTCTTTAAGGGGCATTTTTGAAGTTGGAATGATAATAATGAGGAAACATATATGGATGACAGTTTCTTTATTCATGATATGCGACGTTTCGAAACAGTTTCTTGTGTCGTTCTCAAGCAGACACATATATGGATGACAACTTCTTTATTCATGATATGCGACGTTTCGAAACAGTTTCTTGTGTCGTTCTCAAACAGAAACATATATGGATAACAACTTCTTTATTCATGATATGCGACGTTTCGAAACAGTTTCTTGTGTCGTTCTCAAACAGAAACATATTATGGATGACAACTTCTTTATTCATGATATGCGACGTTTCGAAACAGTTTCTTGTGTCGTTCTCAAACAGAAACAGATATGGATGACAACTTATTTATTCATAATATGCGACGTTTCGACACAGTTTCTTGTGTCGTTCTCAAACAGAAACATATATGGATGACAACTTCTTTATTCATGATATGCGACGTTTCGACACAGTTTCTTGTGTCGTTCTCAAGTACACAGTTTCTTGTGTCGTTCTCAAGCAGATGTTATCTGCTTGAGAACGACACAAGAAACTGTGTCGAAACGTCGCAAATCATGAATAAAGAAGTTGTCATCCATATATGTTTCCCCACTCTATCGAGGTTGATCAAACCACTGCACTGATGACTTCACAGCTAAATGACCAGATAACGGAGCATCACTTCATTGTTCATGACAAGAGTCGATTTGTATCTATTTCATTAAAAATACATCTGACAAATCTGGATTGCCTTTCTCCAATGACACATCAGATAATTAACAATATGACTATGCGTGAGGCTCCAGTTCTGGACAAACTCCCAATCAACATCCCATGTGAACTAGATCACAGCCAGTATATGATTCACAAAGTACACGATAATGGAATTAATTCATCATTCATGACGGTTGTCAAACCAGAAACGAATGTCTGGTATAGTTTTGTAGCAACAAGTGATATAATGCCATTTGAACGTGTAACGAGAGGGTATATTAATGTTTCATTTATAACGGTTGTTAAAAAAGACACGAATGTCTGGTATAGTTTTTAGCAACAAGTGATATAATGTCATTTGAACTTATGTCGAATGGATGGTATGTAAATTCGTGATGGCTGTCTGAAATGAATCTCTGGTACAATTTAAAGCAATATGTGATTAAATTCCATCATTATGTCATTTGAACGTATATTGACTGTAAGGTATAATTTATACCATATACAATGTTCTGTGAGTCATATCAACCGACGCTTATGTGAAAAAATGGTACGTCGAAGTACGTACTACGTAGAATAAAAATACATGCTGTTCAGATTTCACTGGAGAAAATCACGGAACTTTAAGAGAAATGTTTGTCCTAGCAAATGGACAAATGCAACGTTCATGGGTGTTTAACCAGAAACGAATCTCTGGTAAAGTTCAACAGCAACGTGATATAATTCATTTGAACGTATATCGAGAAGGTATTTTAATTCAACATTCAGCGCAGTTGTTAAACAAGACACAATTCTCTACTTTTATAGCAACAAGTGATATAATGTCTTTTGAGCTCGTGTCGACTAGAAGATATATATTAATTCATCAATCATGTCGGTTGTTAAACAAGACACGAATGTCTGATATAGTTTTATAGCGTAAAGATTAGCGATTCCAAGTCATTTGAACTTATATCGATTGTAAGATATACTTTTTATCATATTTCAATTGTCTGTTTGTCAGATAAACCCACGCTAATGTGAAAATAGATACGCAAAAGCGTAGATACGCAAATTCAAATTAATGCTGGTCAGGTTTCAAGAACATCACGTCTAATATCAGACGGAACTTTATAATTAAGAGAGAAATTTTGTCCCAGTAAATGTACAGGTGTGGCATTCATTGTAGTTGTTTATCTAGTGAAGAATGATTGGTATAGTTTGTGACATACGTGATATAATGGCAATTGACTTATATCAACCAAATTGTATTCTTAGTCAGCAAACTGGCTCTTTGTCAGCAAATTCTACTATCTTATGGTGACAGATACACTTCGAAATAAATGAGCAACTCTAAATTAATACCGTTAATATTTCCAAAGAACAGATTATATCTCTTAAATTGTCATTCTCCAATGCATATGGTTTGTCCAAAGTTTTATCCAAAGGCATAATCAATACACGCGAATCTCAGTGAGTGAGTGAGTAAATGCTTAACGCCGCTTGGGCAGTATTTTAGCCATTAGCGGCGGGCCTAGAATCTGAACAGGGCGATGAACTATTATTTATTAGTTTCATTGTAAAACCATTCACATTAGTCTATTATTACTTATATTTATATCCTTCATTTAACATGTATCACCTGCTACCGTAAATGCAGACTTTAATATACGTTAAAATCTATGATAAAACATTTAAAGTTAGAGTAAATAAGCAGACATAATACTGGACATAAATTTTGTATTTCCTTACAATTGACTCAATTATTGTACGTTCATATACATGTAATCAGAGTCCTGAATGAATACATTTACTTAGTTGAATAACTTTTCGGAAATACTCACAATAAATGATCTGAAAGTTCTTGAATATATTTTTTCAGATACTAAGTAGATCTCATATTGTATAAAGTTAACTTTCCGAAAATGGGAAAATTTAACTCTTCCCAGAACCCTTGAATCAAAACAAAATCATTGAGAACATGTATGTTCGGAATGTAGGGAATGTCGAGTTAAGATGCATAAATCAGTCCGCCTGAATAGCCTATCACCAAATCGATAGGAGTTCTAAGTTATGGCAAATAACCCCTTACATTGTATCAACGTTGTAAATATTTTCCTAAAGTATATTACATATATTACAATCAATATCACTTCATACGACTACGAAGTACATCAGCTGATAACATAACTGGTAAGTATAACGTAAGTCTCTGACTGAAATAGACTGCGGTTATTTCGCAGTTACTTTAAAGGGGCAGTAGCACGTTTTTAGGGGAAATATAAGATGATGTCAGGAAAATGAAAATTAATGGTTCCAATTGAAAGACAATGTATTTAAACTAAATGAGGCAGTAATAATTCAATTTGTTACGTAAAGTTAAGCCATGCAATTCCTTTTTCTTACACAAAATGAATTAAAGGTGTTCACATAAAATGGCCGCCAATGGATTTTATGTGAATCTTCATACTTTGTCCTCTGACTATGGATGATTGGCTTGTATAATGAGATTTTTGACACTGTCAAAATAATACATTTAGCATTAACTTACACTGATCAGTGAAAATTTAGAAAAATAAAATTATAAAAAAAACGTGCTACTGCCCCTTTAATGCCTGACAATCGGGCATGGTGATAAGATATGCTTGTAAACGAAATAGAACGTGACTGTTACTTTCTAATAACACGATAGAACATATCATATATATTTTAACTTAATGTTAAAGAAATTGCTATAATAAAGAAGTTTGGTTTTCGAAGCTCTCATAAAATGGCAACAGGGTCCCGTCAGACGAAATTGCATTTATCACTTCATGAATCCTTTTGTATTTTTTTCTTTCAATGCAATAAGTTGCACACGTTGACAGCGTCAGCGTATAGTTAGTGTTTCTCCTTACGTAGAATACATGATTAAAAAACATCCGAGAAAAAGTTGAAACAAATGATAGCAAACTTGAGAGCAAACAATCAGGATCAGTTTAAATTTCTAATTTCCTAAAATTTCCTAAGCAATTGAAATTCAGGTGAAGAGTGCGATACATATTTGTATGAAATGTTGATGAAAAGACGTATATCTTATCCATAACATTGTTCAAATGGCGCTATCGATTATAACGTTAGGTAGCGTGTTGGTTTTAAAAGCCGATCTGCACTGGCATTATCAATTACATGAAACATTCATTTACGAGTTAACAGCGTAATGTAGAAGACACAAAAATGCAAATGCATTTAAGTTTTTATTCCTTTAGAAGATTGAATATTGGCCAACGCAATGTCAAATCAGTCGTAATACTTGAAACGTTAAAATAACGCACTGATAAAGCACGAATGTTTAATGAAATGTTTTCTAGAAAGAAGAGAAGTTTCGTCAATAAATCAATGATTATTAAGAGGTAAATACCGTACAATAATGTCAGCACTATAGATAGATTGACTTTGCCCTGGTTTAAAAGATTAAAAAATTCATAAAGGAATCATTTCATCTTGACGTTAAGATATGCTCTCACTTGTGATTGTATTTATTTGATATAGCAATGTGTATGTCAGTTCTCAAAAGATAGTTGAGACTGTCGTTTATATTCTTGGGATGAAGGGTATAATTTTCCATTTCAATATCTCACGTCTTGGCTGAGAGAATCTACCATGTGCAATAGACTACTAATTAATCATAATCATTTGAATAAAATATGTTTTTACAAATAAATCAAAAGGCAAAAAAAGTCAATAATGCATGGCTTGTAAACAACCGAAATGGTTTAAGCAAAATTAAGTGCCCATCTTTATAAGAATCAAGATGAAGATAATGTGCATATTAGAATTTGGATTGAAATAGACATCAAAATGATGCGGCTATACTCATTGTGATTTTTTACAAAGGGAAGGTTAATTTATAAAGAATATACTTATTTTAGTAATCCAAATTGTTAGCACTAAAACCTAAACTTTTTTTAATAATATAGCTAGATAAAATGAGAAAACCTTCCTTCATGCAACAGCCAATGCAGCAATGGTCATTTTGATAAACATTTTTGTACATTGAAACTGAGAAGATCAATTTACTCAAACATTTAACATGACAAGGATTTATGGATATTCAACTTCTTTATTGTAGAATGTGGCGACGTTTCGGTATAGATTCTTATACCGTTTTCAAGCATCTATACCGAAACGTCGCCACATTCTACAATAAAGAAGTTGAATATCCATAAATCCTTGTCATCTTGATACTTCAAACTTCTAAAATGCCTCTCAAACAACTTACTCAAACATTTATTTTGAATTTTAAGTTGTTTTCACTCAACCTCTCAAATTGTTGATTTTGATAACATTTAACGAATAACAAATACTTTCTTTAAAGCAGACACTACAACGAAACCCAAAGTCATTGGTGTTGTAAATACATCAGGCACATAGTGATTATATATAGAGAAGTTACGGACGTAAAGAGCAAATAGTAGGTTCGACAACAAACACATTGTGGCAATATCTTCAGAAAACTATCGCTTTGATGGAAATAAAATAGAAATGCTTCGTAGTAACTATTTTCAGTTGAGGTAGGATCGAATCACGATTATATGAAAAGGTTACATTGACACATAATGTAAGTATTCTTAGACTTGTAGTACAAAAGTGCGTTTTCCATTCCGACAGTCTACGATTAAATGTTTAAACACGAAAGAATTCTCAATTCCGACAGTATACGATTATTTGTTTAACTTATGTCATATAATACTTATTAATAATATAATATGCTTACATTGTATCTCCGTTATAAATATTTTCCGAAAGAATTGCATTTATTACAATTACTATCACTTCAAACCACTATATTAAAACAGATTATTGGTAAACCAAACGCAGGAATTATGACAGAGCGATGCAGACACAGATTTACTTCAGTCAACGGAAGACGGAAATGTTTTGTTTTGTAATTGACATAAACAATTTTTATCATCAATCAAACATATTAATATTTTTGTTACTATAAATATTGTGCAAATACCTTTGGAAAATAATTTGTAGTAGAAGATGAGATAACCAGAAAGTAATATTGAAAAACTAGTGCAATATTCATCACATCAATTGATAGTATCACGGCCGTTTTGAAGTTTAATACAAGGATAAATGGGATTTAATACAACCAAGTATGTAAAGGGGCAGTAGCACGTTTTTTTGATAATTCTATATTTAAATGTTTTAACTGATAATTGTAAATTAATGCTAAATGTATTATTTTGACAGTGACAAAAATCTCATTACCACAAACCAATCATCCACAGTCAGAGGACAAAGATTCACATAAAATCCACTGGCGGCCATTTTGTGTGAACATCTTTAATTCATTTTGTATAAAGAAAAAGCAATCGCATGGCTAAACTTGACGTTATATATTTGAATATTTACTGCTCCATTAAGTTTCAATACATTGTCTTTCAAATGGAACCATTAATTTTCATTTTCCTGACATCACCTTATATCCCCCCTAAAAAACGTTTCTGCCCCTTTAAAAGTAGATTTAACATTTAAAACACTAATTTTCGTAATCAATGCTCAGGTTTAAAAAAATGCTTTTACTGTTAGATGAATCTGAAACGTTATATGGTAATTCTGTTGAACTCCATAAGCCAAGACAGTGTGTACATATAAATCAAGTCTTGTCAACTTCACATTACATAAGATATCACGTTACATAATGACATTACAACGCCATGTGTGCTATGAGCAAACGTTAGCTAACTTATGGGTAATGCATTTCTATACTCATTAGCGACAGGAGATAATGTTTTCCGTGCAGTTGATTTCCCGTAATGTTAACAGTGATATTAAAGTCACTGGTAGATTTAACATAAAACCTCATCATTACTGTTCTTGAAGGAAATATTCGATTTTCCAAGAGGAGAAAACATACATGTAACATCACTCCTGGATTTGATCGAAAACTTAAAGGGGCAGTTGCCCGTTTTTAAATGAAAATACTTTTCGAAAATAAGTTTTTTGCTATTGCCACATGTACTATATTCAAAGGCCCAAACCATAGGACGTGAAATCATTATCTAAAAGAATATACGATACAGATAACAATACCCCTCACCTATACAATAGCAATAAGGACGGACAGCCGCCGTTTTGTTCAGCGACGCTATATCGCGTCATCGCACCATTTGTGGCATATGTCTAATATTCAACATATTGTCATCTGCTGTTACTTATTGCAAATTCTTTTGTAGCTTTCTCAATCATTGTATGCGGATAAAGATTCCCATAAATCCACACACTCTTGACAAAAACCTCTACCAGACATTTATTCATCACGAACACATGAAAACCGTAGACGTGACTCAGCAAAAGTTGTTCTTTAAGCATGTTGATCGTCATTCTCTCCCCACAGAGGCAGATCAAATCTGTTAATACAGCCTCTGTTCTATTACGCCGACTTTGTGGGCTAGAATGGGAGATGCCAGGTTGGAAGCAATCAAAGTTTGTTGTGCATTCATGTTCTTAAATCGTATTTTTGGCTACTGAATCATGGCAAAGGCTTTGGTGATATGAACCACCCTTTCTATGCGAGAAGCGTTGTCATTTGATAAAGAAATTCAAATAGATTGTGGTGCATTTTTCCGCCAAGAAAAACTGCCGGAACAGACGGATTTCAGCGTAAAAACAGAGGCTGTATCAACATTTCATGACTTGACCTGCCTCTGTGGTGAGAGAATGGTTGATTGTCGAAAGAGAAAAGGTTGCGTCCTTGTTTTAAATTTGACCAATCAAAGTCACTTCCGTCTTTGGTGTCTGTCTGGCCTGAAATGACGTGTCCGTCCTTAAGGCTATTGTATAGGGAGGGGGTATTGTTACCTATATTGTATATCGTTTATAATATTGATTATTTCAATTTTCTGAGGGCCAAACACCTAACTTCGAAAAAAAGCAGTCATAGAAAAATGATCAAGTATTAGGCAAAATACAATGGTGACCATTTTCGAGCTAACACATTTAATCCATTGTAAATTCAGGAAATGGTTTTCGCAAACTTAAGTGATAATTTAGAAACGTATTCTCTGATAAAAATATCTTTCAATTGGTTACATATATCTCACATTTTGACGACATGGCTTTTCTTTGTCTTGACATTTCTTATAATTAAATAACATTTGTTGTCAGTTTGAAGAATAAACGTTAAGTATACTTGTTGAATGCTGTTTGATATAATGTTAAGAGGGCAAGGGCAGTCAGGAACATATATAACACGATAGCCCTATCAAATTTAAAGCTTAGGTAAAAACTATCCAGCAGATAAAAAGTTATAACGTTAAAAGTTATCAAATATGAAGATTGATGTTTGAAAGTAAAAGAAACTTCGGTTGCAATGCCTCAAAATCAAACAGTGAGAGCAATTCATACAACGCTGAATACAATGATGATAATCATCACTTATGTGATTTTATAAGAAATAGTTTGAGACCATCCTTAAAGGGGCAGTAGCACGTTTTTTGGTAATTTTATATTTTAAATATTTCACTTGTAATTTTAAGTAAATGTTAAATGTATTATATTGACAGTGTCAACAATCTCATTACACAAGCCGATCACCCATAGTAAGAGGACAAAGTATGAGGATTCACATAAAATCCATTGGCGGCCATTTTTGTGTGAACACCTTTAAATCATTTTTGTAAGAAAAAAGAATCGCATGGCGGAACTTAGTTATATGTTCAAATTATAACTGCTTCATTTAGTTTCAATACATTTTCTTTCAATTGGAACCATTTATTTTCATTTTCCTGACATCACCTTATATTCCCCATAAAAACGTGCTAATGCCCCTTTAAGTACATAGGTTAGATGTTTGTGAAACATCGACATGTCAATACAAGTCATTTATTGTATGCATTTTGGTCTTGGATTTGTATAAACCAGATTAACAGTTTCCGTCTTAAAATATTATCATGGTTATAAAAAATGTTGTAACAACCGCTTAATTAAAGAATCTGATTTCAGATCATCTATAACGTACACCATTGACACTGAAGAAACTATGATTGTGAAAATATTTCTTCATAAATCATGCAAATGAGGGATATACATTAATACATGAAAGTACTGATTTTCACTAAACATTGTTAATTGTATAATAAACAATTGGGATGCAATATATGTATCCTAGAAGGAGACTACTATCAACGAAATTCCAACAATTGTTGTTGCATCTCCAGACCCTCTCTATCAAACATTAATCACAATTTTTCAAAGCTTAAATTTTGAATTTTTTATAAAGTCCAACATACATTATGCATGGAATTAAAGGATCAATCATATACTCGGACTATTGTTAAAAGGTTAACCTTATACTCTGATAGTATCGAACGCTATATTAAGCTCTGTTTATGATGAATTACCTGAGTGCATGTCGGGGTTACTTAAGCAAAGTCCTTCCATTCACTTTGGTGATGCCAAATCAATAAATCGGGATTAACGCCTGCATACAAGTTGATGCATTTATGATACTTGCCTCCTTAAAGAGCCACTCCGTGAGTTGTCGATGGTCACGTGAAACTTAAGCAACAATGTCGTTTGATCGAGAATTATCGACTGTTGATCGAGAATTATCGACTGTTGATCCAGAATTGTGGACTGTTGATCCAGAATTATCGATTAAAGTATCAATTAAAGATAATGAACGTCGTATGCAGACAACAAGGAGGTTTCAACAGCGATGATGATCGAAAACCAGACATTGACGAGCAAATAGTCAAACGTAATTTATTGAAGCTTATCTAAAGCATTTGAAATGAACGTTATTGTTTCATTATGGTTGATAAGTTATGGAACTAGTATTGATGTAAAATTGACGTGTGAATTTGTCTTCAGTCCTATATTTGACTTTTTTAAGATTTTCATTGAAACGGTGTATTTGTCATACAATTACCCTACCAATTGTGATCGAATATATATCATTAAAATAATATTTACTTTGGTATCAACACAAAATATATATGATGAAAATCGCCGAAGTGGCACTCCAACAAGCTTCAAACATGATCTTCTTACATGATAATCTACTGACGTTAAGAAAGGCGAAGCTATCTGTTTTGTTTTTGAGATGTTCATCAACCACCCGATGTTTACTATTTCTTATATCCACATTGCACCAAGGTTAAAAAGAATTGGTCGATTTCTTTCCTTAAAATGTGGTGTTTTTATATCTTTTCGAGTCATGCATATGCATCTTATAAGCACGTGACATTTCAAAGAAAACTTCATCTCGAAGTAATATTTTTGTGTGTGTGTGACTACTTCTAAAGTAAAGCTGTAAAGAAAAGCCAAAGATATTCATGACTTTTTTGGAATGCATCTTAAACTATGTAGGTGTTAAGGGTTTAATTAAAATGTAACCCTATGCTATAATTGGTTTTGGAAATTTTTTACTAAACTATTTCATACGTTAGACTACCCAAACAATGCGCTTCTTCTCTGGATTCGAGTAATAGAATAAACTTGTCGAGAAATATAACTTCAGATCATGTGATCAAAACACTTTAAACATAGAATGTTGAAGACACTTCTATGTTCATAAATTAAGGACACTTTTAGACATTAAGATAACATTACGACATTTTACTACATACTTTTAGGACTATCTTGACACCATATGTTAAGAAATCGTAGCGGCATATCATATGTTCAGCACACTTTTAACTTCTTAAGTTCAGAACACTAGAAAATGTATGTGATGCAGGCACGTGTAGCCTCATGTGATACAGACACTCGACACGTCATGTGATACAGACACTTTATAGGTTCAGGTCACTTTAAACTTCAAATGTCCAAGACATTTCTAACTTTTAGAAACTTTTGACTTCTTAAGTTCAAGATGCTTTTAACTTCTGATGTTCAAGACAGTATTAACCTTTGAATTTTTTCGAGCTTTGATGTAAGGTATTCAACATCCTGAAATACTCTTCTACTGGTTTATGTAGCGAAGCAATATTACCCATGCTAATGAACAATCTATTTCGTCCTTCATTGATAACAACAAAGCCAAACACATATTTGACGAATAAAGATAATTATTTGATGCATGATTGTCCTATTTAGTAGTAGTCAAAAGGACGAAAAATGCCATATAGTATATATGTAGTGGATAGATGTGAATTTGATCAGTTCTTGTCAAATTAGAGAAATTACATGTCACAAATATTATAAAAATAGACATTGTTATTTTTTGTTGAATGATATATTATGGATATCGAAATAATATAAGTTGTTAGAAAAACTATTTTTGAAGAAAGATAGGAGTTGTTGTTCTCCAAATAAACTTCAATGGTTTACATTGCAGTTGTTAACTTTTTAAACTAAATTGTTGTTCATGACTTATGACTACCAGATTGAAGAACTACATACGACATTCATGCAACAACAGAAAAAACAATGTGTCTTACTGTTGTGATATATAAAAGCGTTTTGTTATCAATAATGAAAATAGCATCCTTATTTTTAAACCTACAAAATAGATAATGTTGTCATATATAAAAGCATTTTGTTATCAATACTACTGAAAATGGTATCTTCATTTCAAAACCTGCAAAATAGATTGAACATTTATTCATTTTATTTATTGATATGGGAATATAATACCCTGCTTATCCATTGTGCAATGGATAATTCACTCTACACTGTTAATGCTGTTAATAATGTTTTATGATATTTTAATGTCTATTCATACAAGAAAAAATTCCTCTTGTAATTAATCACCAAGTGACATGTCAGTTAGAATCAGATATGAAATCGGATATTCTTTTCAGTGATGCTTGATCAATTAGATGACATAAAAGCTTCGTTATAGAACATATTTGATTTTCTGAAAAGGGCTTGTGGACATATCAAATGATAAATGGCATTTTAGCATGATATATGTGGATAAGGGATAACTTCTGAAGAAGGAGTTTTGCCTTCATAGCTTATGTGCAAAATCGATGTCCTTATGAATGAGTAAGACAAAGGGTGCCTTTCTGAGTGAGTTCTTGACAAAGAGCGTGGTTACAACAAGCTTAGCGAATTAGTATTAGTATTAGTATTAGTATTAGTGTTGTTGTTGTTGTTGTTGTTGTTATTATGCATAATGATGATTGAAGGCAACACATATCTATATTCTTCTGATTTAAAGCTGATACATTGACAAAGATAATTGTGACAATGTTACAAAGGTGGAATGTAAATGATGGCAAAAATGACATTGCTGTGACATAATTGACAATCAATCCTCAAAATGTGTGACTGAATAATTCATAGAAAGATCCATCATGCAAATGCTTTATTTCGTTTT
Source organism: Steromphala cineraria (assembly GCA_916613615.1). Taxonomy (NCBI): domain Eukaryota; kingdom Metazoa; phylum Mollusca; class Gastropoda; order Trochida; family Trochidae; genus Steromphala; species Steromphala cineraria. The sequence goes on from OU744721.1 coordinate 35,646,088, forward strand.
GAAAAACAATTAATGGTTAAACTAGAATATATCAAACTTGGGAAATTAAGGAATGTTGTCGTTGTAACACATGCATTCACGATTAAGTTGGTTCCTGAAGGGTGTTTCAATTCAGGAACGCCCTCATTATAGGAATGTTTGAGTACAGCAAAGGTTAAGTGTCCTCCAATCATATCACGTCAATTATGGTTCCCATGTGTCCCAATGCGTCTTAGATAAAACACATATCCAATCTTTCCAACATTTTCATTAATTGGCACCACTCTCAGAAGATGCCATCTGTCTTTGATCTTTTATTCTCACATTTTGTCACCTTAATTTTCTGACACTGGAACTTTGATGTGTCACTTTCTTCCTTGTCTTTAGTGTCCTTCTTGATTTCTACTGGTTGATGTAGCTTAGGAAGGTTTGGACGTTTTGCTCACACCCATAATGAAATCGTTTTCCTCCCGCATTGATATTATCAAAGCCTAACAACTATTTGACCTTTAAAGGTAAGTATTTAATGCATGTTTACACTGTATATACTGATAGTCAATACGACAAACTTTGCCCTTTAGATAGATTCATGTATAGAGATTAAAATTCTACATGTGTAAATTAAAAAAGTGTTGTTTACATGTACATATTATATACATTGAGAAAATTATTTGTATATTGTTTGGAGGGGGGGGGGGCGAGTCATATGTTATCAGTGGTGCTTTTTCTAGATAATGTTGGCATTTTGGTTGATATTTCTTGGACACTGATGGCTGATTTGTCTAAATGTCATTTGTAAAATATTTTCCCAATCAATACTGTTAATACATTCATGTTATTAAACTGCAAACTAGAGAAGTAAATATTAATTTAATTTGATGATATGGAAACATGATATGCGGATAATCGATTATAAAATGCATAATGCATTTAACACTGTTGATATTGTTACATGACATTCTAAGATTATTCATCAAACAAATACATTCCCTTTGTAATCAATCACCAAGGCACATGCAAGTTGGAATCAGAAGTGAAATCAGATATTATTGTCAGTGATGCCTGATCCATTGGATGGCATAAAGGATTCATAGAATGGCACATATGATATTCTAGAGATTGGTTTCTGAACATATTAAATGGTAAATGGAATTTTAACATGATATATATGCATCAGGAATTACTTCTAAATGAAGAGTTTTGTCTTGTTATTGCACAGGTGCAAAATAACATTTGCACGCCTCACGGTGTCCTTATTTATGTGTAAAGACAACGGTTACCTTCCTTACAAAGAAACAGCTAAGAGTGAATCACGTGCTAACGGTTTCAGATTCACTTCATTTCAAGCCATTGTATTAGAATGATTGAAGGCAACACGTAACTATATCCTTCTGATTCAAACCATTTGATCTGATACGCTTACAATAAAGTACCTGTGACGGATTTGCATCTTCATTTTCACAATAATGGATGTTCTAAAATGTAAATGATTTCATATAAGGACGAATATGTTATTGATAACAACTTCTTTATTCTGAGTACACGACGTTTCGATACAGCTTCTTCAAGAAGCTGTATCGAAACGTCGTGTACTCAGAATAAAGAAGTTGTTATCCATAAAATATTCTTCCTTATTTGACTTCGAACTTCTAAATGCCACTCAAAGAAGTTAAATGATTTCATGAAATACAAAAAAGACTTTATCTTTATTACTGTAATATATCGAGGACAATCTATCCACAGACAGTAGAATTGAGTATCATGTAGCGAGAAGCAATAGATTCTGTAGTTTGTCATGAAAAGCAATAAAATTGTGAACCTAGAATATGTCAAATGTGAGACATCTAAATGATGAGCGCCACTTACCTTATCCATTTAGCTTTCAAAAGACCTGGCAAAAATGCTGTGTTTGAGCCTTGCTTCTATAGAATGGGATGTTTAGGCATAATTCATGATGGGAACTTATTAAAGTAGGGAAATTATTTCGTGTTGCTTTACCCTTACGGTACATCGTTTCAGCACCGCTGCTTTTGATTAAAGAATCATGTTGCAATTGGTAACATATTTTTTTTCATTGTAAGATCAAGATATTGACATAAAATATATTTTTTTCTGCTCCTTTGAATACGAGTTTATTGATCAGCATCTTTTTATCATCGTTACATAACTCCTTTCTTTTAATATGTGGATACAATTATCAAGATACAGTTGGGGGAGGCTGATCCTGCATTATGAAAAATTATCAAATCCTTCACTTCTTTTACTAATGTAAACAACTTTCAAAAAATATATTTTGTTCTCCTTAGACTTGGCCATTAATGCAACCCTCGTCTGGCGTGTTCAATTTAAGTTTTATAAAATTTTCTGTATAAAAATTAATGACACATCTTGTCTTTTATTTGTATCACGAAAGATGCAATATAATGTTACATAAAAGTGTGATCAATATCCAACTTTGATGATGAGTGACTTCAAATGAAGAGAAACGTCATGTGTTGGCCATTTCGTGTACCTCACAGATTGCTGCACTTATTACAGTAGGCAGTTTGTAGTCTTGATTTGTTAATTGTATCCGACCATTTCGTACTAATGTTAAGGGAATATGCACAAAAAGTATATTTGTTATCCATTCTCTCTCAGATCAAATCTCTAAGTCAATAACTACATGTACCTTTCAGGGTTACTTACTATTCGATCACTAATCATATCCTATTTTGTTAATGTATGTCTTAGGTTTACGAACAGTTATCATTGCCCCTGTATTATGTGTAGTTTCCAAATTGCACTCATTTAAATACAAAATTAATGTAAAAAGATATAAAAAGTAAAGATGAACGTATTCAAATGATATCTTATTTGAACAAATGCCTCTAGATGTTCTGCACCACCGAAACAGTTTGATGTATATGATTAATCAACTTTTCTTGCTGTCATGTTTAGTTTAAGGTTGTAAACATGCTTCAAAGAAATGCAAAACGGGAATGCACATGTTTCAATGCACAAAATCCGCCTCTTTTACACGAATCCAAAGGTTAAGATTCTTCCAATCATTTCTCGAAAATGATGTTTCCCAAATGCCCCTTATGCTTCTAAAATAGATGCAACGCTCTTATCTGCCAATCTTTCCAATCATTAATTCCTTCAATGTATTGGCACCACTCTCAGACGATGCCATCTTTCTTTGATCTTTAATCCTCATATTTTCCCACTTTGATTTCCTGAAGCTAGAGCTTTGATCTGTCACTTGCAGTAACTGTCTTCAATATCCCGAAATATCTCCTAAATGTTGTGCAGGTTGATGTAGCTAAGGTAAGTACACACATTTAAGCCTTATTATGCCATATGAATCTTCCTGTCCAAAACGTTTCTAGATAACCAACTGGATATATTCGTCTGAAGGTTAAAACTGAACAGAAAATTTGCAACATTGATTAAGAAGAACTTGAATGTTTTAAGTGCAAATACACGTTTACATGTGTTCTTTTTATCATTTACAAAGACAAATTATTTATAATCTTATAGAAAGGGTTTCAAGAAAGCTATAGTAGTTCAGTTCAAGTTTGAACCAATAAACAAAATAATAATATATTTTAATAGTTATAGCAGAGAAAAATAGAAGTATAAAGATGTAGACCGCATGAAATAAGCATTTGCTAAAGAATACAATGTATATCATAACAATATTGGAAATCATAAATTTAATATATCACAGCTAAATTGATGATGCAATATTCTTTTGGCAGCTGATTACAAGTATAAAGATTGTCATAAGAGTCACAAGAAAACTGTCACTGAACTCGTTATATTGTTGATCGCTACCTTCATGCTTTACTTTCAAAAGTAAATATAAATGGAAAATTATCATCCATCCACATAGATTGCAATTGTTGATTTTCTTCATGTCATATATGAATCAAATGTGAGATTAAGATTAAACAAACACTGCAACATTACTCGAGGACACCAAAAAAAACAAGCCAAAATTCCAAAACCATGAACCCTTATAAACGTTAACATCCTTTATTTATGATTGCTATGCATAACAATTAAAGTCTTGCTTTAGAAGTAAACTATTTGTATTAAATCGATTGCATTTTGAACGTTTTATTCTGGACTATTCAAAATAATCATATGTTACCAAAACGTTGTGAAATAAATGAAAGCTACTTTAATAAAGACCCACTCCGTGATTTTCAAAACATATGGTGCTGCTTTGAAAGGAATGCAAATGATATTGCAAATAATAAAAATTCAAAATATCTCACATTTTCATTCCAAAATGGCACTTATAAATATCATCTTGTACCAGCCATACATGTATATGTTCGTTGAAGCCACATTTACAAGACAAATTACATGAATACTTATTACATGACCTATTAAACATTATCTTCATGTTATTGTCATGCTGACTGCTTCAAATTACGTTTGACTGGATGAAGCCCCTCATTGTCTGGTTTGGATTATAATGGCGACTTTAAATGTCACTATACAATGTCCATTGGTTCTATTTTGACACTTTCCTACATCTTGAACAAATGCCACTATTGATAATGTTTGTCATAAGTGAACCCCAGTAACTCAAGGAGTAGCTCTTTTATCTCTCTATATCGTCAAAAAGAATAAACAGACACATACATACAAGAGTATACATTGATGTACATTATACATACTTTTTAAAATTTAATGTATCTAAAGTAAATCTTAGTAAAAAACATTTTTCTTTTTTATTATACTCGTTATTTATTTTTGAGCATTTAATAATCTTACCGTCATCGTCTTCCAAAGGATATAGGCTTTCCAACAATTATAGCCTCTGAAGGAAATGCGTCTTCCTTTTCCTGAGTATATTAGATTTATCTTGTATCTTCACCTTATAGATCTGGAAACATATCCTGTTAGTGTCAAATCTTTGAAGAATCTCCAATATCTTGAAATATGATAGTCATAAAAGTTATCAATATTACAAATCTTTATAAGTACGCCATATTTGGTTTGTTTCATGCCCAAATGAGTCACATTTTGATTTTGTGACAAGTTGTCATGTAAAGGTTCTTGTTTGACGTTGCAGCAAAAGAAGAGAGATAAGAATAAGAGATGGATCTATAAACCAATATCATATGTCGTTCTGCTCGGGAATGTTTAAGCGCCATGGTACAATCGTCATTACTTTATGTCAACAATTTTAACATTCAATTCTATCTACTATTTAGTTATCCGAATATAGCGTGAGATATGAGAGAGAGACGTATTAACATAAGCTTTTATTGTTTACTAATCCAATTCTATATTGAAATAAATATTATTAAAGTGGTAAGAGTTGAAAATGAAATATTGCGATAAAGAAAGAAAAGGAAAGTTTTATTCTAGATTAATGAAATATGAACATTCTTTCAACATTTTGGCTACTACTTTCTTGTTTCCCTATAGCTAATAACCACTGCTATCAGCCAACTACTTTCTGAGTAAGAATCTTTCCAATCACTTCAATTTATTGTCACCATTCTCAGAAAATGCCATCTGTCTTAGACCTATAATTCAAACATTTTGTCACCTTGTTTTGTGACAATAGAACTTTGATGTGTCACTTGCGTGCACTTTCTTCAATGTCTTGAAATATCTTCTTAACGTCTTCTAGTGGATTTAGCTTAGGAAGGTTCGAAAAGTTTTGCTCACAATAATAAAAAACATCCTTTTTCGTACAGCATTGATACCAGCAAAGCCACACAAGTATTTTTCCTTATAAAGTAACTATTGGATGCATATTTATATTATCTTCTGATAGCCAATAAGACAAATTCGACTTATATCAAAACAAAGTGATAAAATTTCACGTATGCCAATTGCTAAAGTCTGGTTACATTATTGCAATAAAATGCCATAAACATTATTTGTTCAATCAATGCTATAAATACCTTCATTTACACAACCTCCAAAACAAAGAAGTCAATTTGAAACATTTATGTTCATTTGATTTGATGATATGGAAACATGATTTGCGGATTATTGTTTTTAAATTGCAAAATTCAATGTTTCACTTTGCAATGTGATATTCAAAAGACTATTTACCAAACAAATACATTCCCTTTGTAATTAATCACCTAATCGCATGCACGTTGGAATTAAACGTAAAATCACATATCATTCTCAGTGATCAATCATATTGCGTAAAAACTTCGTTATAATAGCTTATATGACATTCTAGAAAGGGATTATTGAAATATCAAATGGTAAATGGCATTTTAACATGATAGATATGACTTCTGAGGAAAGAGATTTATTTCATCGCTCAGGTGTAAAATCACATCAACACGCCTCACGATGTCCTCATTGATGTGAAAAGACAACAGTTACCTTCCTTGGTGATTTCTTGACAAAGATGGTTCTTACAAAAGCTGAGAGTGAATCACTTGCTAAGGGTTTCAGTTTCACTTTATTTCAAGCAATGGTGTTACATTGATTGAAGGCAACACGTAACTATATCCTGCTGAGTCAAACCACCTGATCTGATATCCTGATAACAAATAAAACACCTCTGACGAAATTGCATCTTCATTTCTCCTAAAATTAATGTTCTTAAATGTAAATGATAGCAAACATTTTTTTCGTTAAAACTGTGATATATCGATTGAAATCTTTCCTTTGACAGTGAAATTGAGTATCAAATATTGAAATCCATTAGACTGTTTAATCCGTCATGGAAAGCAATAAAGTTTGCGTAAAATAGTTTTGCTCTACAGAATGTGGTATCATTGTTTGAAATGTCTCACGTCGTTCTGTTGAGGTAAATGCACAAAAAGGATGCGTGGATCCATTGCCTTTTATATGATTCCCGCCTTCACTATTTTCATACTATTCATGTTTATGTATATTTCTAATGAATGTTCTTAGTTTACATATAGTTATCACTGCTCCAGCATAATTTGTAGTAGTCGAATGACACCAATGACAATGGCAAAACTTCACCCCCATTCATCAAATTACCTTCTTGTCAAGAAATGTATCGAACTCAAAGGGTTCTCAAAATATTAATGTATATTTGACAGCAGCAAACTGTATGTGAAAGTATTCAAATGATATCTTCTTTTTATAGATGCCTTTTAAGGTTGTACACATGCTTCAAGAAATTGCAAAACGGGAATGCACATGTTTCAATGTAGCAAATCCGCCTCAATTACAGGAATCCAAAGGTTGAGATTCTTCCAATCATTTCTCGAAAATGATGTTTCCCAAATGCCCTGTATGCTTCTAAAATAGATGCAACGCTCTTATCTGCCAATCTTTCCAATCATTAATTCCTTCAATGTATTGGCACCACTCTCAGACGATGCCATCTTTCTTTGATCTTTAATCCTCATATTTTCCCACTTTGATTTCCTGAAGCTAGAGCTTTGATCTGTCACTTGCAGTAACTGTCTTCAATATCCCGAAATATCTCCTAAATGTTGTGCAGGTTGATGAAGCTAAGGTTAGTACACACATTTAAGCCTTATTATGCCATATTAAACTGTTCCTGTCCCGAGTCAGCGTTTTCAATATAACCAACATTTCGTATGAGAAGGTACAAATTGAACCAAGATCATTTAGATTTGACATAAAATCAAAACGTGGATGTCTTGCAAATTACGATTTTTATGTTTTCTCATATACCTTAGTAAAGGAAAACGACGTTTAATGTTTGCTATATCATATACAAAGTTTCGAAAATGTGTTTTAACAGGATGTAAAGTTTACTGTTCTTGAAAGATATTTTAGTTTAGTTAAATGAAAATAAAAACAAGCAACATATATCATAACATATTTAATAGTTATTGCAAAGATAAGTGAATTATAAAGATGCAGTTCATATGGAATTAGTAGTTACAGAATATACTATAACAATAGGACATTGGAAATTACAAATTCTGTATATCACAGCCAAATTGATGATAAAAAATATTTTTGGCAGCTTATTAAAAATATAAAGATTGTCATGAGAATTATAAGATCAATGTCTCTGACCTCGTTATATTGTTGATCAAATGTGAGAGGAAAGATTACTTTCAATACCTCATACGTTGATCCTACATGCAGAAAGCTATATCATAAGTATATTTCTATCACATGAGGTAATCTCAAATATCTACAATAAATACTTATTTCATGCTGTGGTAACAAAGGCATGTCATGCGACTGTTTACTCTGATAATTTCAGGCCAATTTCTTGCAAGTATACCTTTCATTTTAACTTAGCACAGCAAAAGCACAATACACAAAACAATGCAATGTGTTCAGTAAAGGAGGATGTCGTGCATAACTCAAGAGTAAAAAAGAGATATTTTGAAAAGTGAAAAAAGGTAAATATTGCAGCCTTGTACAGTATAGTAGTACTTAGTAGTTTTTAGACCTAAATCTTTGGAAATTAAGTTGATAATTTATGAAATGTAGAAATGTGATAACAAATGATTTTTTTCAACATATAAAACCTTTTTGGACGTTGATTTTCTAACGCATCATTACATACGAGGCCAAAAAATAAGCAGAGTTTCCAAAAAGAGGATTTCTTTAAATGCGGATTTTTTAAGAAACGTTAACATTTATTGTTATAAAGAACTCAGTTTGCTATGTTTGCATATGTAGTCGTTGATCAATCAACACTCGTGAACAAGCTCGTACTTTTGTGTGTTTAGATTTACTTTGCTCATGAGTGTATTAACAACATGTACAATGTAAAATGTCATTCTAACATTTTTGGAATGTTAGGGATGTCAAACTGCATAAATAACTGTACATAGTTTTCATGTAAATAAAATATGTTCAACATTGTCATGATCAATGCCGGATAGTCAGCATTCACAAAAACAAAAGGGGTGTTAATGAATGTACATCATCATCATTATCCTCCTCCTCTACATCATCATAAACACTATTGGTCTGGAATGAAATAACCATGCTGGTCACGTGGAAAGTGAATTCCTGGGAAGTTGATTCTGGCTGTCTCGGACATCGTCTTTGCGTCCAGGATTAAGAGGTAGTCATTGTCTTTTGTTATATCAGCCATAGCACATAAAAGTACACCTGTGAAATAAAAAATATATCTCATCATTTTGTAATAATGAATTACATCTCAATTCGTTTAATTCACATTTTGCACCAATAAATCAAAGTCCCTTCATCTCATTGAACACTTCTTTAATCATACTTTTTAATTTCAACAATTAAGTAAAAGTAGTGGATTGTTGCAAGAGTATATAAAAAAATAACAAGACGTGAAATACATGTAGGCGATACAAACATCCTTTATTTATAATATGCACTGCGTATATTGTTGTAAGATTTAAATTATAATTTTATATTATCGTTTACAAAGTGAATGTTTTATTCTTGACTTAACATATTCAAACAAGTGTTGAAGCGAGCAGAGCTCACACACCTTAGCTACACGAATTGTGCAAAGAATTTTAAACAGTAAATTTAATAAACATTGGATTAAGTTTGACGCAAATGGAGTATACAATCCTACAGATCATTCATAGTGAAAGTCATGTTTAAATTAAACTATACACAAAACTAAATTAATCAATAAATTTGACCATCAAAAGGATACATGGTTGATCTTTGTTTCAAGATTAATGATTGTAAAATTGCAAAATTGCTAACATTACCACAAAAAATCTCTGCATAGGTTTTATTTTACTCGTGTTTCCATGTAAACCGCAAAAAATAAAAATCCTGTTAGTCTATCCCTCAAAAGGCACATCTAGGGATCATGTTTGATAAGTGTATGAAGTTTGGTGAAGCTAGCATGAATAGTGTGTTAGGGTATATACTCCGGACAAAGAACTAGGTCATAGAGTCGCTGTTTTAGTCATGTTTCCATGGAAACCGCAAAATATAAAAATCCTTTGTTGGTCTAACCCTAATAAGCCACATCTAGAGATCATGGTTGATAAGTGTCTGACGTTTTGTGAAGCTAAAGTTCTAAATTTCAATTATGAAATATGATCTTAGAAAAACAGTTCTCCTTTTTATAATACTTTTTATTTCTTATCTCACATTTTTGTTCGAAAGATCAATCTTACCGTCATCTTCTTCTAAAGAGCCAGGCTTTCCAACATATATAGCCTCGGAAGGAAATGCGTCTTCCTTTTCCCACAATATGGTTGATTTGTCTTGAGTGTTCACCTTATAAATCTGGAAACATAATCGTTAGTAACAAATCTTCGAAGAATCTCCAATATCTTGGAATCTGATAGGCATAAAAGTTCTCAATATTACAAAGCTGATTTAGTATGCCATATTAGGCCTGTTTCATGCACAAAAGAGTTATGTTTCGATTTTGTGACAAGTTGTCATTTAAAAGGTCATGTTTGACCTTGCAGCAAAAAAATATTGTAGATAAGAATAAAAGGTGAATATATAAATCAATATCATATATCGAACACTTCCCTTGGAATGTTTTAGCGCCATGGTGCAATCGTTACTTTAAGCCAATGAGTTTTTTAATTTATCTATTGCGTTATATTCAGTTATCCCAATATTACATGTTTTACGAGGAAATGATAAGAGCTGAAATACGTTGCATAATAAAAATGAGATCTTGTGATAAAGAGGGAAGAGGAAATGTTTATACATACATATATATGAAATATGAAGCCATGTCTATACATATTTTGAAATCTTTGAACATTTAAGTTCTTTTGACCCTTGATCTTATAAGTTATGTATAACTCGTCCGTGTAAGACACCACAGTGTAATATTCATAGGCAATATTAAACTAGTGTAATACCACAGTGCAAGTATGACGTCACAGTAGGATGTTGTTATAACGTAAGCACGCCGTCACAATAGTTCCAGCACTCTGTCGGTAAGTTTGCTTGAATTTTAGGGCAATTAATAAACAGATTATTAAAGTTCCTTCCATTGAATACAATTTTATTAAACTCGTGAATGATTTGGTATCAAACTCGCGTTTCGTCGTCTTATACAAACCCATTAACTCGTTTAATGAAAATAGTACGAATGGAAGGTCGTTTAGTATCCTCTATGTTCCACTTTCTAAGTAAGGATAACGAATCACCTAAAACCATTACTGTGGCCTACATTGGGAAGAGTTCCTTCACTTGTACATGTACGATGCGCACATGCCTCTTATAAACAGTCTAAGTAAACCTAGTCTAAATATTATCCGTTTCACCTTTCTGCGACCTATGACCCTCAAACGTTTACGTGCGAAGGCATACTAGTGTGGCTTGGTAAGAAGAGTTTTGATTCTTCAGTTCGATACGTGGGCTGACGCGACCCTCTACTAGGCCTTTCTAGACTCAGTATAGAGGTGAAACGTGTCATATTGAGGCTAGGTTTACTTAACTGCTTATAAAATTACTTCATAATATGACATTTTATTGACTAACATAACCGTCATTACAAATGTGTCACAAAAATACTTTCATAAACGACAGAACAGAGACGACATAAACAGACTTTTGAAGAAAAAACTTACCGCGTGCTGGTGTCCAGGTGACCGAAGGCCGATTCCATAGAAGTAGTTGTAGGGTTTGCCGTTGTAGGAGTAGTTGATCTGCGGAATGTCCATAGCTGCCAACAGACCAAACCGACGTGTATTGTCTTAAACGACTTAGATACCGAGAACAGGAAGATTTCTAACTATATGATTTTAAAGGCACAGAGCTACATGATATGCATACTCTCTCCTTATTTTTCATTAACAGTGTGAGAGGGAAAATGTTTGAAAATCAGACATGGATAAGGTTTTTCATTAGAAAGATACTCTTTTATAATTTTGTAAATTGTTATTTGTTTTATGATAAATTTTATTTTACTAATTTACCACCAAAAAAAATATGAGAAGGTAAAAAGCGATGGTTTATAGAAGAAAGAATTATATCCCCTGGATGTTAAATTTCAACGAAAGCTTTGCCGAACGACACGGAAATAGTCGAGGTTTTGCGAAACCAATTTTGAAACTGCGCCTCTGTGGGGAGAGAATGCATAATATTAAATCATCAATGATATTACAGATGGTAAGTGACATTAAAAGATGAAGAACAAAACGATGCATGACTTTTGATCGAGTTTACGGGCTATCTATTATGTCCCTCGTGTAAGTAATCTTTTATAAATATTTAAAGATCAATATTTCAATTACAGTAAAACTCGGATATAACGAACTCCAACGGACAAAAGAATTTAGTTCGCTATATCCGGTGTTCGCTATACGCATATAATTTTAATGATATTATATAGGGTCGGGACTTGAAAATTTGTTCGCTATTTGCGAACCAGTCATTAAGTGATATGTTTAGAGATGCCTATGTACTGCAATGATAATTTCTGTTAACACTATTTACTTTCAAGATATGAAACAAAACTCTATCGTATTGGACAGCAACCATGTCGCTTTGGAAACTACCTTCATTAACAAAAACAGCAGTTATTTTACATTTTGAATCAATTTATAGGTATCCATATAAATAATGAAAATACAGTAAATGGTCCATAGAAGCAAATAACATGTGCGTAATGTAACAAATACCGATCTCATTAAGGCAACGATATAATGTTGAATGGTCATTTAAAATACGTAATGTCCTTGACGACAAATATTGAACTATTGCTAATTTGCGGAAAAAAACTTGCTTGCTTTAATAACAAAACTAATCATTAGCGCCTTATGAGCTCGCATGGGCGTTGTACAGATAAGATCTTTATTGCCAGCACTGTTAGTTAGCATAGCACTTAAACAACTAATGGGCATTGGTAATTTGAGAATCCTATGTTTTTTCTGAAAAAACATCTTTATGGAAGAAAGATATCTTGAAATCGATAATTTGATTGATGAAACTATCGCATGTTAGCGATTTTGTCAAAAGACCACGGTCAACCTAAAAGGATTGTCAACTGTAAGAAAGATATATCATTTATCAACGTCGAGATTGAATTGATAATTCAATCCACTTTGACAGTTTGTTTCCCAATAAGTACACATTTTGGATAATTATCAACGATACTTCACTCCAGACATGCAGAATTTGTTAAAAGTTATGAATGTGTGGAAATGATAGGAGTGATATTGGGTTTAACGCTAATTTCAAGAGTATATCATATATATCACGACTGCTAGTATTATTGCACGGAGAAAGCCGCAAAGGTAGCTCGACTATACCTTAGAACTATCAAATAGAACTGACGAACCATTGGTGCTAATGGGCTGATATCCGACGAAGATTTGCACCCAAAACTTACTGAGTGTAGAACAATTCTAATGTTTGGAAACATCCAGAGGTACTGAACCAAACTCGTAAAGCTATTGCTTGCAATTGGTAAATTCAGTATTGACAATCAGTATGTTTCACGGATATAGCACTTTCTAAAGAGATTTGCGAATAATTGTCGTCTTTGCGGGAACCTACTAGCATTCATATTTAAATCTTTTCGAAATGATTTGTAATAATTTTAGTAAACATGATCAATAGTCGGTTTCATGGCAGCTCAATAACTAGAAATGTTTAGGGGAAAATATGGTCAATTGTTGGAGTATTTTGGCTTAACCTAAATTTCAGAATACTTACATTCCCCTGAGAGGGTGTCGTAGCTGCAGACTGTCTGCTTGTTTTTTCGAACTGCTGTAGCTTTTGTGTCGAGGAGGGTTACAAGGTTTGTGTCTTCACTAGACTGGAAATAACATATCCATCAATAATTAATATCAAATATTTATAACTTAAGTTTCTGTACAAAAATGCATAGCCACTTCGTCATATCTGCAAGCTTGAAGTATACTGCCATGTTATTTGTCACAGATTTAAATCAACAGCAGCAAAGAATATAAAAGCTGTGTATATTTACATGCATTTCTGCAATACCCGAGAGCCTTAGACATAGCCGTGCTCTTTTGACATTTGGTATGAGTAATGATATGACGCAAAAGAAATATATAATCATAAATATTCAACTTATTGTAAAAAAAAACATGTCTTCATATTTGATAATTTAAGGTATTTATTAATTACAATTCTCCCCGAAATTAAAAATTATCATCCAAATATGTATTTCAATGTTCACCTTCTCGTTTGCAGATAGAGGAAGGACGTATCTGCGAGGTAGAGCTTTAGGAAGGTTCTGCAGCGTCTCTGCAACTCTGTCACTGGTCATCGTCTCCAGGTCAAACTTGTCCAAAATAGCCCCTTCATGGTAGCCACACACATCAACCACGAGGTGACCTGTATATAAGATATAAGTGTTAGTATAAGTTCGAGATTTGGTGATCCATATGCTTTGAAGCACACCTCTTTGGTTGTTATGATATATAAGCATATGGTGCCCTGGTGAACTGTGATTTAAGAATCGTCAATTTTGACTCTACGTACTACGATGTTGGTATTTTCAACATCTAGTCGTAACAGAATGATTACCTTTATTCCATTTAAATGAATAAAGAAGATAGAATGAATTGCTCTGAGAAGTAAAATACCAGTTAAAATGCACGTTGGTGTTAGAAGCACCAACATGTTATAGTTTACTAGTTCTAGATGAATGTAAAACTATCTAGGTAATATTCATTTATATGCAAGCTTCCTTATTCCTTGTTATCCTTGCGAATAGCTTTCAGAAAAATAAAAAGTTTATGGTAATTTGAATAGTTAAAGGTCATTTTAAAGGTCATATTTTGTCAAACACAGAATCCAAAATCCACAATCATTTCTATTCAAATTATCGAATTCCAGTTAAGAGTTAAGGGTTTTACCGCATGTTTTAACAATTGTTAATGTCATAATCAGAATATAGAAAACAATTTTGAACAAATTTTGACAAAAAATGAAATATGTTGACAGTGATATTTAAAGTTCTTCGTTCAAATCATGCACGTTTTAACATTTATCACTCTTTTGTTTGAAACATATTTTATTCATGATGAAAAGGACCAGGAACAAGTTCACTAACTTGAAATACAACCGATGTAGTATAACATATGACAGTTACACGTAAACCTTAATCAGGATATAGACTATCAGTATATCTACATAGTTATCATTGTTCACCTTTGTCCTCATACGTGTTGATGTGATGAAGGACAAGGAACGCTTCGGCGACGTAGGGGCAGGTCACCCCGACCTCCTGACCGGATGTCCGGTCTATCACGTGGAACTTGGTCTTTAAGATACAGAGACGTTGAATGATAATTATGTAGTAGGGAATGACTCGGTCTTTAAGATACAGAGACGTTGAATGATAATTATGTAGTAGGGAATGACTCGGTCTTTAAGACACACAGACGTTGAATGATAATTATGTTGTAGGGAATGACTTGGTCTTTAAGATACACAGACGTTGAATGATAATTATGTAGTAGGGAATGACTCGGTCTTTAAGATACAGAGACGTTGAATGATAATTATGTAGTAGGGAATGACTCGGTCTTTAAGACACACAGACGTTGAATGATAATTATGTAGTAGGGAATGACTCGGTCTTTAAGATACAGAGACGTTGAATGATAATTATGTTGTAGGGAATGACTCGGTCTTTAAGACACACAGACGTTGAATGATAATTATGTTGTAGGGAATGACTTGGTCTTTAAGATACACAGACGTTGAATGATAATTATGTAGTAGGGAATGACTCGGTCTTTAAGATACAGAGACGTTGAATGATAATTATGTAGTAGGGAATGACTTGGTCTTTAAGACACACAGACGTTGAATGATAATTATGTAGTAGGGAATGACTCGGTCTTTAAGATACACAGACGTTGAATGATAATTATGTAGTAGGTAATGACTTGATCTTTAAGATACACAGACGTTGAATGATAATTATGTAGTAGGGAATGACTCGGTCTTTAAGACACACAGACGTTGAATAATAATTATGTTGTAGGGAATGACTTGGTCTTTAAGATACACAGACGTTGAATGATAATTATGTAGTAGGTAATGACTTGATCTTTAAGATACACAGACGTTGAATGATAATTATGTAGTAGGGAATGACTTGGTCTTTAAGACACACAGACGTTGAATGATAATTATGTAGTAGGGAATGACTCGGTCTTTAAGACACACAGACGTTGAATGATAATTATGTAGTAGGTAATGACTTGATCTTTAAGATACACAGACGTTGAATGATAATTATGTTGTAGGGAATGACTTGGTCTTTAAGACACACAGACGTTGAATGATAATTATGTAGTAGGGAATGACTCGGTCTTTAAGACACACAGACGTTGAATGATAATTATGTTGTAGGTAATGACTTGGTCTTTAAGACACACAGACGTTGAATGATAATTATGTTGTAGGTAATGACTTGGTCTGGTAGATACACAGACGTTGAATGATAATTAATTTGTAGGAAATGTTTTGTTCTTATTAATCATGAGCCATCTCTATTGACATAAATCGGTACCGCATGAACTCCTAACATCATCAACTAATTTTTTATATGCAGCCATTTTGGTAATAATATATTTTCAAGATAATCAAGCCTTGACAAATTTATGACGTCTGACCCAACATCATTGCTACCTCTCGATATGTGTGTCATCAAAGTTTCAACCAATAACAGATACACAACATGACTCGGTAAAAAACTGCCTTACTTCAAATTTATGAATCAATTGAACATCCTGTACATTTTTTATACAGCTTGCAATCTCCGTTTATGACATAACCATTTTCACCATGTATTTCATTTGAATATTTATGAAAAGAGGTTTAAAAGAGGTACGCTCATGATTGACGTTGTTGACCCTATTATATCTTAATACCAATTTGAAAGAATATACACTCAGGGGCAAAAGAAACGATACCATAAAAAATGCTTGATAGGTTAAGCTACGAGTGATAGTTACGGCTGGAAGTTATATCTGGTAATGCTTTTGAAAAACACGCCTTTCAAAAAACGCCATTTAAAAATCTTAATTGATAGGATAGGAGGGAAAATGGCCCTTCTGCTTGTTTTAAAACTATCTTACAGACGAGATGCATTAACAAATTAATTTCTATCATGGTATTTTACATTCATAACATCTTTCATTTCTCAAATTCATAAATTTCATAATTTTCAATTCCAAAGATTATGACCAAAAAGATTATTGAAGAAGCTGTTTTGGGATCCCTTGTGTATTTGAACAGTCATACAATTATCGTATCATTCTTTGATGTTTGAAATTGTGAGTTCTTCTTCACAACTGATGTGCCTATCACAAGGGTTCTTGTCGCAATTGACTTACAACAGGATTTTGTTTTGTACTCTATTGAAATGTTGGTATCGTTTCCTTTGCCCCTGAGTGTAGTTCTACCTGACGTCAACAAGCATATAATCAGCCATCCCACCTGATTGTTGTTGTGTGCAGGATCCCACTGGATACAAGGAAGCAGGGTCTCCTTCTTGACCTTAGCTGCAAGGATCTTCCACACGTTCATCAACAGAGGTTGTTCCACAAAGACGTAGTACTTGTCTGTCATACCGAACGTGTGGAAGTAGGAGGGATGCATTGAATGTTCTGCAGACACTGATGCAACCACTTTGGATTCCTGGTAGCCACCTTGGTCACCTGTGTAGAGGAGTGAGTGAGTTATTGTATAGCGCTGCTTGGGAAATATTGCAGCTATAAGCGGCGAGCTGTGTAGAGGAATAAGTAAATGGTGTTACCGAAAACTTTAACACTCACAAGGTTCCAATTACCTGAGTTGCAGTTTATGGCGCTTGAAGGTCGCTTTTTAAACAAGGTGTCCTATCAACTACTTGGTACATAACATTGTAGCTCACGTTGGATGTTGAAGTTGAATGTTAACAGTTTCGAAACATTTCTTCAATTTCGTATCTAAGCCAATATTAAAACCCGCTTAATAGTCTTCAAACGGAATATATGGAATTGAAACAGGCAATTAATCCGAGGCAAAATAGAGAAAGCTGTTATTAGGTATCACCGAGGCTATTGACCGATGCATTGTGAAGAACCAAGCTCATCTTTTAATCCTTTTTGGAGTAAATCCCTTTGAAAGGTTTAGAAAGAACATTCTTTTATAACTATCTGGAAGATATTTCAGAGTGAGTACCTAGAAACTATAAGCGATTGCTTCTACTTTGACTTAACATTTTGAAATTAAGAGCTTCAATAAAAGTATTTCTATTCACCTTTGTAGGGCGGGGTTTTATATATACAATATTTTGGAGGTCCTTTGCCAAACATGTAAGCTATACTGTGTACATTTCCTTCTGAATCTGTGTGGGTGTGAGCTGCAGCCTGGCTGATGGGAAGATGATCAGGTAAGGTCACCTGCAGATATTGCATATCAATATTATCAATCCCGGACATGTACTGGTTTCTTACAGGTCACGAAAACCAGTGAATAAATGCATGAAATAGAAATCAATGCAGAATTACAAGACGGATTTTGTAACTTTTTTTTCAATCTTTTAACGTTGTTTGGCCCACAGGGACTTGTATTGCTAATTATAACTGTTCCTAGTAAGAATACTTGAATACGATAATCGCCTATTAATCAGTATTATTATTTATAGGCGATTATCGTATTCAAGTATTCTTACTAGGAACAGTTATTATTAGCAATACAAGTCCCTGTTCGACGACACTTACAACAAAAGTCGTGTATTCTATCATCCTGTATTCGTAACAGTAACAGGTTAGTCTCAAATGATGAATACAGAAAATAGCTTACTTTCCCCATACACTCCAAAGTCTGGGGGTTGATGTGATGCAGTGTGGTGGCCTCTGATGCAGTGAAGAGACGGTCTCCAACTGTACTGATGGTCACGTTGGTGTTGTCTGAAGGCTGGGCGGAGTCGGTGACGAATGACACAGCTCTTCACATAGAAAACATAACATACTTAAGATATGAATTAGCCCTAACCATCATGTGTTTTGCAATAAAGGATACCTTTGGCCTGAACTATTTAAGCACGAGGTCGAAGGCTGAGTGGTTTGACGTGTTGATAGTTCAACGTAAAACTATACTTTATTGCAAAACACATGATGGTTAGGGCTACTCTATTAGTTCTCTCGACCAGGTTCATTGCTAGTGACGCCATAGCCGATTGTTATTGACATCATGCATCATTGCTTCGTGACGTCACTTAAAATATATTTTATTGTACAATAAAGAGTAGGCGGTGCCTTTGATCTTTACAAATACAATACTAGATACTGATACAGTTACTGAATAGTTATGAATTGAAAATTATTAATCAACCTCCCGTTTGTATCATATAACCCCACGGCATGAATTATTTCACAAACATTGCAAATGTACAGATGGAATGTCTCATTTTGCATTTTAAATATAATGGAACAGTCGTCGGCGGACCTACAATGTAATGTCGATAGAACAGACACCTTAAAAACCACTTGTGATTGTAATGCGGCTTACATTTGAAAAAGGTACCAAAGTGAAAGGGAAAAAGACATACCGTGACAGAATACCTTTACAAGGATCTGGGAATGCCATAGTTCCAAACTCAGCAACAGCTATACGTTTAGCCGCCATGTTAGTTTTGTAAGTTTCGCTCTGCAAGAATCTGCGCTGATACGTCACTTCCTTGTTTGTCAGATGGAACCTCTGTAGAACAGCCATCCCATCAAACAGATGGTTGTACTTGGTCTTGCCAACCTCAAACAGCCCTGGTCCATTTCTGTACAAACTTCCATTAAGCCAGTCAGGAACAGTACCTAAATCATTAGCAGATTATAGCAGCAAGAACCCTATTGGGACATGATGGGAAACACCAGTGTCATATTAGTTATATCAGGGATATGTCGATGAGATGTTTTTTACGTTGTAGGTGTCATAAATCCGAAAAAATGTACACTAAAACGAAAGGCTTTCAACTTATTGACACTCTTCAACTCCTCCCCATGCATATTTCATCTTAATCCATGTGCGACTTTAAAAACTTAGAAACTGCATTTTCTTACATTTCAATTATGGGTCCTACATTGATACTAACACTACACGCAATTTTCGGTGTTCATTCATCGGATATGGAATACGAACTTCATTGTAAACACCGATGGAAAAGGATTCGTCTATGCACATGAACCTTTGATCTCGCCGCTTTATGATTGACAGTAAAAACCCTGCACTGCACGTGCACCATACGCCTTATCCGTCAAATGAAAAGTAAGGGATTGTTATTGGCAACCTACCATGTATTTGATCAACAAGTGTTGTATGTATGGTAATTGACAAGACCCATGTAATGTAATGGTCGAAATGAATTCATCATATTAAAGAAAATTGATCAAGTCCGAACCATCTGATGTTTACTCTTTCCAATATACAACCTTTCTTCACGTGAAAAACCAACTCTCTTTTTAACATATAATTATATATATATATGTTTGAAAAAAACAGTGTCTTCGACCTCATTGTGGTGCCATATAACGATGGTTCTCTTGAAGCTTTTCGGCATTAGTATTCTTTACAGCCAAACATATTTAGACTGACATTTCCAGGATGATGTTTTTGGACGCCGTGTTTAATTATAGATTTGTAAATATGCTTTCATTTATTTCAAGATCATTTGGATTTGTAATCTTTAACAAATATATCGAAGGAAGATTCATGTTTCGTTTTCATGCATTCTCATAAGGAGCTTTTGAGTACTTCCACAGTCAGATGTTAAGGCATTCTCTCCCCACAGAGGCAGATCAAGTCATGTTGATTTAGCCTCTGTTCTTTTACGACGAGTTTGTGGGATAGAAAGGGAGATGCCTGATTGGAGGCAATCAAAATTAGTTGTGCAATCAGCGACGCTGTTCTTAAATCATCATTTTGGCTTCTGAAACAAGGCAAAGGCATTGTGACATGAACCACCCTTGCGAGAAGCCTTGTCATTTGATAAAGAAATTCAAATGTATTGAGATGAAAGTTTTTTCCGCCAGGGGAAACTGCCGGAACCCACGGATTTCGGCGTAATAGAACAGAGGCTAAATCAACATGACTTTATCTGCCTCTGTGGGGAGAGAATGATGTTAAGGATGATTAGGTCACAATAGAATGACCGAGTGTGCAAGAGCAGATGAATCTTGAGTTGTGTAACATCAAGATAACAACCTGACTTGACTTAGTAACTGCTTCTTGTGCCGCACAAATGACGTCAGATGTGAAATAGGAAATGATGTAAAGTTTGCCAACTGTATAAGGGATTTAGATAATTTGTACCTACGATCTAATTTCTATGCATGGTTTATGACTGATATATTGTTGTAACAAAATGTTACAGTTACGTCAAACATCATGTGGTTTGTCACTTCGTTATCGTTCATATGTGGCAGAGTGATTTATTTTAATATTGTATGTTTTAATTGTATATAACTATGTTCTAATACAAGATTTTATTTCAGGTGTTCTTATTGTAACTTACTAGTTACAATGTTCATTGCCTGCAATATGACAAGCTCTTAATCAATCTGCTAGCTTTCTCTCTATTGTTCTTTGGTGTGACTGATTTCCCAGTTCACCACCTCAGCTTTCTCTCCTATTGTTCTGTCTGTGGTTAGGTAAGCGCACTCCTTGAAATGCATGCTTTCAGGAAAGTTATAAAGGTAACCTACACTAATATTCATTGCACTTCCATATTACGACACATGTGAAGCACTAGCACGACGACTGTACTCGACATTTGACAAGTCTCACATCTTCATTCGCAATTACATCAACTCCCAGGTTAGTTTCATATCTTAAAGCATATTTCATTATGATAAAATAGGGTATTTATATCAATGCATAAAGTGATAGGATTTTGTGTGTATGATGTATGAATGTATTATAGCTAAATTATTAATTGCTGAAGGTAAGGTTTGTCTATGACATTTAGCATTTGTAATGGTTGTGTCGCATTGCATATATTTTATCTTTCGTGCAGATCAAGTACATGATCTGTGTGAACATGTGTTCATATATGCTATGCAAGCATTATTTTAGTATTGCATATCAAATGCGGCTATGTTATAACTACACAACCTATTGTTTTAAACTGTATATATCTTTTGTGTTTACTTTCATTATCATGCAATAAGCACAAGTAATGTAGTGCTTATGTTAATATATTTCTTTATAGCTTTCATAGAGTACATGTAATGCTGTACTTTATGTATTTCATATCATAATTCCTATAAAGCATATTTCTAGTAAATGTATCAATCTATATATTTCCAATAGGAATAGGCATTTTCATATATCTATTATAGTATTTATCATTCACGTAATAGGTATTAATAATTCCTGTTGTAATGTTTTGATATAGCATTGTTGCTATGCTGGTATTGCATTTTAGCAGGGCTCATGTCATACATGTGCCAAGTAATTATATTTCCATGTATATATTTGGTTAGGGTTAAGGTTATTTATATGCATATTATACATGTAGTCCATTCATGCTGGACACTGATGTATGTTTATATATTCCATATTTGGGTGCAATAGTTATCATTATTCATTAATTATTTTAGGTCATGTAACCATGTGACGATTCCCACTGGTTCCCTGTATGTGGTTGCACCTGAATACCATATATTTGGTACGTTTATGTCATTGTATTGTTTTCATTGTATTATATTCATACTTTGTATCATTTGTCCAAACTCTATATTTTGGATCAATTATCATATCTTTGACATATTATCATATTGGCATATAATGTTAATATCATATAATGTAATAACGTAACCTATCATTTGCCGTTATATATCATTAATCCTATGATGTATGCACATGTGCAACTCCAAGTGTATGTCATAACAAAGTATAATAACTACTTCTATAATTCATATTTGCATGTATTGTATGATGCATCACATGTCTCATTGTGTATTTTACTTATCTATTTTATGTATTGTTACAGGGTGTTTCTACCATATTCTACCTACTAGTTATCTTCATATAACTCGGTATGGAATAAACTCCGATTGAACCCACCAGCAGCCCTTGTTATCTTTTGACAAGTTGACCCTGCTACAAAATGGCGCCCGAACAGGGACTGGAGTTTGGAGACACGGGGGACTGAGGGGTGGATCATGGAGTTCATCGAGGGACTAGGCCTGGAGGGACACATGAGCTCTACTAGCAGTACTGGACATGGACTGAGGATAGCGAGAGGATCCTAGTGACGTCATAGAGGCATGATGTCAGCACTGATGTGATCACCGAGAGATAGACTCTGATTCCGTGGATCACCTGTGTGACTGTGATGAGTACTCTAGTTTTTTTTCTGAGCTCAGTTAGTTGATCATGGTCTAGACTTAGTTAGTGCCGGCTTTAGTTTAGTTTAGTTTAATTTAGTTTAATCATTGTTGACATTTTGTTTCATTCTTTACATGTACTTAGTTAATTCATTTATCATGTCTTAGTTTAGTTAGTTATCAGTTAATCAACCTTCAGTTGCAGCATACCTAGCTTATTCATTTCATACTCTCTTTACTTACCTTTAGCATAAGCATGTGTGAGTGTTGAGTGATTGCTGAATGTGTGGGTGTGTTTAACATATTTAAGCATTTAAGCAAATAATTATTTAAACCATTCCATTACAGCATGTAGGTATTACATATACATACTTTGCTTTGCTTTTCCTTCTTTGACGGACAAGGACTGAACTGCATATTTGCACAATATGTTTTGCACAATGTCACCATTAATGTTTCTAACTTAATGTAGCATTCTTTCCTTCTTCTCTTAGATTTCATAATATCCTTTTTGTGCATTATGTGCCTTTCATGATTTCCTTTTTTGTGCATTATGTGCCCTTCATTATACTTCTCATAATTTTGTTTATTGCCATGTAATGCCATGTAAACCTTAATATTGTTTTCTCTTTCAGGGTTAAGATTTTGTTAGATACTTTGCGATCCACATAATATTTTGTATACCATGTTGCCAAATATCTAATAATCTTTTTATTTCAGGATAGTTTAGTTAAACCATTTATGTATGTATTGATAATCTAATCATAACTTTGTTGCAGGATATTTAATATTTACTTCTATTTCAGGATTAATAATCAAAATGTGTTCATTCAAAACCCCTTAAGAGAGTCGCTAATCCCTCTCTGGATTTATACATTTAGAGAGTCGCTATCCCTCTCAGGAATTGGACTACTTACCAGTGCTTTGTGGATGTGACACTGTGTGTGCTTGTCAGTGCTTTCCGAGGATATATATATGTGCTATTTCATAACTGGATACTTACCGTGTGTGGATTACCTTGTGGATACTATTACCCATTGGATACTTACCTTGGATATTATACTGTGATGGATTTACCTTTTTGTGATACTCACCTTGTGCCACCTACTTTGTGATACTAGACTCACCTTGTGGACACTATATTGTGTTTGACTCACTGGATATTCTTTGTTACTCACCTGTGTTTATTCATTGGATATCTACCGAGCACACCATGGATTTCACTAGAGAGGAGATTGATAACATGCTGGAAGTATTTAGTCGGCAGGAAGAGAGACCTAAGGCTAATACCCCAGAGGATTTTGAAGCTTGGCTCCAAGGATTAGCTATCAAGTCGGAATCAACTTCACCTCGTAATCCCAAAGTGAGAGTTGTCTCCAGGAGTCCACAGAGATATGAGGAGCGGACACCTAGGCCTATTGTCTACCAGAGGGCACCCAGGATTCCATCCTTTAGTGGAGACCGGAGTGGAAAGGATACACCATATGACGTCTGGAGATATCATGTGGATGGTCTTCTGGAATCCCATTCCTACAGTCAGGAGGACAAGACACAGGCCATAAGGGACTCGCTGAAGGGAGACGCAGCAAGGATAGCTGTTAACATGAGGCCAGGAAGCAATATTGAGGCACTACTGAGGAAGATGCGCATAGTCTTTGGAACTGTGGAGAGAAAGGAATCAAGAATGGCCCAATTCTACAGTGCCAAGCAGCAGGAGAATGAGGATGTGTCCAAGTGGGGATGTCGTTTGGAGGAACTACTTTGCCATGCCATGAAAGATAGTCCCAACACATTCCAAGACACAGATGAGATGCTACGGAACATGTTATGGACCGGACTGAAGCCATCTCTCAAGAACATCTCAGGGCACAAGTTTGACTCCATCCACACGTTCGATGAGCTTTTGGAATCCTTGAGGGAAATTGAGAATGACCAACTCTGTCAGGCATCCGTACGACCAAAGGCCCAAGCATCTGCAAAGATGACAACAGTACAGGAGCCAGAGTGGAGGAAAGAGATGAAAGAGGTCAAGGATATGCTCAGCAAGCTAACCACGGAGGTTTCCAACATGAAGGCATCAGCTAGCCATCCTACTTCAAGCCATCAACCACCACAGCCACATCAAGGAGCCTGGAATAACCCTGGATATCAAGGTCATCAGGATTGGCAGGATCAGAGGCCAACTCAGGACTTAGGATATCAGGAACAAGGATCAACATGTTGGCGATGTGGGCAGGTCGGGCATATGCAGTACTCATGTACAGTCAGGATGGATCACACCAAGCGAGGACGAGCTTTAAACTGGCGCAGACCTATGGGCAGGGGCCGCCGATAGGTTTGTTTGAGCGCCCCAAGAAGCCTAACAGAGTACCTGAAGGACTAGTTGGATCCTCCAATGAAGTAACTGTTTCCATAGAAGGCACCACCACTACTGCTCTATTGGACACAGGAGCCACGGTCTCTGTATTAGCTCAGTCTTTCTATGATGCCCATCTATCTCATCTTCCCATAGAACCACTACAGGACATGCTCAACATCGAATGCGCAGGAGGAGAATCACTTCCCTACTCAGGATATGTTGTGGTAAACTTGGATGTTTCAGGGATCTCTCGAGCACAGCCAGTATCTTGTATGTTCCTTATATCATCGGACACCCAGTACAACTCCAGAGTGCCAGCTCTTATAGGAACCAACATCCTGGAACACCTCATTACTGGATGCAAGGCCAATCATGGAACTAGATTTCTACAGAAAGCTGCTCTATTTACCCCTTGGTACCTCGCATTCCGCACTATGACCATCAGGGAGAAGGAACTTCAACGCAACGGAGGACGAATAGGACTTGTGAAGTGTTGTGAAACAGGCACTGTTATCATCCCAGCCAACTCTCAGGTCATTATCCGAGGACAAGTTACTCAGCCCATCAACTATCCTAGAGTATGCGCTATGTTACATCCTTCCACCAGTGCGACTATCCACAAGGATATAGATATTGCCCCCACAATTATGGAGTATGATTGGGAGAATCCTGGACATGTGGATATACATCTAGCTAACGTCACGACTCAGACCATTGTGGTGAAGCCCAAGACAGTTGTTTGTGAACTCCAACCTGTTCTATTTGAAGGAAACGTGCCACACAAGACAGAGGATGAAAAGACACTTCTGGAGCAAGTGGATGTCCAACAGGAGAATGTGACCAAGACTGAACTTGCCCATGGGATCGAGCTCATTCTCAAGTATAAGGATATATTCTCGAAGGGAGATGATGACTTGGGACACAGCAACCTAGTACGACATAGGATTGATCTTGTGAATGATATCCCTTTCAAGCAGCGCCACCGTCGTATACCACCTGCCATGTTTGATGAAGTCCACAGCCACTTGAGACAACTTCTATCAGCCGGGATTATCAGACCTTCACATAGTCCTTGGTCATCTAATGTGGTACTTGTGCGCAAGAAGGACGGAAAACTGAGAATGTGTGTCGATTTTCGCCAGCTTAACAAACAGAGTTTACGAGACAACTATGCTTTGCCAAGGATTGACGAGTTACTTGACTGCCTCGGAGGAATGAAGTACTTCTCAGTTCTTGACATGAAATCTGGCTATCATCAGGTGGAACTCCTAGAAGAGCATAAGGAACGCACAGCATTCACCGTGGGACCATTAGGATTCTATGAGTTTAATCGCATGCCTTTTGGACTATGTAATGCTCCTGCCACCTACCAGAGACTGATGGAACAGTGTTTGTCTGGCCTAAACCTTATCATCTGCCTGATCTACCTTGACGATCTGATCATCTTCTCTAGAACATATGAAGAACACCTTGAACGCATGGAACTTGTATTTCAACGCCTCAGGAATGTGGACTCAAGTTAGCCCCAAAGAAATGCAAGTTTTTCAAGAACAAAGTGAGATACATAGGTTACATCGTGTCAGAGAACGGTATAGAGGCAGACCCAGAGAAAGTGGAGAAAATATCAGATTGGCCTACTCCAACAACACCAGAGGAAGTCAGGAAATTTCTAGGATTCGCTGGATATTACCGGAAGTTTGTAAGGGATTTTTCGAAAATAGCCAAGCCACTCAGCGAACTGATGCCAAAGACAAACAAGAGGACAAGAAACAAACAGGCCAAAGTTGAATGGACATGGGGACCAGCACAAGAATCTGCATTTCAGGAGCTCAAGCAACATCTAACAGAACCACCAGTGTTAGGATATGTGAACTTTGACCAACCCTTTGAACTGCACACAGATGCCAGCACGCATGGATTAGGAGCTGTTCTGTACCAACAGCAGGAGGGAGTACCACAAGTTATAGCGTATGCCAGCAGAGGTCTCAGCAAATCAGAACGTAATTATTCTGCACACAAGCTTGAATTCCTGTGCTTAAAGTGGGCTGTCACGGAAAAATTTCACGACTATCTGTATGGACATCGTTTCACAGTGCTCACGGATAACAACCCATTGAC
Organism: Steromphala cineraria; assembly: GCA_916613615.1. Taxonomy (NCBI): domain Eukaryota; kingdom Metazoa; phylum Mollusca; class Gastropoda; order Trochida; family Trochidae; genus Steromphala; species Steromphala cineraria. The sequence continues at coordinate 35,673,754 of OU744721.1, forward strand.
TTACGTTCTAACCAGCGCAAAACTAGATGCCACAGGACATCGTTGGCTTGCCGCATTGTCAGCTTACGACTTCACCATCTCATACAGACCAGGCAAAGCGAACACGGATGCAGACACATTATCAAGATTACCAAAGGAGGAAGAGGAATCTCACATATCCATGGAATCTGTAGGAGCTATTTGCAACATGGTGTCTGTCCCAAATCTAGTTGAGAGTGTGTCATCCACGTCAGAATGTAATTGAGGAAACATCAGAGATCACAGAGGAGACTTGTGATATGAATGCTCGTGACTGGAGGAGAGCACAAGCAAAGGACCCAGCTTTGGATTCAGTCATGGCTCATCTTAGGAACGGAACGAGGCCAAGGTACAATGAAATCAGCATGGATCCAGAGATGACAAGTCTGTTCAAGAGCTTCAATAATTTCAAGCTTCAGAGAGGAGTACTATACAGAATAACAACAGTCAATGGTGAGAAACTTGAACAGCTTGTTTTGCCTACCAGATGTCGTCAATCTGTACTCCGTTGTCTTCATGATCAGGTCGGTCATCCAGGAAGAGATAGAACACACTCTCTGATCCGTGAAAGATTCTTCTGGCCTGGAATGACGAAGGATATAGAGAACCACGTACAGACATGCGAGAGATGCCTCAGAAGGAAAGCCTCAACATCAGTAAGAGCTCCATTGGTGAACATCACTACCACACAACCTTTAGAACTAGTTTGTATGGATTTTCTGACCCTAGAGCCATCAAAAGGAGGACAGCAGCACATCTTAGTAGTGACTGACCACTTCACCAGGTACGCCCAGGCTTATCCTACAACCAACATGACAGCAAGAACCACAGCCGAGGCATTCTTCAGGAATTTCGTTGTTCACTATGGATTGCAAAAACGAATTCATTCTGATCAAGGGGCAAACTTTGAAGGGAAACTAATGCAAGAGCTATGTAATCTTACAGGAATGTCCAAATCCAGAACAACACCATATCACCCCATGGGTAATGGCATGACTGAGAGATTCAATCGCACTTTATTGAACATGCTCGGAACTCTCGACACAGACAAGAAGAAGGATTGGAAATCTCATGTTGGTCCTCTAGTTCATGCATACAACTCGACAAGACATGAATCAACAGGATATTCACCCTTCTTCCTAATGTATGGACGACAGCCAAGATTACCCGTGGACTTAGCTTTTGGACTAGACATGGATCCAGGAAAATCTAAGACCATTGCCCAGTATACTAAAGCTCTGAGAGAAAGACTTCGTCAAGCTTATGACCTTGCCAGGGAAACAGCAACAAGGTCACAAGGAAGACAGAAATCAACTTATGATACAAAAGCTAGAGCTGCCGGACTAGAGACAGGTGATAGAGTGCTTGTGAAGATTGGTGCTTTTGAGGGCAAACACAAGATCGCAGACAAGTGGGAGGAAGAACCATACATCGTGCTCAAACAACCTGATCCACTCATCCCTGTCTACATTTTGAAGAAAGAAACTGGCGAAGGACATCAAAGGACACTTCATAGGAATCTTCTAATTCCTATTGGATACTTGTCTCCCCAGTCTGTGCCAGTACCAAAACCACGCCCAAGGAAACAGCGCACTACAGTGAATCCAACAACCCCTGGATCATCACCCGAGGAAGAATTGGATGACACTGTCAGTCAGAACCTTGAGGACGAGGAAGTGATACCTGTTACCATTCCAGAACCTTCAGTGTCAGATGAGACCACATCTGACAGGCCAACTGAGGATGATGAGGCTGAAGTTGAGACAGACGCCGCTCTGGAAGAGGAGGTAACAGAAGCTGCCATAGATGAAGGTGCTGTTGACGTGACAGATGATGGAGCAGACGCTACTGACCAGGATATTGGACAGGATGCAGCAGCATCATCTGAAGCAGCAGATGAGTCTCAGGAACAGCCTGCTATCCCACAGCCTGAAGGATCTCCAGGAGGGGAAGCACCAGTTCCAGGACCGAGAAGATCTGCGAGAGAAAGGAACAGACCTCATTGGCAGACAACAGGGGAATATGTAATGGCAGCTACAGCTGAACCGGAATGGAGGACTAGAGCCAAGTACCTTGAGACGCTTTTAGCAAAGGGAGTCTTTGAAACCAGCACCAAGGCTACGGATGCTCTCATGGACATAATCACTGGAAAACACACATGACGAGGACGTCATTTAACGGAGGGGGGAAGTGTGTGGCAGAGTGATTTATTTTAATATTGTATGTTTTAATTGTATATAACTATGTTCTAATACAAGATTTTATTTCAGGTGTTCTTATTGTAACTTACTAGTTACAATGTTCATTGCCTGCAATATGACAAGCTCTTAATCAATCTGCTAGCTTTCTCTCTATTGTTCTTTGGTGTGACTGATTTCCCAGTTCACCACCTCAGCTTTCTCTCCTATTGTTCTGTCTGTGGTTAGGTAAGCGCACTCCTTGAAATGCATGCTTTCAGGAAAGTTATAAAGGTAACCTACACTAATATTCATTGCACTTCCATATTACGACACATGTGAAGCACTAGCACGACGACTGTACTCGACATTTGACAAGTCTCACATCTTCATTCGCAATTACATCAACTCCCAGGTTAGTTTCATATCTTAAAGCATATTTCATTATGATAAAATAGGGTATTTATATCAATGCATAAAGTGATAGGATTTTGTGTGTATGATGTATGAATGTATTATAGCTAAATTATTAATTGCTGAAGGTAAGGTTTGTCTATTACATTTAGCATTTGTAATGGTTGTGTCGCATTGCATATATTTTATCTTTCGTGCAGATCAAGTACATGATCTGTGTGAACATGTGTTCATATATGCTATGCAAGCATTATTTTAGTATTGCATATCAAATGCGGCTATGTTATAACTACACAACCTATTGTTTTAAACTGTATATATCTTTTGTGTTTACTTTCATTATCATGCAATAAGCACAAGTAATGTAGTGCTTATGTTAATATATTTCTTTATAGCTTTCATAGAGTACATGTAATGCTGTACTTTATGTATTTCATATCATAATTCCTATAAAGCATATTTCTAGTAAATGTATCAATCTATATATTTCCAATAGGAATAGGCATTTTCATATATCTATTATAGTATTTATCATTCACGTAATAGGTATTAATAATTCCTGTTGTAATGTTTTGATATAGCATTGTTGCTATGCTGGTATTGCATTTTAGCAGGGCTCATGTCATACATGTGCCAAGTAATTATATTTCCATGTTTATATTTGGTTAGGGTTAAGGTTATTTATATGCATATTATACATGTAGTCCATTCATGCTGGACACTGATGTATGTTTATATATTCCATATTTGGGTGCAATAGTTATCATTATTCATTAATTATTTTAGGTCATGTAACCATGTGACGATTCCCACTGGTTCCCTGTATGTGGTTGCACCTGAATACCATATATTTGGTACGTTTATGTCATTGTATTGTTTTCATTGTATTATATTCATACTTTGTATCATTTGTCCAAACTCTATATTTTGGATCAATTATCATATCTTTGACATATTATCATATTGGCATATAATGTTAATATCATATAATGTAATAACGTAACCTATCATTTGCCGTTATATATCATTAATCCTATGATGTATGCACATGTGCAACTCCAAGTGTATGTCATAACAAAGTATAATAACTACTTCTATAATTCATATTTGCATGTATTGTATGATGCATCACATGTCTCATTGTGTATTTTACTTATCTATTTTATGTATTGTTACAGGGTGTTTCTACCATATTCTACCTACTAGTTATCTTCATATAACTCGGTATGGAATAAACTCCGATTGAACCCACCAGCAGCCCTTGTTATCTTTTGACAAGTTGACCCTGCTACATTGCGGAAATATTAAGCACTTGGTAATGTTCTTACGCTGTAACTATCAGTATATGGATATATTCAATCGCCGACCAACCCAGTCTAGAAAAGTATAGCAAGTCTAGATCGCTCAGCTCTAGGAGTCAAAACATCTTCTGGGCTTTATTTTGTCATAGTGCATGACTAAAAATGTTGTCAATATTGAAAAAAAACTTCTGAGACTAAATTTGTATCTGCTACATAATGCCTATTTCTAACATGTCATTCAAAGAAGTGCCAGGGTGACGAAAGCATTGTGTTTTGCAATTGTTTCAAAGGTTAGTCCTTTATGTATCTTTTAAACTGTGACGTCATTGTCCGGGAAATATTTGATTTGTTTTGACATAGGGATATTTTTCAAAGGGCTATGGATAATCAGGGCAATAACTTTGTTTCGATTGCAAGGTACATGTACGTAGAATAATATCGACTAACTTTAGGAAATCTGTATTTATGTTGACGTACTGTAAATGTTCATTGAAAGTGGAAAGTATTGCTCGGGCGGCACGAGGAACGTATGATAATAGGGTAAAGTACTATTTCAATGCAACTTGCCAACCATGACCCTGAGTGTACCACGTGACATAAACAAATGACGTCACGATGACTGTGTCTATTCTTTGCCTGAAATTGCTTACCCTTACGAATCAAATACTTGATCGAACTTAGCCCTGAAAGTTAACTTTCGAATAAGAATAAATTAATTCAATCGGTTGCATAAAATTGAACAAGACGCTTCAGAGATCAGGAGTTTATAAATGATGTTGTTGTATTTCACTTCTTGAATAAGATAAGATAAGATAAGATAATCTTTATGGTCCCAAAAGGGAAATTTGTTTTGTATAATTACACATTCTAACAGTCTAAATGAAGTGTTTTTGGAATGGTGTTTTAATAACAAGAGCGCTTGTTATTTCATTGTTTTGCTTGTTTGTCTATCATTTCGGATAGAGGATTTAACATTCTACGAAATGAAAACAAAAACTAAAATTATGTTATACTCGCATATTGAAATAGGTTTTTTGTATATCATGTCTTTCTCGAATAACTAAATATCACATGAATCAATAGACTAACATTTAGTCTCAGAAGTATTTTTTTCAATATTGACAATATTTTTAAACAAATCATGTATTATAACAAAATGGAGCCCCGAAGATGCTTTACCTAAAGCTGAGCGATCTAGAGTTGCTATACTTTTCTAGACTTGATTGGTCATCAATGAAATAGTTTTGCTTTAGGGTCTGGATGACTGACTAATGAATCAAATTAATTCCAAAGCAAAAGCAAAACTTGAAGTATCATATGTCTTTTAATGAGATTCGAACCCGCTCTCTGACCAGACAGGTCTTGTATTTAATGATCTATTACTCTATTACCCAAACATGGACATGTACCGAAATGACTAAGTCTAAGTAAACCTAGCCTCAATATTATACGTTTCACTTCTATACTGAGTGAAACGGATAATATTGAGACTACGTTTACTTAGACTGCGAAATGACTGTGTATATGTATAAAGATAAAAGCTCTTACCTGATATTTCCCCAGGTTTGGGGTCGGCATATTCTTCTTTCACTGACTCGTATAGACGCTTCATGCTGGTAAGCTACCCTCTCTGTCAAGTGCCGATATAAAGTCAGGTTATTACATAAGTGAAACTAGGTCAAAAGGCTCGTATCGAGCTGTGGCTTGCAACGTGTAACAACTGTCATCATAAGTAACCTTTGACCTGATGGCGTGGTAATGATCCTAGGAATGATAGTGGTTCGGTAGAAGGTGGTGATCAAGATGTTTTCTGCCTGTGTGGACACCCTGTAACTACCACCCTAAACACCCTACTGTAAATACTCGCCACGCATGACCTCGTTTTACTGTGTAAAGAAATTTCACATGACCTCGTCCGTATTCACGTGAACCAAGTACGTATGTACGTATAGTGTTAGTCTGTCATCCAGACCCTATCGCAAAATTAAATAGAGCCTTTGTAAGTCTAGAAACTAGTGGCCAGTCTAGTTGCCTCAACCATGAAGCTAAGCAATGTTCAGTATTCCCTTTTTATTTTGTTCATAGCAAATATTAAAAAGGTGAATTTAAACAACAAATCTTTTCTTCAGGGACTATATGTTAGTCTAGTATAGTGTGAGCCCTGTGCATCTATTGTACTGCTTCAAGACTGTGTGGGGGCGGGATAGAGCAGTGATTAGCGCATTCGGCTTTGGATCAAGAGGTCCGTGGTTCGAATCCCGCCAGGGGCTCGGCAACTTTGTCTGCAGTAGAGAACTGTTCTACACGCAGTCAGGTTTGGGTACAATGCTACATTGCATTTCAGTGCAGTACCACCCATGGTTCGCTAGTTCCAACCGATGCTCGCAGGTTTCACCGCAATGCATAGCTACAATAGTGTTGCGGGCTTTCTCCCTGCAATAATACTAGCAGCCGCGATATAAGTGAGATACCCTTGACAGCCGCGATAGATCCGACATCACCTCACCTCACCTCACCTCAAGACTGTGTATCAAAAAGAAGCCTTTAGTACAGTCTAGGCCCTCATTCAGCAAGTCTAGATTTTACTGTATTCAAATGAAAAGCGCTGAGAAATATATGATTATATGTGAGGATTGCATATGGTGATGAATGAAATACAGTGAAAGCAATTACGTAAGTGGTTCTTTCGTTAGTTGGATATACTAAGAAACATTAAGATTTTGATAGAATTGTTTTAGAACGGTTAAATGAAATATCTGATTATTTTTTCGTTCTGGTTCTTTTTACCAAATGTTAATTCTAACATGACACGAAAACTAGTTTGAAAATACTGCCTTCTGATTGGTTACTCATAAACATTTTGGAGTAATTATTTCGCCGATAATCACCTCAAAATATTTACGACCGCTTCACATTCCTCCGCGCACGCATATACATTCTGCACTCAGCGACTTTCAGTTTACAATAGACATGTTGGCGACGACACTTTAAATTTCAATATCAGAAACTTGTCGACATTTTGAAACATCAACAAATTTTATTCTAACAACGAGGATTTTGGTTCCTGTTTGAAGTGTTTCTTACTGCTTCGCGATGTAAATGAATCACCTGATCACAGTCTACAGATCTATCGCACACCTCTCCTACAGCGATTCGTCAAATGAACGGAAGCGACTTTATTCTTTAATTCCGCTGAATGCTGTCACTGCTCCTACCTCTAATTTACAAGTGACCACTTTTCCTGTCACAGTCTCCCCAACCATGACACAAAATATAACTTTCTTGACAGCTTCCACTAAGTTTGAAACAGTTCACCGACACGTAGTGAACAACTATTTCAGAGTAACGTCCCTTGATTTGGTCATTCCTTGTCGCTCTTGTAGGGGTGATGCATCGACCCATGTGTTTAGGTAAAAAATCGTAACTTTGACGACATTAAAATCTGTATTCTATTGATCGTATGCTCAATAGATTTTTGTTGAGTCTATTCAAACATGTTTTTTTTCTGTATGTAATGACATTATAATTGTTATGTTATCTTTGTGAAAGTGGACTGTACCGTTGCTTTGCAAGTGAGTGGAACCGGTCTGCACCGGTTTGACCGAATCACATTGCTTTTGCGCAAGTCAAAATAGTTCCACCTTTTTTTACTAATTAGTCATGTTAGAATGGTGATAAATCCATTCTGTTTTTTATTTTTGGGTTGTATGTCGTGCATTCTTTACCCCTAAATATAATTTCAAACCGAGCTTGCGAGGTTTGAAATGTTTATTTAGGGGTAAAGAATGCACGACATACAACCCCAAAATAAAAAACAGAATGGATTTATCCCCTAATTTTAGAATGCGATCCTGACTCTGCAATATTGCAGTTAGTCATATATAATCTATCATCTTATCTCAGGATGTTGTCGCACATGCAAACATTGATTTACCGTGTTAAGCTTAATATTCATGACGTCAGCATGTCATAGAAGCAACAATAGCATATTTGTTAAAGGGGCACTAGCACGTTTTCTGAAATTGTTTATTTTCAAATTTTCACTATTATCTGTATGTATAGGTAAATTCTTAATGAATTACTTTGATAGTTTCTTAATACACAAACCAATTGCAACCGTCCATAGTCAGGGAACAAATTGTAAAGATTTACATAAAGTCCATTGGGGGCAATTTTTATGTGAACACCTTTAATCAACTTTCTGTAAGAAAACGGAATCGCATGATTGAACATTTCATTATATATTTGATACTTTAGTGCTTCATTTAGTTTGCATAAATTGTCTTTCAATTGGAACCTTTTTTTTCCTGACATCACCTTATATGCCCCCTTAACACGTGCTACTGCTAAGAACACGTGACATCGAAAAACACCAATTTTTTTCCAGATTTCAAATATACCAATAGTGTGAAGTGAAAGTGGATGCTTGGTATGCACAAATTGTGATCAATACTAGAAAGTCAGTGCATATATGTATAACTAGTAAATTGAAATTTAACGTTTTGCTAAATGCACTGCAAAGCTGATTACATATCTCTCAAGATGACGTTGATCGGTCAGTCTGAAGAAAAGGATCGGTCGGGAGCATTTTCGCAGTGGTTTTCTTTCATACAATACTGCAATATTGCTGTCAATGTCGTTTGTTTCATAAGCAAATGTGTATTTTGTGCTCGCCTATTGATATAAAATACACACAGTTTACTTTTGAGCTTTTATACATTTTAAGTATCCAATGGAAGTATTTTGACCTAACTCTACGATAGCAAATGTCACTATGACATTGATAGACGCGTGAAACAAAGATTGGCAATTGTGTTGTCGATATAAATACGTGAGTCCCTTATCTTAAATATGCAATGTATGTCTGTAATGTATATAGTTTTAAGTGATAAAAAAGGTTTATGAAATCATATAGAATATATTTGATAAATACACCTTTTTTAGGTAATCTGTATAATTTTTATCGAAATAGCGTTATCAGAATAAAGCAGCTTTTGCATTGTGATGTTTTTTATTGTAACATTCGTTCAAGGTTCAATGTCTAGACATTAAGACATATTGTGCAAAAACTGATTGAACTGTTAATGGTGAGTTCATAAAATGTTTTATGTTTATCTATCTCCATCCACTTGCTTACGTAAATGCAATGGTGAAATACAAATTATTACTTACGTTATTTTTCAAAATGAAATTTTCTTCTTTATCATTGTCCAATCTTCATCGCATTTTCTAAGGTAATTAACTCGAATGAATAAAATACTTTCTCAGAATGCCTAAAGTTTCTCAACAACAGATTAACAGATTTGTCCTTTTCCTGTCTCATTCAATGAAGGGATCGTACATTTCATTCCTACCACTCTCAGATGATGCCATCTCCCTTTGATCTTTAATCCCCATATTTTTTCCCAGCGTTAATTTCCTGGTTCGTGAGCTTTGATCTGTCACTTCCGTTAACTGTCTTGAGGTGTTTCAGACTATCTCCCATAACAATCTGGAAGCCACATGATTAAGAGATAAGAAACTACTGGCATCAACACTACCCCCAACCGTAAACTAAATCCCTACTTATCCCACATGCATTTTGGAACAAGAATAGGATAGAATCTTCAGATGGAGCTGAAGACCCTGGAGATGCTTGGATTGGAACATGGAGTAAACATTCATCACCAAATTCAACCATGGCGTAATTCCTATTTATACCAAAGACAGTTTTGAACGAGGGTAAGATGTAATCGAGATATTGAGAAGTTGAATATACCTTCAGCCCGTAACATTCAGCTATGCATATTTTGTAATACCGAATATCAGTAATACTGAAAATAAGTAAGACTTGTCTCATTGGTGAGTGTGGTATTTTGTTACACAAAAAACTTCCAATTAAATAACATGCAATGAAGTTTGGTGTGGTTTTAAAGATGAATGTGATATTGTAAAAATGTCAGGAAAATGAAAATTAATGGTTCCAATTGAAAGACAATGTATCTAAACTAAATGGAGCAGTAATAAGTCAAATATATTGCGTAAAGTTTAGCCATGCGATTCCTTTTTCTTACAGAAAATGAATTAAAGGTGTTCACACAAAATGGCCGCCAATGGATTTTATGTGAATCTTCATACTTTGTCCTCTGACTCTGGATGATTGGCTTGTGTAATGAGATTTTTGACACTGTCAAAATAATACATTTAGCATTAACTTACAATTATCATTGACAAATTTAGAATAAACAATTATCAAAAAACGTGCTACTGCCCCTTTAAAGAGTTATTGGCTAGATGAACAAGACGAAGATGAAATCGTGATGATAAGGGAGATCCCGTTCGAAGATTCCTGGAAGCGGCACCTATGGAAATGGCATCACTTGTGCACATATATCTAATAGGTGATGACGTGTTTACGATTTCTCGCGGCATCTGTCATTCTATGTTAAATTTAATTGCTAATAAAATTTGAAAAAAAATGGGTGATTCACGCGAAGTATATTTTACCTCAACATCGCACGATTTTGCCTCAGAATGACTCTGTTTAGATAAGGATGCAGTAATATTGCTTACATGGCGCTGTGAAAAGCGGTGAATATATTTGTTACGTACAACAATTGTCTCTAATTGAGGAAGAGATGAAATCATGTTTTCATGTGACGTCACTAAAACGGTTTACACGAGAAGCGTACTTTTTAAAGTCTAGTTCCTATTATTCCCTAAAAGACTTTAACATTCCTGCCGTGAAAGTATGTAGGACTTAAACGTATCGCTACCTTTCTGAAATCAGACATGCCAAATGACCATTTGATAACGATGTTCTTAACTGCTTTAAAATTAAACTAAACAGGCGATATTTAAACAGCTTTCAATCCTGTTATGAATAACAATCGTAAATAATTTTTGATAAATAGTTCCTTTCAAATGTTATATCTGATACCATAACTTAATAATGCACCATGATATGTCATTTTAAAAGTGATCTTAACGATCCATCAATTGTGACTTACTGTTTAATAACATACTTTTTAAATTTAACAACAATTATTTTCAAATGTAATTATACCACAAGTATGTTATGTATACAGGATGAGGATACCAGACAATGAAATGAAATTCACCTTAATTAACCTGAGAATTGTGATCAATCAGCTCAGGTGGGTTTTCTCTTCTACGACCAAGAAAATTGTGAGATTAGAGCATCTTAAAGGAAAAAGATTTGTCTCCTGATTTTGCTGGTCCTGTCAAAGCCAAACAAATTGAAATGCGAAAAACATGGACGTAGTATCGAAAAGCATTAGTGAACACCTGAGGTCGACCTTTTTATTAGATATTTTAAAACAATGATTGATTGCGCATGTTTAACATGGTCTAAATGCGTTGTCTTTGTCATTTTCTTGATCTGTTGGCATCGTGGCTATTCGGTTGCATTTCTTGTAGATAAAATAAATACAATTAGTGAAATGACCTTCATACAGTTTAGATATCATTTGTGAAAATTAAAATATACCTTACAACAATTCTTGCATCATATTAATAAATGATATCTGAATCACAGCGTAACTTATTAATCTTTAATCATAGCGAAGGTAAGACTGGCTGTTTAATAAACTCAGCTTATTTGTTGTTTGAGACGCACTTTAGAAGTTTGAATTATCAAGAAGATCTTGATTCGGCGTATCTACGTATCGCCACTGACAGAATCCAAGATATTGTTACAACTCTATGCACTGCATTAACCCTAAGTTATTTGTTTTCGTGTAAAATGACAAAGTTTGATTTTATATACTAAGCAAGTGTATGATACGACTTGAGAGTTATAATTTTTGTAAATGTAGAGACACAGACTTCTTTCATCATTTTTAAGTTAAGAGTGTCGACTATTTACTTTCGGAGTTTAAATGTTAGACTATTCAGATCCATGTGTTTTCCAAAATGATCGTTAACTTTAATGTATGTAAATATCAAATAAATTATAAAAACTGAGATTAACAAGACTATGTGTTTTATGGATGACCAACTTCTTTATTGTAGAAAATGGCGACGTGCAACAATTTATTCATATGAATATGGTAACGAGTTAACAAAAACAATAAAGAAGTTGATCGCCCATAAAACACATAGTCTTGTTAACTTATGGTTAATGTAGTTCATAGAGTTGTAACAATATCTTGGATTCTGTCAGTGGCGATACGAAAATACACCGAAAGAATAACAAGAACAGGGATCGAAAACCACCTTTCAGAGAAAAATGACGTTAATCTTAAATAAGCAATTTACCAAACCACAAGTTGCATCTTTCGAATACGTGAAGCTGTAACCAAATCCTAATGTGTCCTCGTTTCACTTTCACATTTCAACAGCAACTATTTACTATAGCCATAAACAAAGAGAAACATCCTCGGCATTTTCTCTGCAAGAACTCCGAGTGCGGAGAACCAGCTTTACCATGTTTCATCTCTGGAATCTGGAACAGTTGTCCGGTGACTGACTTTCCCATCTGTCCAGTCAAAGAATCATGCGCTAAATCGACAGTTAAAAAATGGCTGACAACAGCAATTATACACGTAGAACAGAAGAACATTAATATGTGATTAAAATGTTAATCGTTGTTGCTTATTTTTTTATTTGACATTATGGTAAGAAAAGGCATGGGGATTTTTAAGTCTTTTACACGAACATCTGGCAACAAAATGACATTCCGTGTAATAAGATGGTAAGAGTTAGTTAATTATGTCAAATTGAAATATACCGGGTAAAATAGTTTCTCACTTACACGATATTCACTAAATATTCCACGGTGTTTCCTTGAGATATGTTTTCATTAATTGAATTCAAAAGTGGGATAAAGAGAAGTTGGTCAATGTGACATGATAACGTGATGCATGCATTGAGTTTTGGGTTGTATAGCACAAGTGTAATATTGTCTTAAGTTATTATCCAAAGTATTGAAACCTCTTTTCACTATGAGCATTCACCAGTGAATGGATATATAGCGCTATATAAATATCCAGTATTATTATTATTATTATTATTTTCAAAAACTATCATCTAATCAATCTTGTATTCCGTAAACGTAAAAACGTATTTTAGAATAAGGATCCTTCATATGTACAATACATTACTTCTTAAATTGTTTTGTGAAATTTCAGATGTCGTTCGCTTCAGTTTATATTCAAAGAATGAAAACCTTACGTCTTAAATTATAGTTTATAATGCACTTAAAGTTACAGTTCTATCGGGGTATTTTTTATTGAAACGAAATTGGCTTGTGTTCTCCTTTTTATCATTCTATTAAATACACAACAACTAAAAAGGTATTCCAAAATAAAACGTTTCAATTTAGTGGTGTTTTATCATGTACTGATATCATTATATGCATAAACTGAAATAGTCCCTTTTATTTCGTTTGCACGACACATATCTCGAAAGTACTCTCCCTTTAAGGTTGCTATATGTATATAAGTATTACCAAGCCTGGTTATGTTTGACAATGTGGTTTATCTCCTGCCATCGCAATCGTTTCAAGTAGGCACAATCAGTTGCAGTCTGTCGGTCCACAGCTGAATATCAAAATACAAGCAAGGAAGCAATTTATAAGTTGTTTTATATGTGAACAATATAGAGGTTTGAATGTAGTATAGTGGTGCTGGATTGTGCAGCTAAAATGGAGTTACCTCCCTTTTATCCTAAATTGATGTGTGCCGCCTGTACCTGAATTAGTTACGTTGTCAATATCAGTAGTAGGTTTATATTTTTACCCACGAAGTTTAATAAATATTTCCTTGTTAGAAAAACTTTAATACTCATGGATAAACTCCTCTTTCACAATAGTGTACGGTTTACATTTCTGCAACGTCTGATGTTTCTCTTGGAATTTTTCAATTTGCCATCTTGAATTTGCATATGATGTTTTCATTGTTTGAACTTAGCTTTCTGATACGTTTTTACTATTTCCTCAATCAGGCCTGTTTGGGTTACATGTGCAATGATCTGAATCGTTTCAATGTTTTCTTTTAAAATGTACTTTAGCGAAACATCTGTTAAATGATTCTGTGGAATTATCGAATACAATACATCATAAACAAATGCTGGTAAGCAAAAATTAAACATTGTGTTCAATTTTGCAATACAATACATCATAAACAGACCATGTTTAACAAACGTTAAAACACAGTGTTGTACAAACATTGAACGCTTCCCTTGGTTATTTTCTTCTGAACACGTTGAACTAATTGGGTTTCAAGGGGATACCAAAAAGGAAGTTTGGAGTATTAAACGGACTGGGAAACTGGGTTCCTTAGAAAGAACACGATTTCCTCTCTGATATTAAAAAGATCGTTTACTTTTAACAAAATTTATTGGAGAATTTAAGGTTTCTGTCAACACTTCAGAAGAAATGTTGACAATCAGGAGCATCCACTACGGAATGCGCTTTAGAAAAATAACTCTGAAAGTTTCCCCCTAAGAAACCAATTCCAAGGGCCACATCTGACAGAAGATCATTATAAACCAATAAGGATCATCGTGGTCATCATTTCCTGAAAGGCTGTTGAACAACCGGAAGGGGTTTCATGAAAAACGCAATGAAAAATGAAAGAACCTTGCAACATCCCTCATCAATTGGTTCCCAAGGAAAACTTCTCACGCTCCAGTGGAAATAAGAACGAGGTGTTAAGAAAATAACATATTAATTATTTAAGGAAATTTCTATGACTGAGTTCAAAGGAATTACATAACGGAAATGTAGAACATCCCGGCATGTTTTGCACTTGAATTGAATTTTGTGAACAGAAAATGTATTACCGAATTTTCTCTCTTATTAGATTGCAAATAGACTTGCTGTTTATTTTATTTCAGTTCATTTTGTGCTTAAATCAAACGTTCTTTTCAAGATATCAAGATTTTCATAAAACCCCGACTTTCTCCAAATCATATCTATATTTGTTTCAAGACCTACACATTTTGCCCAAAGCTATAAAACTTTCAAATTTGAGTAATAGATTTGACTGCTATCTGGTGTTATTGGTTTGACATTTTGTACATAACGTTATGACTATTATTAACAAACTGCATTGATTTTATTCAACAATGTATTTTTGATATCTATTCGATTGTTTTAAAGTTTTAAAAATATTGTGTCGATAAAGAGTCAATTAAATTATAATTATTCATAAATATTCAAATAAATGTGAAATTTGATAAGCAACATCGTGTTGTGAACATTTGCCTTAGGAAATCAATAAGGTTTCTAAAAAAATGAACAAAAGCCATATTGATTGGAATATCATGAAGAATAAATCGGTATAATTCCTGTAAGTTTGTCATTGCAATGTAAAGATATCGCGTTACAGATTCTATAATATTTATTCACATTTTTTACCCTACACTGCAGCGTGTTAGATTGTGTGCTCGCATGCAAGCACGTGTTTCTATTAAATCACTGTTTTGTGTTCGAGACTATTGTGAAGCAAATTGGAAATATTAATGAAGTAGTGTTTTGTTTCCGAAAGGACTTGTCACTTACTCAGCAAACCATTTTCTCATCCGTCATCGATTTCGTCCTTTTTTACAAACCTGAATGGCAAATTAAATTTGGAATCAAATATTAAAATCAAATTAAACGTTGATGGAATACCCTGATACGCAGGCGAAGGGCCCATGCGAATCAGAAGATAAACGAAAAGACAAGTTAAGGCAATTTTCAAGGCTAATTAGAGCCGTAATGCTTCATAATGTTCTTTGGAATTCAATAAAGAAGTAGTTAAGTCGATTCAAAATAAACCAGACGTAACTATTGAGAAATATGTTCCATTAGTTTCTTCGTCTATGACCATATAACTTTCTTTCTGAATACTTACATTACAATTATGATCTTGAATTGTCCTAAAAATAAAATAAAAAGAGTTTTTTTCGTATAATTGACTATCCTGTCAATATATCATAGAAACGTGATATCTTATGTATATCATTTGTGAGTTTCAAAAAGGCATTACTTGTACATATTGTTTCTTGAAAGAAATAACCTTTTGTTAATTTAAAAAAAAAATCAATTTGAACTAAATCTGCAGTCGTCTTATAATGACTGTGCTCAAGATTATTTTGTGACTAACAATGGTCCTTTAAATGTGTTTTGTGACTAATAACGAAGTTTTCAATGTGTTTTTTTCCTTTAAAAACTCCAATCAAGTCTCAGCTGCGAAACTTGAGCACTAATTTAGCATTGTCCTATCCGGCGCACACGTCCATCCACATTAAGACTATGAAAAAGCAATCGATGACTAACATTGAGTTGGTCTGACTGTCGTCTAGTTAGTAGGAGATGTGTTAACATTGTAGCTTTGTGATTAAATTTTGAGATGTTTCACCATGTAAAAGGAATGCCTTGCATATAATGTCAGCGTCTTTCGTAAAATATTGAATAATACAAATCGTAATATATTTTTGGTCACAATGTTGCAATGAAATGTGCAAGCAGGGAATATTATTATCATTTTTTAAAAATTTGCACTTATTTTGAAATTTGGTAAAAGGGTTAAGTTTACAATAGAAAACGAATACGGTTCCTCTTATTATATCATTCTTGTTTAATTTAGTTACGACAGCAATGCATATGTTTAATTGGAATGTTCGGATGTTTTGAATGTTTTTTAGTCAAGAGGTTAAATATTAAATTGTTTCGACATGTACATAAACATTGTAGTGTAAAAATCGTATAAAGACTTGTCATCACATTCACAGCATTTAGTTGATTGCATCAGTAAAATGCACCTTGGTTTTTCCCCCCAAAACCACCCTAGCGCTTGGATATCCAAACTTATAGAACAATACTAGGAGAGGTCTTGTCTACTTTATCCTAGTGGAAACAAAAATTACATAAACACATTCTTTTGATTTTCAGAAAAGATTTGTTAAATCCTTATATTTATATTGGTAATCAAATCCCTTTTGAACAAAACATTGCCCTCCTCTATATATAGCTAGCACTTTGCATTGAAGTGTCAATGTGAAGGCCGATGTGTAAATGGAGGTTAGTCTAAGAGGTATTTTTATTTTGCTTAGTGCATGATTAAATGGAGTTCTGAGTCATCATCTAACAAAATCAAACAACATGTGTTTTATTTTTAATATTTCTTTTGCATATATTAACCTCCTTCTGGAGTAAATGATTGTTTTGAATTTGCGATAAATCAATAAGAATTTTTGTGACTTTTTGACTTCTGAAAGTATGGTTACTAAATATGATACATATCTAATAAACATCCTTTATAATGATACAATATAATGCACATACAAACATGACATAAAAGGCTTGTGTTCCCATCAAAATGCACCTAAGGTGAATGTATGGCAAATGTGTGTTTGACCAAAATGAATTTAATTATTATCTCGGAGAATTTCCAAACCATTTATCATTTTCCTTTCTCCCTGAGTGAAGAATTGCGATCCTAGCTACATGTACAATGTACATGTAGGATCAGTCCTAAATTAGGTCAGTTGAGGGTCGTTTGTAAATCGGTCTTAACCTAACCTTAAATGGGCAGTAGCACGTTTTAGGGGGAATATAAGGTGATGTCAGGAAAATAAAAAATGATGTTTCCAATTGAAAGACAATGTATTTAAACTAAATGAAGCAATAATAATTCAAATATATTATGTAAAGTTTAGCCATGCGATTCCTTTTTCTGAAACAAACTGAATGAAATGTGTTCACACATAATGGCCGACAGTGAATTTTATGTGAATCTTTATACTTTGTCCTCTGACTATGGATAATTGATTTGTGTTATGAGATTTTTGACACTATCAAAATAATACATTTAGCATTAGCATACAATTAACAATGACAAGTTAAAAATACAAAACGTGCTACTACCCCTTTAAGATACCATACTACTATCCGAAATAGCTAGAATAAATAGAGAATTCGAGAGGAGGCACTGAGTTTTAAAGACTTTTGCACAAAAACCCGCTGCTACATTATAAGCATCATATAATTAAAACAAATCTTTAGTCATGTAACGTTTA
Organism: Steromphala cineraria; assembly: GCA_916613615.1. Lineage (NCBI taxonomy): Eukaryota > Metazoa > Mollusca > Gastropoda > Trochida > Trochidae > Steromphala > Steromphala cineraria. The sequence goes on from OU744721.1 coordinate 35,691,671, forward strand.
CATATTCTTTGGATTACGTACGAAATAAATGAATAAAGCATATCCATTAAAGATAAATGTCACTATCAAAATAATACATTTAGCATTAGCAAAACTTTAGTCATGTATAACGTTTACATATTCTTCGGATTACGTACGAAATAAATGAATAAAGCATATCCATTAAAGATAAATGTCTTCTATTAATGTAAATGAAATCAGAAAACATGAACAATCCAATTCATCTCTGCATATTTAACCAGAATACAAATGTAAAACATCTAACATCAAAGACAATGTATGTTGATATAGGCATCGTATACATCGTGTATAATAATAACATTTGCCTCTAACATAAAACGAGTCACAAATAAGACATGAAAAGATGTTTTTAAAGATAAAATTACAGTATACGTGATGAGATATACGTTAGTATTATGAACGAGCTATTAATGAACCATTTATATAGGTGTATAATGGAATTTGCTGTTTGCAACTTAATCGCCCGTCGTGCCTTAGACCGTCTCTGATCCGCAAATACATTTATCTTGTTTGTTTATCCAAACATCAAAATCTGAGCGAAATTAGTTTTGCTTCTCATCTCCGGCCTTCGTAATGTAATTGTTATACGTGGCTGGATCATTTTGAATAACTATCAATAAGTAGCTTATCATCGAAAAAGTTGTTTAATAAGTGTCTTCCTACGACATTTTAGGTACACGAAAAACCCATCGACATTTGAAATTGAATAAATTATCATGGATTGCTCTCATGATCATAAACATTCCTTACTAATTGTCACTTATATTTTGTTTTTTTATGTAGGAAAAAAGCCTTTTACGACGTGATCACATTTTAACACAAACGAGAAGATTGAGTTGATTGTATTGAAAATGGATGTTTAAAAAACATCTTTAAAATCATAAGTGGTGAAAATGGCATCTTTTAAACGTTTACGTTTGGGCATGATTTCAAACCTCCTTCGAACACTCTAAAAAGATCATTTCTTAGTTTTATTGTCAATTCTCATCATCTCGGCGGATTCACAAGGATAGATTTACCGTGATGGAATGATATTAATTATTTAAGGTTTTAAATAACTTTTCAATTTCTAAACTTTTATGTGTTTTATACGACGATGTGTTTTATAGTAAGGACAACCAACGTAGACATTGTTATCGCATATATAAGCATACAAAAGCCTGTTTCATCTATGCTATGGACTTTAATAATGGATAGTTCAATCACTATGCCGGGTCATCGACATGAACAAGTCTGTATCTCCTCTAAGTGACGTTGATTGGAGTACACGGATATGAAATTAACACCATGCATCGTGCTGGCATTTCCTGTCTGGTCTAAGAGGTCACGTGATTGACAGATCGACACGTGCGGCACGTGCATCCCGTGACAGACAGAAACCAGACATTTCATGGCTGAATGAGATGTATTCAAACTTAAAACGCTTAAACAAGCTATTCTGTCAAAGTTTGCTGTAGGCATTGGTTAACAGTTCATCCTTCAAATATTTATAATTACAGTTTTGTGTATATTTTGAAATGTGTATTTCGGAAGGAAATAAGAATTTTCGTTTCACACCATTTATACCAACGGAAAGCAATATTCAAAGAGATTATAAAAGTTTATTCTCTACAATACAAACGGCTGAAGATCCGCACATCAGAACCATGTTTAAAATTAGTAAGATATTGCCAGACTTGTAAATCTTTGTAGCGATGTTAATGAAATGGAAAGCTCCCTCTTAAGTTACACCATTTACAATCATTCACAACAGTTACACTAAAAACAATTACATTAGTTCAAAACTGTCCTATAAACTCTTCTCTGGGACGGACCCGTGGTATTCGCGACGGTCCATACAGTTCATATTTAATCACTTGCTCGACGGTTTTGTCGCCAAACGTCGACGCCGAAACCAAGGGAGGTAATTTTAATTACGTTTTTATGGACTTGGCGGCATCGTTGTGGTGAGAAGACGACAGATTTTACTGCGAACTAATTCTTCCCTCTAGGTGCCGTCTGTACAGACATCCCACGGGATTGAGGGCAATAGATTGATGGACCTAGACTTACATCCAGTACATCAGATTTAAATTTACGATACTCAGAAATATAAATCATTTATTACGTGTACCAGTGTCGTTTTAGGCCAATGATGTGGGAAGTTGTGGACATATCATTTTCTTTGTTTTAGTATACAATTGCCTGCAGTTTCAAGCGTACTCTCTTTTCGAGTCTTCATTATTGCTTTTACTACTATAGTCGAGGGTGAAAAAAAATATATGGGGGTTACTCCTTAACTACATTGAAGCGTAGTCCGTTGGCAAATTAAAAAAACTGATTGTTTAATGAATCCCCTTTACTGCACAATCTCATGTTTCAAAACTGCAAGTTGTCTGAGTAACAATTTTTTTGTTGAAGCTAACTCGCGAAGGAGAAACATAATACTCTCATGGTTTTCACAATAAATAAGATGTTGTCCACAAATCTGTCATTATCTATTTTGGTGGATTCAATTAATTCTTTATTATTCAGTTCTCGTGTGGAACACTTCTGAATTCCATTAAATACCTTATTTTAAGCAAGGAACGGTGTCCACATATCATATCAAAATTTTCAGATTACCCCAGAATTTATAACAGAATATTGAGTAATAGCGAAATATTTTAATAAAACTTTGTATAAAACTAATTTTTTACAAACCAAATAAAGCAAAGCTTATAGTATTGGTTGGATTCAAAATGCTCCTTTCAGCGCCCACCATGCAGAGACACAATATCAACCAATGTATTTCTTACTTAACGATAAACAGATAATTCAACAGGAGACGTAGAGAAAGTTTAGGCTCATGTACCGTGCAACAACGCCAAAGGAACTAACATGATGAGAAAAAGATATTTCGGTGTACAACTGTCCTTGTTCGTCTTGCTTACAGGCGACATGCAGATAGTCAGGAAGTAAAGTTGACTTGTTTTATCCTCAGAAGGAACATCGTTTCCTTGATACAGCGGGGGGTAACTGGGTATGAATGATCCATGTCTGAGTGGGATGTATCAAGGTCTATTTCAGTAAATCCGATGCACATGGAAAAGAGGAGACATTTATTTTAGTTGAAAATGTTAACCATGTTTATTCGTTTGATAAAAGGTCATATTTTATATAAAATTCTAACCATGTTCATTTCATATCATCGTTCCCCTTAATCGGTAATTAAGGTATAATTCGGTATGATGTCAATTTAACATTTTGTGTATAGCATCGTTATTTAACTCTGTGATTTTTGGAACTACAATACAATTTCCTGGAGAGTTTACATGCCCGCCAACCGTCTAAGGACCAAATGACAAAGAATTGCTAGAGTGTCTAGTTATTGTCGACTTTGAATAAACAATCAGGAACAATGAAAATGACATGAAGAGTAATACGTATAAATTCAAGGTTACTAATAGCTAACATATAGGAAAAGCTTATATATACAAAATCATTGACCCAGCATATCGCTTCTTCTTAGATTGCATCATATTTCTGACCTTTATAAAAACATCCCACTAGTGATACATCAATCTAAAAAATATTAAATCAAAAGGTTTATGTATAAGGTCAAAAAGGTATAAGCATATATGCAACTGACGATCCTAATTTATTTAGAATTGAGATACAGTTACTATTTCGTAACATCGCTGCCATTGATGCCAAAATGATTCCCCATTTCATGAATTTGCCACCCAGAACCATGGCATTCCCATGGAATACTTGGAAAAGATGTGCGAGTTTCTTTACCTTGGAGCTAGATTTAAGTGGCGTTTTCCTCCACACCTGTTGGGCACATGAGTCTCTCTTAAAAAGCTAAGATAGGAGATAATAGTCGCGGTCACTCCTCGGCCAATCAGCGATTTGGACAGATACCTGATTAAGATGAAAGAACACCGCCCTGGAACGGTACATATACCATGTGATTGATGTTGAAATTAACAGGTCTAAATGTCACTGTTTGAAACTGTCGACTGACGAATTGCAAAGAAATGCAAAAGAAACAAGAGTCATTGCACAGTCAAATTTAAAGGAGTAAATTCCCTTTCAAGATATGATACTATCGAGGAGTGCGAAGAATCTACTCATTAAGGTGCAGTGGCACGCTTTTCGGGGAAATTTCATATTTCAAAGTTTTCACTGATACTTGTACATGTGTACGTTTATGCTAAATGTCATATTTTGATAATGTCCTTAAAGAAACCAGTCATCTACAGTCAGAGAACAAATCATAAAGTTTCACATAAAGTCCCTTTGCGGCCATTTTTATGTGAACGCCTTTAATTCATTTTGTATAAGCAAAAGGAATCGCATGGCTGAAATTTACATGTAATATTTTATCTATTACTGCTTCATCTAGTTTAAATGCATTGTCTTTCATTTGGAACAATTTATTTTCATTCACCTGACATCGCCTTAAAGGGGCAGTAGCACGTTTTTCGACAATTTTATATTTTCAAATTTTCACTGATAATTGTTAGTTAATGCTAAATGTATTACTTTGATAGTGTCAAAAATCTCATTACACAAACCAATCATCCATAGTTAGAGAACAAATTATAAAGATACACATAAAATCCATTGGCAGCCATTTTTGTGTGAACACCTTTAATTCATTTTGTGTAAGAAAAGGAATCCCATGGCTTAATTTTACATTCAATATTTTATTTATTACTGCTTCATTTAGTTTAAATGCATTGTCTTTCATTTGGAACAATTTATTTTCATTCACCTGACATCGCCTTAAAAATATCCCCCCTAAAACGTGCTACTGCCTTTGAAATCTTCTACATGTACATAAGCTACAGGAATCTTTCACCACTTTTTATACAATGATGAAGAAACAAAAAACGTTTCATCCAAACTTTTGGTTAATGTTTCTCTCCTCTTTTTATCTTTACATCCTTCGGGAGGAAGAAACGGAAACATGTAATCCACGTTTCATCATTTTAATAACGATACATGTGTTGGCACTGTTTCTATTTCCAGAAATTCTAGCAATTGGCGTCATCTTAAAGCAAGACATTTCCAATAAATATGATACCGTTTGGTATTAAACCTTCACGTTCCCGTTTTTTCCTTGGTGAAATTTTTCAAAGAACTGATAATGCCCTACCTGTCAGCACAATTAACATGAAAGAGACGCCGGTTCATCAGGTGTAACAGGTATACACAGGTATGTAAAGAAGTTCTTCCCACCTTAACGTCTGCCACCGTGTTATCTAATGGGGTTTCTTGAAGTCTACACCAAACGTTTTATTCAATATTTCATCAACACCTGGCCTTCCATAAACAGACAAGAAGCTTAAGTCATCAATAGGATGACTATGTCTCTTTACTTCTTTGTAGCTAAAAAGTGTGAATTCAATGCAAAACATTTGGTTCTTTTATCAATCAACAATAACATTGAAATTCACAAGTATATGATAGACCATTAGTCACCGAAATCATGAATTTCATATGAGCTCAATAGGAAGTAAATTGTTTTTGTGAGTATACCAAAGCTTTCAGAACATAGATGTAAAGCTAATACAGTTCACCTCTTTATGATTTGTAAATCTACAATAACATTGAAATTCACAAGCATATGATAGACATTAGGTCACCGAAATCATAATTTTCAAATGAGCTCAATAGGAATTACATTGCTTTATGTGAATATACCAAAGCTTTCAGAACATATATGTAAAGCAAATAAAGTTCATCTCTTTATGATTTGTAAATCCGGACTAGTCGATTATGGTTGGAAATAGATTTACACCGTCACTAATCATAATTCCAGGATTGTGACCACACTTCATGTACCATTGATATTCTTTCATTTAAAACATATTTCAAAACATCTTTTAAAACAGAAATATCTTTACATTCGATAAAAGCATAATAAATATCAACATTTAGAAAATCATTTGTCCATGATTTTTTTTTTAAAGCTAGACACAGTGAATGTATCAGATGCAATACATCTTCATTTAAGAAAAATGTGTTTATCAAAACAATAAATCTTTTATCGTCTTTCGGAGAGGGTAATTACATTAATGAACAGGCCCAAGTTCTTAGAATGCTATTTCGACCACCCACTGCTACTTCGCATTGACTTGAAACCGAGAATTCTATGACAACAGCATTACTACTAATGACTCCAGATTTGTCATTAGCATGGCGGTTGGTCACCTAAAATGCCTTTTATTATCCTAAAGCGCAGGTGGTTTACATAATGGATATGTCGGTTGATCTTAAAAGCATATTTAAACCATTCGACGCAAATGTAAAATTTATCATGTGGTTAGCATCGGTTACTGCAGTGTTTGTTTTTACTTTCCCATCAACATGGGATGATGATGTCATTACTCACATTACACATTACTGTCTGGGTGTTGTACATGTATATGAGCAAAGGACAATAACACCCATTAGCAATAGGAATCCATTGTCCATTGTGCAACATGTCATTGCTAATATTATCAGTAAGATTAATTCATGGGCATGGAAAATTCAAAATGTGGAAAATGTCTATGAACAAGGAATTATTTTTCGTTTATCTTATCAGAATTGTTGATAAGCTGGTATAATCTGTCTAACGGCCCCGAAAATGTCTAAAGACCCTACCAAGTCTACATTATTTAAGCAAGTGATGCTCACAGCAATTTTTGAAATGAACAGTTTCAGTGGGCATCTTGTTATTTTTAAGTAAATAGTTGTATTTTCATATATGTATATACAGTTATGTACATCTATACAAATATGTATTTCAAAGAATATTTTCATTTCAGGGACTAAACTTTAGACTTAAACTGATAAAGATTGATACCTTATCTAAAACATAAATGCAGATATGGATTACATTTTAAACGCATTAAACAATGAACTTCTCTCTGCTGACAAAAAGGCAAATTTTTTAATCGGTACCTCATCTTCCTTTACGTGCATTTCATGTCGAAACCCTCGTTTCGTCAATGCGGTTGATCAGTTGACAGTGTACATTGTTTTCTAATTAACAATGATCAATTGGGAACACAAAGATTCAAATCATTTATTCTGATACCAGACCATTAATTCCATTGTGGGCAGTAACCTATGAAGGAGGAAGCAAATAAAAGTGACTTTTCCGATCATTAATGGTATCAAGCACGAATAAAGATAATGCTTCATCCAACGCAATTATGCTTTACATGATTATCCCATTTTCTAAACAACATTATACACTTGTTTAGCCCTTTTAATTTATTTACCAATATTGCTGAGGATTTCTTTTCCATTTTGCATGTTTGTCTTTAGTTTATGTCAAATATTGAACTAAGGATTACTTCTTTTAAAACAGATTGCCTAAAAGACATAAAACAAACAAGAATTTAACGGGAAATCGCGAGACTTCTGTGATTAGCTGCAGCCAATAAACGCAAGGAATAAAACATCACCTTGTCAGACGCCGCGTGTCAGAGATTGAAAAACGTCTACTGTATAATTAAAATCAACTTCATTCGTCTTGAAAGGAACACAGTAACAGTCGTATTTTGAAACTTACTTATATGAACACATTGTAAATTCAACGTTGTATATAATGTTGTTTTAGATATTTGGTTAATGAAGTTGAAATAGGAATAGTGGAACATATGAAGTTAAATATGACATACTGCCATCATTCATTCTGTTGTTGTTGTTGTTGTTTTTGAAGTTGTTGTTGTTTACATCGTACATATACTGGCGTTCTGCTTTCATCAAGCTTATCGGCGCAGATAATATAACATAACACTATAATATATGAATCGTGGAAATGATCAAGATGAATATGAAATTGGTTATCGGATCTACATATTAAATCAAGAAGAACGCTTCGGAGAATAAGCAATTTGATACTCATTAAGGATTAGACATGCAGATAGAAATAAGACTTAAAAGACCATATTTGAAGAACACCAGACCAATTAACCAAGGGTGATTTTTAAATCATACAGCCTTCTCTTAAACTAAGTTAAGTTAATCTAAACCCGATGTAAATATGAAACCATTTATTACATTTTGGAGCCTATTTTCCCAGCCTTATGAAAAGAAAATGCAATTTGGATGATTCAATTCACGTGTGAGTGCACAATTTGCTTCTTAAGATATCTGTAGCAAACGCTCTGTAGCGTATTTCTCAAACAATTTATACAATTTGTGTGCATTTCCAGATTCATCTATTACAGATTAGTGCAGTCGTGCGGTACAAACAGTGAGTTTATGGTTTCAAAACGAAATTTAAAACGTCTGAAAACGCGTCTATGGTATGCTGAGAGAGGCTCTCAAAGGAAATACGTCGCCCCCTAGACTGGCGTGTGCACACAAACGTTCAAATTTGAGTTATTTTCAAGGGAAAATATATGGAAATGAAGTCTGGGAAAATGATAGGGTATTTTGTTATGGATGTTGAAAATGCCTTATTAAAGTTGTGGGTTTGAAAGAGACAAGACTTCAAGGAATTGTCAGAGATTAGCGAGTTTGTACTTTTTAGAGGGGGCAACTAAGTATAAAGATGACAGATAACATTACAAATCTGTTTCTTGGCATCAATCATCCGTGTCTGGCTTTGACGGAGCCCCTGTCTCATAGGCTAATGGATAGATCGTTCTTGTGATAACAAGGAACTCGTTGGTTAACTTTAATTGTTAATTATTGGCGAAGTTAGTTGTTCTGTTAGAAGTTTAACATTCGTTGAGGTTTAGCAGAGCAATTAAACTTTGATGCTTTTTTGCTCTGCGGATTGCCCAACCTTGATGCCACAATTTTGACAAACGAACTTATTATTTCTAAAAAATTATTTGTAAAAAACACAGTCGACTTATAACTGATTTCATGGGAAATGTATTATTTAAACAATTTAAAACGACACACTGTTCGATACCCAATGGTTGACATATTGCCCAAGCGGGGTCTCACCTACTGTTAAAAATAACGGTAAATCACACTCCCGACATCGAGCTTTTTCAATCACCCTATTTGATACTGCTTCCTTAATAGATCAAGACCCTCTTTGTAGTTATCAGTCTACTACGAGTTATCTCCCTTTGCACGTGCTTATCGATGGTCAGTTGGATTTACATCCTTGACCATCCCCTCTCCAAACCATTCACACATGTGGGACATATGTGCACGTGCTTGAAGGCATCGTGTTTCTACTACAACTCTCAAGTTTCTACTTACATGACAGTCATGAGTATCATAGAAAACAAAAAGGTTAAAAGAACATTAAATTGGGAAACTGGTGCTATCGGACAGACAAAACATGCTTAATTTGTTGAAGGTCACCCGGTGTAAAGTTTTCTGGAATCTGTTAAAAAATATATTTTCAATAACTTTATGGACCTTTTAGCATCCTATCTCTTCAGTAAAAGCGCAATTAGTCTATTAGTATATTTCCATACCGTAAAGCAAAAAAAACCTAACAGAGCCTTCTTAAGTCTAGAAATGTTGGCAAGTCTCGATGCCTCAGCTTTAGGCTGAAATTAAGTATTGTTTTATTTCTTTTAAAATAAAAACTGAAAATACTAAAATTAGTAAAGAATTCTTTTTTTCTTTCGGGGATTAAATGTTAGTCTAAAGCGCAATGACCGTGTCAAAATGAGATTTAAATGAACACGTATATGTCTCAGGGGTTATCATTTAATTAAACATTCAATCGAATGAAATCCTGAAGACATTTTTCAAGTATTGAAATTGGTCATGTCAATTATGGTAACCGTTATATTAATGGTACACTGAATAACACATACACATGTTCCACTTTCGATAAAGTTGAAAAATGTCATTATCGTAACACCTAAGCAATATTCGTCGTTTTATTACCGATCAGGTTACCGTGTAGGTATAAGGTTTAGACGCGTTCACTTTTACAAGATATAGCAAGTTACCAAAAAAGAAATTTCCCAGCAATATGATAATGATAATATTTTTTGGGGGATAGCGTAAATGAAAATATCAATATCTTGAGCTCATGTAATCCTGTACCTATAACAGTACATTAAGCATTTCCAAAGTATCCTTACAATCTTATTTTTCAAGTATGCCCTTTACAGCCCTTTGTAAGACGCTGTATACAGCGAAAGTCATAAAAGCGAAACTTCAGACAATTATATTGCGCATAATATCTCACATACAGGATATTGACAATGAAATGCGAGAGAGAGCGATGTTACTACTTTGTCCAATTAACACTCGACCTAAAAACGTTGCTGTGTGTTGATGAAGTGCGTTTAAAAAACTTTAATAACGTCTTTACAAGTTCACTTTAATGACGAAAACACGCTGTGCTTAACCCGATCAATCATTAGCAATGTCACTTTTTTAATTAAAAGTTGTAAAATGATATTTTCACGCTAATATGAATAAACAGAAATGTCATGCTGACAAAGCCATAGCTTTATAAAAAGGTAATACAGTTTTGGCTTCTTTCGTACAGGCTTAAATTGAGAACATTGTAAGCATAAAAGTGAATAAACAGACCTTGAATGTATGAAGATCTTATTTAATACATATATATTCATTATTTAAATGATTATATAGGAACAATATTGGTTATAACTTAATACATATGGCACCTAAATAAAACTATGTAAATATGTTATGTTATTTACTTTATCGCAACTTAAAGTATACTGAAGATAGCAACATAAATCAAAAAGACATTGTTATTCAACGTATGTATCACCGACTCCTTACATACATCTTTATCACATCGATTTCGTTTACCCTCATTACCAATATAGATTACTGACTGTTTTAACAACTGTCAAATATACTTTCATTTTACAGCGTGTCGATTTATAATGTATGACGCTGCTAAAGGCTGCAATATAGCCCAATCGTTACACAACAACTCACTCACTCACTCACTCACTATATTATATATGCCTCAAAACCAAATATATGTAACTGGTATTCACGACAATTGTCACTTTGAGATAGTGCCTTCATTATCAATAACTAACAACATATATTCAACATCTACGTGAGTTTGGTAGCCAAAGATCTACCATATCTGTAACACCAACTATATGGTTGACAAAGAAGAACACATTAGCACATACCAGGGATGACATTGACACATCATTGTGTAGTCAATCATCGTGTTAGCGTCATCATTACATACATAGCTCCTTGTAAACAGCGATGCTCAATATACATTACTCCAGTACTCACTGACAAGTGCCGGGACGATAGTGGAAATACATACTTAGTTATGTGCTTAGAAATCATTACCAGTTGTATTGTTTGGAATAACAGATGGACAAATTGACTCAGACTTACTTATCCATGCTGAAGAATGTATAAATGTCATCACGTCAAATAGATTTGGTAATTGTTTCTAATCTATTTTTATTTTCACATCTGACCTTAAACTGGTCTTTGATATAAAGGGAAAAGATCATGTTTTATCATCTCAAAGGAAATGTCTTAAAGAGGTTATCTAATTGTGTTGTTTTGTTTTCTAGAAAAAAAATACAAATATTTTGTTACCTTTCGCAAATTTCAAAGAAAGATTTAAAATGAAATTATTGGTGAATACTATCTAAATATCCAACTATTTTAAAAGAATTTAGAAAGGAATTGAGATATGAAATAAAAGTAGTTATAAATTTGACAAGAACAGGGAGAAACGAAACAAAGATTATATCTGCTCTAATTGAAAAGGAGAACATACTATCTTTCATGATTTACAAAAGCTTTCACAGCGATATCACATATTGACATATATTGGTTAACAAAGGTGCTGCGTGGTAGATAGACTCCATACCAATTGTCTGAAATAGGTTCCTGGCACTATCGGCATCACCAAAGTACCCCCTGCTATCAGCTTGGAAGTAGAGGAGAGGTATAGCCTGGCTGTCTCCGATAAATCTCCTACAGTGTTTCTAGAGCAATGTGGCTGGACAGATACAAACGAGGTTACAAATGGTGGCCACCTATCATCCTGTTCTTAAAGCCTGGCTTTACTTTCTCTGCACTGCGCTCCTGTCCATTAGCCTGAACGACTTGCTGCTGTTGCTGCAGAGTTTCTCATGGCTCTCACAGTTGCAGTACTGTTGTGAGAATCCCTTAACACCTGGTCCTGAAGGTAATTACATGTCCGGTCGAGGGGTTGTGATTACTAATTGTCCTTGCTGAGGTCATACAGACAGACAGACAAGTTTATTTCGTATGAGGTCATATAGGGAAAGAAGGATTGGAGAGTCTTGAGATGGCTTTACGATATATTCTTCATTACATATTTAATAGATAAGCATATAACTGCTATTTTCGCCAATATTAGCTGGTCCTAAGGATAAAAGGATAAATAAATGCCCGGCCTAAAGCCGATCATGTACTCAGCGTATATACTGAGGTCATATAGGAACAATATGTACGCAACAATGGACCCTCTTGATATAATTCATTGATAATGCTAACCAGTTAAGAAAGTACACATTTCTGACATTGAAGTGTATATCTCAGTCATTTTCCCGTCATTCCCTGGACCTATGTGTAGTTAGATGTCCGATCTAGAGACCCATCAAGTAGATTCTAAGTGTCTCTGCTGGGGTCATATAGGGACCATATACTTACGCAAGAATGGACTGTTTCCACGATAATACTGAACAGTGAAGAACGTACATATTTCTAAGCATATTTTTGCTGGTTTACGCACTATTACCTGGTTATATGGGTAATTTGATCTCAGATCTAGAGGCTCGATATCTACATGCTCAGTGTTTATTCTACGTGTACGCAAGAATTAACTCATTAGACATAATTCTACGATTCTACTTATAAGTTTAGAAAAAGCATATTTCTGACACAGATAAGCATAATTCAGCTATAGTTGTTTCTACTTACTATCTATAGATATGAATTAATGTGCAAAATGTCTTTTACCATAATACACTTAACTTCCCTTTCTTTTATCCTTTTTGTAAGTTATGACTCAATAACTTGCATTCAACCTGATGTCGACTCGGTCTTGTAACTCTGAAAGTATCTAAATACGTTATGATTATGGAACCGTAATATGTACTTTAGTTAAAGTAGCCATGAAAATATACTGAGCCTATTCTCATTGTAATGGTATTAAATCAATTGGCATAAAAAGGTTATGTTATGTTAGTTATATATGTTATAGTTATGTTTTATGTCAAAGTCTTGAGAAGATTTTATGTGATAGGTTTACAGCATAACATACTCAAATAAAATAAACTTGAATATTACAAAAATAAACAAAATTTTATCTTCTCCCTGATCAGCTACATCTAATCCATATCTTTCCATTAATGCTTGAAAAATATAAGCTTTTATATTTTGATAGAAGTTGTCATAGAACTATCTACAGTTGTATCTTCATTTTCACTCAGCATGTAAATTAATCACCACGAGTACAAGAAGTTAAATATCTTTGTAATATAAATAACATTCCTCATCAAGATAGCATTCATAAACCATTATCCTTGTTAGCATTTGGCAGCAAAATCTCCTCAATCTCTATTCGAGGTATTTTTCACTGGAATATATCTTTGGTAACCCCGTCAAGATACAGACAGAACACATGAATAACCGTTACTGAACCACTAAGTACCAAGCCTCCCTTGTCAGTCATTATCAACGAACTTGATGTGTTATAAAGTTGTTAAATTTCTCTTCCAGAAGTACATTCCAACCTCGACATGCTCATTTGGGAAGCCTCATTAATTACTCTTATCTTAATTAGCAATCTTTACCGACAGGTCTGCCTGCCCATTGGTAATGCCATAGGTCCTAAAGAACTGTATTTAATATGCAAAGTGAAACATGCCAAGTTACTGTCATAATATCTCAGGATTTTTTGTACAAAAATTGTAAACTATGAAAGCCTCCTCTCATAGGGATTGTCCAAAAATAAACTGCCAGGCGAAAGAAAGTACACACTTCAGTTGAATTCATTGTATGTAAGGTTTTCAATAGCAAATATTTTGAGTTTTTGGTGTCGTATTCTCAAACTGATAGAACAAGAGTCACATCATCGTTCAAGAATACTTTTAAATGTTTTTTCCTACAATGTGAGAATCAATAAACGTGGACTTGTACCATATTGACATCATTTAAAACATGGTAGGGGTTATGATAAAAATCATTTTCTTACCCATTCCTTCATGAAATAAAGATATTGTAACAAATCATTAACAAGACACCAATTATTTTATTCAAACTACTGCAAATATGTGTTATTCTAAACTTGCCAAATTTAGTACATAACATATCTCTGTCAATTCAAACTGTGGTGTATATTTTCTTTCGCATAGGGATTTAGCAACAAACCAACAATTTGCCCTTATGAGAGCGGAATACTTCAGTTCAGATATTTTCTCACCACTTTGTTTAAAACACCTTTACTTTGATTGCAAATGAATTAACTTGGTTACGGTTGAAGAGGCAACAATATAGAACAACAGTCTAGATAATGTATATTGTCTGAATTTCTGTTTCTTTTTTATAGATATATAAAAGACCACATTAAGAAGGAATGTTCTCCCCAAATTCTAATAGCAAATCTATGCATGAATAGATTGATAAAATTTCCAAACCGATGCACATGCTTTACATTATGAGAAATCTCTGTCTAAATATTTATAATTGAGATAAAGCTTACTAAGCTGTATCATTATGTTGTCATTGTAAATAACCTGGAACCTTGATATGCACTCACGAATGTAACTTTTTATAAACGAGACTGTATGTAGTTGTGATGAAACCGATTACCTTTTTGTTAATCGAGCATGGCAAGAATTCTGTGGGTTCTTGATAACAAAAATGAATTTATTGATAGTAGCAGTCAAAGATATTTGCAACCAGGCTGTCTCGAAAGGCAGTTAACCCTCATGGCCCCTTAATCTAGACAATAAGTAATGCACTTGTTACATGTCATCAAAATTTAACGTTCTGCCTAGTCTGTTTTGACATGCACGCATGCAGTTGATTCTGTTTATGTTACAGATAGCCGTATGTATACAGAATAAGAGGCACTCCCTGCATTATATGCAAACTGTGTATAACACAGATGTTTTCTGTAAACTCTTAATCATAAGGAAATGGTATGATTAGAATTCGAGAAAATTGTTATCGTCAACTGCTTCCTTTGTTTTCAAATAAAAGGTTACGTTTGACGTGATGTTTGATAAACATTGGTATAATGTCATTTTAAATTTTGAAATATAAAAAAAATAAATGAAACTATTATGTATTTCTATAGAGTAATTCATAATCATTTCGTATGAATATTTATTTACATGATAGTTATGTAAATTCTCTTGTAAATTAAAACTTGGATTTTAATTTTAATCATCAGCGTGAAAAATCCACATAATATGACAAATAAACATTTCATATCGAAATTTAATCTTTTTCGATGTCTTGTATAAGAATTTCAGAAAAGCGCTCTACAGTCAATGCTTGAAAAACTTTTGTGTAAAAATGGTCATCAGTGGATAAGTATATGTTTTGTCTAATGACTTGCGGGACAGCGAACTTATGGTGGTGTGACGTAATAAAAGCTATGACTTTACAGTAGTATTATTTAATCAATTGTTATCGGTAATTCACCTGCGAACAATGTTTAAAGCCATAAATTTAAGATTTGGTATGAGTAATACTGCATCAAGAAATGCAATTGAAAACAATTGTCAAAATCAACCCTAGATTAAGACAGTTCAGAAGAACAAAACAAAATGATATCTCATTGATGTTGTTCTCATACAGTTTTTGGAACCTTATTTAATAAATATGAGATATAGGAAAATAACATTTGATAAAAATGATATTCCAAACTATTAAAATTATGATGCCTTATAAACAAATCAAATGATTTTAATTAGTAAAGTGGGTTATTTAGTACAATGTCTACTAAAGATTATAGGAGAGAAACAAAACCTCGGCGAATAAAGCAAGAAAGCCAAATGCCACCCACGCAAACTATTTAACCTAGACTGGGAGATATGGAAATATCTCAAACAGAATGACGTGAACAGTGATACCCTAATCATTTGGATAAAACACAATTTTCTTCTGCCAGTCACCTTATCACGTAACATAACGTAACAGAAAGCACACGTTGATACCGGGGAACAGGTTTTTTTTGTCCATTCGAGTTACATTGTGCATTTATTTATAAAAGTGCCTCTTGGAGAGAAGGGTGCAAAAATGTAATATCTCATGACGTTTTTTTTTTATAAATATATTTTCTGATATGGTGGGGGAAATAAAGGCACATGACCTTCATTTCTTCATAAACTGACTTGTATGGAATAAGAAAAGAACTTCTGTGTTATGATATAAAACAATATTCTTATAAAGTTCAAGGATACCAATGAAAGATGTTTGTTGCATTCGAATGAAGATAGTTTATCAGTTACCTTCCTAATTGGAATAATTTGCATTTAGCAGTCGTGACACATCAGGAATCCAAATTTATTGACATTTTCCTCCGAGTGTTTAAGACATATATTGTTCTTTATGTTTTTTTGGTAATATAAAGAGGACAAACTTAAATAATCGTCCTAGAAATCACGAAAGGTTTCCTACAGAGCGTGTGTCATGGTTAATTTCTATGAGGTTTAAAAACAAGTGTGTTTTGATATTTAATAACGATGCTACAGTAATAGTTGATATATAGAAATATCAATTTCTCCCATTAAATATACCTGATATTTAAGAACCGTTATCGTTGAAAGGGATTCTATTATATTTGTGATACACCAGCTGCAATGTTTTTTCTTTGTATCCCATAAGTTATAAAACTGTTGTAGTAGAATTTTAACTGTAAAGTGACCATTCAAGGATATAATGTAAAGGATAAAGGGTCAAACAAAAGAGAATGGCCGTTGTTAGCTGCTAAAACATAAGTACAGTATAGGTATATGTATAGGTTATAACTAAAATTTCCCAATAGCGTTTTTATGTCCCAACGTTAGCGTACACACATGGTGTACAATGTAAAGGTAAATCGAAGCATCTGCGTCGTTGTTAGATGGGAATTAAAAAAGAAATAAAACTGTCTGTGTCTACCATTGCTTTTAAAGTAAATAAAAAATGTTTCTAATAGTTTTGTTCTGTTGTTCACATGCACACACTTCAAATAATCAATATTTTGTCTTACTTTGGTAAATTTCCCTGCAGCATTTTGTATGATTCCGTTTCACCTAGTTACGTCACTTACCTGAAAACATCTTAACAATCACATGCTTGTAAAATGACCGAATGATATTTCGTTGCTCTCTTCGTCAGATACGTATATTATCATTTGTATGAAATAAATAAGATAGTAGATTCATTCCCTGTACAACGTACATAACACACGACTTGTTATAACTTTATGGCAGGTCACTTGCAACATACATACAATGTATACACATGTACGGTATTCATTTTGGACCTGTTTTATCATATATGTATGTTATTTAATTTTCATAAGACAATATATGACCTGTTTATCTTTGACATTACAGAAAAGTACACGTTAATGTGGTAGAAAAGACGCCATTTGTCACGCCAAGTTAGCTCGTTGATTTCTTTCAATAAACACAACTGTCTGTTTTGAAACAAAACATAAATGTCAAACTCAGTTACCATGTGTAAAACATTTGACATCCGTCTTGTTTTTAATGTCTTGTTCTTGTTTTCCTCGTCAAAGGTGCTTATAGGTCTTCTTCTTCTTGACAAAGAAAATGAGTTTCAGCTTAACGAGGTGACATTTAACTTTTCTAAACCATCGGTAAAAAAGGCTTCAGTTAATGTTTTGTTTAAATCCGTCAAGCTAAAGAGGACATTTGGATAAGAAACAAAAAAGTTAATTATTTAAGCGTTTTTTATTCATTATGTTTAACACTCCAATTTAATCATTTGTGGTTGTTAAGAAGGACCTGGTATTGCTAAGAGCGTCAATTGTATACATTTGTAAACTTTTGAACCTTGTATGTTATGATCTGCCAAACAGAGTTTTCTTCCTGGAGAGCATATTTGTTAATCCATTGATCATCTCCAAAACTGTTCCACTGTGAGGGATTAATTAACCACAACACAGAACATGCAAAACATTCTGTAAAAATGCCCCATCATGTGGCATCAAAATATTTCCATAGCGAAATATGAAATCCATGTTGTTATCATGTTTAACTCTAGTGTTGTTAGTTTCAGTTTGACTTCTGTATTTCGTGCAGTCATTTCGTGCAGACAAATGAAATGAGGACAGACGCCATTTGAAGATTGTTAGTCACAGGGGATCAGACAAGGATATAGTATCTGACATCGATGATGTCACTCTTAGAAAAAATGCATTTCAGAAAATAAAAAATCGTCTCTCACAAGTGTTTCGAGCTCATTCTGATGGTTTGTATGACTGACAGGCTGAAGGGAATTTAAAGCGTTATGAAAAATAATCTAGAAAGCCGCACATTTGACAAATGGAAGGGTAATCATTTTCAGCACGTGACTAATGATAGCCTTCATGGGGGAATCGGATGAGGATTTTGAAAGTTGAGACGTTTTCATTTGTTACAATTTTACGTTGTTATCAAGCTTCTTTCATATGAGATGATATTATTTTGTTGTTTCGGAATCAATAAAGAAAATTGTATTTTTTGTTTCCTTAAATCATAACATGTATTTTAGTGGTTGTGAAATAACATATGTTTTAAATGTTGTTTTACTTATATATATGATAATAGACATTGGAACTCTAGGGATATGAAAGCATTAGGCTACATCCGATCTGTGTGTTGTCAATATGAACTGTAAATCGATAAATTGTTATTGCCGTTAATAAAGATAAGCTACATGGTTAGAAATATTGACATTTAACTTCCATGAAATGAAATTCCTCTAAATAATTGTGACATTTTATTAACAGAAACATTATTTTGTAAGAAAGGGTAAAGTGTTATGTTGACCCGAGATTGACAGAGCCAAAGACGTTAAATACGAACTATTTAATAGTTTTATACAAAAAGTATATTTACATGTTGAACACGTTGATGCCATGCATATAATAATATCAGATTGGATATGCTGATTCAAAGTACGAATGTCACTGCAATGACCATACGTGTAAGTTGAACAACAACGATCTCTTAAACCATTACAAATGTAAAATTAACAGAAAAACAATTAACTTGATTACTAAGTTTAACATATACTCTCCTTCAATTCATTTGATGGGAAATGCATTCTAAAAAAGTCGAAGATCAACTCAATATATTTCATTGCCGAGGCTTTGAAATCCAATAGGAACAAAATCTGAACAAAAGAAGTGAGCGACAGGTAATTTATGCTGGTGATATCCTTGCATTTAATGAAATCTTGTTTATAAAAATGCGAGAGTCGAGGAAATTAAAGCCATTTCTCAGATGAACAAACATGCAAATTTTCAATATTGAGCCTGGAAATGTCATTAAGGGCCAAACAAACCTGTTAGAGCTAGCAACACACAATTAACTTGTCAGGGCCTGGCATCATAAAGAGAATGCCCTCTCACATATCTGAGATCCAATCATTATAATAAGCTAATGATTCGCCCATAATTCAAAGATCATTTCGAAACCATAGGGTACGAGCCCTTCTGAACTGAGCCCTAAAATGGATTCACATCTGGTCCCGGCCCCTAATTGTTGTACGTTTGTTCCCCCTAAAACCAGACCTCATTGCCCCTGTCGTGTCTGATTCAATTTGCCAGTGAAAAATTGCAAAAGAAGATGAGGAAAAATTGAAATTCCTAATATTATTCCGGAAACTCGTGTCCGGTTTGGTCTTTAAAATCCGGACAATGCAGGAGGACACAAGTGGGGAATGCTATGACTCAACCTTGCTCATCCAACAAGGCTTGTTATGTCCAAATTTAGGAAAGCTTTTTAAAAGCCGGTACCGTCTGTTTTCATTAAAAAAGGTCCCTGTGGTTGTATTAATCCACGTTTGATTGCGACGGGAGGACAGCAGTATTCAGCTTGGCAATCAGTTTGGTGCTGTGTGCCTATTCTTAGAGAAGATCGTGAGTTGAATTATGCAGGAATTTCAACCTTACTAATTAAATGCTAATTACGATCATAATTGAGTGCTTGGTTGATTACCCCTGATTAAGCATTTCAAAAGAAATCATTTGTAGGGTTTGTCATTCCGGACACAATGTCACCTAATAGTTTAAATCCAATAAATATGTTAGGGACACTTGTTAAGATAGCCGCGTGACAAAAATAACATTGACCTGTTTTGAATAAAACATCATATTGGATCAAGTTTGATTTGAAATTTCTAAAGCATATTGTGTAAGAAATGACATACGTAGCAATGCACCTGTCATTTTTAAATGAATTATTGATACATGTAGATATCTCATGATTCATGATGATTTTGTTCACTCTCTCTTTGTTATTCCCTCTCCCTAATTCTCTTTCTTTATCTCCTCTCTCCCCTTTCTTTTCTCTTATAGATTCTCTTCTCTCTATCCCATTCTCTCTCCTCTCTATTCCATTGTCTTTCTCCTCTCTTCTCTCTGTCCCATTCTCTCTCTATCCCATTCTCTCTTCTCTCTTTCTCTATCTGATTCTCTCTCTATCCCATTCTCTCTCCCCTCTTCTCTCTATCTCATTCTCTCTTTTCCTTTCTCTCTATCTCATTATCTCTATCTCATCTCTGTTCTCTATCCTATTCTCTCTCCTCTCTGCTCTCTTTCCCATTCTATCTCCTATCTATCCCATTCTCTCTATCCCCTCTCTTCTCTCTATCTTATTTTCTCTTCTCTCAACTATCCCATTCTCTATGTCCTCTCTTCTCTTTATATCCCATGCTCTCTCTATTTATTCTCTTTTCTTCATCCAATTCTCTCTTTCTTCCATCTTTCTAATCTTTCTTAAACCAACGTTCTTCTCACGTTTCTTTCTTTGCATCCCTCTCTCTTGACGGCCTCTCTCTCTTCCTCCTGCCCTGGCCTCTATCTCTCTACCAAATCGAAAGCTGTATAGATTATAGTTCGCTATCTTACACATTTACATGTTATTCATCGATGAATTTCTCGTTATAGCCATCTGAATACACATTCTCTCCCAACAGAGGCAGATCAAGTCATCTTGATTTAGCCTCTGTTTTATTACGCCGAAATATGTGGGTTCCGGCAGTTTCCCCTGGCGGAAAAAAACCCGCATCACAATCCATTTGAATTTCTTTATCAATTGACAACGCTTCTCGCATGGAAAGGGTGGTTCATATCACAATGCTTTTGCCTTGATTCAGTAGCCAAAACGATGATTTAAGAACGGCGTCGCTGATTGCACAACTAACTTTGATTGCCTCCAATCAGGCATCTCCTATTCTATCCCACAAAGTCGGCGTAATAGAACAGAGGCTAAATCAACATGACTTGATCTGCCTCTGTGGGGAGAGAATGCTGAATACAGTGGAAGTGAATGCAATAAAAAGTGCGGTTTCGTATTGATCTCACAAAACATGAACAATATCAAGCTGCCCTTATTAAGCATTCATAAAAGTTAACAGATATTTCCAGACTCATTTTCAAAAAGTGAGAATTTTCAAAACCCTCATTAAGAATGTACACATTTCCAAAGAAATATCATTATTCAATTCAAGAGGTGTTATTTTAGTTTGGTTCACTGGTCTTGCTTGGGTATTTAAGTCAATAATGGGCGGAAAGCACTTTTCACAAATCAGTTCTCACTTTACAGAATTGTTTTTCCTGTCACGGAAGCCCAATATTGTCGAGTTGAATGTGCATTGCTACATTGTAACCTCCAGACAAAATAATCACATTTCATGGCAAAAGAGTTCTACACAGTAAAACGTTACTAAAATCGATTTCAGACTGAACGGCGGAGGCATATGTGAATAATTTATTACTTAAAACATTCAAAGTGACCATGTTTACCTTCCTTAAATATATAATGATGAAATTCCTTAACTGGCGCTTACGAATCTAAAAGGAATATGACACTTTTTGCAGTATTGAGTTATATGCTTGAGTAGTTTCTTCGCAACCCTTATTGTAACGGGAAATCTAATAAGAATAGTTGTTTTGACTCACAAGCAATTAGATTAAAGGACTGTTGTCCTGTAGGTGAATTTTCTTTGTTTTATCTACGGTTACATGGTTTCAGTATCAATCAAAAATAAACAATTGAACAAGTGAATTGATAAATGAACTCACATTTCTTTTTCACTGGTTACACATATATTTAAGATTCCTCCAGTAAAACTGTAAGGCCTGAATTAATGATTCTTAATGCATAATTCCATGTTACCTAAATGCATATGCCTATGTTCAACATTTAAATATTCTATATGCAATCTGATCGGCTTGAGGCTTGACCTACCGAATTTCAATATCACAGTCCAGTCTAAGTAAACCTCTACGAGACCTTTCTAGACTCAATATCGGAGTGAAACGGGTAATATTGAGGCTAGGTTTACTTCGACTGTATCACAGTCCGACTTTCAAAATAAGATGAGGTCTCCTTCAAATGTGAACTTTGTAAAAAACATTCTTGAGTGCATGTTTCATCTTGGCTGATCAAGTCACTTTGTCAACGTCCTAAATAAAACAAACTGCCATTTGTCTTTTAATCACACAAGCATTTTACACGCATGTATGTTAGTGTAACCTTTAAAACCGACAAAGAATCACTTTTCAAGTCCCAAATCCATTATACACCAAAGCATGGAACTGGGAGAGAGCCAGTATATGTACAGCCATGTGCACTGAAAATTTTAACACCGCTTAAATTTCAACTTTCGAACTACTCTAAAAGTAACACTTCATAGACGTTGAATCACTTTGCAAGTTCAAATTCCATTATACACCAAAGCATGGTACTGGGAGAGAGCCAGTTTACGAAGTACAGCAATGTGCACTGACAATTTTAACACCGCTTAAACTTAAACTTTAGAACTACTCTAAAAGTAACACTTCATAGACGTTGAATCACTTTGCAAGTTCAAATTCCATTATACACCAAAGTATGGTACTGGGAGAGAGCCAGTACACAATGTACAGCCATGTGCACTGAAAATTTTAACACCGCTTAAACTTAAACTTTAGAACTACTCTAAAAGTAACACGTCATAGACGTTGAATCACTTTGCAAGTCCCAAATCCATTATGAAACAAAGCATGGAACTGGGAGAGAGCCAGTGTACAATGTACACCCATGTGCACTTAAAATTTTAACACCGCTTAAACTTCAACTTAGAACTACTCTTCAAGGAACACTCACATAATGTGATACTTAAGAGCATGTGCTGTGAATTCTCAACGGTAGGCTTGCGTTTCTAAATCTTGCTACATGTTTCTATTGTAAAGACGCGTGTACCGCTGCTAGGAGCTTTCATTTCGTTACCAAAAGGTGCCTTCACTTCATTCCTCTCCGCCGTTGTTTTCTCTGTAAACTAAGGCTGGTGTAGAACTGCTTCCTACACGAGTGCTGTTGTTCAGTTTGTTTTAATAATACACACACCTGAAACCACAGCCACTTGATGTCAGGCAAAGGGAACAAGCTTAGTAAATATTGCTACGAGTGGGCCAACAGTATATAATTTTGTCTCTGTATATCTTTGTGTTTACACAGTCAAAGATATGGATTTGATTGAGATTATATGATGGTGGGAGGTACAGGGAGATATAACTCTTATGTTCGAGGGAAGTGAGTTTTTGTGAAGGGACATTTGAGTGAGGAAGAAATCTATGTGAAGAAATTCTAAAAGACGGATTCATTGAAATATTATTACTATTATAAAATTGTATATATCATATTGATTCTAATATAGTTTTGTATATCATCGTTTATTTGCTCGCTTATGATAAACTTTCGTTAAGCAGAGTTCCGAAGATGTGTTTTCGACTTGATAGAAAAACACCAGGATCTGAAGAAACTTGTATTCCATTTTATTCAACTACCATCGTTATCATAGAATTGATATCTTCAGTGCATTTCAGGAAGGCCAATTAAACAGTTACTGTAATTAAAGCATGCATCACATTATCAAGTATCAATTTTATAGATCTGAATCAACAACGGACGAACAACAATGTGTGTACCCTTAGATTAAACTAACGAGACGAAGAGATAACATGTACATGTATATATAGAGCAATGTGTACTCGTAAGATAGAAAGAGTTAAAAGGGCTGATAATCTGAAGCGCGAGCTAAAATTGTCCATGACAAGAGTAATTATTCAAGGATAAGCATTTGCCCTCTTTAGTAATGATACGTAAATATGACATTTTTACTTTTTTGGTTATACTTTTCAGATAGAAATAACGAAAATAACTAGTTGAAAGAAAGACTCTTCTTGATCATGCTTTCACAAAAATCAGAAAACATTATTGCCTCATTTCCATCTGCCTCGTTTAATGCATGTCTATCATATTCAGATTTTCGTTCCACGGAATAAAGCCTATTTGATCAACAGAAAGACCCATGAACCCTGCAAACAGCCAACGATTAGTTCGTATTTGCCTTGGTCCGCAATGTGTATAACATTGGCCCGATACTTAGATATTAGTATTAGCGGAGTGGGGAAATGCGTTATCATTTATTTAATCAGTTCTCAATTCGTTAAGCAAGATTATTTCCCCATTTCTCACGTTCAGTGATAGCCCCTAATGACTCCTAGCCATGCAGGACGCGCAAGGGCCACGACTAGATCGGAAAGCTGTTTAATTACCCGTATAGTCCGCATTAACCCGATAGTTTAATCCTCTAGCAAACTTTAACGCTATTTGGACACGCGGTCCATGCAATATTTATGTCTTTAACATCAGTGCAGAGCTTGTATTGATTTGGGGTGACTTTGAAGCATATTGGATGCACTGTGGTCGGGTGTTTATGAAGCATATTGAATGAAGGTATGTTGCATGACTTCATCGCATATGCAATGCAGAATATTCTCCTGGACTTTGAAGCCTATTGGATGCACCGTTGTATGGTGTTTGTGAAACATATTGAATGAAGGTGTGTTGCATGACTTCAACGCATATGCCTTACAGAATATTCTCCTGGACTTTGAAGCATACATGTATTGGATGCATCGTTGTTTGGTGTTTGTGAAACATATTGAATGAAGGTGTGTTCCTTGACTTCAACGCATATAAAATGCAGAATATTCTGCTCGACTTTGAAGCATATCGAAATCATATCAAACTTATTATGCAGCCAATGTTATTTTACAGTTTCTATTAAAATGTTTTCCTCTGTAAAGCACTTTGACCAAATAAGAGTTTTACTTTTTCTATTCAACAATACCCATTTCCAATTAAGCAAATGCTTTCAGAAGGTGCTAGCTCTTATCAATGTTATTAGAAACTCTCACAGTCCTATTATCAAAATCCTCAACACTTGTTTGCTGCTTTTGGTGATTGTTTATCTACACATACACAGAGCATATTGCAGGGGAATCCCCCGGGGTAAGGCGAAGCAGGTCAATGGACAAACTCAACACCTTGGGATAGATACGTGCAAATGTGATGTACTCGTAAGACAAGAGAGAAATCCCAGGGGACAACATGCTCTTAGTTTCTGGCCCAAAGTGGCCATTACTTCACGCTAGATAACTCCAATATTGTATGTCCTGCTGATATACAACTGCACTTGGGGCCAGTCCCTGTACAGTCGTTGTGTATGCCTCATTTAACTACAAAGAACAAGTGTATGGATCCAGTTCGAGATGTTTACGTTTGGGTAAAGTCTAAATGGTTTAATGGTGATGATGATAGTGTTTTAGGATATTTTCATTTATTTAGATTGGGAATTGTGATAATAGTTATTGTGAATATTTTCAATTATCTAGTTTGTAATATAAGTGCACTTGATTTTGTTTGATCAAAGCTGTAATATTACTAATGAAGTTGTGCGTTTGATGATTTTTTATCCAATTTGCTTTTATGATTTTTAATTTCTGATAATACAGTTTACAATGATTATGTTAACAGCTATTACAACGAATGTATGAAGTTTTAATAAAGGAGTTATGAAACTTTGTAAATTATACGCTGCAACATAATGATTGTGTTTAGATTATGAAACAAATCAAGTTTAATTTATAGTGGACGATAAAAATTTAAACGACATGCAGTGAAATTACCCGACCAGATATTCAATTTCACGAGGATTAGAAGAATAATTCTAAAATCTCAACCGGCGCCAAAAATATATACCCAAATCCAACAATCATGGTCTTAATTAACTCAGAACTGTTTACATGAATCTATCATAGACATTGATGAGTGCCAGTATTAAAGGAGATGGTCATTAAATGGTTCTCTAATAGAAGCATGTGGGTTACTCGTGCAAGCGCCTCCACTGTTTCATCAGTGAGATTAGATGGCTTACAGATCAAATACAGTGATTATAGGCAAGCGAAATTACCATCTCGATCGCTCCAATTTCTGATAAGACGGCGTATCACTATCAAACGGTTAACTACAAAAATGCCAAGGAATATTAAAGGGCCTGAAAACAGCAATCGCCTGCGATCGCCATTGATCTGTTTAGACTTGAACGTTTGCTAGCCTGCAATTCAATTTCGCTGAGATGAAACCTCGATGAGCTCTTGTTGCTTCATGTTTAATTCATCGTTTGATATTGAGTACTTGAGGGGCGAAACATTTTTGTGGTTTGCATCCTGATTTTTTATGTCCTTGATATTGACATTGGTTTCTTCGTTTGATACGTATGTTTTATTGCTTCTTCTGTAAATTAGTTTTCCTTTAGAACAGAAATCCACATTGCATATTTGAATAAGTAAGATCGATATGTTTTGATTATTTCTGTAAGTATTTATTTCCTGAGTGCAAGGTTTGTTGAGAAATAAAAAAAACTTTGATCTTTTGCATGTCATCGATGAATCCAATATCAATAACATTATAATTTTGAAAATATTATTAGTTAGTCAAAACTTTCTATTTATTAAGTTTAGCTAACAAAACTACAGCAGGCTGACGCAATAAATAATTTACATAAAGTTATCGGAATGTTCACAACACTCTAGCGTAGTCGTATAATGTATGATCTTCATACTGGTGTGTAACGTGTCATCATTGTCTATTTTCCTGTCAAAAGATATGATATTCAATATGCATTATGTAACCCTCCAACTCAAACAATCTCTTCACGATAGACTGAAAAGGGTTTTCAAGTGACTCAACCAATTGAATCATTCATATCAATAATTGTCGTATTTTTGTAATCATATCTAACAGTCATCCTGCTTCCGTATGCATTGGTAAGATAAACCGATGGTTCAAAAGTGACTCAAATCTATGAAATGATTAGAATATCAATTTTTATTACATGAATGAGGGTGAGATACTCTGTTCTATCAGTGAAATAAACCCTCTATCTGGCTACAGTGGTGATAACCTTTATCGTCACTCTACTGAGTGGTGATAAACTTTATCACCACTCGAGTGACGTCAAGTTCAAGACTTTGACGTCATGTAACAATGGTCTGACGTCATGAATTCTCATATGACGTCACACTGTTACCGCGGTGACGGACTCTTCCAAGCGGCCGCTCAACATGAAATTGGCCATTTTTGACGTAATTAGAAGGATTTCATCATATAATAAATAGAATATCTGTCAATTCTTGACAAATACCATGTTTATCTCATCTCGTGAGGTAGACAAGTTAAATATTTTCACTCGTGGCTGCGCCACTCGTGAAAATATAAACT
This sequence comes from Steromphala cineraria, assembly GCA_916613615.1. Classification (NCBI taxonomy): domain Eukaryota; kingdom Metazoa; phylum Mollusca; class Gastropoda; order Trochida; family Trochidae; genus Steromphala; species Steromphala cineraria. The sequence goes on from OU744721.1 coordinate 35,719,411, forward strand.
TTCTACCTCACTCGATGAGATAAAGATGGTATTAGTCAAGAAAAGACAGATATCCTCTATTTACTGTCCATGGGTGGGGTTTGGGATTTTGGTGACTCGACTATTCAACCCACAGTACACAGCAGCTCTACATGAATTCACATCCGTATAAGGGAACGATATGATGCATGATTGTGACAGTAACTTATTCAAAAGAACCGGAGTTACTGTGTTGTATTGCCAAACGCCAAAAGCATTATATTTTAGAAATTAATTTTCGTATTTGCATGTCTACAATTGCATATGTCATTTTATCAGGGTTAAGAGAGTGAAATGTAACGTTATTATTCAAAGAAGTGTTATCAAAATTTCACAATGAATCAGGTTTCACCGCTTTGTTTTGTAAACAGTGTGATGAATGCTTTCCTCCCTGAAGTTTCTAGCTGTTAAAAACTACCATTTTGTTTTAAATTGCAGCACTCACCTAATCGCATAAGTTTCTTTATCAAATTGTAAGGGGGGATAGACGGTTATGATGCAAATCAATGTTACCAATGCGTCATAATATAACCACACCACTTCATAATCGGACTTGTCCCTGTAATGAAACAAGCTTATGTCGGATAAGTTCTTTCACTTTAAAACTGCATTGGTTTTATTATCACATCATATTTAAATCATTTGGGGTTTTTTTCAGTTTGAGTGCAATGAACGCTATAATTCGATGTGTAACAGTGCATAGTGGAACAGGTTTCACTGAGCTTTATCATTTTAAGTATGTTGCAGGCCTTCTCCATGTGATCAGACTAGCTGTTGTCTGATATGCATAAAAGAAATGCGTGAATCCCATATCAACTAATCATCTTATCTCATATAGGTTTCCATTAGTTAGCGTATGATCTCAAAAAGCTTATCTCTTAACGTTGCGATCGATAGTATTGACTAATAAGAAATCGAAGCTAAATGCAGTGTCTTTAACATACTTGATATGCAAGAAATAATGCTACTAATACGTGTTGAATATGTAATTCAGAGCTAAGTGGAATACATACATACATATCAGAAATACAAGCATAATTAGGCGTGCAATGAGAAATCCTCTCTTTCATCACGATCACTTTCAATGGCACATGTGTACATTGTATGTTAACACTGGAATAAACCAGCTTACATTTGTCATGGCAAGGAGAGTCAACCATCAGTCTAGTTAAGCAAATATACTTCTCTCTCACAGGAATACACACGATCTGTCATGTATTCCTCGAGGTATGAAGAAAGATTATAAAGTTCACAAACTCTCACACGGCTAATAAACGCCGCGAGAGGTCAACAATTTAGAGGTGTGCAAATGCACTCGTAGAATACAGTTACCTCCCTTGGGACGCTTTCCCACAGTTCATGCGTCTAACTTTAATTTAGCCTCGGCTTCAAGTTACGCCGAATCGATGTCCGAGTTTAGTTAAGTATTAATAATTGAGAATTATTTAAGATTGTGACCCAAGCACGAACTTTACCAGATGGGCATCACTAAATTGTCATTACCACGGGTCGGTGCCTCTTCTCTTAGCTGTATTTAGATGCTGAAATGAAGCGTAAAGCTTCAGAATGGTCACTGTATGAAAGCTGCGGAATGAACAGCTTAACTCTTTGATTCAATGCCGTCGTAAATATTTAATGGAAACAATATCAGAAAAGGGCGTTTTCATGCCACCATTTCATAAATAGGCCATGAAAGCGTCGAATTAGGAAATAAATTAGAGTATTAAATGATCCCCAAATTTATGAGCTTCATTTCTCGCCTCATTGGAGTTTTTAAAACAGGAACTAATTTGCTTATTGGCAGCACGGAATTTGGAAATCAAATTTTGGTTATGTTTGTAGTTATTGAATGAAAATTATATTGATACACTTGAAATGAACTGCTTTCAATATCGTGGAAGATCATGCATGGCATCTTGTAAGAACTTCTCAATAACTTTTAAATAGCTAAATGCTATGTAATACAGTTATATCTCCTTGAGCTAGTCATGAAATCTGTGATATTAAAGTTATTAATTCCTTTGATGATATCATGAAAAAAATATTTAATCTTAATGTTATCTTAACGTGATGTGAGATAAACATATACCGGACGAATGTTTTATCGTTACCCACGTTCTAAAGCCATTATTGAGAAAAAGATACAGAAGACAGCATTTAAAGTTCTGATCTTTAAATTTTCATGTGTAACTTTTATAGAATTGTGTTCGTTTACAATCGACACTTAGTTCAAAGGACAAACAACGCGCGGTTTACATTTTGGCTGTTTACTTTTAATTAAAGATGATTAAAGGTTACAGTTTTTATTTTCTTCTGAAAAGTTAACTGATACTTAAAAGACTTTATAATTCAAGTTTCCACACATTCTTTGAACATTTTCTATAGGTCATTGCGAGTTGGTTTAACATAACATTGCAACGGAAATATGACGAATCCATTTCGATAAAGGTTAATGCAAGAGATAATAGGACATTTGAGGTTCAAAATAATCTTCATTTAATGTGTTTGTTACATATAAGATGTTTATTAGTGTTTGTTACTTTCATTTTGGCAAAAGCTTTCATATATTGAGGTATGAAGAATTTAGGGTGCATATAAACAGCATTTCATCATAGTGTTTTCTGATTGAAGTCTTTAGCTGTTATAAAGTGATTTCAACTAATAATAATCTTATCTGAACACAGTCATACGAATTCCACAAACGTGATGTCTTACATGTTCCATTGTGACGTCATTAAGCTCCTCGAAACGTCATAAATCACTGAATGTTCAGAATGGATGTTGTCAATTTCTCATTCACAGAAACACAAGTGGAAAACCTCATTCACAACACTGGATATTCAAAAAACATGTATTCAATTTCTCATTCATAGAAACACAAATGTAAAACCTCATCCATAACACTGGATATTCAAAATACATGTATTCAATGGCTCTGTATTCAATTGCTCTATCTTGGCAACAAAGATAGACTTGTGTACCCACTGGCCAGAGTGAAGGGGTGATGTATGGGATGCCACTGTGATGTTGACGGGTTGTCGCTGACGAACACGATGACATGGACTTACTGACAACATCGATGGCGACTCTGCTACATAAAACACCACATGAAAGACGGGATATTGCTGGACGCTCCAATATGGAGCCGAACTTCAGAACAGCTGAGGCGGCCAATCAGTCATAATGATACGGTTCATTCAACACGCACCGCATGACCGGAAATATCTTTCGGACAATTACATTTATTACTTGAGAAAAAGGTTTTAAATATGTATCTTCAAAGAATGAAAAATGATTATGAAGAGCATAATTGACAGATTTTTGTAAATGAATTAGACTTTGTGAATAAATTAAACATATTGATAAACCTTTTTTAAAAGCTTTCGAAATAGCATAACGTTAATAAATTGTCTAATGAGAGATGTAAGTCTTTTATTCTTGATTTGAAGTGCGTGGAAACATTTCTACTGATCATGAGCGTTTATATGGAAAAGATCGTATATAGTTTGTCTTGTGAGGCATATTGAAAATCATCGACCATAGCTATTTTGTATCAACTAACGAAGTATTTCATATGAATTCATTATACATGATTGGGAATATACCCTTAAACGTTAACAAGCAATTATTTGAATGGAACAGTTGACGTACCATGCATTTATTTTATGGCAATGTTTGAATGTAACAAGAAGTATCAATCTTAGGAGGCTTAGACTATCATAGGTTTTTTTCACTAAACTTTTAATTTCAAATATTTGATATTTACAAAAAAGGAGCCCAAAGCATTTCTTAATTTCCTAAAGCTGAGGCATCTAGACGTGTCAACATTGTCTAGACTTAAGAAGGCTCCCTTTTTTTGCTTCAGGGTCTGAATAACAAACTATTACGAGGTTATGTATCAATACATAAGAACACTTTCCGCTTACGGAGACTTAAAACAGTAAGTTACTTAGTCCTGTTTTTATTTTTAATTGTGTTAACAGTTTAAAGACTAAACAAATGAAAACGTATATGAAAACTGACCCAATGTACTCAAAGCAATATATATTCGAATATTCTGAAAGTCAAATTTTAGCTAGGCTTTTACAATTTTGGACAGAATTCTACCTTTTTAAAATAATTTAGCGACACTTTGTCAGTCTAGGCTTAATCCAACCTTGACGTCAAGTTTAGTGATTGTTTTCGAATCCCTGTTGTCTAACTAGAGCCATGCTGAAAGTCACATTTGTAAGGCTAGTGCAATTTAAGACATTTATACCCTTTAAAACAATTTAACGAATTTTTGTCAGTCTAGGTTTCATCAAACCATGACATCACGTTTAGTCATTGTTTTTGGACCCCTGTTGTCTAACCGGAGCCATCTTTTCCATATTGCATTGTTTAAATTGAGCTGGATGATGAGCCGACATCCCAAATCAATCGTTGTGCAACCATTATGTACCACAGAGGCAGATATTCATACATAAATCTACAACTTTGATGAACGAGCCGTAGGAAATTCAATACAGATGATGACCTACTGCATCGCCCTGCCATGACATTAAACGGAGAACAACGCATCACATGACTTTACATACGGTTATATGAAAATTGCTCTCTTCAATTTGATCCCTGAAACGGGAAAGGATTTGAGTGCACGATGATGAAGGCAGCCTCCTGCTAGGCGTGTAATGAGTCAGAACGCTCTGGCATATTTTGTGGAAAATATTGGAGTTTTGCTTTAAAGTACGAACATCTATTACAGACAACGCCTCCATGATCAATTGAACTCCGTCACAATGACAAAGTATCCTACTTTCATCTTTAGAATTCTTTAAAGACGGCAACACTGACAGAGCTCAATGTGGTCCTCTACGTTTCCTCGACTGTAATCATGCGGTGAATCTCACCAATGCGTGCCATCGTTGTGGAAATGATAGATAGTTCCTCTGAAACGGTTCCAGGTGGTGGCCACATTGTTCCCCGCAAGCTTGACCGGGGCTTTCTGACCTTAGGGGAAGCCATCATGGCTAAAATGCCTTTTTACAATTAGTTCCACGTGGGCTATGTTTGTGCTTACTTTAGAAGTTTTCGTTTGATGATTAGGTGTATGTTGGCGTAAAAAGTCAAAGGCGTTTCCGAAGATCCTTTACCTTGCATGATATTCTTTTTGATAACACCTGGAAGTGTTCAATGATATAATGTTGTATATGACACATATACACGTTGTGCATTCTTACGCAAATGTACTTGTATGTAATTAGATTTCACACGATTTTCATAGCAAAAGTTGGGATCGTCAAGCCGATGCATTATACTCGTTTAAATAAAATTCCAATTGCTTGATTGAGATTTGTTTAAGTTTTCACACATTTTACAAGAACATGTTAAAATATTAAAAATCTTCAAAGCTGACATTTGATATAGAAACGTCTAATTTAATTCATCTCTCCTTTCCAGCACGTGTTGAAGGTGTTTACATTGCACTGCTGGCTTGTCGACATGTTTTCACTCCGGAATAAAGCAAAGATTTTCGTGGCTTCATTGTTTCAACAAGATTCCATCGATGCCTACCAAGTGCCTTGGAAGGAGACCCCGCCCCATGGGGATAGTATGGGGATCTTTATATATGATATATCCCGAGGGTCGGAAGAGAAATCCCATCCCCTACTTCATGTATGCTGAAGAAAAACATGTTTTCTTTGCACTCTGTGTTTGATCTTGGTGTCTGATCTACGGCAATCCAAACGTCTAATAAAACCCTACTCCCCTTTGTTCTTCGTTCGTGCAATAAAGTCCGACTGTCGGGGTGAATTAGCACGTGCATTAAATCAACGTGTTTAGGTGTGATTTTACGATAAACTACACATAACGTTATTTTGTACAGTTATCATTGTCATACTATACCCTTGCCTGGAGAAGCTATAGAAGAACACCCCACGGGGTTCTGATTAACGTTTGCAGTTAACATCAGCCCTAACAGAAATATACGATGTTTTAAGAGGATTCGTATGTCCCTACAAACGTCTTTGATACAATTAGCTGTATGTTACAAATACATTTGAGCCCTGACTAGGCCCCATGAGACGTGTTTGGTTAACAGGCAAGATGTTTGATGAATTGCCTCTTTCTGGTTCTTTTGAAAATGATGTTGTGCTTGGAGGTTGGATGTTTGAATCTCAAGCAATCAAACTATATTATCATGATTTTGGATTTCGATCGTTTGACTTTGAAGGAAGCTTTTGTATTTTTCAAAGAAACCCTGAGTTGTTCTGTGTTTGTACATCTATGACATTTCCAATATCCTGTCATGGGCTGCATATCTATTTGAATATTGTGTATTGTCTAGCTCTTTCTGTGTTAATAATTTTTGTCAACTTTTTTCATTTATCAATTTAGATATTTATTTTTTTATTTTTTTTTAATTCAAATTGCGTTTTAAGGACATGCTCGTTTAATTTATATTGAAAGCGCAGGGGTCTATACACAGGTGAATATATAGAACGACCCTTACTGTTCCTTTACATGTACCTGTACTGTTTCTTTGAAAGTTGAGCCAGATATCTCAATGAAATCATGGACAAAACATTCCTTTTTCATCTTAAACCCACCTAACACTGCAAAGGGCAAACATCTTTGTCCATTTCAATTAAATTGTAATAGTATATGCTGTCCCCTCATCACCTTAATCCATTCTTAACCCTATACTTCAACTAACCCTTATCTAGTAGATTTGTATCCATCTCACAATCATGCCAGATCTCTTGTTGTCAGGGGAATAAAAGATGAGTTTACTGTCTCTGGAGTGATGTCATTATCGATACAGCTTCCGCTGAATCCCTATATTCATCATGGGACACCAGAGCCAGACACGAACAAAGATCTAATTACCGGAGCATTTTGTCATGTATGTTTGGGGGATCAGGCCTGTCGTCCCTTGAGGGTCAAAAAGAGGGTCTTATTTCAGCCACGTTTTAATTAGGATTAAAAGAGCTGGACGACTGGACGTGTAATTCATCAAAGACCAGTGTCCACCAGTAGTAAAAATGCTTGACCAGACGCCGTCATCCATCAATGTTTCCTGTGTACGGGAATAGTTTGCTCTGAACAGGGTTTCTCTCTAAAACAGCTGTAACAAAAAGATGAAAACATAATTTTTTGAAATTTAGTTAACTGTTGAGATTGGTTTAGACCTTGTAAAAATCATTTATCACACAATAAAAAAAGTTTTTAAAGATTGATAAATTATAGGGTACTTTTATGTTAAAATTTTGATGTTTTTTTAAAGTTGCTAACTGTTATGTTTTGGGCGATGGCTGAGGCTATCGTGCAAATAACAAATTTACCATTGTAATTCACATGACGATTACTTAAAAACTCAAAAATCCAAAATTATAATAGTGAATATCTGAAAATCTGAAAATTCCATTTGTATATGTAATCTAATTTAAGATGCATTTTTGATTTTTTTCATAATCCTATAATTCATGCTGAAACGTATAATTTCGAAAATATGTTAAAGAGGTTTTCATACCCTTCATACAACACAGGACATGGTTAGTTATAATTTTCAACCTAAACACATCATATCGGTTGAAATTTCCCTTGATCTCAAATTTCATACACAGTGCATATGATCATACATACACAACACCTTTGACACATGAATGACAGGGATATTCCTTTGTAGTTACAATATCAACGTAGGTATAATAGACACAAATTGTACCTTCATGTGGCAAGGGTATAGCATTACACCTACAGGTGTACCTTGAACACATGTCTTCTAGCCTGAAGGCATCTCATTACTAGGGCTGAGCCAGGGTGCACTTTTGACCGTCTACTTGTCTTTGATTGATAGGTACCCAGGGCGCTACAATGGAAAATGCAAGGTGATAGCCCGCAACGGTAGCAGTTATTTTCCCAATCCTGCAGAATATCACTTAGGAATTTGAAATAGGATTCCCAGGGCTTGAAACATGGCCTCACGGTTTCTGCCACAATGACAGCGATGGATGTGTATGTTTGAAATTATCATGCATGGTTAAATTAAAGTCATCAGTCATGACGCTCGACAGCTCGACTAATTAGTATGGGCACCCGATACATCATATCCAACACTGTTCATACGTAATGCGATCCGAAAAAGTACAATAAAAATACACTTGGTAATAATCGTGGCACTTGTGACAGTAACCGTGCCACAAATGGAATTACGTGGTGTTAATTTCAAGTCCACAGACTTTTATATTATAGACAGAAATTTGTCATCATAATTGACAATAAATGATAAATCGGATGCTAATGTCTCGAAATTGAACGAAAACAAATCTTTAGAAAAGAAACAAAAACATAAAGAGTTTTCATCGTTATATTTATCTTTGAAATTAGAATCGATATAAAAAAAATTCATCTAACTGATTATTAAAATTGTTTGGTATGACACGTGTAAGTCATTCTAAATGATAATTTCTTTTGTTTTGTTTTATTTTACGGATACAAAGAGTACCGATTCTGTCATTCATGAGGATCGTTTTCTGTTTTTCAAATGCAATCACACTCTTTACTCTGTACTTAAATGAATAACCCTTTTAAATAAGAATGTTTTAAAAGCTTTCTATCGATAGCTTTTGATATTTTCAGTAATTTCGGCACTTATTTTCCGAGTAAAATAACATTTCAAATTCGACAATCCTCAGACATTTGTTTTAACACGAAAATTGTGATTTCAAGAATGGAATCTATGGACATTTTATATCTATATGAACCCGTTAATTATCATATTGCTACTTAGTGTTTGAAAGCAAATTAAGGAAAGTGACATTTCATCGCCATGATGTTCACCATTGTAAGAACCATATGGTAGAAATAATATCATTGCCAGGGTGGTCTGTCATAGCGATAACGTACATAGATTCATTGGCTACATTAATTGATAAACACAAACCAATACCCCCATTTAGATAAGTTAACACGTCGGCAGCTGTGGGAAGCACGAGCAGTCTACAAGTAAGCAGCTTTATCATTTTGCAGCCTTGTCAAGGAATTGAAAGGACAAGTTTGTATTTAATGTTCCCATAGTAAGCCATGTTCCGAATTAATGCAGCACAGTCCTTCAGTTTACAGTCCTATGTATAACATTATCTGTTTTGTGTTACAATCAAAATGTGACCAAATGATAACAAGATTTTAAGGAATAATCGTTAAGACATATATTTTCAAAACTGTATGAACAGCATAAGAATATATAAACTACGTAGAAACTGTCTATGTTTTACTTACAAGATACGATATGAGATGAATATCCAAATTGATAAACATTTCATGATACATTGTTGAGCTTAACCTTAACCATTTAAACCTAATATCAATAACTTAATTGATCTTTGATTATATTGGTTTACCAATTATTGACTGAAATCAGATGTTGATTTAGAATACAAAACAGTGTTGTAATGTAATGTAATGAAATGTATATCGCCATTTAGCTGATTTGGTTTCAGTACTTAATTAATTTGTTTCATTTTTGTTTGACCAAAAAGTAAAAGTTTTTGAAAGCGACATGTCACCCTGACCGACATAAAGAAATACATGACATGCAGAATTCAATATATCTTACATAAGAGAATGAAAGACATTAAACCCAAAGTCCATTCACTGTTAATAACACTTTTAAGAGAGGAGGCTATTTGAGTAAGCATCCCTTTTCATTTACTTAAAGTTTTAAATGCATATCCACTATTTTAACAAGATGAACTATTAACAAAAACAATATATTCGACTGATGGCCAAAACAATAAACCTCAATTCCATTAACATTTTGTTACAAATAACATTTTCAATTTAAATGTTGTAGAAAGTTAGAACTATTCTAACAAAACATTTTATTGGATCAGACGCACAGTAGATCGAGAACTATTAACCTTCAATTCATTTAGCGGTATGCACACGACCTGGAGAAGACATATACAGCATTGTGGCAAGGGGTTCCACAGATGAAGATTAATTGCCACAGTTTCAACCATATATTTAACTGCTTGAAATTCTTCTTGGAAGTAATGAAAGTTTTACTGGCTGTTCTATTCAACTTCAGTAATTACCCAGAGTGCTTTGGCTAATGGGTAGCACCCTCTTGTGGAGGCACAGCAGGAAGTTCATGTGGGGCATGCGCAGTTATCTGTCTACTTGTAAATTTACGATCTTCCGCTTAATGCAGAACAAAAAGCTGTGAATTAATTGTGAAAATTATGTTCTTTGTCATTTTACTTCTAGTTAACGTAGTTTTATTCAATATTATGTAAATATATACAGTTTCAAACCTGTAACGACAGTAAACAATTATTGACTTCAAGTGAGGTTGATCCAATGATTTGTCGACCTTGGGCACGTGATATTCACCGAGGCAACGCCGAGGTGAATATCACGTGTCCAAGGTCGACAAATCATTGGATCAACCGAATCTGGAAGTCTATGATTGTTTTATTATATGAAAAATGTTCTTGAATCACGTTTCTTCTGTGCAAATAAGGGACATCACTCTAATATGGCTAAAACCATAAGGGACATAACTCTAATTCAGCACAGTCACCAAGCGATGCCTATTGCTTAATTAACAGCGTAACATGTGATGTACGGAGTTCGAGACGTAATTCTCAAATCTATTTTTAGCCACGGGAGGTGCTTGGATTGTTATATCAACCTCTCGCGCTTAACACAGGTTGATATTGCTTGACGTCAATGCGGTCATGTGACCAAGTTGGCCAATCGGAAAGACGGATATGATCCATTCATATAATAAAATTAATTATCAACTCCTACTCAAATATCATACAGCCTATAACACCGTATTTGAACCTGAGATGTATGTTCTTGGGTGAACCCAACATAAAGACTTAATCCGAATACCATGTAAATTCCGATGTTCAAGTCATAAATTAAATATTCAACAACGTCGATACAATGTTAATATTGAGCAGATGTGCGAAATGTAATGATAATGTAATAGAAGATGAATTTCATTTTTATTTTCAAAGCAGGCAACAGTTTATACCATACTATTATTATACATGAAAAATTCAATTTTACTTTCAACTAAAAATCTTCAATTGTATTTAAAACGAAATCTACCTGTGTAAATTTAGCAAAATGTCGCTTGTACATGCGCAAACGATGCATATATGTTGTAAATATTGTACTTGTGGCCACAAGGCCTGATATACAAATATATTTCTTGTTTTTCTTGTTCATGTTCTTGTTCTAGTACAGTTTATACATGTGTGTATTAATGTAGCCCTGCTTCATGGCTGTGTCTGTAATAGGAGCCTGTAGTACTGTAGTATTGGTCCTAATTTAAAGATTGACTTAATTCATTAAATATTATTACTGAAGATAGGATATTTATTCCAAATATGACATAGACTTAATTCTAGTCTAGTAAGATTTTTATCCATTTTTAAGATACAGACAGACGCTCAACTTTTTCAAACTTTATGGATTAGATTGTTGGAAATATCAATATAGCTAGGCCATAAATAAGTTCATGTATATTGTTAAGCAAATAATATGTCCTAACAGGCAGAATATGATACATGAAACCGCATACATTCATACAGTACCACACGAATGTAATCGTATTCACTACATATTTAATTTTGGAAAAAACAAACATTGATATTACAATAAACAAACATTTGATTGATCAAATAGATTGTTCTCTTAAAAGCCTACTAATACCTGTTTTACGGAAACGTTTAATTGTTTTAATTTGATTAAGACAGTAGAAGACAATTGTTTTTAAATCACAAACATGTACAAATGATACAAAGCTAAAATAAGCTTTCATACTTAACATTAGCAGTGCATCAACGATTGGTTGATTCAACAATAAACCCTTTTCAACTATACCATCATAACAACATTCTTAAAAGAACTCCATCGATTTTATAAAAACAATATTTTTTAATGACCATTTTTTTAACTAACTGACGAAGCTAACGTTCATAAACTTTGCCAAGTATTGACAAGAATGTAAACCAGAAAGGAAATAAGCTTTATTACTCAATACTGAAGAGAGGATCAATAACTCTCTAGGTCATTTCTCTCGTAAAAGAAGCCATCGAGTTGAGAGTTCCTTAGAGTAATTTGAAGATGTGCCCGTTTACTGTTGCTACTCATCACGTCAATAGATCTATGGAGGAAAGACGTAGATTAAGCTATGTTGCTTGTCTTCAGCTTCTACAGGAACAGTTAGTCAATAATTTCAGAGACGTCATCAGAGCAAGGACGTTAGTATTTCTAAACGCAGATGTTAAAACCTTATCTTCTTAAGTGTTTCTGGAAGTGCGTATTAACATTTACTACTGATTTCTATGTTTCAATCCATCTGGTTTATTGAAACGGGACATTTGAACTTGTCTTGTAGGGGGTAAACTTACAAGCTAATCTTTCAGAGTAGTGCTGTGCGTGTAAGTTGTAGCACTGAGTTAACTTATTGAGTACAGAGGGAGGGAATGGGATGTTGTGTGAATAGATATGTCTTATCCAATATTGTAATGTAAGCTAAGATAATATTCTTTATTGGTCAAAAGTGTCCTGTAATATGAAAAGTCTCTTTTATTGTCATATTGTCCATTTTAATTCCAAACAATACATATTACGTTGTTTATAGACTATATACGTCTGGTTAAGACACTCCACTTATCGGAAGATTAAGACACTCCACTTATCGGAAGATTATCCATTCATTCATGCATTAACGTTGTTTACAGATTTTATATCTTGTTCATGAAATACGTCTAGTTAAGACACTGTACAATTTCAGAAGAAGGAAGAAGAAATTTATCAAAGTGTCACATAATGTACATGTACATATATCACAAGTTTAAGTTGCATAAAACTACTTAAATATTATGTACATTACCTGACTAGTAGGACCTACGAGACACTAAAAACGTAAAATATTGAATATCAATGATGTGACACTAATACAATTTACCATATACTTGCTTATAAATACAGAGATTTTGAATGCACAACACACGCTTGGTCAAGCACCCTGTATCAGCCCGCAGGGCAGATAACCTGTATCAACCCGTCGTCAAGGGCAAAAACCTGCATCAGCCCGTCGTCAAGGGTCTTGAACTTGGAACCCTAGGCAACGAATGCGAAACATACATGTAGGTCGAAGTCGCGAGGAATTTAGAGTTGTCTCCCTTTATACAGCTGACGTTAGAACGTGGTTGACATCGCAAAGAAGACGCTACAGTCACTTGCGGATAGGATTTGTCAGTTTGATTATTACTTTGATACAACCTTTCTTTCCAGTTTGGAAATTCAACCAGAAGATTAAATGAACTCAAAAGTCGCAAGAGGCGTAGGCTCGGGAGCTGAATGTTCATTGGTATTGTTATCCAAACGGATAAAATCAGCAACATGTTAATGTTATGAATTAAAGTTAAAAATGTCACAATTATATTTGTAGTTTGTTTGGTAAGTATATGAGATAAAATAGTTTGGTATGGGTATTTTCACATCACATTCGGTATCAGCCCTCGACGAATATCAGTCCTCGAGCTGAACATCTCGGGCTGATATTGGAGTCTCGGGCTGATACCGAATGTGATATGAAAATACCCATATAATACTATCTATATATACGGACACCTCTGCCAATATAGGTAAGCTGGGCCAATACAGACAAGACTCTGCCAATACGACCATGCATATACACACAACTGGCGAAGTCCAAAACTTTCAACATATATGACGGTTCACCAATCTCATTCATAATTTCGATTCCGATGAAAATGAACTCTCTTATGCTGTACAAGTTAGTCACATAGAAGTTACTTAATAACAATACCATTAATCATGTTTATCCGAATCGGCCCAGTTACAGATCCTCGGTCCGTTGCATTTGTCCTTGGCTTCGCCTCGGGTCAATACAGAAGATATCGGACCTGTACATCCTGGGCCATACGGAAAATATCTAATTGTTAACATTATAGTATCATATGTTATAGTAGTGTCAAATATTAGAATCGTGAACGAGAAGAATTCTGTGTACCTTTTTGACTGAATTCCGATGGCAGTATGAAGTCCAATAATCTGACACGTTGTATTGACGAGTATTGTACTTTTGAAGTGTCCACTAACTGTGACTCCTGTAGTCAATGTGTGAATTACCTATCGTATAATGGGAAAGTACATTCATTGTAAGCAGAAAATGATAACTCTTTCAAAATACATGTACTTGTTTCTTAAATGTTATTATCACTTTGTCACGTTTTCATAACAGAAACTTCAATAAAGACAATAGAGTGAGATGGACATTTAATTGTACATTTCAATTTTTGCAGATACTGATTAAGACGGGTACTCTATAGTGATGTTTCTACATGTTATAATATTGATGTCAGTTTATCAAGTTTCTATATAAATAACTCAATAGAAGCGAAAGCGCGCGAGATTGACGTTAGACGGCTCAGTTCAGTTCTTCTAAAATCAGAGCTTACTTATCACATTGTTTTGATTCAGTTAGATTTTACCATTGGGTAGTTGGTGCCATAAACCGGCCTAGGCATTCATCAATATGATAATTTGTTTAGTATATCCATTTGGAAAAGTCGAGGTTAACAGATTAAAGCTATTTTTTTTCAAAACTTATTTATTCAGTCAGAAAGACAAACTTAGCTAGAAACAACATATATTCGTAGCAGGACTCATTAAACAACATGTAACCCCGAGGGGTACACAATGCAGAAATGGATACATAAAGATATCTTGAGATAACATTGATATTTTGTTTGTTCAAAAACATGCGCAAAATAGTCATTTAATGACTTTGAAAACAAACATCATATTTTCAGTCTGTAAAATTTCTCTCAGCCAATCATAACCTGCCACATCACATCGCCCTTTCTCGCCAAACTGGTCAGGCTATTGCTATTGTTTACAGTATTGAGTCAAGCGGTCACTTACTTACGTATAATTACTATACAAACAAAGAAAACAACTTTCCAGTATGATGGTTAGTTAGTGAGACATATAATGAAGACATTTACTAATTTTGGTTGAATCTTTTTGACTGTTGATAGCTTAATCACGGCTTCTACAGAGGGATCTAACATGGCCCAACATCAATAGAACTAACGGATAGTTACTGTTATCTCGGGCTTTTGTTAACAGAACACTTAGACTACACAAGGATGGCCAAGAGTGTAGCTAGCTCGGCAGGTAGAGCACTTGGTCTTTTAATTTCAAAATTCAAGTCCATGGGCGGTATGCATTACACCACGTATAAGAAACTCTTTGACACCATGGTCTGGTCGACAGTTGAA
Source organism: Steromphala cineraria (assembly GCA_916613615.1). Lineage (NCBI taxonomy): Eukaryota > Metazoa > Mollusca > Gastropoda > Trochida > Trochidae > Steromphala > Steromphala cineraria. The sequence continues at coordinate 35,734,746 of OU744721.1, forward strand.
TATGGAGCGGCAATTTGGGGCACCTCTAATTCTACATATGTAACAACTCTCCAGAACAGAGCAATGAAATTCTTCATGGGTGTGAGAAAAGCTACCCCTAATGCTGCGGTGATGGGTGATATGGGATGGACGCCGTCACCAGTGAAACTCTGGGGATCTGTGATGAGATTGTATAGTAGACTAAATAGCTTAAACCCAGATAGACTCACGTACAAGATTTTTAGATGGACCAAACAGTTGGCGACAATAAAGAAACGAAATTGGATTAAACGTGTACAACTACAGCTGACATCACTGAACTTGACTGAATTAGCTGATATCGAAAATGGTTTGCGGACAAAAGAAATTGTGCACCGAGTCCAGGAAGCAGTACAACATAAGTGTCTTGAAGATTGGAGAGAGAAAATAGAGTGTCCGACTAGCCGTGATGGCAAGGGAGGTAACAAACTTCGAGTTTACAGAACCTTTAAGACTGACTATGGAGCTGAACACTATGTTACAGAACGCATACCACGAGGACACAGAAGAGCGTTAGCCATGTTCAGATGCGGTGTTGCTCCCTTACTTATAGAAACTGGACGTTATAGTAATTTGCCTGTGGATGAGAGAGTGTGTTTTAATTGTTTGAATGTTGTTGAAGATGAAATTCATGTTCTTTTAGTTTGTCCTTTATATCATACTTTTACAACACGTTTGTTAGATAATTGTCTTATTCTAGATAGTGATTTTATAAATTTATCGGATGTGGAAAAGTTTGCTTTTATAATGTCTAGTCCTTTATTATGTAATTTAACAGCCAAGACCTGCTTTGATGTTTTAAGAGAACGACGCATTCAACTGTATAATTGATATGTGTTTTTTTTTTTATTATGGTATATATATTTATATCTTATTTATTCTGTATATTTTTATGTGTAAATAGTCTCTCGTAATCCTTTTAAGGATGGCTCATTTTGTATATTTCTTAAAATGTTTATTTACCTGTATATGAGGTGAGACTTTTAATAAACAATCTGTCTGTCTGTCTGTCTAAAGTCGTCAATTCATCAATGAGACTACATGGTATGTCATAGCCCTGTCATAGAACTATGTTTCGCATATCTATTTTTAAAAAAGAAACAAAATAGTGACGTAACGTAAACATGGACAGATCAGTACACATATCATATACAGTGACAGTATTGAAACAACGATTTTCGTAAACATACAACAAAGCAATTAAATGCTAAGGTTATATCTTCATTAATGGTATAAACATTAGGATATTTCATCAAGGCAAAATCTTAATATTCAATCATGTTTTGAAAATCTCTTAGATATTAGGGTATAGTTATGTTTTGAATTTAGTAGTTCGAAGTTTACATTTTGTGATGAGTGGCCAGATAAAATTGAAAACAAATTAAACAAGTTAGTGAAATGTTTTAAGGAACTTATGAATAATCCTGAAGTAATTTTATATAATCTGAATGAGGTTTTGCTATATACACACTACGAAATATTCGGAAAGAGAGTCATTGAGGCATCATGTCATGAAATTGTATTAAGTTCGCAATACAAGGGTATTCAGGATATTCCCCTATGACACCATGTTTCATCATGTCTTGAGCGTTTCTCAATCAAATAAAGAAACAATGTTAGTTTACAAAGAGACAACTCATCAGCGTAAAATAAATACCCTTCTATATCTTTGTTTGAGATAATGTTATTTTAAATTTTAAATATTTTTAAACTTCTAACGCAAACAACTGCCTGAAATAACAAATATGTATACATATAAGTTTGAATGCACAAAGTTAAGTTTACATATCATGTGACTAAAGCCTACCTTATTGAAGTCACTGTAAACGCAAAATAATCCATCTCATGTGTACTGTATGTGTTCATCTTAAGACAGAAACAATGCATATGATAAATTCTAAATGTTCAATTTTGGATTGGATCTAGTTCGTCTTATTGTTGACCAATGGATGACTAGTGCTTTGACAACTGGGCGTGTCATAGATGGGCAGACATGCTTGATCTCTAAAACAACATCCCCTAATTCTTGTAACAACATTGTCAAAGAGTGTGAAATATCCCAAGCGCGACTCCCAAGGCCTGTAATTACATAATCAGTTACGATGTGCCATAACTGTTTAATTACTACTCTGTTTTATTGCCGGGCAGATGAAGCTTCTAAATCGTGCTAAAAGATGTTTATCCTGTTTATTTACCACCATTGTCTGTTATATTTACATTGATTAGGCCCATTTCCGTTCTGTATATGATGGAATAATACACAATCTGTAAAACTTCTCTCAGCCTATCATAACCTGCCACATCACATCGCCCTTTCTCGCATGCGCAGTAAAGGCAATATCGTTCACCCGGTAGAATCCCTTTTCAGACTGTCAAATTGAGAAGCCTAACATTATCGCACTTTGAAGGGCGATATCTTTGTTATTAGAGGACCGATGCAAACGTTTTTTGGTGTTTTTTGAAGTTGACAATGTTTTCTGTACATATTTACCAATTAACATGGGAAAAATTATGAGGTTTCTTGTTGTTTAAATCTCAATAAATCATATTTTCGATTACTCTCTGTCTTATATATTGCGATATTGTTTTAAAAATGATATCAAATGTAAGGTCGTTTCTATCCATCAAATGATATAAAAAGACCTTTACAAATGTATGTCTTACAGCATCGTAACTTCGCCTGCATTATGCGTGAGAAAAAGCAATCAAAAAGTCAAATTTAAAATCCAATCAAAGTTTCCATCAAGACGATGTCTTAAAATCAGCAGGTGTGGTATTAGAGTTTAGACCATGAAATCAAAGATTGAAGCTCATCGGATTATTTATCAGCGTTTTTCCATCCTGTTGACATTTCTTAATAACATTTGTGATTTCTCAATCCAGGCTGAAATACCGTGTAGCTGACCCGTGTGACTTAAGAAAGCACATGCCAGGAACTAAATTAATCCATGTTTGGATTGAAAGCATTTAATATTGAGCTGAATTTAAGGAAAAATCAATTAAGTTTTTACAAGTTTGTGAAATATCCAACATGAAGAACTATGATTGAAAATTGCACATTGCTGCAACAATGAACAAAATAACAGTGTAATTGTAGATGGTAGACAGTTATACAGCTGGAAATGTCACGGGGTCACATATATATTTGTAATGATGAAATTTCAAATAAAGTTTCCAAAAGTATTTTCAGAATTGGCGAGACCTTAAGTTTAGAATTAACATTATGTTGAATGCTTGGGCTTAACAATTTTGAAATCGAGAATCTGCCAGTGGTTATACAATGCTTATGTATTTCTCTAAAAGTCACTGGTTCACAGTGGAAAGACACACCCCTCCTAGTCTGGTGATTGTGAAGAAGACTCAATAAAAATATTGTAACGGGAATATCGAATACCATGCCCGAATTAAAATCATCAATTGTGGCTACTATAGGGAAAATCACATTATCCAAACGTAATAAGATCAATATAATATTTCAGAAACGACTAATTAATTACCATTCTGTCTGATTACTCTTTGAAGGGGAAGTAGCACGTTTTTAGGGGGAATATACATTGTAAGGTGATGTCATGAAAATGAAAATTAATGGTTCCAATTAAAAGACAATGAATTTAAACTAAATGGAGCAATAATAATTCAAATATATACTGTAAAGTTTAGCAATGCGATTCCTTTTTCTTACTCAAAATGAATTAAAGGTGTTCACACAAAATGGCCGCAAATGGATTTTATGTGAATCTTCATACTTTGTCCTCTGACTATGGATGGTTGGTTTGTGTAATGAGATTGTTGATACTTTTAAAATAATACATTAAGCATTAACGTACAATTATCAGTGAAAATTTTAAAATATAAAATTATCAAAAAACGTGCTACTGCCCCTTTAAAACTACGAAACACTGCATTGATTTCGTAATTCTTATGTCATTGCAATGCTAATCACATGTGGTTTACGAAACAAGTATGGCTACTTTACGGTTCATATTGTTATGAAATAACACCAGGCTTCCGATTTCTTTCCATCTGAAGGTCAGTGTCTTTCAAATGAATATTCAATATTCTCGTTTAATAAAGATTTGCCAAGAAATACCTATATTGTGAAAATATTGTTTAAAATCATTTACATAAAAAGCAAAGGTTTATTGGTTTATTACTAAAGCAAAAGTCCGTCTTCTGACCGTAAAATTTATTATTAGAATTAAAGTTTATTCGAACCTTCGACAAGTCCATTGTTGAGTTACACAGGTCAGTAATCAAATAACTACGATTCAGATTGAAAACATCATGTGCTGTATTGGAAATGTCAATAAGATAAAAACTGCTGACAAATAATCTCTTGTGATTTAAATCCGGATCTCATGGTCAACAGTTTAATACTACAAGAAGCTGCCTGGTGACTTGAAATCTTTTTGCTGACATAAAAAGCTAATTGGATACCGAGTTAATGTGTTTAGTCTTCGTAGTTATTTCTTCTGAAATCAAACAAAGAAGACTGAAAACAAGCATGATATTTTGTTTTTCCGTAATCCATAAAACAGTTCGTTCATATTTTTTCATTTAGGTAACTTATGGGATAATGGTTATAATGTTAATATTTTCTAATATTCCAGGTTTGAAATTACAATGATGAAAGTAATCATAGATTTTTACACAAATTCGATTAATAGGGACCCTCATCACAATTGTTGTTAATCTTACTGTAGCCCTCATGATTGGTCACAAATGACATCACTATGAGAATGTTGACCTTAAAGGGGCGGTAGCACGTTTTTAGTGGGAATGCAAGGATATGTCAGGAAAATGAAAATTAATGGTTCCAATTGAAAGACAATGCATTTAAACTAAATGAAGCCGGAAAATTTTAAATATATAATGTACAGTTTAGCCGTGCAATTCATGTTTCTTACACAAAATTAATTAAAGGTGTTCACACAAAATGGCCGCCTATGGATTTTATGTGAATCTTCATACTTTGTCCTCTGACTATGGACGTTTGGCTTGCGTAATGACATTTTTGACACTATCAAAATAATACTTTGAGCATTAACGTACAATTGTCAGTGAAAAAAATTAAAATATAGAATTATCAAAAAACGTGCTACTGCCCCTTTAACATGTGACTTGTAAAATACTACAGTTCCCTTATACCACAGAATGTGATCCCTTCGTTACATTTCTTCTGTTGTGGTTATAACTGAACAGGTCCTCCTCAATAAAACTGTATGAAGTCAAGTTCTTCAGCTTGCACATAAAGCTTAAGATTCTACCTATAGATTATAAAAGAAGAAAACCAAGACATTATTTTAAAAATCAAATTCAACATTTAATTCACTAAATTTTCATCTTAAAGGACGACTGGAGGATCAATGTAACGTGTTCGTGTTGCAATGCACAATATGCAATTTGAATGAGTTACAGTCTACTGGTGTCTGTTGCTTGGTCTTACTGTGGCTTGGTCTCACTGTGGCTTGGTCTTACTGTGGCTGTAGGCGCCAGGCAATATGGAGGGATCATTCTACTGTCAGGGGGTATTGCAGGGGCAACAATACGTTATACTTAATGTTAGTTGATGCACGTGACTCATGCTTCGTAATCATTGTTGTGCACGTGATGACCTAGGTCAGTTCAATTTGCGAAAAACAAAATATTTTAGATTTATTGAATTTAATTTTAATTCTTGTTATTGAAAAAGTTGTGGGCCCTGAATTACATTGAAGGTGTGATTTAATTAGTGGGTGTCAATAATTTTCTTACATGCAATGCGTATTAGATTAAAGCAGATCATATGTTAATGAGCAACATAACGTTAGGAGTTTTAAAACAACAGAGCCAAAACACATGCAATACAAACCATAGATGTAGGAAACATTATCAACGAAAACCTAAATAAATTAATAACATTTAAAAAATCATTTTTCGAATGAGTTGTGAATTCATATTTTTTTTTTCGACAGTCCTTGTAATGAAATGAAATGAAACAGCCAGAAATAGGGAATATACCTTATTACTCTAGACTAAACAGACCACAGTGCCAGTTCTTGGATAGAGTTGTTTATAGATTTAGCTCAGTTTTCGTAATGGTCTTATATGCAAATCATTGTCTGAAGTGATATCATTGTGACATTCAAAATGTCTACATCAAAAACAAGACAATGTATACTAGCATGACGAAACTAAGCAAAGTTATCAAATGATATTTGTGTTACTTATTTACAACATAGATTCACAGCAAAATCAAGTTGTGATAAATCGGATATAATACTTTAAAATATGAAAATTAGACCCGTATTATTGGTTACTGTGCATAACACGCCACATATATTATATCACAAGGTTAAGTTGTGACATGACAATGTAAGCTAGACTAAAATTTAATCTATGAAATATTTTAAATAATTACTGTAACTTCATTTATGTTATTTTATTTCTTGAGGCTTTTCATTTCATAGTCAGTCAATCTAGACATGCAGAAATAGGATCTAGACTATATAAAAGTCTCCTTTTTAATACACAATCAGGAAGCAGGACTAAATGTAAGCCTACTGTCACGTGTACCATTAATTGGATTAAAATTTTCGTTAAATTGACGGTTAGTTGTTTGATTTCAATTGACAAATAATTAAACTAAGCATCTAATATTCCTCCATATATACGTTCCTATAATATTTGATATTCATTCACTTTTTTTTAATAAAATGTAGAATTTTATCCAAGTATTCTGACAAACATACATGTACCTGTCCTAAAACATCTTCAAATTTTCCGAAAATGCCAAATGGATGATCGAAATACATTGTTAAAAGTGATCAAGAATATCACACCCCCTATGTCTTACAATCAGTAGGTGAACTATTAATTGTTGACCGTGAAATTAAGGATTGAACGTCTTTGATTATTTACCAGCGTTTTTCCATCCAGTTGACATTTCCTGATAACATTTGTGATTTCTCAAACCAGGCTGAAATAATGTGATTGCTGACCTGTGCAACTTCAAAAAGGACACGCCGATTATTTTTTTTATTTTCTAAGAATTGATATGAACTGATTTATTTTTAGGAAAAAAATATTTATTCACAACTTTGTGAAGTATAAACAGTTGAAGTGCAATTAAATTTTAATTTTCATTTTTGATGTTATGCGAAATTCTTGAATGAAAGTCAACAAGGAAGCATAGATTGAAATCTGATTGGTTAACAAATGCCTGCAATGTCAAATATTGTAATATCAGAATTTGTGAAATAAGGAAACCAAATAACAAACCAGATACTGAAATGCTCAAGTTTTCAAGAGAAATTGCATTTAGTTCAGGTAAATATTATGTTGTATCAAATGTTTCTGTCTTTGGATGAGCTACAGCCTATGTTTTCTAATGGCACAATGAACAGACTTGATATGAAACGACAAACTGAACATCTAGTCGTATTGTCAGTATATTTCAATACATTTTTGTACATTTCAGTACATTTCAGTACTTTAAAGCCACAGTGCTACATGGTATATAAGGTGGTGTCAGGAAAATGTAAATTAATGGTTCCAATCGAAAGACATTGTATTTAAACTAAATGGAGCAGTTCTAATTCAAATATATAACGCGTTAAGTTTAGCCATGCGATTCCTTTTTACACAAAATGAATTAAAGATGTTCACACAAAATGGCCGCCAATGGATTTTATGTGAATCTTCATATTTTTTCCTCTGACTATGGATGATCGGCTAGTGTAATGAGATTTTTGACACTGTCAAAATAATACATTTAGCATTAACTTACAATTACCAGCGGAACAAAAATATATATAAAATTATCAATAAACGTGCTACTGCCCCTTAAAGGAATGCTGGGTTGATTATGTAGTTGTTATTCAGATGATCAACATCTTTTCAACTCATTTCTGAAAATAAAAACCTATATTGTGTCAATAAAACAAATACATACATACATGTAAAGTGTCAATCTAAAGCAAAGCAAAAGTCCTTCCTAAAAACGAGAAAAATTTACTTGAACTTAATAATATCATTACAAAGAAACATTAAAGACACTGCGACTGCTTTATAAAGAAACCCAGATAAGCCATCACATTATCGTTGTTCAGATAACGAAATCAGTTTTAGAAATGTCAACATGAAAAAAACTGACAGATCATCTCTTGTGATTTACTTCCGGATATAATGGCAAACTGTAAAAAGTTGCCTGCTGACTTTGAGACCTGATGATGACCAAAAAAATCAAGTTGATATATTTAGTGTTTTGAACTATTTATGATGGAAGCAGTTTACCTTATATCTTTGTATTGAAATTAATTGTACTTGAATCAGGACAATTGAGATAATAAACGTGCAAAATGGTTCTAAAGTTTTAAAAAATAATTGAAAGAGCAGAAACACATACACACTACACAGTAGACATATAACAATAACGAAGCGTTGATAATTTTCATAGTAATTATATACACCTTACTAACCATGTCATTGTTTACCATCGATTAGATTTTGCAATGCTACTTGCATAAATGAACTGCAATTTCATTTGAACTCAGGAGGGCATCCAAATTATAACTGCCTTGCTTTCGCTGTGACTATCACAATTAGCCAGTATGAAATAGCCTTTTTGCAGTAATGCATAGTAATGTTAAAATGCTACCATTTTTCATCATAACCCTAAAGGCGGTACTAGTCCATTCTTCCCCGGGTCTTAATCCACTGGGACTAGAAGCGTCGGGCACGGGAGGGATCACTCTGCTGTCAGGGGGTATATTGCAGAGGAAACCATGCTTAATACGTAATGCTAGTTGAACCAATGACTCATGCTTGGAAAGCCACCATGTGCAATCACTGGCCTTGACAATTTTATTTTCGTCACAATAATTTACGACATGAAGATATGGTTAATTGGAATATACTTTTGCCTTTTTGTGATTTGATAAGAATAGGTATGTGTAAGAATGATTGAAAATATTTTAGTAAACTCTGCAATTTACAAATAAAAGCAAACATAATTAACTGTAGTATGAATAAGTATTGTCTATTCATACAAACGCACATATTTATGCTTTAAAGGGGCAGTAGCACGTTTTAAAGGGGTAATATAAGGAGTGTCAGGAAAATGAAAATTAATGGTTCCAATTGAAAGACAATGCATTTATACTAAATGGAGCAGTAATAATTCAAATATACAATGTAAAGTTTAGCCATGCAATTTCTTTTTCTTGCACAAAATGAATTAAAGGTGTTCACACAAAATGGCCGCCCATGGATTTTAGGTAAATCTTCATACTTTGTTCTCTGACTATGGATAATAGGTTTGTGTTTTGACATTTTTGACAATATAAAAAAAATACATTTAGCATTATCGTACAATTATCAGTGAAAATTTTAAAATATAAATTTATCAAAAAACGTTCTACTGCCCCTTTAACATTATACATATATTTTGTTTGTTATAATACAACAAATAAATAACAACCTTCTTTCTTCAGTCCTTGAGGAATGAAATCCTAGTTAGGACACATATCAACAACAATAGGCTGTATTTACATCACCCAATGTCTATGACATCTCTGTTGAGCTATTTTGGGCGAAGATGGGTCTGGAGGAAACGACCCAATTGAAATTTGAAACAGTGTTTGTCTTTGCATGCTTGCTTATCAGTACCAGGTGCATTTGCGCATTTGTGCATTTGTGCATTTGATAATGTTCTTGTCAAAAGTATTTAAGCTTCATCCGTGTAAGTTTATAAATCATTTAAAGACCCAGTAACTCCCCAAAACAGACATTTATTTCCTATAGTCTTCCTTGGAATAACATTTTCAAATGTTTTAGAAACTTTTCAGGATTAAGATATAAAGGTAGGTTGTTAAGTTTCAGTCTAATGATATGTCTTATATTTACACTGATAATTCGAGTGGTGTAGCTGATCATGTGAATTCGTCGTGATCTAAGTTTAAACCATTTTAAGAACTGGCTTGAATAAACTGGCTTTTAGCACATCCTGTCAAACAAACCATACTTTTGCTCATAGGCAATTAGTTTAGTTCACATGAATGATAAGGAAAAATGCATACTTCAGTACTTATTAATTGATGCATTCAAAACCAATTCGACATCTGAAATGTGCCATGTACAGTTAATAACTAAACTGAAACATGTGATGTAAAAAAGAGTTGAAATGTTAACCCGAGTAACCAGGACATTGTGCTTGGTATTTTTTAAATTGATATAAAGTGCCAGTTCTTAATATATCTTTTTATATAGTATATTCATACAACAATGGTTGATCGGGGAAGTTGGTTATGTTTTCAAGTACTGATGTTTTAAAATTGTTTACAATGATAAAGATATTCGGTTAAAATTTTCTAATGCTGTTTGTTATTTCTTCACAGATTTTTTAATTATATGTTTATTGATATGGAAATCTTAAGAACAATCTCTAAGAAAATGATCCACTGTCACACAGGATTTTTCTTTTTTTCTATTTATCTATTGAGTAAAGCACGAATATTTATATTGCCCATAACAAAAAACAAAGCATATCATTGTCAGCATTTGGGTTATGAATATTGCTTTCATTATATTATATTTTTATTATATATTATTAATTTACCATAGTAATCTTTCCTAACGCCATTTCACTTCTTTGTAAAGATAACTTCACAAATATGTTGTTATGGAATACTCACGTTCAAAGGAACGTATGCTCACATAAAATAACTGCAAATTAATTGCTTTTACATGCAACTTGATAGTGTAAATATTATTTCGATGAAATGTGATATGAATACATAAGGAATAGTTTACAGAACCAAAGCGGAAGACATCAAAACATTATCGTCAAAATCTTAAGCCTGATATTTTGAAGTTAAATGAACATACCATCTGTTTAACAACAATGTTGGATGTGTATATTGTATCATATGTCGTTGTATCTACATTAGATAAATATTTTAAAATGTCATTTATAGTTCTTTCATGATCGTGGGTATCTCGATATAAATCTAAAGAGTATTTCCAGAACATTAAGCGTTTCAACTTCGCCATTAGTAAACAAGAAGCTAGTTGAGGAATGTTCATGATGACCTTACTTCAGCTTTCTAAACATTTACATGCTAGCAAATCTGTATTAACATTACTTTTCTAACTGAACCATTGAATCTTAAGCTATCCAAATGTACTTATCCATTACGTTTAGAAACGTTGGTTACCAAAGTAGTTGATATAAGCGTTTTAAAGAGTGATAAAAATGATAAAATGATTAAAACATCATAGACAGGTTTACTTTTTAATAAAGGTTTGACAATTATATCTACGTTTCACATTTTAAAAGGGGAAAAGGCATGTTTATTAAAAAAATTATATCTTAAATTTTACACTGATAATTGTAGTTCATGCTAAATGGATCATTATGATACTGTCGCAAACCTCATTACACAAAACCAATCATCTATAGTCCGAGAGTAAATTATGAGGTTTCATTAAAAGTCCATTAAAAAGTTAAACGTATCAAAACTGTGGTTTCCAGATACAGGGAATTAAAAATGAAATAAACTATTTATGAAGTGACATAATGATAATGAAAATATATATATATTTCTTTCAAAGCAAACATTTTTCTTTTTTCAACTCTAACTAACTCCTTTGCTGTGTGCAAACATATTAGGATACATGTGCTTGCAAGATCATGTCAATTTTTAAAAAGTTTCTTTGTTTTGTTAAAATCGGAGAATCACAATATACCCACTCGTTTTAAATATATTAATTATTAATCTGTTATGATATAGAAGACAGAGCTATTTTATAAAATGACGTCTTGAACTTTATTTAGATCTTGATTGCGCATGTTTTATTCAAGACTTCAAGAAGTAGACCTTATATCACAAAAAATGGTTATAATCGTTCACTCGTACTAAACATATCAATTATGAAACTGTCCTCTGATATAAAGTTGATTTAGTTCTTGCTTTTGTAGGTGGCATGGTGTTTTAGTTGAATTCGAAAATCAGAGAATAAGGAAGTTAATGAAAAACGTCACAACTTCAATTTTACGAAAAAGTAACATATTTTAATATTCAAACCAAATAAAAGAAGCAGTTAAGCAAGATAAAATTTAAAAAATACCCTTTGTTGAACAAAATCCAAACTTTTATAGGTTTTAGTGTGTTTTAACTAACTGTGTTGCAATATTAAGTACAAAGAAAGAAAAAGCTTTCCTGTCATAAAGTCTTTTTATTTTGGGGTTAATCTTCTGTAACTAAATCGGTTATGACATTGATTAATTTCAATCAAGTCTTTTATGTATGGAGCTCAGAAGGATCATTTCAACATTTTATTCTATACGAGAGGCAACGCAAGAAGAAAAATGCTCTGCATCTTGTTACTAGCAACCTTTTCCACAACTCTTACACTGCATACCGGAAGTAATGAAGTTTTCCCAATTGGTCCAATCTTGTGTAACCGACTTTGTGATGAGACATTTGGATGCGAAACGTACACCTATAGTACATCAAAGTTAACATGCACACTCTGCAACGGACCCCATGATAACGACAGCATTCAATTCAATTTGAAGAATGTGAGTATGCGTTCTGCATTGTCTCGAAAATTCAGAAGAATATTCAAATATACCTTCATTTCCTTATACAGATTTATTTTATAATTTACAATCTACCTTGCAATTAGCCAAGCGGGTGTCCTTGGCACTTCAGTATAGCAATAATTGGCATGTTCGCTGCTTCGTCTAGAACATTGCATTCTGGAACCGCATAAATGCAAACATGAGTTTTGTTTCCCGTGTCAATGGGGCATAAATAAAAAAATAAAACACGTTTTGACCGAAGGTTGGTATAGATTAAGTAACTGTGTCTTAAAGAAGAGGCTCGGTAAGGTTTTTAATGTTGTTATGTCGTCCTTGTGTCAATAATCGTGCACAAAATGACATAAACAGTGAGTCTACTTATTTCAGAACATGGCAACAATTTGTGGTCTAAGAGTACAAGAGTCAGCTCCACACCTTCGACAAATCCTTACAAATTCTGGAAACAAGATCTGCATTGAAACCAAATATTCAGTTTGTGAAGAAAAAACGGCAGGTAAGTTAGAGAAAAGTTATTTTCATTTTTGTCAAATTCAGTTTGTTCAAAAATAGAAGCAACTTCAACTTTTCAATTCACAATGTGACTCACTTGACAGAAACTAATATATATTCAAGGTTTCCAAGTTTAAGAAATAAATAGTATGGGGGGGGGGGGGGCATATATATAAATATTTTCTAGTCCAGTTAATTTGTGTTTTCTTAGCTGATTATCATTCAAAAACTTCTTTTCAGATGCAAATTTCCATGATTCAACTGAGAGACATCTTTTGATCGTTCCAGAAACGGAGAACATTTCGCATCCTCTTATCCTGAATGTCGTTGATATGCATGTAACAGATTTTCCTCCAATCAAGGTTAAAATGATTACAAATGTCCATTATATACCATGGAGGAGGTCATTGATTTTTATTGGCTCTCCAGATACCTTATACGAAAATGTGATTGGTGTTGATGAGGCAAAGGTTTTTGTTTCTAATATCAGCTGCATGGCTCTTGCTGTGGACGAAACAATTCAGGATATTTTTGTTACAACTAACAACCCAAAACAGATCCTAAGAATCACTGCACAAAATGGACATCAGCAAGTTATTACAAATCTGAAATTTCTCTCAACATCACTTACTCTTTTTCCAAAAGAATCTAAGTTATTCATAATTCAAAATGACTTTGTTGCAAGTATATCGTATGATGGGATCACAAAAAAGGTTCTGATGATATCCAAAGAAGATAAATTCATGGATTTTGTGTATTTTGACAGAAATACCAATTTTTTATATTTGAGTAGAGAGTCGGGAATATTTAGGGAAAACGTGGTTGAGAAAAAGAGCATTGAAATGTTGTATAGAAATAGTCCTGGAGGTAGGTATGTCATGTATGTTATTAGTGAGAGAGTATTTCTTGCAGCAGGACGACGATTATATACTCTAGTGAATGGGACTTTGGAGCTAGTGGAAGATGTCAACTATGATGTAAACGTACATACTATTTCTATGTGTGAACTCATTGAATTTGACTGATTGCAAAGCAAAAATGATTACTTCCTATCATGTTCACCATATACTATATATAAATATATATATACTAAATTAACAAACTATGTTTGTTATTAATACCTGTTAAGGGACAGTGGCACGTTTTTACGTGGAATACAAGGTGATGGCAGGGAAATGAAAATAAATTGTTCCAATTGAAAGACAATGTATTAAAACTAAATGAAACAGCAATAAATCAATTATATAATGTAATATGTAATGTAATATTAAGTTCAGCCATGTGATTCTTTTTTCTGATACTAAATGAATTTAAGGTGTTAACAAACAAATTGCAGCCAATGGACTTTATGTGAAACCTCATAATTTGTTTTCTGACTAAGGAAGATTTGTTTGTGTGATGAGATTTTTGACACTATCAAAAAAATACATCTAGAATTAACATTCAATTATAAGTGAAAAATGTCAAATGTAAAAATTCATAACACGTGCTACTCCCCCTTTAAGCAACATCTTAATTAAAGAAAAGTCTAGTCGTCTCAGCTCTTGTTATTAAGTATTGTTCAAGACTCAACCTTTCTGAAAAATGCAAATGATAAAACTTTTCATAAAATCAACATTGACAATATGGTATTCTGTCGTTGAATTTAGTTAAGTGTTAAGCAAAAACAATTACATGAGGAAATGACGATGTCATCACAATTGCTGTTGTATTATTGAATAATGTTTACAATGTGATAAAGGTTATTTTGAGGATTAATACAATTTTCTTCTTATATGTTCCAAATTCAACCAACTCCTCTCTTCATATGTATCTAAAAATGGTTTACTTATCCAAATGAAGTTGAATTTTCATTCCTCATGTTAACAGTAGATTGTAAAGTAACTAAAGATATTGCATGCTTTATTTATCATGCAATGTAACAACGAATTGAAAGCTAAAACATCCATTGTATATTAGACTTTTTATCACGTATAATCAAACATATGTAGTAATGGGCTGATGGCCTTCACTTCAGAAATAAAGAATTGAATTGAATAAATGAATTTTGTTTATTGAGTTGACTATTTACAGTGTACAACCCACATTTCTAGCTATGGTTGACTGATTATAGTTGACTGCATATTTTCGCACTCATCACATTAGCCATTTGTGTTATTATGATTTGTTGTAGAAGAAATGTGGCTTTATAGTACAACATGCAACGAACTGATATTTTGTTTAGGTATTTTCTTTAGATACAGGTAATGTTGACACAAACTGATGCTCCGATGCTTCAACAGAAAACCAGATTGAATTGTTTTAAAAGGCTGAAGCAATGATATGAAAATGGGAAGTAATGTCTTATTTTTTGTTTCGATTGTTGATATTCCGTTCATTGTTTTTTTTACAAAACTGATTCTCTAAAAAAATTTACAATCATTTTGATCAATTTCCTTGAAGAAATGCATTGGTGGGGAATTAAGACTGTATGTGCCATATTTCAAAGAAGAAAATGGATATGAACTTATCAGACAATGCGTTTCAGTTTTGGCATACCACAGCAAATATTTCTTAACAGTTACAAAGCCTTACCCAGATATTACCACTCGTTTAAGCTCACTCTCCATACACAACTCTTATCATTAACATTTAAGAGACAATGAGTATCATATAATTTTCAAATATCAAATCATAATTTGTTTTTGCATAATTGGGAATAATGCAGAAGAATATATTGATGACAACTTCTTTGTTCATTGTATGCGACGCAATAATCTGTGTCGAAACATCGCATACAATGAACAAAGATGTTGGCATCCATATATTCTCTGCATTATTGTCATTCCAACTTCTAAATTGACTCTAAAAGAAGTCATAATAAGAAAACCTAAAGTTAAGGGAACGATGAATCAATCCGTCCAAATACTAAGTATTATGTGTATGTATATAGTATGCGCTTCCTATATCCAGAACATCTGTTATTTTCGAGTTACTAGCAATGATGAAACAATTTGCACATGAGCGCAATGCCGAAGCAATGGTAATGGCGATCAAGTAATTATAAATCACAATTGATTACTGTTATTATTGCACAGAGTGACTAACTAAACGATGAAGTGTCTGTTTTATGTTAACAGAGTAGTGGTTTAACAAAGGCACAGAATCGACCGACAGAACAGAGATAGAACAAAACCAAGATAGAACAAAACCAAGATAGAACAAAACCAAGATAGAACAAAACCCCAGATAGTACAAACCAAGCTAGTACAAAACCCAGATAGAACAAAACCAAGACAGAATGTGAAAGGCGAATATCACCAAATTCGTCAGTCATATAGAAGTTGAAGAAAGTTAGATTTTAAAAGGTTCGTGCTTTGGAACAAGTTAATGGTAGGTGCTATAAGAGGCAATATACCAGACTGAATACTTACTGATGTATATACTATATATATATACTAAAATCCAAAAGAAACGTCCCCTCTTTATTTGTTTCTCGATTCTCGATAGAAAATAAAATATATCAAAACGATATTTTTGTACCTTAACCACTGCTTTTTGTGCGTTTTAGCAATGTGTTTCTTCAGATAGTGTCATGGCATATATAAGAATGGTGTCATTTTACAATTATCTTTTGTGCATTATGATGTGTGTGAAAAACAAAAGGGGACGTTTCTTTTGGATTTTAAATTATTACAGAAAACGGTTTTGTCAATATCTGTATAGTCAACAAAGTTGCATATCGAATCCATCCCTTTAATTACTAGTTTAAAACGAATAATTGTAGATCAAGCGAATGCAAGCTTACACATCGTTAATATAAATGCACGAGAAAGATCTTGATTGAGATGATTTTTCAGCTTCATAACACACAAACTGTCTGCAAGAGGTCAGAACGTGAATGTTTCAATGTTAAAATATTTTTATAATGTATTTGTGGCACCTGTATTTGCACATTTGTCAGTTTGTTTATAACATATCCAATTGTTTTGTTTGCTTGAAATTGGTCTCATTGGAACAATCCCATTTTTATTATAAGATTTTCTAATATGCTCACACACCTATATGGAAACCTTTAATAAGTAATCATAGCGGAGTAATAACGTTTCAGCCATACATGTAAGCAATAATTGATACCTTTCAATAGTTTCATTTTACCGTTGAATGATCATCCAAAGTAGTGTCAACAATCAAGTATATCATGTAAAAAAACAAACTTTCACACTTTGCATTCCTTTAAATCCTTTAAAGGGGCAGTAGCACGTTTTTAGGGGGAATATAAGGTGATGTCAGGAAAATGAAAATTAATGGTTCCAATTGAAAGACAATGTATTTAAACTAAATGGAGCAGTAATAATTCAAATATTTAACGTAAAGTTTAGCCATGCGATTCCTTTTTCTTACAGAAAATGAATTAAAAGTGTTCACACAAAAATGGCAGCCTAAGTATTTTATGTGAATCTTCATACTTTGTCCTCCAACTATGGATGATTGACTTGTGTAATGACATTTTTGACACTGTCAAAATAATACATTTAACATTAACTTACAATTATCACTGAAAATTTTAAAATATAAAATTATCAAAAAACGTGCTACTGCCCCTTTAAAGTTAACGAAATATTAGTCAACTAATTAGTCTAATATATCTAACTTTGTTATTAAATATAATAACCTTAACCAAATTAAATCTAAGTGATATATTTGTGGGCAAACTATAGAAATAAACCAATTGCATATCAATGATCTTGTTTGTAACATCAAATATGAAACACTGAATACATTTTAAAGAATATATTTTAAGACTATCAAAATATACAAACAGTTTTTCAATCAAACACCTGTTTGACCTTTAGTTAGTACGTCACCGTGTACGTTTTATCTCAAAACTAAAGAAGTAAAATTAATGATGCATATATGTGTAATTGTCAAATCCTGTAAAATAACATGTTATAAAACTAAAACTCTACAGCTTTCTTTTCCTGGTTTTGACAAAAACCTTGACTAGGCGGGGAGATAGAGTTATCGCACACATTTGGGAATAGACAAGGACAAGAACAGGTAACTAAGAGAAGAATATGCTTTTCATTACGTTACTCGTGTCTACGTTCTCAACAACTCTTACCCTATATACTAACAACAACAACTTATTTCCGATTGGTCCAATATTGTGCAAAAGGCTGTGTCATCAAATGGTTGGATGCAAAATCTACAATTACCTTCCATCACACCTGAAATGTCATATTTGCCCTGAATCAAGAGACAAAGACTCCGTGGTGTTTCATTTGAAACAGGTAAAGAATATTTCCTATCTATAATTCCATTTTTGCATATAATGATAACCTATTACTGTTACTGTTATTGTTTTCTTATTATCATACCAAACTGTATAAATTGCTGTATTCCTCATTTTTCACCATATGCTTGATAACGGTATAAGAATATATACCGAAACGTCACCACCATCCAATAAAGAAGTTGTTCATCCATAGAATTACTCTTGTCTTCCTTATACCATCAACTTCTAGAATGCCACTCAAACAGCTCAACCTATTACTTGCCATGCTGCAATGAATTCCTATAAATTCATTGTGATGCAACTTTCTAATTCTCATGTTGGTTTCTATATACAAACTAAAGCAATTTCCGACAAAGATAATACAACTGAAATCGTCATATTAACTTTGACAAATAAACTAGAAACGTTCATTTCAAATCAGTTAATTTGTAACAGACTCGGATGTATAGTTCATTCACAATCGTTTAACAAATTCTTGTCTTTAACTTAATTCACAGAACAACAGAGTGGAGGTCAAAATGTTTCCAATATAGGGTTTGGAAGAGCAAAAACAATAAATAGTCCTTCATTTTTAAAAATTCATGTTTCTCTTATTACATAAAATAATGATGAATAACTTGCCAATGTTGCTACAACCTATGTCAATCTAACTTCATATTTGAACAGCTGTGTTGTGCCATTTAAGTTTCAACGAAAAGCATGATGTTCTTTCACGTTTTGAACATTAGTTAAGAAACATGGCAATGTTCAGAAATGAACGTATGAAATCTAAAACTCTGTTGTGTTTGCCTACTAACAACAGCAATGATTGGTATTTGGTTTACGATTCACATAATACAAATCGAGTTTTTTACCTCAAGTTCATGTTTATCAAATTTGAAGTTTAAATAATAGTGTTGTAACACTAAATTTTTCCATTTTATGTACATAAAGATAACAATATCTGTCCATAGTATCTTGAACATTGGAATTTCTATTTTAGAAAAACTACACACTTTGTATGGATAAAGTAGAGGGATCGAAACCATTTCTCAACAAGAGAACAATTGTGACCAAATCTGGAAAATTCATCTGCATGAGAGGCAACTTTTCAGTCTGTAAGGATAACAGTGAAGGTAGGCTTCACCCAATGTGTGATTTTGATATCCCTTGGTCGTTTGTGTTTCATAAGATCACATCAAACAAGGAAATTAATCAGGGCATAATATCCTTTGATTGATTCTGGTCCCTGTTGAGGTTTGAGGGGGGTAAGCGTCCGGAGTATTTATACAGCATTTGTTTTCATCATGTTTCTGATATTCTCTTTAAGCCTCTGCGTCAGAGGATAATCTTTTGAGGGGGGGACACAACAATGCACATCAACATTAGAGAAGAATACATTATTTTTGCCATGTTAATTCAGTAAAAAGTGTCAAATTGCAGACTAATTGAATTCTGTTTACATGTAGATGCGAAATGTGTATACAACATTTGTTTCATATGTTTCTACATAGACTGCACTGAAATGCAGAAATCAAGTCGCTTTGTCCCCTGGACTTTAAAAGGGGCAAATTATAAGTTATTTTAGGAAACACTTACATACATGAGTAAGGATTCGTGCACCATTTATTGTTTGTGTTAAGTTTATTTATTTTAGTTTAATTATTAATTAAACAAACTCTCTTTACAGATTCCAACTCAAACATTTTCACAGAAGACCACTTGTTGATCTTTCCACGTATGAAGACTATTACCAGTTTCTTTGCTCTCAACGTTGTAACAATGTCTATACAGAAACTGCCTCCCATTAGAGTTAAACAGGTAACCAATATACAATACATGCCATGGAGGAAGGCACTGGTTTTCATAGGTAAGCCTCATAAATTATATGAAATGGCTATCGGTGACGAAACTGCAAATGTGATTGTTTCAAATACGATGTTTTTCTCCTTAGCTGTTGATGAAAACATTCACGCTTTATTTGTAACAACAAGGAAACCATTTCAAATAATACGGTTAACAGGGCAAGGCAAGTATAGAAACATTGTTGCCAACATAACATTCTTTTGTGTTTCTATAGCTTGTTTTCCAAAACAGTCCAAACTATTTCTTGCTCATTCCCACAAAATCATAATGATAACGTACAATGGGTCTAACAGCTCTATTTTGACAACATTTAGTTTCAAGAGTATAGCTTCATCTTTATATTTTGACAAAAGTACAAACTTTCTGTTCACTTGTAGGATTAAAGGTATAACAAGAATTAATGTATTGGTGAAAACAAAGGAAATAATTCTACCAATGTTTAAATGGAGAAGGTTCTCCATGTGCATAATGAAAGAAACAATTTTTCTGACAAGCGGAAATAAACTTTATTCTCATATTAATCAGACAATAAAACTATTTAGAAAATTTGTATTGAAACAGAAAATATATAGCATAATTTTGAGTGCCCTATATATATAGTTGCACTAGAGCTTTCATGAAGAACCTTTCACAAAATGAGACATTCCTGATAGGGAATGGGGAATTGTATTTTGAAATATTACATGGGTTGATATATCTTCATAATAATTTTTTATAATATAAAAAAAATGTATATATAAATGTTTAATATAATAAAATGTTGTTATGTGTAGTATAAAGATAACTGTTGTCTTTCATGACAGTACATGATGAAGTGAGAAAGGAAGTACATTCTTAAGAGGTAAATTATTATGTGCTCATTGTTCTTATTTAGAAACGTATTTCATTGGAATGTTATGATGCTGTGAGCGAGTGAGTTGTTGTTTAGCGCCGCTTGGGCAATATTGCAGCAATTAGTGGCGATGCAATGATGCTGTAACATTGACAGTGACATTGAATATTCGACAGCTTAACTACGATGAGGTTTCAGTAATAAAACATGAACTCTATGAACATGACTTTGTGATATTTTCACTTGTGAAATTCTGACAGGTTTAACTATTAGGCCTAGTAAAAAGTAACTCGTTTCGGCTTCCGAACGCGTCAGTTTCGAACCTCCGCATCAAGCCTAGTTTACAAGATGTTGACAAGAGAAAGAAGTGAAAATTTTTCCCGAGGTCACCTGCCAAGATAAAACTTTGAGCGCGGGTTCTTGAAATGTTCAAGTTTCTGTTCTCGAGTGCCTTCAAAAATGCACTGATAAAGTGTTCATGTTCAATGATAAAAAATTGAATTAAAAAAATCTGTGCCCTTATGTAAAGACCAGAACCAATTTTTCTATTTTTGGTCCTTTAACTACATCCTGTGACATAAGTAAAAGGTTGTACAAGAGCTCAGGTTGTACAAGAACTAACCTGGATTGGTGATATCTTGAAATAAAATGGATTGGAAACAAGTCAAGTAAACATACAAGAGTTTCTGTCAATTATATACTGTTTGTTTGTTTGTTTGTTTGCATGGTTTGAAACCTTGTCACGATCACGCTTATGTGCGATAATCTTGTATATGCCTTGATGAACCAGCGAAAGTTGACTTTGGTATTTTCTTAGTTTAAAAATGACTGTCAGTCTGTAAAACGTGTTAAACGTCAAGGGGAGCCTGTGATCGTGCCAGACGAATGATTTCTACATGAAAGCTGGTGCGAATTGACATCCCACATCAATAACAATACATCTACTAAAAAGGAAATGCTGATATGTTTTACATCATTATAAAGAACGACCTCTACGTTTTGTCACTGTACCTAAAATGAAGTATAAACAAGGCGTATAGAAACTATACCTATTGATCATTTGTAACAGTTTAAAGGGGCAGTAGCACCTTTTAGGGGGAATATAATGTGATGTCAAGAAAATGAAAATTAAGGGTTCCAATGGAAAGACAATGTATTTAAACCAAAAGGAGCAGTAATAATTCAAATGTATAATGTTAAGTTTAACCATGCGATTCCCTTTTCTTACACAAAATGAATTAAAGGTGTTCACATAAAATGGCCGCCAATGGAATTTATGTAATGCATTATACTTTGTCCTTTGACTATGGATGATTGGCTTGTGTGATCAGATTTTTGACAATGTCATAATAATTCATTTAGCATTAACATACAATTATCAGTGAAATTTTTTAAATATGAAATTATCAAAAAACGTGCTACTGCCCCTTTAACTCTCAACTTGCTATGGGTTAACGTTAACGTAATGTGAATATTTGTAAATATAATAAGTGAGAGAGACTGTGACGATTCACTTTGTAGTCATCAACGTCTCACACAATTCTTAGGGACATGTAGTTGTATCCTTTAAGGTATTTTGGATAAAACTTTAACCTGCTTTCAGAAACCCATGAGGGCGTTTCTTCAAATTGTAATTTAAAAAAAACCTTATGTTCTGTATATTATTATTTAACTTTAAATCCGAACTCATTTGCTACAAAGTATATAGACAGGAATACATTTCCTTGCAAGATCATTTGAATATTCAAAACCTCAAGTTTCTTGTTGTATAAGAATTCAGAGAAACACGATTCACTTGCTCCCTTAAATATATTAATTTTGAGGTTTACATTAAAGAACAAAACGCTCTACATAAAACGACGTCTTGGACTTTTTATATATAATTAGTTCTTAATGTTGCATGATTTATTCAAGACTTGAAGCAGTAGACGAGAATAGATGATGTATTGCTTATACAAATGGTTAAAAACCACTCACTCGTTCCAAACATATTGATTATAAAACTGTCCTAGGATATAAAATAACACAAGTTTTAAAAAGATACCAAGTCTAATGAGATAATGAGTCTTCTTTCTCAAGACGTCATTAAGTATCGCATCAAATCAATGAAGCAGTTAAACAAAAACGAAATTAAAATAAGAAATTTAGTTTTTTTTTGCGTAATGCAGTCCCTCACACTTTTATAGCTTATGGTTATATATATATTGGTTTTATAGCTGTAAGTGTCGGTTTGTAATTTTGTTATTAATAAAAATGTACAAAAGTGATGATGTGAAACACTTTCATACCAAAAGAAAAAAGTTTTTTTTCACAACCTTAAAATAAAACTCTTTGTATTTCATTTGTGAGATTAAATCGTCTTAAAGAGGCAGTAGCACGTTTTTTTATAATTTTATATTTCAAATTATTCACTGATAATTGTAAGTTAATGCTAAATATAGTGTATTGACAGTTTCAAAAATCTCATTACACAGATAACAAAGTATGAAGATTAACATAAAATCCACTTGCGGCCATTTTGTGTGAACACCTTTAACTCATTTTGTGTAAGAAAAAGAAATCGCATGGCTAAACTTTACGATATATTTTTGAATTAGTACTGCTCCATTTAGTTTAATGACATTGTCTTTCAATTGGAACCATTAATTTTTATTTTCCTGACATAACCGTATATTCCCCCTAAAAACGTGCTACTGCCCCTTTAAGCAATATATTTTTAAAAAATCTCGTTAGAAAATGAAGCTCAAAGTGCAGAGATTGAGCATTTCAACAGAAGTATGCTTTGCATCATGTTACTGTTATCAGCCTTTTCCAAACCTCTTACATTGCATCAAGGCATAGTGGAACCAGTGAAGTTTTCTCTATCACTCTTGTGTAACAGCCTCTGTGATGAGACATTTGGTTGCAAAATGTACAGTCTATGTAAACCTAGCCTTAATATTTTCCGTTTCAATGTATAGTAGTGAAACGGATAATATTGAGGCTAGGTATACTTAAACTGCAAAATGTACACCTATATTCCATCATCAAAGTTAAAAGGATCGTTCGATAGCATTACAAAGTCAGCATGTGAGACAGATAACTTCCTACATTTACAAATCTAGTCTAACAATTAGACTCTGGAATGAATTATTTTCAATTCATCTGAAATTTGGAGGAAAAAAAGGGATGAAAAGATACTGAGATTTCTTCATTTTCCAAAATTTGAGCTCTAAAGTCTTATTATAGACTTGCTTAGGCTTGCATTTTTGGCTGACAGACTACTTTAAATCAAGACTGTTGTCTTTTGGTTCATACGACTATGTGTCAATAGAATCTGAAGTGCTTCTTAGAGGCTTCTTACATTGCTAACTAAATATATAACCAATAACTAAGATGAAAAATAACTAAAATCCAATGCCTCTTTTTTCAAAATTTAACAATTTTATCCATTTTTTATCTGCATGCTTTACTTACCAATGGCATACACAGGATGTTTGTTATTATGGGTTGACAAAAGCTTTGTGAAATATCGGACCTTAATTAAACCTTCAAACCGGTGCGTAAACTATAGCAAGAAAGCGTGGCAATGGCTAAAGTAGTCTTTCCTTTGACGATGATGTGTCTTCATTCAGTTATAGAAATAAGGTCAAGTTTGATATCAAAGTTTCATTTCATAGTAGTCGCCCTTCACATCAGGGAATTGGATTTGAAATCAGGTCAGATTAAAAATCGAAATTTAAGAATGACCGAAAGAAGTCATTTCATAAATACAGTTTCAAGTTGATGCAATTCATGACAAAATACACAAATTTGGAATCATTAATATGAGGATATTGTTCAAATTATTAAAATTCTGCATTAATGTCCCAAAAAATCATATAACCATTGATTTTTAAAAAGGGCCGTCGTTTCATTTGTTTTCCAAAAGGTTTTGTAAATTGATGTTGAAAATATATTAAAGTTTATTTGTAATAAAATCCAAAGCAAAATCTGCAAAAAAAATCGCTTATATGTATGTCAAACTTTCAACAGCTTTGAAAATAACATCACAAGTTCCCATCCTCTTTAATTGACAACGCATGTCAGTGTTTTTCAATCTAATGAGCCCTTTACAAAATATACCTTCCTTCAACTGATTTGAATTCACTAACAATTACCCTCTGTAAAGCCCGACAGTGATTTTATTGATGATAACAGGAAAATCTTATAATAGCCCTTCAATGTCTAGAAGACGATAATACAGACACCGGAGTTACGTCTGTTCAATGTCTCCTTGAGATTCAGCCTCATTCTCATTGAACTGGTTTCGCTGGTAAGCGTTTGCGCAAGCGCTTTTCACACCCAGAACATCTGTTATTTTCGAGTTACTAGCGATAATGAAACAATTTTCATATGAGCGCAATGCAGTAGCAATGGCAATTGCGATCAAGTAATACGAGACAGCCGTTATAAATCACATTTAATTACTTTAATCATTGCAAAGGAGTGACTAACTAAATGCGATATCTTAACGAGGAAGTGTCTGTTTTTTTTTATTGAGTAGTGTTTTAACAAAGCCACATAATCGAACGCCAACCCATAGAACGGAATGTCAGATGTATTTTAAGAAATACGTTAATTATCAATATAGATGTTGAAGAAAGATTGATCAAAAGGTTAGTGATTTTGCAACAATCAAATTTGTGATGTATGATATATTTGTCGACATCCCAGACTCAATACTTAATTACATGTATGTATATCTTATTTATTGAAAATTGAATAACATGTTTGTCATTATATATGTCGTCGTATTATATTACAGTTTCGTATCAAACACACGCGTCATTGTTATAAAAAGTTAAGAACGAATTTATAAGTAAAAAAAATATGAATTATAATTGTCAGAAAATATTCGAATGTATTAGATTGTCCTGTCTGAGTTAGTTTCAGTTTCATGAAGTAGAGACAGGAGAAAAAAGCTGCAAAAGAATTTCAATTATAAAATTTAGATTAGATGAAAATAAATATATAAAGTCTTTCTTTGTCTTTATTTGTACATTTGTACTTTATCCTATCGCCTTGAGTGCTTGAAATTGGTCGCATGGAAAGTGTCCAAATTCCATTTTTTATTAAAAGATTTTCTCACATCCCCACAACCCTCAATGGGTACCATAAACAAGTCATCATATCGGAGTAATAATGTATCAGCTGAGATATGACACTTCCAAAAGCCATCATCACTTCATTTATTAGTCTGAATTTGTCTCAAGTTCTGCTTTTATGACCATAGCTTTATTTCTCTCACGGAATCCCAACATAAGTTTTCCCAAGAGCTTCTTTCTTACGATCTTAACAGTTGCAGAAGCTGTAAGGGGAGATAATTGTCACATGTTTCTCCTCTCAGGGTCCAAGGTCAACTGACGACCTTCTCCCTGATGACAGGACCGACAGATGGCGCTTTACTGGGGTCACGTGATAACCTCAAAACGCTGGCGTCAATGTAACTGTCATTGACAGGAAGTCAGTCGTGTGGAAATTATTGCTGCCATGGGACTTCCGGAAGATTACTTCCTCACAAGGTTGAAGAATGAAGGCGAGTCGTTCGTGACCTTTAAGTGTAAATCATTATGTAATGAAATGTTCATTGCCCTTTGGTAATTATCTTCGTAGTTTGCTTGGAAGAAGAGATATATTGATATAGATATATATGTGATAACTTATTTACTAGAAGCAATTAAAATAATAAACATATGTAATAATCATGAACGAATAAAAGTGATCGAAAGTTACTTGTATATTTCAGGAAGTTTAATGCATCCATTTAAAACCATTTAGATATATAAATATAAGTGTTTACTCCAATATGATGTATTAATATCACCAATTTGTATAAATTTTGCCTCAGTATCATCCGTTTCACTCCTATACTAGTCCAACAAGGCCTAGTAGAGGGTCACGTCAGCCGACCTTTCTGCGACCTATGTCCCTCCAACGTTATACGTGCGAAGGCATACTAATGTAGCTTGGTAAGATGAGTTCTGATTGGTCAATTCGATACGAGGGCTGACGCGACCCTCTACTGGGCCTTTCTAGACTCAGTATAGGAGTGAAACAGATAATATTAAGGCAAGGTTAACTTCATGTATTAAATATAAAGAAAAAAATCATTTACAACTACACGTCAACATTTACAGATTACATCGGATGAACCATGTGCATGCATTGTTGTTTTCAAGAGTTTTTACCAAAATAAACTTACCCATGTATATCAAATGGAAATAAAGATAAGCATGTTTCTTAACACCATATAAAGCCGGCTTTCCTTTCACATCCAAAAACCAAAAACTAATAAAAATCGTGGATTATGGGTCATGGTAAGGGTGTAAAACCTAACATGAAGTCATCTTTACCAAGAGGACGAAAACATAATAAAAAAGCAGGGACTCAGCAACGTGTCTTGTGGTATTCCAATCACTTCCCGCTGAATTTGTCATCACGAGCTGTGTTTATTGCCAGTTGAGAGAGGTAATTTCAATTTTATTCGATGTTTTTCTCTTGTTTGGCTATGTCTAGAGCTGCATTAGATAAGTATCTTACCAGTCGCAGCATGGTGCCGTGAATTGCTTCTCTTTAGGGCCCGGTTCACCTCGCTCCGAATCCCGCGCTTCATTGCTAATCTATTTGCACCATGTTGGAATTGCTATTGCAGGATCCTCACAGCGATACAGCGATCCCCGCTGCTTGATAAAGTAGGCAAAACAATAAAAACCGACGGTTTTGTTATTATTCCTTTGTAACTTGAATATGTGGGACATTGTCAGTCTCTTAAAATGCTGATTCTGGTTCAGTTACCATTAACGATTTGAGCAAATCGACAAAACAAAGCATGTTTAAGTATTTATTCAGAATAAGATTGTATGGGATATGGTTAAAACTCAAAACAACGACAAGATGTGTAAAGGATAGACGTAGATTTTTAACCTGATATTTATATACGTGTATCATTATTAACTTCTTATGCAAAGTGTATGGCACTCGCCATTATTAGACAAAGATCTATTGTTTTATAGTTTAGAATGTAGAAATACAGAACAATTGAATCACGATCTAGACTTCGCGAAGGATATGTGTTTTGCCATTTATTGTTTAAAATCTTTAACTAACATTGACATTTAAGCTGGTTGTGAAAGTAAGGTTATTTCAGAAACTAAGATGGAGCATCCAAACTAACAAAAGACTATTGAAAACGACAGACGTTCAAGATTTACTTCTTATATAACTCTTATTATTGGTTGATTATCATTGTGAGACAAAGGAAAAGTTAAATAGAAATTGAAAAAGGACTCTAGTACGACATCCAGACCATAAAGCAAAAAAAAATGATTGATGACCAACCCAGTCTAGAAAAGTATAGCAAGTCTAGATCGCGCAGCTTTAGTTAAAGCTTCTTCTGGGCTCTATTTTTTTTAAATACATGAATTGTTTAAAATGTTGTCAATATTGAAAAAGAATACTTCTGAGACTAAATTTTTGTCTAGAAGAACTCTTGAACTTTAAAATAACAAAATGTCTATAGAATATTACTAAAGTTAATTACAATGTAATGAAGTACTACTAACGTACTTAAAAAGAAATTAGAAATCTCTAGTTAAACATTATTACTTGTACATATATATGTAAACTATTCATAAGTGGAATATATACTCGTTAAGCTTGCTGAAACATAGATTTTCTCTAAGATATTTTTTGTCAGCTGATGACATCCAAGGTCTGTTTCGTTCAATACTTTTTCTCCATCCAATTTGCTTACTTCATAAGAAATACAAATGAGTCAATTAGGAATGCACGCTCAGCGCTGATGGACCCAATCAAAAGTTAGTTCCTGAAAAAATACGTAATTTCGTCAATGAATAGTCAATAATCACGTTAATTTTCTGAGTATCTTGGAAATGATTTATAAAAGTTTATTTATTGACTGGATTGCCACTGTAATGAAATGTTAACAGGTCTTGTGATTAGTCTGCTTGATTTAATAATTCTGTAATATACAATTACCAATTTAACTGTCTATACTTCTTCATCAATGAAAGGTCTTAGGGTACTATTGTACTAACGTTAATTAAAAGTTAGTTAAAAGGCCATGTGTCGAGACGTTACGTCACAAGGTATTTTTGCCATCAGAGTTTTCAACCAACTATTTAATCAAATAGAAGAACTTTCTGGAATCTAATTAGTGAATGTAATGAACGATATTTAGTTCACTCATAACACTGATTAATGGCAGTCACGTAACGTAATAAAGTCTATTAATAATAGCATAACTACCCTCAAAATACATGTATGTATATCAAAGTATCAAGTCTCTTAAATGAAAATGTATCTAACGGCAACTTTCAAGAATTAAAAGAGAAAAGAGCTGTTCATGATTATCAGACAGAGATATAGACTTACTACAACAATGAAAACTGGATAGACAGATATTTTCTTTAAAGGTATTTACAGAATATGTTATTAGTGTTGAGTATACTCTCTCATAAAAGAAATGTATGGGTGATTTTTGATAGCTTGATAACTCTTTTAAAAACAAATAAAATAATACGTTGTATGATTTGTTAAAGCCACAGTGCACAAAACGACATGTTTAACCTTTCGTGTTCGGTGTAACGTCATTTGTGAATTAAAATTTATGTAAGAGTAAACGCGTGATCATAATATGTTGCTAACAACCGGAGTTTTGTCGGTACATACATCTGACAATACGATACGTATCACGATATCAAAGAAGAACGATGAGATCTTATACATGTTCATCTTCCTACGCAAAGCCTAAAACACCAGTTTCGGAGCTGTCATTGTATGCCTTGCTGCAGACCCTTTACTTTTCTGTGCTGCTATCGTGCCCCACAGGCAAGAGAGCCAGCACAGAAAGCTTAAGTGTCAGTAGCAAGGCATACAACTGACAGTTCGGAAACTGACGTTTTAGGCTTTGCGTAGGAAGGTGATACATGTCACGATACAGTATTTACAAGGTATATAGGAAAACCCTAAACACATTTGATAAACATAATACCATGATACACATCTTGGTTTGTAGCTTAAATATAAGTAAATTTAAACTCAACGACCCGTATAACGTCAGATTAAGTACCATGATTCTCAATAAATCGTCACAAGGATCAAGCGAACTGGGGTTCGAATTCCGCCAATCGAATCGGCAACTTTTTCAGCATTAGTTATCTGTTTTACACGCAGTAAGGTTTGGGTATGATGCTACACTGAATTTCAGTTCAGTACATCCAATGCATGGTTCACTAGTTCGAGCGAGGCTCGCAGGTTTCAGCGCAATCCAGAGCCGCAATAATGTTGCGAGCTTTCTCCCTTCAATGATACTAGCAATTGTTTTCGCAATTTCAGTCTAAGTAAACCTAGCCTCACTATTATCCGTTACACTGCTATACTGAGTCTAGAAAGGCTTGGTTGAGAGTCGCGTCAGCCCACGTGACCAAGCTGACCAATCAGAACTGTTACCAAGCCACACGTATAACGTTGGAGGGTCATAGGTCGCAGAAAGGTCGGCTGACGCGACCCTCAACCAGACCTTTCTAGACTCAGTATAGCAGTGTAACGGATAATAGTGAGGCTAGGTTTACTTAGACTGTAGCAATTTCGGATTTCTCGAAAATATAATTGTCATCGATGGCAAAAGTATGTCAATTCTCGTAAAGCGGCAGTAGCACGTTTTTTGATAGTTTTATATTTTACATTTTTCACTGATAATTGTACTCTATTATTACATGTATAATTTTGATCGTGTCAAAAATCTCATAACACAAACCAGTTATCCATAGTCAGAGGACAAAGTATCAAGATTCACGTAAAATCCATGGGCGGCCATTTTGTGTGAACACCTTTAATTCATTTTGTGTAAAAAAAAGGAATCGCATGGCTAAACTCTACACTTTGTATTTGAATTATTGCTTCGAAATAGTACATTGTCTTTTAATTGGAACCATTAATTTTCATGTTCCTAACATCACCTTATATTCCCCCTAAAACATGCTACTGCCCCTTTAAAGTGTAATGTGAATGAAAGATTCAGCTTTTCGACTGTTTTTACTTGTGGATACTTCGTTACACATTCACTGTTCTTTTGAGGATATACTGTGTTCCATTAAAGACAATAGTTCACAGGTAATTGAACAAACTTCGAAATAAAAATACTGTTTCAAAAACGACAATTTGAAGTAGTCTTCCCTCTTGTATATAGGAATCCTTGCTACTGTGACATACATATCCATCAGAAACTCCTTATAGCATTTTGTTATCACAAGTGAAAAATGTTTTGCCAAAGTAGCAGTCACAAGGCAACAAACCTTTCAGTTTGTCAATGGCAAACGCATGTTGGTTTGTGCCAACCATCCAAGACAAACATACTTACACAGCTAATGAGATCCCTGTGGAGGGACGCTATGTTGTGTGTGCATTATATGTTGTTAAACATATGACTTTCCATTCTGTAAGTATTTTGTAACTTGGTGCAGGCTGAATAAAGGTTAAGTTGTGGCTGCGTTGCTGTAACAAAGAAAGTCGTAATACAACAGATGTGGGAAATAGTCCAGGGTGAAACTAATGGGAAAAGCTTAAGTCAACAGCTGAAATTATGATGACTTTGTGTAACATATTGAGAAACTGAGCTAAGCCTCCAAGCTTTTCTTGAATTTGAAATTTACAATCCTGTTTTATTTTTTCTAAATGATGATCAGATTAGTGTGCATATTTAGATAAAAGGACAATTTTACTGAATGCGAACCGCCATTCAGATTCAATGAGATTGATTCTGAAAAAGCCTCTTTATTAAACTTCCTATTGAAAGCATTCTTGTTGTATTTGTCTTCTATTTGACAGTGATGTTATGTTTTATATATTTATGTACATTACGTATCTACGTCTTTTTAAAAGTTGTTAATGTTGAAATAGAACATTCTGAAAATCCAAAACTCAAAATTCCTTTCGAAAAGTTCAAAACAAACCATTCCACCTTTGAAGTCTATCAACAATAGCATATGTATGTTCTGGGGAAAACATTAACCTGAGGCAATTTTAGCATTTTCAAAATGTGCAAAACACAACCGCTTTATCTTATGTATGATATTGTACATATTTATATTTTTGTGCAAACTCTGTCAGAAAATCTTTAATTACTTTGACAACATTTTGATATATCAAAAGCCTGTAGATGATGTCATAATGTTTCATTTTTCAGCAACACACCTTTATAATTGATCGCAATCTGCCCTGTATATTGCATTCAGCGGTCTATATAATAAATAAAGCTCTTCAAGCTTGTTCGAATGGCCATTCTTGTATTACTGAACAGTGGTCAAATTAAACCCATTCTTCTCAGTCAACCTCCAAAGAACAGAATGTTGTTATGACTAGCCACTTGCCCAGTCGCCATCACTTGACCTCTGCGCCTGGTCAATCGTAAAGCAAATGACCATCAAAAAATAAATCACGACCCCCAAGGGTGTCACGTCATTGTGAAACTGGAACAAAGACCAGAATAAGAAATATTGACCAGGTGGGAAAACATAAACGTCTTGGTGTGTTTACATATCTTCTTTATTACATTTCCTTCATTCTGGGTGTTAAACCCGACGGTATGTTGAATGTTTGGGGCATGTGTTATATTAGATCACAACTGTACGATTGGTCCAGGGTTTTAACGGTCACATATGTTTTATGTAGAAATAATCAAAGAACGAATGGTTGTCGCAAGTATTTGTTAATATTAAAACATTGATTTTCATTGTTGAAAGTTAGGATTGCTTGGAATCTTGGTTTTGACAATTATTTGACATGTATATTTATTAAAGTCACAAATGTTTTATGTTGATGAAAACGGGTTTGTCTGTCATCCAGACCTTAGAGCAAAAATATTCAATACGACCAACTCAGTCTAGAAAAGTATAGCAAGTCTAGTTCAGTCGGCTCTATGTTAAAGCATCTTCTGGGCTCCATTTTGGTTTAATACATGAATTGTTTTAAACTATTGCCAATATTGAAAAAATACTTCTGAGACTAAACGTATTTATGTGCCCGTGAAGGACAAACAATCATAAGATAATATCTTAGTATACGGTTATTATAATGTCCAATATACTTAAAGTCCCTTGGTCAGACTTGCATATCCAGCTAAGCCTTCCGAAAAATTGTGGCACAGGAGCACAACGTCGGGTAGAAAAATCTTTCAGGAAATTTTTGATACCAAAATCAGATTGTTTGATAAACGAGAAAGTACCTAACTTGAATTTTTAAGTATACCACCCTCAAAAACTTGTCGTAGCCTTAAACGACCCCACAATCAGTGACATCGCGTAGGATTCACCTCACTTCCTGTTTATCGAAATCGTGGCCATTCAGGTTCCCTGAGTGTATTACGCTGCGCTCCGACTAGCTACAGACACTTAAGTACAAATATCAAACACCTGCATTTTTTTAATTACTTGCTGTCATATCACCAATTTCACAGAAAACATGTAACGGTAATTTGGACTAAACGACCAATATAAAGATTACACCCGATCGTTAATATTTCAATTATTTTCTTAGAAAGTAGTTTGGGTTATGAACTAACCAAAATAAGGAGAGTATAATTCATACAGATTCTGTTCAAGTGGCTGAATATTTTAACCATAAACCTGCCTACATATGAGGAAGTCTAAATCTGCGAACAAAAACAAAAATCTACATTACATTGCTCATGCTTTGTTTAAGAGCATTTAAGTACATCCCTTAGTTCTCTACATTCGTTAATATATGCATTCATAGTTCAGTGCTCTCAGAATATTTTATTTCAACTAAATTTCACGCCTTTATTAATACTGCACCAAATCTAAGTTCACGTGATAATTTGGTGTTACGTCCTGAAAATTAACTTTTTTTCCCATGGTATAATCTGAACATAAAGGTTATGGCAGTAATCTTTTAACGACAATTCCATATGTTTTAAAACACGATTTCTTCTCAGAGGATGAAAGCGTTACGATATAAATCATCTAACACTCTAATCTTCATATCAGGGGTATCGTACAGTGACATAACAAATTATTTACGATTTTCAACACGCGACCAATTTAAAACAGGAAATTGAAATTAACTCCAGTAATTTTTAGAAACATTTACAAAACTTCAAACAAATTCTTTCCTCTTTTTAAGGTGTTCGTTCAAATTGATAAAACGTTCAACATTTAAAGACACCAATCATAATTATAACGTGCAATCATCCTGAAAATTTAATTGGTCATATCACCTCTAGTATTATCATCACATCCGTATTTTGGTTTAGCTGGTAAGGTCAATCCGGTTTTTCTTGACGTTCGTAATTATAAAACATTTCCATTCCAAGAGAATCGGAGAAAGACCATTGGATCCATCTGCCCATGATCCTTTGGGACCAGTGGATCATTTTATGCCTCAATTTGAATTATTCCAATGGGCGTTTCTAATGTTAAGCCAGTTTTATAGTCATGTTTTTCTGCTTGGTTAGATGTGGCGGTTGGCTGTTTCCGCTTTCCTGCAATAAAGGGCTTTATGTCTTTGCAAAAAGAAATAGCAAGACTCTGTTATTTGTTTAATATCCTGTTTTCTGGAAGACTGTGTCTAATGTCAAATGTACATGCCAGAATGAAGCCAACTTTATAAATATTGATTTGGGATCCTGATTTGAATTTAACAGAGCCTTTCAAGCAAATTGGACTCATAAAATTTGAATTTTCATTACGATGGTGCAGTTTAATCTAGTTTAAGTGTTGATCCGTCCATGTTTTGGTGTATGTGATCGCTGTAACGTTTGATATTACGATTTGATTGTGTTGTTATGGAGTAAGTTTTTTTTGCTTGTCTAATCAAGGGGTACACACACATATATTGAACTTGTTTGAGGCAGGGTTAGTATTGTGCAAAATATTCTGATATACATGAACAATGGTCACGTTTCGACAATATCTTTGAAACAAAATGAACATTAACAGAGCTTTTTACAAATGTAATGGCGATGAGAATATCTTTTGGTTTACCGGGAGTAGTTCGAAATCATTGCAGGCAATAAATGATTCGGTAGATCAATCTATTTGGTAACTAAGATGTCAGCGCATGCTTTGTCAAAAGGGAGTTGTGTGTAAAGTACAGCATATAATGTACAGTATAAAGTAAGTTAATGTAAATAGATGCTCGTTCATGATATTTACCTAAAGGTTCTTTATCTGACTATCAATATATTAATCCCGAGTCAGCATTTGGATGACAATAAAAATAAAATAAAATATTAAATTTTCAGTTAACATTGTATAAAGAGGTTACAAGGAATGGTTCATGAATGTAGCATCGAGATTATATTGACGCGGTTACAAACACTGAGAGAACCTTTAATTTGATCAAGTGTACATGCATATGGACTTGACACAACAAACCATTGGGTATCTTTCTTCTTGTCGTGTTTGTGTGTAAAACTAATAGTATCACATAATTTAAAATGTTTAAATTCAATTCTTTCGATATTGCAATTATTGCTGGTGCTCATTTAAAATCAATGCACATATACATTCATGTACCATATTTGATATACCTCTCATTGATACGTTAATCAATCAGACGAAATATTATATAATCAAACACTGCAAGGGCAATATCGCATCATTAACTAAAAACATAATTTTTAACGTTACCCAATATATGATATTGGGATTTTGAGATCTATCAAGGTTTGAATCTATCGCTTCGACCTGCCATCATCGGAAAATGTAATTGCTTATAACTTCGCCGGTAAAGAAATTTATTTTTGTTAAGTAAGTCCAATCCATACTTCCATAGTTAAAAATGCGTTGATGTAAAGAGGTTTCTGGAACTTGAATACTAAATGCATGACAATTGAACATTATCTCTTGATCTAGCACCGTTATAAATATCTATGGCAATGATGCCATAAACTCAAAACATAAATTCATAGATCATGTTATCATGTCATATGAATATGACAGATCATTAATGTTTATCATGACGAATGCTCTTGTTCCAACTATATCCGGACCTTGCGTAAATATTTCAGCTGATGTAAACGATGTGTCTTTCACGTTACGGGAAACTAATCATTGCTCGCTCAATTCTATGGAAACGGTAGCTTGGCGTGTTTTTACACAATATATCATGTCCATTTATACAACATTGCTTGCCATCTCCCCATACTGACTGCATCTGAATCTATCTATCTTATATGTTTGGACGATGGCTGTGCCAGTTTGCTCTACGTTCAATCACAAGGTAACATGACAAAACGCGATCGCTACAGTGATAGATGTTCAGTCGCCGTAAGAGGACATTTTCACTTGGTGCTCGAGTGTCAACAATGTCCGTCAGTTGTTTTATCAAACAAACTCAAATTAAACAGGGATAGTGCCGTTATTCGAGTGAAATAAAAAAATTGGATATTTCGATAGAATATCTAAGTAACGTCATGATATCGTTTCTTAGAATATCCTCCTAAAATGCATGTAATGTAATATCCTATTAAGACAGAAATATTTAACAATGATTTAACAATGTTCTCAATTAAACAGAAAATGCATTATATTTGGGAAATCTTCATAATTAAAACGTGTAAAGTTTCAATAGTACAGATTATTGTATATTGTTACATTTGTTTACTATCTAAATGGCTCTGTTTGTAAATGTTTTGTTTAGCAGTGTTAAATGGACATTTTGGAAAAACATGTATCAATTAACATTATTACATTTATATGCTCGCTTATAGTGAAAAATGAAAATTAAAGGAAACTGCAGGAGTTCTTACTACAGTATGAAAAGACGTGTTTGCATTATCAATTTTGTGTTTTTGCACGGATGAACATTTGAAACCACCTTGTTTCTATATTTCCCATTATGGCCGAGCTTCATCCCCTGACAAATAATTGTCAATTAATATTTAGACTTAGCCTGTCACCTAGATTCTGAGTAACATATTAAAGCTTAAGGCGCCTTATTAAAATATTGTCAGTTTACTTGTCTCGGGATTCCATTTTTACATTTGAAATAAATTTACATCTATGTATGTCAGGGACAACATTTTAGCCAATGTCACCCAAGCCGACTTACAGTCTGTTTTGTTGAACCATCGAGGTCCAACTGAAAGCGTCTAACTAGCACCATCTCGACGGCATCGCTGTCTCGCTGCACATCTCTACGAGACAGTCTCGTCTAATCAATGCATGAAATTATCCCAATCACTTTATCACTTGGGCTGATTAGCCATTGATGAACCATAGCCAATCGTTACTCAAGCCTCAGCAAGTGTTTAATCGTATCAGATATAACTATCTATAGTTGTTCAACTCTACTTGTCAAGGCTATTTCACAGGCTAGGCCTACAGCGATTTTGATAAGAGATGTACGATGAAGTGCTTCTGTGCAGGGAAACATGCTACTTGGCTTTGAAGTTAACCAACGGGAACGATAATTCTCAGATAGAGAGATAGCTTTGAAAGGAATACCATGTCCCTGATGAAAATCGCAAGCTTTAGTTCAAATCAAAGAGGAGAAAAGTGCAATCTCATGAACTCAAACTTTAGTGGTTGTTATAAAAAGTATAGTCTGATTGAAGTCACAAACTATGGTTTTTATAGACCGGAAAGTGCATGATTAACATGGCGGTCAACAAAATGTAAAGTAGTTGTAAGTGCTATACAGTTTGAATACAAACTGATTAGGTTTGACTTACATGCCAAATGTAACACGGTAATCACCTATGTCGGTAAAGGACGAAACATCTTTGAATTTTCAGCTTCCGTAGTTGAAAAGGTTGCAAATCCACTTTTGTGGGTTCTACATCATATTAAATTGAAACCTCGACAACCATTCAGTTTTGTAATCCCTGCAGAGCAATGGACAAAGTAAACAAAATAATTCATTTCAAATTACGCAGTTCAAACTTTATATAAAGTTATCATTAAAGTTCGAGCTGACAAAAACTTCAAACTCGAATCATTTGGTACAGGAGCACTCGGAGTTCATTGTTTTTAATTTGAAATTCGAATTTGCATATAATTATAGTTAAATCCTCAAGCATTTTGAATAATTGAGACACGGTTGGTAAGATTCGATTTGATGGGGGAAAGTACATTCTTATGTCAAAAATAAAAGATAATGAAACAATCTACGTCCTAATAAACTGTATCAATTTGTTCTTCGATTGACACTGTCCTAGCAGGCTGTTTTGGTCTCAAAGCCTTTTTCTTCATGTTTTTTTTTAATTAGTTTTTTCGTCGTTTGAAATGAAGATCTTGTTTCCAAACTTGATATCAATGTCTACTGA
Source organism: Steromphala cineraria (assembly GCA_916613615.1). Lineage (NCBI taxonomy): Eukaryota > Metazoa > Mollusca > Gastropoda > Trochida > Trochidae > Steromphala > Steromphala cineraria. The sequence goes on from OU744721.1 coordinate 35,773,123, forward strand.
AAAAAAAATGTACTCTCAAATATGAAAGAATTTCGGTATGATCCGCAACCTCACCAGATTTAATCTGTATGACCCCACACGTGACATAATAGACCTCATTATTTCTGTAGGAAGTGCCAAACTGTTATAATGTCGGCATAATTAATGGCATCAAGATTCATAATTGTATCATTATCTTTACCTGATGATGCTTTTTCTTGCGTGTCTGTCATAGTTATTCCGCTGATGAATAACTTCCCGTCAGGTGTGAACATAATTAAGCTTTGTTTTCAACAGGTATCTGTTTTCCCTTAATTTTCAGTGCAAGTAATTTTTTAAGATGAATTAATTTTTCTCACGTGTCAAATGCATTACTCCTGCGTTGCTTCTACAAAGGCATTGTGTTTGTGGAAGGTGTGATTAATTTCTTGGAACATTTCATATTGGAACCATTGTTAGGATAAAATAGTTTTAAATAATAATTTAATGACTCATATGAAAATATGAAGTCTTAAATTGCGAAAATATACGCCACCATCATGTATTTTGCAAAATTAATGCAGTCCTATGGTCACAGAACAAGACCGAATTGAGGAAAGTTTGTAATTGTTAAGGCAACCAATATATTTTTGCAATATTCTTAAATTCAGTATATTACATGTATGTCATTTTTTTTTAAACAATTTTTCTTCCTCAGTGTCTAATTTATCTAAGCAACGAATTATGTATGTGCAATTGTATTCTTCGATACTCGTTCTGTTCGCTTGATCAGTGACCTTTCAAATCGTCCTAATACTGGAACATTGGCCTAGAAGAAGGATAGTTATGATATGGATGAATAAAAATGATATTATTGTACCTGGTTCATATTATACACGATTTGCTAACCAAGTATTCACTTATTTCGTCTAGACTGATCTAATTTGGAACAAAGCCTGAAATAACGGTTTTACCGCTAAACCCGTCAATGTTAAAAGTCAAGTAGTATTGCAAGGGCTTTTGTCGCTGATGTAATTGACAAGTCCGTCTCACAGTTATCGCGTTGACAGGTCAGTCGAACATCAAAGCGCCGACGACACTAAAATAGCCACCGCGCACGCAATTCTCATGCTGTCGCCCCTGCTGGTTGACACGTTATGCTCGTGCGGATGTGTGATAGGACAGCTATGACGAAACGATGCCTATTTCATATGTTAGATTGGACATTAATGTGATGCTTGTTTATAAAGTGTTATGGATAAAATGGAGAATATTACATGATTATCAAAATCTGAATAAACTGTAAAAAAATAACTTGTACAACTTTCATACTTATCATTATTATCATGCTTATTCTTCGTACGTATGTCTACAGTCAGAAAATGTTTGAATAATTATTTTCAATTATCCAAGATTTATAACATTTATAAATTCCAAAATATTTGACAGGGAAAATTTGACCATGTGTTCCATTTCTTTTTCTAAAACATGTGTCATTATTCATCAAATATGATATTAAAAAAAGCAACGTGTACAAACCACATAATATTTGTAAAATACATAAGTCACAATAATCCAAATTGTAACATCACAGAAAGTCTATTCAAGTTCCAGGCATCAAACCAGTTTAGAAAATGAAGAGATCTAAATGACTCCTCTATTCTAACTTTCTTTTAGAGACGACACGAGATGACATTCTATTTTCATTTGAGGCAAATTTTCTTTGTCTGGCAAATAAATTACAAGCTATGACATAAAGTGGTTAAGGCGTCATAAGAAGGACTCGAATTTCAAGTAGAAGGATATTGAAGTGTTCGCAAGACTGCTTTGATTAACTGATGATTAAACTCATTTGTCCCGATCACGGATGAGTCAATGCAACACATTAGCGTCGATCAATAACGGAAATAATTACGAATTAACGCCGAATATTGCAGTCGTGTCGTCTCCAATATGTCTCCCCTCTTTGGACAAAGTTGAAAACTCGATGGCACTTCCAACGACGTTTGTTAAATTCGACTCTTATTAACAAGATATTGACGTAAAAGTATTGGTTGTTGTGTGTATTTTGAAACAAATCGATTTGAAACTGTACACTTTGCCGTGTACTACTGTTGGAACTATTCCTAGACTCGCAGATATATTCATTTAAATCAAGAAATCCTTTTATGATTGTTTTATCATATATGTTGTAACGTTTTAATCGGCCTGATATACATAAGATTATCAAATAATGAAGTCAATAAAGGCGACACGATGCCATCCCGTTTTCGGAGGCTCAATGACTCCCCGATATGAAAGAGGGCGTTATATTGTAGGTTACCTGAATGGGAAGTATTGTTTTGATTGTTTTTCATATTTTTATTGTTTGACAAAAGTACTCAGTACTTACTACTCCTATAGTGGGTGTTAGAAGAAAGAATCTAAGTAACCATCATGATTGTTAACTTTAAACATCATATCATATCCAATATGTCGGTGTTTGCGACAATAAAATAACTCGAAGAATGTGGATTATTTTAGATTTTTTTTGACATTTCTACGGTCAGATTTAAGAATGCAATGCGGTTCAACTATTGTTTTTAATAGTTTGTTGTGTCTAAATTCGCTGAGATAATTGATGCCATGGCCAATTCCAAAATAAGGCATAATTTAATTTATTTTGAGCAATATCATTAAGTCTCTTTAAATGTCAACGCGACTTAACGTCATAGGTTTGGACGATTTTCATTTTGGTATCCAGGGGAGATAACTCTAGGTGGTAGCATAAGTCACGTGACAGAGACACATTTTGGCCACTGAAATGGGCTGTTTTAGTCTCCCTGGTGATTAAAACATGGCGGGATCCAGCTGATTATTATGTTATTGAAGACAATATATCGTGTCAAAGTGCAACTATGCATGCAAATAATTATTCATGGACAATAAATGTTAATTCCTATTTACTTGCATCACAAATATGATATGATCAGCAATGAAATACGAATACTTTTCATACGATATGTTTGTACAACGCTTTACTCATAAACATAAAAAGCAGATGGCAAATACCACCTTTCAAAAATTATCCAAATATTTAAACATGATCAAACGATCATTATCAAAGAAACAACTAATCTAAAAGGCAAAGTCAACAAACTAAGTGATCTCCCGTCGACTTATGTTTTCAGCATTGGCGGAAACAAACAGACAAATAAGAAACGATATTTTCTCTCTCACTTTGTACCATCGTTCAGAAGGCTTCGAGATATGTATCCCTGGGAATGTTTTGAAAGATTACATCTTTCTTACCACATGTTTATTCATGATGAACCTCACACCTGTTCGCCCCATACCAAGATCCTTCTGTACAGGTGTGTTATTGTAATCAGGAACACCTATCTCTCACCTGTATCTCAGAAGTCAATACCTACCTTTACAAAAAACACTCTTGTCAAAACATTGCTCTCTTCATCAATGTAGGTAAATACTTAGCTCGTGGTTAGGCAAAAGAAAACACACGTACGGATCACAGAGCCCCCTAAACACACCTGTGCAGTATATTATGGACTCTTTCCCTTCGGAATAACTACCCTTGAAGACGCCTACAGCCTAGGTACATACCATTAGACCCTAGTTTAGCACAGGTAAATATATAATGAGTGTTCCAGTCAAAAACTGTGTTCAAATTAAACACATGTATATGGAATACCTATTTCTCCCTGACTTCTGATCTATATTGGGATACATATGCTGAAAAGTATTTTGGAGTTAATGTAGTAGTGATCTATAAGGTAATTAGGTAATAATTAAGTAAATCTGGAGTACTAGTCCTATCGAGTTCCGGCATATACTAAAGAGACAGATTTGTTGTTAATTAAGTATTAATGTGCATTTTCAGTAATTATTTAAATCAATAGCAGTCCATCTCTAATGTAAACATGCTTTCTTGTTGGCAGAATCAATATTAGTTCCTCGTCGTTTCAATCATTCTTTAATGACCATTCGATTACACGTTTTTTTATTATAAAATGTGGAGAATCAAATCTATGTTGAGACATGTATGCAATTTATACGTTTAAAACAATTATTTTGTTGACCAAGGTATTATACACTACATAGTAAGATTAATTCAAAATTACTAAATAGATAAGTACATGTATAACATAAACATTCTTTAAAACACTTCCTTTGCTGACTCTTATTCGTCTATTTCCGGGTCTAAAATAATGTATTCAACATCAAAACAATTGAAGTGTAAAAATGAGTTAAAGTGAAGTAATTTGATTAAGTATTGATATCTTGTAAGTAAATGTTGCTTTACCGAAACAAATGAGCCTTTCCTCTACTGAAATCAAGGTAAACATTCATATTCGTTATCTTTAGAATCATTAATTATTTATAATTCAACTGTCCTTAAACCCTCAATATATTCAGGTTTCTAGCTCTTCTGATTCATTATGTTAATATCATTAAAGTTTTCAGTTATTAGGCAGTTTTAGATATTCTGTCGCTTAAACGGTTAAATAACATTGACATAATTGTACAGAAAACATAAAACATGAGTTAAAGACATTCCCAAAGTACATCAATCAAATTAACGCCAAACCTGTTTACGATTGCGAACAAAAAAACTAAATTATAATGTTATTAATCAAGTTTTTCCGTATTGGTCCAGTTACAGGTCCTCGGTCTTTTGTATTGGCCCGAGGCGAATCCAAGGGCCAATACAGCAGACCTCGGACCTGTAACTGGAGCAATACGGAAAAACTTGATTAATGACGTTTTTATTAATTTACTTCTTTGTAATTTACTAGCACAGCATTAAAGAGTTAATTTTTACCGAAATCAAAATTATCAATGAGATTGATGAACTGTCATATTTGTTGAAAGTTTGGAAGCGATAGCTTCGGACTCTCGCCATTTGTGTGTATGCGCATGCTCAGACTTGTATTGGCCCAGTCTGCTCGTATTGGCCCTGTTTTGCTCGTATTGGCCCAGTTTTCCCGTATTGGCCCAGTTGTGGATTCGTATAGTGCAGGCCGTATAAGTTGTATAGTGCCATATCATTGATAGTAAATTAATAATAGAACTATAAACTCCTACTTCCATATCTGATCATGAAATTATCCTTAGGATAAATACTAATGAATAATCTAGTCATAAATTATATAATTCTAAAACTAATAATATGTTCAATATAATGACCTTATTAATCATGCTAGTACACCAATCGACAGTTTATATAAATATATTAAAAGTAATCATCATAACAAGTGAGATAATGATCGAGTAAAGTCACTGTGTTATTCAAATAGACAATTTTTCTTTTATCAGATCAACTTATTAATCAAATCATCAAGATGCAATAAAATTGACTGCATCGTCTACCAACCTAATGTCGACATAAAGGGGAACATACAGACGCAATGATGCTTTCAAAACAAATGTCAATCGCTAACATTTACCGGGACAATATCAACGTAATTTGTTGTAGGAAAGCAGCATCGCTTTGGGACCATCATCAGTCCATACAGTTTCCCATGAGTCCCCAGTCATGCCTGCAAAAGGCCAATCTACGTCAGACCTTTTCAGGTATTCTGACTTCAGCCCTTGGGACAATGGCAAAGGTTATAGGTAAAAAAATTAGCGTGGTCTCATTCAGGGCAACGTCGCATAAAAGAAGCATTGGCATACAAATTATAATATGGAATTTTTTGCTCATGAATTTTTTTACGGATTAAAGTTTTAATACTTTGAAACTTTTGTGTCGTTTAAAGCAAAATGACTATAAAACTGCGCCAAAAATAAAGTAAATGTTTCTGGTTTTCGCCCGCCGTTGACAACGGAATAAAAACGGAACTTTATTCCTAAAAGAACATTGACACCTGGACCATTAAAATACAACTCGTTTCTTTTCTTGTTGGTCTTCAAATATGTTTTGCACTGATAAAGTGCTATGAAGTTTAAATATATTTTGCTCTTTTGTTATTGTTCTAAATTTTTTTAAATAAGTATTCATTTGACAAACACAATATAGCAACAATCGAAAATTTAGCCAATTAGAACACTTATTGCGTGAAAATATGTCATAGAGGCCTTTACCATGATTAAGTCACCAAATTAGTTGCCCAGAGTCGGTTAATGACACTCTACGCAACAGTTGCAGAGTCGAATGTATTCTAGTTTTTCCGATGCATACGTTTTGACTAAGGCTTAGCGTCGCCGTTTGCACAACTATATTTGATTACATCCAAAAAGAATTCTCATTTACCTCGAGATAAACTCCTATTAAAATAAGGTATAGTGTAGGCTTGTATTACTACCTCTTGCAGTATATACATGTATGTGAATAAATAATATTCATCATACTTCCAAGTGAAGATTTGACAAAATTAAAGTTATTCAACTCACTAGGACTCACTATATACCTAACTTACGGCAACTCTTCTGACAGTGGCTACTACCTAGATTATGCATTAGTGGAAGGAAACGTGCGCCTTGTAAATACCCATTATCATTAGTATTAGGGGATGGTCGGCCATCACACGTTTGTAGGCATTTGAACTCAGTAAATCAGAGGCTAGTTTAGTTAATTAAATTTTCAATGTAGCATTGGTTTACGATACACGTATGTTAATTTCAGAACTTAAAACTGTGAAGACATTGATTTAAAAAAATGGACAACAACGTTGTAATTAACCTATATGGTTTCTCGGAAGACGATATATTGGAAGAGGGGCCATATGGGAGACACAATTGAGAGAAGGGATAATAGTTAAGATACTATCATCTTGGGTCTTGACAATTTGATCCCAAATTTGTTCTTATTTCCTGTCATGTATTAATGGGGCGGAAAATAAGGTCAGTGTAGTTTGAGAATCCCTGTCCCGTGATTGGCAGGATTGCTGTCACGTGACCGGACGATATTGTCCATCACAGAGTGACCCCAGGTCACTGACAATTTGTATGTCCACAAAGGATCTAGTGATATGTGATCCACACTCTATAGCTTGCCTTAACGTTTGACAAGTTCTCAATACGGTGTTTTATAAGGGACAAATTGCTTATGAATAAACACTTATGTTGTTAGTCCCAGTGTGAGGTAGATATGTATTAGGACAGTGGTTTATATTTGAATGTATCATATTGTTTTGTCTGAAATATTTTAGGCTTGATTTTGTGAAGTTTTTAATTTTCGATAGTGTTTCGATACACTGTTTATGTTGACTTTTTCACTATTGGAATATATCTAACAAATTGTCAAAACATTGAGCTTGTTTAATAATACGTAAATCTTAGATTCCTTTTTACCTTGACTCTAAAATGAAATGGTAAATATATCTAAAATGTAAAGAAAAAAAAGGAAATAAATAGATATAATGGAAAAGACATTTTTAAATGGAGCCTTTAAATTAAGTCTTCATGTAGACTTGCTTTTATCTTATTGTAGGGTCAAGTTGACAGACAAGTTAATTGTATATAAAAGGTAAGTCGTAACTTGTAAAAATGTTTTACTTATCCTACGTACATTTGATTTTTTTAATGCAAATCCATGATACTGAATGATGCAATTTTCACACAAGGTCCAAAGTGGTATTAAGCATCATTTTCTCGCTTTTAAAAGTATCCTAAAACTTTCAAGTCAATGCCTTTTGATGTATTGACAGCTCAGTACCGTTGTCCCCTGAAGTTATTACTTTTGAAACTTATTACTTTGAAAGTTTATTACACTATATCATTTTTAAAGCAAGAAACTAAGTTTTCAATATGTTCATTGATTTTATAAATGTCAATCATAGAGTTACAATGGAAATTGGTCGCTAGGAGAAAATAAACTTACGAAAAAGACTTTGTTCAATATTTCCCTACATTTTTTTAGATGAATCCAATGACTATTTCCATTGTACCAAATTAATAACTCGATGGCTGTCTCAAAAGTGTGTTGATAATTCAATCAATCAATTAATCTTTTTTTAACTAAATATATACGTATCATACCATTTGTTGTTACATATCTACTACATTCATGGAACAATATGGTGTCTAGATGTCAATGTGTTAGACTTCATGTACATACATGGGAAGGTTAAGTAGTTTTAAAAATATAATGATACGTTGATATGTGCTTTTTTGAAAGTCATGTCTTTCGAAGGTTGTTATAGATGGGAATGCAACAAGAATGGGGATAATTTTTAATTTCATTTAAATGGCGGAACTTACAAATACACATTATTTGCTCTGAACTGACATCTACATGTAGATGTCCACCTTCTCAATAAGAAACGATGATTAACTACATACCCAAATTTTCACTCAAAACAACATCCTAGCAGACCGAAGGGGTTTTGATTCACACACCATACTGGAAAGCATGAGGCATGAAATATGAACGGTAACGTAACACAAAAGATAATAATTAGTTTAATGATTCATTGTATTGAATATCAGTTAATGTCTTGAAGAATTAATTTAAAATGTCCTAAATGTGGTAAAAACCTCAATTAGGATTTTATGTCTTTCCACGTTGTGAGGTACGTTGGTTACTGTTGGCTTCAAAGGTTTAAAGAACAACAAACTTGCCCTCCGTCATAAATGATTTATGAGGATATTGATGAGTGATCTGTGGGCACTGATAAGCCTTGATTTCACTGAACTTAGAAACCGATAGCATATACAATTCTGTTAACTCTGTGACTGTTTACTCTTATATTTTGATTAATCGTAATTAAAACATTTTGTCAGATCAGATAAGTGATAACAATTTAGAAATCTTCCAAATCAGGAACAGTTCAAAGCATTTTTTATATTCAGTTTTGTTTTAAAAAATGGTAATGGTAATAAAGAATGACTCTAACATTGTTATATGATATCCTTCATGAAGGAAATATTTGAAGAACGTTAATTTCTGTTTCAGTGTTTGTTTACAAACATAGCCTTTCATGACTTCGAAAAACAAGAGGTTTAATGATGTTGTGATGAAATCTGACGTTCAACCAAAATCTTGTTTGTACTGGGTTTTTCTATTTGTCCAGAGTTAATGAAGTCTGCATCTAATCACCTCAAAATCCTTTTTAGGAAAGTAATGATTGCAAGCTTCTGAGACACTGATATGTTTTGGTTTAGCCAGAGGACAAACACTTTTTTGTCATATTTTTGCATTTGTAGGCTGATCATCAAAGACATCTCAAATTGAAGCAATTTTGCAAACTACTGATGACATTTTCTTGTGATATTTTCGTTCCATTTTCCTAAAGCAAATTGCACTTTGTGCAAAATGTCTCGGTAGTGTAAAGATATTCACCTTTATTGAAATTGTCATCAGATTACCTGCCCTCTGGGATATTCTTAAAATGAAAAGATTGGTTTCCATGGCAACATAACACATCAAACAAAAATTGGAAATATAGTTGCAAAGCAACAATGACAGGATTCAGCCGAATATATGAGCTCTTTTGACCATTTGAAGCCTTTTGATGTATTGTTTTAGGTCGAAAATACGATTTCTAGCTGCCACATACTTATTCACAGAGCCAACAAATATATAGTAACACAATGTCAGTATTTCAAACACGGCAAATGTGAAAATAAAGAAGCAAATTTATCAAAGCAAACCAATTTAGATATTATTCTTTTTTCAATTTCCAAAACCAAAGCAAAGCCTAGCACTGTGAGCCGGAGCGTGTAAATGCCCGTGTTTTGCATGCATCTCGCTTTGCAATGTACAACCCTACGGTCTCTCCAATCCATGAATGAACTCATTGACGACTACTTTAGGGAGAAGTGCACAGATATAATCCTTATATTTTCAAATAGAAGAATCTCAGCATAGACATGCTGAAGAGCGGTTCAGATGTTGGAAGAAACGTGCATGAAAAATAATGAAATATTCTTTGTGAGATGTAATCATTGGGTTATTGGTTTGAAGCACATTAGAAAAGGGATGCACTGAGCCTCTCAATTTCGTTTACTATAAAAGTAAACAAAGCTTATAAGCGAGATTCAGAAGCTCCAAACATCATCTTTGCATGTAAAATACACTGACATTTTGATTCCTGGCACATTCAGGACATAACAGGGCGTGGAGGCACAGTTATTGAAAAATAGGAGGGGTGCTCTTTCAGACGCGTAATGATACACAAAATCTGCCATATATGGAGACACCTTATAAGGGTTGATACTACGATAGCGTAGTGAAAACCGATCTCCATGTAAATTTCTTACTATCAAAGTTGTGAACCCCCACCCTTCTTTCGCACTCGTTTCTCTTGAACGGGGTGGCGAAATTTCAAATGATTTATACCATTGCAAAGGGCGAAGAACCAGCTTCAATCCAATGTGTCATTTGTACATTTGAACGAAAAAGTAAAGAAACGGTAAACGAGGCTACATCTGTCTCAAATATCAAGTTTTATTTCGAGATGACTGAGGGTACTTGTCTTTCAGCATTGATATATCCCGAACCAATAAAGATATGTTCATATTCTTTCCACCAGTGTGTAGAGGAGAGAATTGTCTTCATTTGCATATATTATTTGTTTATGAGCAATGGTAAAGAAATGGTGAGCGATGCGACATCTGTTGCAAATATCAAACTTTATCTCAAGAAATAGATATTTTAGCTTAATACTCGATTACTGTTAATATTTTTATAATGAGGTACTACACAAAGTATTTGTGTCTTTAACAAGCGCATCCATTGATGTATAGTATGTTAACCCTTACGATGCGGCTATATATTTTTGCTCTACTAGCCCACGTGGCGACATTGTTTTGTCCGGAGCGCGTGTGAACGATGTCTTATATTTCGCTTGCCGCTTCTTCATTTCTGTGCGCGCATAGGCAAATGATACATGGAAATAAAGACAATTCTTTTCTCTATAAGTTGATATAAAAATTATAAAATTATCGCTAATGGTTCGTGAGTTATGAGTGCCGCAAGATGCGCGAGTTAATTACAAGTTCAATTAGCGAACGCCGGAGCGCAAGTAGAGCGCGCACCGCTTCTTCATTTCTGTTCGCGCATAGGCAAATGATACATGGAAATAAAGACAATTCTTTTCTCAACAAGTTGATATAAAAATTATAAAATTATCTCTAATGGTTCGTGAGGTATGAGTGCCGCAAGATGCGCGAGTTAATTACATGTTCAATTAGCGAACGCCGGAGCGCAAGTAGAGCGCGCACCGCTTCTTCATTTCTGTGCGCGCATAGACAAATGATACATGGAAAAAAAGACAATTCTTTTCTCTACAAGTTGACATAAAAATTATAAAAGTATCTCTAATGGTTCGTGAGATATGTCTGTTGTTGATTGATGACTTACGCATTTTGCAAATATACAGTTATCAAATGCATTCAGGGTTGACAATATTCAAAGGTCCGTAACTAAATGTAAATGAAGTAACTGAATTTATTGTTAATTTTTAAAAGATAGTGTATTCTTTTGGCTTTCTAATGATATATGGAACAATGATTTGTCTCCTGTCACTGATGAGTAACAACTTTTTTAACATACCTTTATCCTAAGCATTCAAAACGAAAGCAGAATTGACAATATTCAAAGGGCCGTAAATCAATGTAAAACAAATAAAGGAATTTACTGTCAAATTTTAAAAATTTTTATAGACTTTTGGCTTTCATATGATGTATAGAACAAAGAGTTATCGTACGCCTTTGATTCGCTACGATATTTCAAACATACCCACCAAAACACCACATGTCCAAAATGGAAAGTTTGACCTCTGACCCTGACCGGAAATGACTGTTCGCGAGCGATTTTATTCTTTTATCTTAAAGACCTTGCTAATGTCTAATTCTCATGCAAAAATTATCAAATTCGTCTGGGAGGTTTTTGAGTTATCTGCCCTTGAATATTGCAAAATGTGCAAACTTTGAAGATTTTTATAAAAAAAACTATTTCGATTTTTTAAATTTTGAAACAAACTTGTTATAGGCCAATGTCTCAGCTACATTATGTGTAAGTTTCAGCTTTCTAGTATCAGCAGTTGCCGAGTGGTGATTCCTGAAAGGTGCCTGGGGTCGGACTTTTGAAAAAAATGCAGAAAATTCAGCATGGCGGCCAAACCACGTGACCTACGAATTTGCCATGATTTGGTTTTTTGCAGCATTTTTGATTGCGCACATTTTAAAAAAAAAATTAGGTCTCTAAGTGCATTTTGAAAAAAAAATCAATGTTAAATTTTCGATTTTGGAATCGAACTGGACCTTTAACGTATTGGACGAATTGTCTAAAAAGCTTATTGTGGCCATTCCTCAACAAGGTCTACCAGCCTGTGAAATTTTGCTTTGATAGCATCAGCCGTTTGGGCTGAAAGTTGACCACAAAATTCGTGGAATAATAATAAAAAAAAAAAGAAACACGCCAATAACAATAAGGATTCAGCCTTATGGCTGAATCCTTAATAAGTCCTCAGGTAATCACAATGCTTTCTTCCTGTCAACTACCTTTGTTTAATTACAAACCTGTGGCAAGAGGATGTTACAGAACCATGTGGTTATAAAAGCACATCTCGTGATGCCATTGTGTGCCTTGCTCTGATTGGGTCTGCGAGAATGTTGCCCTAGGCCTAATAGAGCCAGCTTAGGACAAGCAATTACATGGGTTAATCATGTTGTCATTCAGTCCCTTGACACACTGATATTTGGAAACTTAAGCATACTTGGTTTGGTATCAGAATTCCAAACAGGAAGTGTCCTTGAATAGCTTGGCATACAGCATGTTATATAGATCATGACATTGCTTAATTAATATGTTTTTTTCAATATAGTTATTGCTTGGTGCCCCAAAGGGCACCAAGTGTTATGATTTGTATTTTCTAAAACACCTTCTGAATTCTCTCTATATTACTCTTGATATTTTCAAAGAGAAGCCGCGCCAATCACATGTGTTGTATCCAAATCAAAAGACCAATGAACAGAGCTGTAGCAAAAAATGCATTACGTCACCATGTGGGTAATGCAAAATATTTGGCACATTAAACTGTGGAATATGGTTTCCCTTTAAATGTTATATTAAAAGAGAAACAATGTTTTCTATTAAAGATGCTGATAAATGTTAACAGACTCAATCAAAAACATCTTCATTTGAAGAAGAGTCTGCATTTGTTCCAGATAAAGCATTAATTATTTCGCATTCAATAATCGCAGAATCCACTTTTTTATAACCCACGCGATTTAATTTCACGCTGGGCTCGCCTGGCGAATTTAAAGTAATGTTTGTGTAAGTACGATGGTGACATCGAAATAAGACTTATGTTTACTAATAGGTAGATCACTTACGACCACGTGACAAGTGATACTTAACGATGTCACTAAATGTTTACGTTGAAAACATGTATTTATTATCAGAGTTCTGAAATTGACTCATGCTATATTTAGAATATGACCTACATCGCTGGTTCCAAACGTTAGCTCAGCGGACCTGGGTTGAAATCCCGTCAGATCATCGGAAAGTATTTTCTTTATTATCTGTTATACTACTGTTAATAATTAACCAGCATGACAAGGAGATATGGTTTTGGCAGTACGTTTTGCACAATTTCCTGTCATTGTCAACGCGACATGGCAACACAGTGCTTTTACTTCAAGTAACTACATCACAATGCCACAACATCATAAACATAGTGACCTCACTATGCAATGACATCACTGTCTTGAAAATCTCGTGTTGTTGTGTTCAGAGATTTACATTTTTCTCTGAGATGTCAAAAAGAGTGAATTTGGATGATAAATAGATTGTCACCCTCGTGTATTTTGATATGAAATATACCAACAATCGTTGATGAATGTAAAAAATATTCATAACTTTCAGCAATTCGTGTTGATAGAAATTAATTTTGTGAAGTTAACTTTGAGTAATACTTGTGTGTTAATATTAGTGCTGTTATCCAGTGTTGTATATTTCACTTATCCCCCGAATTGTTCGACAAATCACAATTTCCTTCATCTGCCTATGTGGCACCAAGCATGCCTTTTTAAAGGCTTTTCTTGTTTCGTCTGGTATTACATTCCAAATAAGATGTGTCATTGATTAGCTTGGCATACAGCATAATATATGGATGACATTCCTTAATTAATAAGCTTTTTCAATATAGATATTTCGTCTGATATTACATTCCAAATAAGATGTGCATTTACGATTTGTGTATCTAGAAATAGATGTTTAAGGTTTGATATTTCACCTGTTCTTTTGATATTTTGTCATGGCTGCAGCTACTCTTTGCATCAATTGACCATGATAAACAACTTATCTACTGTAATTATTGTGAAGTATTTCCGTTCACTTATAAAATACGGCCAAGGTTTCATAAAATGATAGTTTACACAAACACACTTTTGGAGTTGATAGTTTTATATCAACATATTTACATCAAAATATTAACATTACATATACTGGAAGATACACTCATCGGTAAATAAAAGCTGTAATTTTTTAACTTGTATCATTTAAAATATTTTATATAAAAATTGAAGTAAACAACGCATTAAAAGCTTATCATCCCTACATGTGTGTATGTTAGCTTGTAATGAATGAATGTTCATTTCATTTTCAGAAGGTAAGAATCATATGACTTTGCCATTGATGCATTATAAACGTATTTCGATTATGTATAAGTTGCGTTTTAGGCAAAAGATCTGACAGAAAATTTAAATGGAGACATACCTATAGAGAAATGATACAAATATGCAACACATTGGCGTTACTATGGGACGAAATGACAGATACAAAATTACTGAAAAAGTAATAATATTCATTTCGAGAAATAGTTTATTTGCGATATACAGGTCTATAGTGATGTCACAAGCTTGGCAATAAGTATCATTTGACTAATATATTCTAATCTATGACATAAAGATCAAAAAACTATTTTAATAAATTTCTAGCCTATTTGAAATGTTATTCAAACGACATTTTCAGACAGTATTATCAGCATTGTCTGTCTATTTTGTTTACCCTTGAGGCTTAATCACATTATGATATGTCAATCAAAGGTCAATGTCTGCTGATATTGCATTATTACACTTTCAAAATCCAAAGTTGTCAAAAAAAGGTTACTGTTTCTCGCCAAAGGCTACGATTGCCTGATTTCTAATGTCACGTTATATAGATGTATTTGAACACCAGTACAGGAAGTAAATTGATTGACATAACGATCTTATTATCAGTAATTACGAAATATGAAATTAAAACTCTTCAAATTAGATGCTGAATGATACATAAACACCCTTTCCTTAATCAAGTTTTGTCATTAAAATAAGCAGGCCAAAACGATGTTTTTAAGACACAAGTCCTTAGATTTTGTCTGTTAGTAAGGTGGTACTGATTCGTTATACTTGGAGAAAAATAAATCATTGTCTACAAGCAAACAATAAAATAATCATAAGCATATTATTCAGTATTTGTACCCATATGACAAGGCTATAGCTAGTCATTTTTGTCCATTATTTTTGTTTCAAAGTAAAGTGAACAAAAAGGTTTATGTGAAGACCAGTATTTTAGGGTTATTTGCTTTTGTTGAAGTACAACGATATTTAAACTTCAAAATAAAGTGTACACGGACTAAGAGTAGGGTATTTAATACAGCAGGACATGTGCTATCAGCACTGTCTCATAAATATTTTTTCCTATCTAACTAGTGTTGAAGTGTATCAATACATGAACCTCAGTTTCAATGACCGACAACTGTTAGCGCTATCAAGATCTAAAACTGTTGAAGTTTTAAAGGAGCAGTAGCACGTTTTTTGATGATTTGAAATTTTGAAATTTTCACTGATAATTGTATCCTAATGCTAAATGTATTATTTTGATAGTGTAAATAATCTTATTGCACAAGCCAATCATCCATAGTCAGAGGACAAAGTTTGAAGATTCACATAAAATCCATTGGCGGCCATTTTTTTGTGAACACCTTTTATTCATTTTCGAAAGAAAAAGGAATCGCACAGCTAAACTTTACATTATATGTTTGAATTGTTACTGCTCCATTTAGTTTATATACATTGTCTTTCAGTTGGAACCATTTATTTTCATTTCCCTGACATCACCTTATATTCCCACTAAAAACGTGCTACTGCCCCTTTAAGTATCCAAAGTGAACAAAATGTTGCTCTAGAGACACATCAATACCCTTCTCGTCCACAGCATGCTATTCTAGTGTGAACGTATAGCAAAAATGTCAATATTTCCTATATTTTGTATTATGTATTATATTCTTATGCTTTTTCTTTAGGTTAAAAAATATGGTAAAGCAGCCCCTCTGTCACAATTATTTTTATTTCCAACATGAACCCACAACTTACGGTGGTATTTTGTAACCCACCTCTAAGACACTCTGTTAAGGATAACATACAAGTAACCGTCCATTCGTGAAAAAGAATGTACGAGCCGCGAAGCGGCGAGTTCATTGTTTTTCCCGAATGGACGGTTACGCGTATGTTATCTGACTTAAAATACAGCCTCGGTTTATATAACATTCAACATTGGCTTCAATCAAACCAGAGGCATGGTTCGATAAGTTTTTCCTTAAAAACCTTTGAGATGCCCAAATCTGATAAACCAGTACATTCTTAATGCACGTGTAAATTGTTGAAAACGGACGCGTCATAACCACCGTGCCAGAACATTCCTAATGCACGTGCGACCCAACTATGTAGCCAGTATATTCTTAATGCACGTGCAAATGGTTCTAGACGAGAGTATTCATTTGGGTTAAGTATAAAAGGGACGTTGTAATTGTTATACCTTGACATTATGTGCGGTAATTTGATGTTTCTGGAGGGATAATACGTTCGAGTATCTTCAATTTGATGATATTTTATCAGACGATGATGTTTCAACACAAGCCACACAGAAAGGGAAGAATCTTTTACATGCACATGTATGTACGGCGAAGACTAAATTATTTCATCGAATGTCGACCGAATATCATCTCAGGGTCCAAATGAATTCAAAGGAAGCAACGGACGGTTTGCTGTGCCAACGAGTGAAACCAAAATGACCTGTTGAAGACGGTATGTTTTATTTCTATCTACTATACTGATGATTGACGTTAGTGTTATGTTATATTTGATAAACGTGAATAAGTCTCTTTATAAGAAATTGATTTTAGATGATTTTATGTGTTAATTTTCCATGTTATCCAAATTCTAATTTTTGTAACTTAAAATTTGGGATATATTAAAGGGACTGAACTACAGGAATGCTGTCACTCTACTTTTGTTAAATTTTCAAACAAACTAAAAAAGGTTAGTACAGAGTTCAAACATTTTCTGAACAAGAGTTGATAATAATTTTCTTTGTTTTCCAGATTTTCCAAGAGAACTAAGACGGGAATAATGGACTGCATGTATAAACATGCAAAACTGGGACGAAGTAGGGAAACCTACGAATGCCATGTAAAGAGACGCTCTTTCAAGAAAACATTTTTTAAAAAACTGCAGAGGAGAAGAATGTCACTTTCAGTTTCAGGAGATTCATCCGAAAAGTGAACAATTTTTACATCGATAACTGTGTGAAATGTTGTTGGATTGGATATCTCAAGTATTCTACATAGAGAAGGAAACTATTATTTTGACCAGGAATATACTTGTGAGTGAGAATCATCGGAAGATACTGAAAACATGAATCTTCTTGGAATAAATTTCGCCCCACAACGGCAGACTAACACAAATCATCACGATTGAGGCTGACGATGGATACCAGAGGCACTGCGATATACATAAGATGTATTGAGAGAACCGCTTGACAAGGTTACATTTTCAATGGAAATTGTCCACGTTGTGTCAAACATGAGTTCAATAAAATGGCTTAATCTCAGCGTGTTTTGTTTTTTCAATGAAAATGGAATGAAATGTTACGTAATCAAATTATGCCAACTAATAATGAGAACGTCGAAGGGACCGTGTCACAAATATTTACTTCCCACTTAGTTGCAGTAGATTCCTGAAGGATAATGTACGATTGGCACAATAGAGTGACGTCACTGCTGTATTTTAATTAACTATTAAACCTACTTGTCTGGAATTGGTAATAATGCTAATTTAGCGGAATACTTTACAAACAATTCCGGCAACGGGAGGATATGTATAAGACTTTCTCCTTCAGTTCTACTTTTAATTAACTTAGAGTAAGGTCGTTTAGATACTTTACAAGGAGAAGTCGATATGTTTGATATTTTCTGACATTTCCATGCCAGACTTTATATAATGTCATTTGAAGGGGGTTTATTGCATTGTCAGACAATGAAATTTTGAAACAGTCATCTGATAAAAATTTAACAGTTACATTCAATTAAAATATCAACTTTAGCCATAATTTAAACTTATTTATTATGTTTCTGCAAGTAGGAAAATGAAATGACGTGGGTTTCATCTATTGTAATAAAACCAATTTTGTCTGTAAAGTTTAAAATAAGATTCATATATCTACGATTTAGAATTGTGAATACTAAAACGTTGTTGATATCAATCGTATCTCTTTAAAAATATGTAACATGTCTCTTATTGTAATTTTGTAATCATTTCTTCTCTTATAGACATAACAAAAAAAACCCTTAAAGTAAGAATAATTTGTATCAGTTGCAAGTGTATTTTACAATGAGAATTTGTGAAAAACGTTGCTGTCGTCATTAACTAGAATAGATTACTTTCAAACGAAAAAGATACCATCAAGTTGACATCATGTTGATTTTCTACCTTTGACGTAATTAAGCTTGATGTGATCACTGCTGTTATTACGGAAACCATTATGTAAATCGTGGTTAGAAATACAACTAGCTATTTCAGGGCACAGGTTGAGTTAATTGATTTATTGTGCCATAAAATGTGTTTGTAAGGACATTTCAAACATTCTAAAGTACAAAAGCGCACAGTGCAATATTTGTGATTAGTCAATGTTATCTAAGTTTCAACTCTTCAAAACAAATTATATATTTTATATTAACTAAATGTAATTAAAAGACATGAACATATTTTAAAATATGAACACGTAAATGAAAGTTCATTATTAAAAACATTTGAATGTCATCTCAAAAGAGAAGTTTAGGGTCAAAGTGATTTTCTGTGTGACCTCTCCCTCTGCATAAAGATGACGTAACTTCAAATTTCTAAGCAGAAATCTTCTTGAAATGTGTTCAGAATATTCTAACGACAAAAACTGATGTCAAACCATATGTCAAGTTACAAAAACCTCAAGTGTGACAGCTTCCAGAAAAATGAACAATTCAATATCATTACAAGAGTCTATGAAACTGTATGCATCTCTCAAATGCAATATGGTCGAGCTTTTATGAGATTGTTAATTCTTTAAACGTGTCATATGCATTTTCCATTAACAATTTGAACACTAAAATCACTCCCATGATGATGTTGCTTTCAGTCATAATTTCGTTATTGTCTGACTTAAGCACAAAACAATTGATAGAGAAAGATATCTCTGGCTTAAGGGTGGTTCAAGAAAGATGATTTTCACTCTTTCTCTGCTACCAAGTCTCTGTGCAACATTCCTCTGTGTGGAACAACCCTGCAGCCTGCAATTGTTCTTCCTCTATGATGATGTCATAAAGAAATACAGGTTTGACCCGTAATTTCTTTTGAGTAGTATATAAAATATAAACCCACCTACAAAAGAAACTTTACACTTTGATATGCATGAATTGAATGAATAATATCAAGCAGTTTTAATTAATAAATCAGTTTAATATCATAATTTAACCCTAGGAAAGAAGATTTGATCACCACCAAAATAAGATTGTTTGCGTTTTGGTAAAAATTGCAATGCACTTGCAAACGTTCTAGAATGATATAAAATCCTTTATGCATCTCTGGTTTGCATCCATGATAGCAATGAAAGTGCCAAGAAAATATTTGGGCACGGACCGTTTCTACACCTAGATAATGTTATACCCAATACTGCCAGACTGACTGTGATATCCGTGCCCAGCAAAACGTCAAGTGCATGTCTAGCCAACGTCTACCCGCGGCCAAAGAGTTCCCCTGAAATGAAACCGAGAGAAAATCCCTGGGGACCACGTTGCCATACAAGTAAAGTAACGATATAAGTCACCTCAGACCATAAATGAGCTTGACAAGAAGGTTCATGAAGATTGGAGACGACTACCGGATTACGTCATTTAACGTCTCATGAAAACCATTACCCAACGTATTATTGCTTGTCTAGAAGCCCATAGAGAACACTCATGACTCTGAAAAAGTATTCTATATCAAGAAACCCATTGACATTTATCCCAGAAGCAAACAATTACATCCACCAAATAAAGCTTGCAATTAATCAGAGACATTGGAATACCCCTTCAATGTTTAAGTGACACAAACTTTTCAGTTTCGTAAACGATTGAAATAATTACTTTTAAATGGAATGTAAAAATAAATAATCACCACAATATCTTAAAAAGACATCAAATGGTTCGCTATTTCATCTTCTATCAAGTGAAGTAGTTATGTGTAAAGTTTATTTTGTAGGGGGTTTACTTAAATACAAAGCAAAACAAAGTAATTTCGATTTAGATTATCTTTGAATCAATGTACAGTTGATAGCAGTTTAAATTTTAAGTTTTGTTTTGATTGTTCCATTTAAGGAAATCATTAAATTATTCTGAAAAGTTTTAATTTGAGATATATAAGTTATAATCTTCATGGAGGATGTCTTTGAAGAAAGAATTTGTTTACCCATAGAAAAGTGTTTGACTCCAAGAACACAAAGGTTAAATGATGTTTTGAACAAATTTGACATTCAATCCATATCTTGTTTGTACTTGTACTTGTTTGTATTTTTGGCCCGGGGTAATGAAGTCTTTATTTAATCACTTCATTCATTTTAGGAAACTAATGATTGCAAGATTCTGAGACACTCTAAAAGGTTTTGATTAAGCCGGAAAACAAAATTATTTTGTCATATTTTTGCATTTGAAAGCTGATCAGCAAAGGCAGTTCTAATTGAACCATTTTGCAAAACATTGATGACATTTTCTTGTGATATTTCGTTCCATTTTTCATAAACAAATTGCACTTTGTGCAAAATGTCTCGGTGGTTTAAAGATATTCACCTATATTGAAGTTGTCATCAGATTAGGCAACATTTTATAACAAAAATATTGGTTTCCATGGAAATAACATATTAAATAAAAATTCGAATAAGTCCTCAAGTTATTACAATGCTATCTTCCTGTCAACTACCTTTGTTTAATTACAAACCTGTGGCAAGAGGAAGATACAGATCCATGTGGTTATTAGAACACATCTCGTGATGCCATTGTGTGCCTTGCTCTGATTGGGTCTGCGAGAATGTTGCCTTAGGCCTAATAGAACCAGCTTAGGACGAGCAATTACATGGGTTAATCATGTTGTCATTTAGTCCCTTGACACACTGATATTTGAAAACTTAAGCATATTTGGTTTGGTATCACAATTCCAAACAGAATTTCCCTTTATATATATTTGAAACTGCTGTGTACATGGTTGTCATACCTTAATCAACTTATATACTTATATACAATATACTTATTTGGTCTATTATTTGTATTTAAATACTAAAAATTCAAATGTATAAAAACAATCTGAATCTTATATATATATCTCTTGATGATATGACATACAACATGTAAGCTTCTGATGACATTGAATGACTGTGTATGTGCATTGACTCCTGTCGTTTGATAAACCAATTCTCTAGTCAGAAGACTAAGGTTTTACAAAATATAGTACTTAACAAAAACAGATAAGATTATTTGAAATTGGCAGTGAAATATCATTTACATTGTAATATGCCATGAACATGACAATAGTCTCTTAAGTCAGCTGACTCAGTGAACAAATATTAATTAGCTAATTTGCAAATGCATTATTAATCATCTAAGTGTAGAAGTTTAAAAAATGAAAGGGTAGACAAGCTTATTTTGACCTATGTTCTTGATCAATCAATCTTGGAATTGAAATGCCAGCACTTCAGCTCCCATCAAATTTCTTAGCTTATTTCAATCAAATTCAATTGTCTCTCTCATCACGTGATCCGGATGATTGATTGCCCACCTGCCTTTGCGACAGAACGATGTATATTTCATGAAGAGATCAATATTGCAAATCAACCGCTCATTCTTACCTGTGAACCATGAATGTTGGTCATTCAGGTGTGTAAATTATAAGGATGTTAATTTGAGCTTGGTACATATCCATTTTTTTAAATATTCATTAGTTACATACGATTGCATCCTTGTCAATAGAAACAAACACTAGAATGAAATGTTGCCTTATTTGGAGTGATGTGTTTGCATTATGGGCAACAGATCTGATATTTTATGCAAAAAAAAGAAAATAGATGTACAATTCTTTGCAAAATCATATGAATCATTTATATCACCCATGTACATTGGCCCTAAACACCTGGGAGGTAATAAAGATCACTCAAACCAAATGCTATATTAGCCGTCAAAGGAAACCTTAACCATCAGGTGGTTGAATTTGCTAAACACATTTCTGCATGATAGATTCTTAAAAAGGTCTTTGACCACCTATATTATGCTGATTGTTATGCTGATGTAAAGTATGGAATATGAAAAGGCAACTGCGTAGTCAGGACATTGACAATGATGGTCTAACATTTCACCTTTGACCTTTATACCTGGGCAGAGAAGCCAAGACTAAATTATACGATTCTGTAGAAACTGTTGTCCTCAATTGTAAATGTCCAAATGCAACAATGCTTGATTTTCATTCGTTTAAAATTAGTCTTTTTCATAAATATCATCATTAAAAATCCTCTTAATAAGAACTGTGACATACAATTTTGTCTTCTTTTCTACTGCTCAAATTTTTCTTGACCAATCTGCCCAGGACACGCCAGGTATTCCATTGGTTATGAGTAATGCGTCCAAGATCGACAAGTGAGCTTTTATTTTTAGGGATATTGGCGTACAGTTCTTTCTGTTTTCAGAACACAAGAGGTCGTCATGGAATTGATTTTGATACGCTCTCACTTATCTCTGCAGATAATTAATTTATATAATGTTAGCCATCATCCATTCCAAAGCAACAAAGACCTTTTTCAGAATGTTATAATTCATCTTGTCTGAGGTAATCATGTGTTTCATAGAGATTTCTAAATATCCAGATTTTCATATTTTTGGAATATTCAAACAACTTGTAGCTGAGGACGTCAGCAATTCGTGTTTCCCTCATATGATTTCATAACCACACATAATTATAGAGTTTATTAACTTCAAATTAATTCTCGACAAAATGTAATTCACATATTCTATCTCTATTGACTTTTAAATGCTTTAGGTTTTTTTTTGTATGACCCCCACGCAGATGATCTGATAATGTTAAGTCGTCAAGTTTCAGCTTTTTATTTCTTTTTATTTTAATGTCATAGTATGTTTTTATTCAATTTAAACATCAGAATAGGATCGAAATATAGAACGTATTTCACTTAACTTAAGAATATTCCTAGATATCATCTCAAACTGAAGGGAGTGTTTTCAAAGACAGAGGCATTTGTATTACAAAATATTGATTGTTAATATAAACACTATGGAATCAATCATCATAAAAGTTATACTTCTTCAAAAATAGGATATTATCTATTAACCACATTACACTCTTGAAAACAACTACTTCATTATCAGATCATCTGATCGATGAAATCATCAGGATGCAATAAATTGACTACATCATCTCCAAAGCATAATGTCAACATAACGGGGAATATACAGACACAATGATGTTTCAAAACTAATGTCATCCCCTAACATTTGCCGGGAGCATATCAACGTAATTTGTTGTTGGAATGCATCTTTGCTTTGGGACCATCATAAGTCCATGGAGTAATTCTGAGGTCCTCAGTAATGCCTGCAAAAGGCCAAATTATTTCAGGTACATATACTTCAGCCCTTGGACAATGGCAAACATTAAAGGTAATTAGCTAAATTTAGTGAATGTCTCCTTAAAAATATCGATTTTAAGGTTCATATAGATAAAAAGAATCGATCTTTTTGTCCTTATGAATTTTTAATTCAAATTCATTCACACAATTTAGTGTAGATTTGTTTGTTTCTAGTTGTACACCTATATGCACATTTTTCGGAATTTGTAGAAATGAGTTTACATTGACGCAAAATCATGTATCTTTGTGGCGTCATTTCCACACTCATAACCAGCATCCAAATACTTAGTGTTCATTGCCTTTCTGTAACATATAATACATTTAAACGTATTACAAAAGTATTACAAATCCTACTAAAGTATATAGAGTTAAAGTATAAATAATTACATAAAAATTAATAATAATAATAATAATAATAAATTGATATCATACAATAGAATCAAACTAAAAATTATTTACATTTTTTTAAAATGACATCTGTACATGCTCGCCTATATAAAAGTTTCAGTTAAGACACTAATTATAATCTTGCCTGACCTGTTTTCTGCATTACATCTTTCTTTATGTACCTGATACATGTACATTGTAACTTATCACAAGAAATTTTGCAAGTAAGTACAAAATATGTTTTTTAGCCTTGTTGAAGATGAACAGGCATGATGAACGTGGTGGTTGCATGGCATTGCTGTTACCACGTTTCTAAGACTAGAAATCCTTGAATATTTCATTGAAAAGCTCTACATGAAAAGATTAAACAAGTCCAAAATGTAGTGAAAAACTTCAATTTGGATTTTATGTCTTTCCAAGTTGTGACATTCGTTGGTTGCTGTTGGCTTCAAAGGATTGAACAATAACAAACTTGGCTTCCTTCATGAATGTTGTATGAGAGTATTGATGAGCGATCTGTGGGAACTGATAACACCAGATTTGACTGAACTTTAATAGCTTGTGCATATCAGTTTTGTCTTTCATTCTCCCCACACAATTCCGTTGGATTCATTCGTTTTCTTTAATAAATGTACTTTAAATGTTTTGACAAGGACTACTTTATACTATTATGATTGATGTCTTTGGTAAAAACTTTACAAACATACACGTTTATGTTTTATGTTGATATATCTACAATAAACCAAAATTGATCATTCAAATATATTTTGATATATGAATGAATAAATATGTTGATGATTAAATGTAGGTATGGATCCCATCACATATTTTCTTTGGACATTTGTTTTTCTTGTACGATTTGTTTTTGTACATGTTGTTGGTTTATAATATTAACTAATGCTGCTAGCTTTTGTTATGGTTGATAACCTGTTGCTGGTTATATATGAACTTTTCAGCCTTACCCTTCCTGTGGTTAGACCCAGTTAAGCTTGATTTAAAAAAAGTAGAAAATCATGTTGAATGAATGAATGAGTGTTCCTTATCTGATCTTTCTAATGGTACTATAACACATTCTGAAATTGGAAAGTTAACCATCAACACCTGATTAGTTTCACATAATATATGTATACAAAACTATTGACAGGCACCATAAAGACAGGACTCATTGAGACGAACAGGGAAACGTGAACAGAGAGTCGACAAGGAATATTGTATCCAGTTTATGACTTAGCAAGAGAGAGTTACTGTACTGATAAAGGTAAACAAACAGACACGGAAATAAAGACACAGTGAAAAACATGTAGCCAGTAATTGAATCTTTGAGAAGCAAGAGGGAAGTTTGAACATAATGATTGAATAAGACGAAGGGTACAACAAAGACACAGATGCATAAATAGATACAAAGTGTAGAAAACAAATGAATAACAAAACAGAGAATTGATACACAATTGCGATATCGTAAGAGAGAGTGTCAGAAAACACAGAGTCTGAGAGAACGCAATTGAAAAGTTGTTCCCATTCAGCATTCCCGCCAGTCTTGGAGTATAACATAGGCAATGAGTCTCATTTGAGGTTCCAAGGATATCAAATGGCTTTTCAAGCAGATACATAATCAATGTCAATTCAAAATTAAGTTCGCACTTAAGACGAAATCACAATATCATATGTCAAGACAATAAAGGTCAACGAGTCCTGCCATGTTGTTACCACTCTTTGAAAATCGAATTTGGTTTACTATTTCACGCCCAAGGATAAGATCATGTAATTTAGAATGTCACGTTTTATGGATGTGTTTAAACATCAGTAATCACACTGACTGCTCGGAAGCAAATTGATAAGTGAAAGAAATGAAGGCCTTCTGAAATTTCAATCTTAATGTCAATGTAAAGAAAGCTGTGAAATGAAATTGGAAACTCCTCAAATGAGATACTGAATGTTATTGAAACAACTTTTATTTATTCAATTACAAGTTGCATAATTTCTTGTTTCTGAGACACATGTTTACATGCATGTCAATGTCAAACGATAGTCACGAGAGTGTCTTAATCTTATTTGTATAGAAAAATATGATGGATGCAAATATATATTGTACTTTTTATCAGGGACGACGTGAAATTGGTCAAAGCCATGAAAGCTTAGCCAGGGCATAGTATGAAAATATCTACCCCAGTTTTACAACTCTCTTTCACTCATGACCTGAATATAATGAATGATAGTACACTTGAAACAGTGAGTTGACATACCAAATTGTCATACGATTTATATTCACTCATCAGATGAATTGTATCAATACATAAATGTAAACGTATGTACAGTATATGAATAAATGATCAATTTCGAGCAGAACATAAAACTAGTGTTCTATTTCAAAAGATCGAACCTTCCCTATCAATATACTAATGTATATTCTAAACGTCTCCTCAAAACTTATGACATGTGATTTGTGTAATCAAGTCAATTTGTCTGGAATTTAGAGGAATGCTAATTGAGGCGAAGACTTTACCAACACTGCATGAGGATGGATTGTTTTTCGTTTTTTTATCTGACGCTCCTGTTTTTCAGATTCCATGTACTGAATTTGAATTTAACTTCCACTGTAACACCACATACATGTAGTAAGAGTTTTTTGTATGAGAAGACACTGATGGCTGTCGGAACAACATGTGTCATAAAGTAAAATATGATATGGTTTTTTTTTATTGACTATCTTAGCGAAAACAAATTACTGTATGTCATATTGATTCATCACTTTGGTTTATTAATATAGTCTATTGGAAAAGCATTAATTACTCAAGTATTCAATAACGTAGATAGTTAATTCCTTAACTACCTCTGTTGTACGTTCGTCTGACATAATTATACATTACCAAATATCGTTGGTTTTATCTATAAAAAAAACAAAATTACAACATAACATACTTTAGAAATTTAAGTGCACTTAAAACATATAATTTGAATAAAATTGCATCATGGTTTTTGTTAAAAAGTGCATATAGTGATGTCGACAATAACAACATATATTTGACTTCAATATCTTTATTATAACCTTTAGAATTGAGTCCAACGTAATTATTCTTATAGTAACATGCCCACGTTGTTGGCAGTGTCTCTAATAATGGCCAAACAGAGGTGTATTCATTACAAATAGTTCATTGTAAACTGAAAAATAACATCAAGTTGACATCATGTAAAGTTTCTATCCTAAACGTTATTGGGCATTGTTAGCTTCATGTGATCACTGCTGTTTTAAAGTAAACCATTACGTTCATCATGGTTAAAAATATATTTCAGGATGAAGAATGGATTAGTTGATGCATTGTGTCACCATAGGTTTCTTGTAAAATGTGTTTGTGATTTACAATTTGCAGCTGTTGAAGCAAAATGCGTACATGATGTTGCAATGTCAGAAATTAGTTATTTCTGTGAGAAACTCCAGTTTTATTTGAGAAAAGTACATGTAATTAATAAATGACATATGTCATCAGTTGAGTTAAAAACATGAAACATGTAATACATTCAGTTATTTACCTGACACATCAAACAAATACGTCTTCAGGTGACCAGAACCCTGTCTTCTTGTCAACTACCTTTCTTAAACTAGATTAGCGTTTGCGGGATACCGCAAAAGCAGAGCAGCCCCGGAACTTTGGGTTTCGCCTTACCCTGTTCCGCCTTTTACAGGCCTCACCAAATTGGGAATTTTCTCGTGACCTTGACCTTTGACAGTCAAGGTCACACAATCAATGAACACATTTCATTGAGTATAACATTATTGTAATGAAATAAAGTGTTAAAAATACAATTAATCCATTTTCTCCATATATGTTGACCTTGCTGTGACCTTGACCTTCGACAGTTAGTACCCAAAACTTTTTGAAAATGTTGAACTTTTCAAGAGATAATATATACAAAATCTAAACTTCATAGCACAAAAACTTTTCAAGTTATTGTGTTTAGAAGGAATTGCAATAACTCATATCTCATGACCTTGACCTTTGACCTTCAAGGTCACACAATAATTGAACACTTTTTATTGAGTATAACAATCATGTATTGATTAAAAGTGATCATAGTTAAAATTAAGCATTTTCGCTAAACTTGCTTAAGTCATGACCTTGCTGTGACCTTGACCTTTGACAGATTGTAGCCGAAACCTTTTCAAAATTTTTTACTTTTCCAAGGATGATATATACCAAGTTAGAGCTTCATAGCACAAAAACTTTTCAAGTTACCGTGTTTACAAAGAATTTTGTGGTGATTTTATAACTCGTGACCTTGACCTTTGAACTTGAAAGTGAACATGTCATAATGATTCCCTGGAAGTATTAACATTTAGACATGTTCATGAGTTCTGAAAAGCTAAATGGGATAAAGTTATACCCCAATTTAGTGCATTTTGTAATAACTCATATCTCATGACCTTGACCTTTGACCTTCAAGGTCACACAATCATTGAACACTTTTTTTTGAGTATAACAATCATGTATTGATTAAAAGTGTTCATAGTTAAAATAAAGCATTTTCGCTAAAACATGCTTACGTCATGACCTTGCTGTGACCTTGACCTTTGACGGATTGTAGCCAAAACCTTTTCAATTTTTTTTACTTTTCAAAGGATGATATATACCAAGTTAGAGCTTCATAGCACAAAAACTTTTCAAGTTATCGCGTTTACAAGGAATTCTTAGTGTGAATACATAGCTCGTGACCTTGACCTTTGACCTTGAAAGTGAACATGTCAAAATCGTTCCCCCGAGGTATGAGGAGTAAGGTATGAATAAGAGTTCTGGAAAGCTTAGGGGAAAAAAGTTATAGCTAGTAGTACGAGTGCGGCGGCGGCGGCGGCGATGGAAACTTCACAAAAACTGATAGCAGCCCCGTCCTGAGACGGGGCTGCTAATTATAAACATTTGACAAGGAGAAGACATTGAACCATGTGCTTACAAAGCTTAACTTGTGATGCCATTCGGTACCTTGCTCTGATTGGGTCTGCGAGAATGTTGCCTTAGGCCTTATAGAACCAGCTTAGGACGAGCAATTACATGGGTTAATCATGTTGTCATTCAGACCCTTGACAAACTGTTTTTTTAGAAATTTAAGCATATTTGGATTGGTATCACAATTCCAAGAAGAATGTGCAGAATAGTTTGGTATAAACATTTCATACATGGTTGATATGTCTTATTTAACATGATTTACATTATATCCCTTTTTGTTATGGTATTCCAAATTAAATGTACAATTATGAAATAGATATTTAGAGACTGAATCTGTAAAGATGTATATTTCACTTGGTCGTTTGATATTTGTCACAGCTGCCACTTCGGTTAGCCTCACCTGACTTGAAATGTACATGGTCTTGGGTTAATATGGTTTCAGAATTTGATACTTTACAAAACATCATATTATTTAAGTTGGTTGGTTTGTACCAACATGTATCAAAATGACAATGTAAATATTTATTAACGTTTCATACATGTATGTTTAGACATATTTTTATGAATATGACAACGGTCTCTCAAAAGCAATTTTTTTATTAACTATTAACTCTTTGAAAGCCTATTAGTTTGCTGATTGCACATTAGGCCAAATGAATTATTAATCAAGCTTGAAAATGAAAGGGTCTAAAAACTTATCATGACCTATGTTCTGGATCAATCAATCTTGGAATTAACTCGTCACCACTTCGGCTACTTTTTGTACCTTCATTTCTTAGCTTGTTTCAATCAAATTGGATTGTCTCTCTCATCACGTGATCCGGATGATTGATTGACCCCCTGTATTTGCGACAGAACGATGTATATTTCATGAATAGATCGATAATGCAAATCGATCTGCCTATTTTTACATGTGAACCGTGAATTTTGGTCATCCAGGTGTGTCACTTTCAAAGGATGTTAATTTCAGCTTGGTAGATATCTACTTTTTTATAACATTCATTAGTTACATACCATCAAATCCTTGTAATAGCGATACACGCAGGGACAACCAATTAGCTTATTGTGCATGTATAGTTTGCATTTTAAGCAAACAAAATGCAATAAGATTACATAATGAACGTAGAAGGGTCATTTATTGCAATATTCAGAAATAAAATCTTTGATGTCATCAATGTATATTAGCCAATAGCAACTGGGCGGAAGGAAAGATCGCTCATGCAGAACGCTCTATTATCCCCCAATGGCCGAATTGGCTTGGTGAAAAGTTTAACATCGGGTGGTCCAAATTTGTTGATCTTTTTCGCATGGTTGATTCTTCTACATCCTTTGGGCCTCCTATTTAATGCTTATTGCTATATTCATATAAAATATGGAATATGGAAAGGCACTTGTTTATTAGAGAAGATCAAAGACACGAGGCTTTCCTCGCCCCATGGCCACGTTGAAATTGACAACGTCTCTACAGGTGTTCATAACCTTTCACTTTTCACCTGAAAGCTGAGCAGTGGGAGCAATACTAGCTTCATACCCAGCTGGATAAACTATTGTTAAAAAATGATTGTGGTGGTATTGTTCAGTGTGTGAAAAACATGCAGTTGTTTTCCTCTTCTCGATTGCGATGAGATGCTCCATTTTTGTTTAAAAGTTATCAAAACATGCTTTAAAGAAAACCTTGGGAGAGAAGGTGTCAGAAATTTTGTCATTTAGGTTCAAAGTTTAATATTCTTTACTGTTGACATTACATTGGTTTGTTGACAAAATTGTATTGCTAACCATAAGCAAATAAAAGGGGAATAACTTGGTTTGTAACCATCTCATTTCCAAACAGGCAGGATTCTCTGGATTGCTGTACATTGGAATTATTCTGAACGTAACATCACGTCGATTAATTGCCGTTTTCTGCCTTAATCAAATTTAAAACAACAATGACATGAAGTACTAACACTTTGTATTCAACGTTTGTCAACTCTCTTCTTTTTAGTTTTTTTTTAAGATCACTTTTTCAAATTTACCATGTTTAGGAAAACATAGATAATGATCTGCCAGAATATACTTAACTAAAACACGTCTTAAAAGCCCTGTCTCTTTCATGAATGTTTCCATTGACAGGTCTTCAAATACGAACTTTGACGTGCATGTCCATTCCTCCTGCTCAAATACCTTGACCAATCTGACCCAGAACGTGCCAGGTATTGAGCTGGTGATGGGTGATGCTTCTAAGTTAGACAGGTGAATCTTTATCTTCAGAGATCTTGACGCACAATTATCCCCCTGTCTTCAGAATCCACAAAACCCAAGAGAACATCAGTGAATAGATTATACGCGACTCTCACTCAATTCTGTACAAAATTTGTTTATGTATTGTTAGCCAATGTCCGGCTATTCGACAGCAACAAAGATCTTCTTTAAAAATGTTTCTCTATCGCTCACCTTATCAGTGGTTTCCTATTGTGAATACTCGTTGACTTATAATTCGTGATGGTATTTGCCTTATGCCCTAACTGTTCCTGATTTGTATCATATGTATCCAGCTGCGTCGGTCAAAGATACAGATCAAGTCTTAGAAATGTCACATCGTGACCTAAATCTTTGATGTTTTGCAAAGATGTGTGTTAATCCTGTGATATCTGACTATAAATCGAATATGTCAATTGTTTTCAGACTTAAGATTAATTTGCTTTTCCATGTATTCTTATCCTGATTATTCCCTTTCTTCACATGTGAGTTCGTCTTTAAGATTCTGTGATTTTGCAGTTTGTTCATATGTTTTTGTAGTATGTTGCAAAATCTCCACACGTTTTAAGTAACAATGACTTTTTGATAAGTTCCATTATTCAGAACTAAATCATGTATACAGTGTTCAAAATTTTTATTTGAATTAATCATACTAGATGTTTCACCTGTTTAATGAAGTGACATCACAGCTGATTGCTGAAACATCAACAAGAGGCAAAAACTACTTAATGTGGTGGTAGAAACATATGATTTACTGTTGCGGACGTTTTGCATTTGCACTTTTATTAGTTATTATGTCAACTTAATTCAAAAACATGAACTGAAATATTAAATTTTTTTGTTTTGCGTCTCTTTTTTGGGCCAGTGTAATATAAAAATATACATAATTAGATATCATTGATAAGAATTTATTTCCTATTGTCATATTTGTTTCATTTAAATTTCCAACACATTGTAGGTGAGCATGTCAGCTATTCTAATTTACACTACATTACATTATTTTAACATCATATCTATCTGCATTGATGTGTTCTGTCTTACCGAAAAGTACCCTAAATATTTTTTTTCAAGATTCATTAATGTTATACTTATTTGATTTATAATTTCAACTTTGAATATCTGATATTGTTTACACATCAACTTTCAGGTTAAGATTTCTGTTTTACATGTCACAGTTAGCTTTACTAAATTCAATCATTAACATATTTTGAATGCTTTATATCTATGCAACTGATCAATAATATTTCGTAAATGTTAGAATTAAAATGTTTGTATTGTCACCATTGCTTATCCCGTATGTATATTCTATCATTTATAATACTTACTTGTCAACATGCATGTGACTTAGGTCAACCAAAACACTACTGCCTATTGTTTGGTCAAGCACTTACCACGATCCATTGGTCTTTGTACTTTTAGTGGTTGGTCAACAATGTTATTGCTGATAATTCTTACTATCATCTTCCAATCAGGTCAGCTACTGGTAATGTTTAGTTAAATCCGATAACATCACATGAGGGATATGAATCTCTGAATAAAAGTTATATCTCTATTGATTTTTAGTAGGAACATACAGGGAAATTTATTACAAAGCTGGAGAATCTCCTGTGAAGGTTATTTCGCTGTTATATCAGATTAAATGTAATCAAGCTTGATGTTCAATGTTTTCAATGGTCACCTTGGTGTTTTAATACTGATGTGTTTTATCAAAAATATCCTAATCCCTAAACACATAATGTTGAATAGTTAGGTGTTTCTCAAACTGTGTTGGTGAGGGATGATAATTATAGCCTGGTCCTTTCTTACCACAAAAGTGCTGACTAGTCAAAATTGAGGATAATGGTATGATCTCTTGTGGTCAGTTGACCGCTCACATTCATTAATGAACTCCTTTAACTGAGCGCTCTGATAAACAATGTTTGCACACATCCTTTATGGATATTTCTGTTTGATTGACATGTGAATTGTATGTCCAAGCACTCATTAGCTTGTTTTTATTCCTGTTATCATGTTCTGTATACACAGGGACTCAATAAGTATGAAAATCCATTCCTGTATGGAGATAAAACATATTTGCTGAGAGCGTCCGTGCTTGGACCTTGTCTGACCAAGAGTCACGTACGAGACTGGGACGGCTTTTTTTATCATCAATAGACGAAAAGCTTTTCTTTTTTGCACAGATGTCAAGTCCCATGCAGGCTTGAGTTGGTTGCCATACACTAGTTTTGTACTTCTCCTGAAAAGTAAATACCAGATCTAAAGACATCAAAATCCCAAGCACCAAGAATAAATGTACGAAAGACCATTGGTACCACATTTGAAATTTGTTTTTTGTCTTTTAAAACTCGTTATTACGAGAAAAATCTCGTAATTACGAGAAATTAACTCGTAATTACGAGATTATAAGACCATATCTGTAATTTGTATATTGTATTTAAAAACTCGTAATTACGAGAAAAATACTCGTTATTACGAGAATATTCTCGTAATTACGAGTTTTGAAAGACTACATTTGTAACTTGTATTCAATCTTATAACTCGTAATTACGAGTTTTAAAAGACAAAATACAAGTTTCAAATGATGTCTAATAATCTCGTAATTACGAGTTTATATAAGATAGAATACAAGTTACAAATGTAGTCTTACAAAACTCGTAATTACGAGTTTTTTCTCGTAATTACGAGAATATTCTCGTAATTACGAGTTTATTCTCGTAATTACGAGAATATTCTCGTAATAACGAGTATTTTTCTCGTAATTACAAGTTTTTAAATACAATATACAAATTACAGATATGGTCTTATAATCTCGTAATTACGACTTAATTTCTCGTAATTACGAGATTTTTCTCGTAATAACGAGTTTTAAAAGACAAAAAACAAATTTCAAATGTGGTACCAATGGTCTTTCGTATAAATGCCTTAGATTAGTGATCACATTCTCTCCCCACAGAGGCAGATCAAGTCATGTTGATTTAACCTCTGTTATATTACGACGTGTTTGTGGGATAGAATGGGATATGCCTGATTGGAGGCAATCAAAATTAGTTTGCAATCAGCGACGCTGTTCTTAAATCATCATTTTGGCTACTGAAACAAGGCAAAGGCATTGTGATATGAACCACCATTTCCATGCGAGAAGCCTTGTCATTAAATTTTTATAAAGAAATTCAAATGTATTGAGATGAAGTTTTTTTCCGCCAGGGGAAACTGCCGGAACCCACGGATTACGGCGTAATAGAACAGAGGCTAAATCAACATGGGGAGAGAATGCAGTGATCAGTACTTGTAAGATTTCTCAAATGAAATAAATGTGTCATGGTCAGCTGACTGGAAATGTGGCATTTGATTTTATTTGCTTTATGTTTAAATTTGTCACAATTCTAGGGAGAATATTGGATTTATAAAATTACAAGTCACAGTTTACATCTAATATATATTACATTTTATATCTAAAATTCTATTTGAAAAAATGTCTTTTTTTCCTCCACATTTTATCAGTCAATTAATTTGGAGAGATTGACACTTTCATGATAAAGGAACTGTCCGGTGGCCTTTTACAGGATTTTATGAAAATGATTTGAGTAAAACAGGTAGTTTATGGTTACCAAAAACTAGCCATTATAAAGCTAATGTAAACTCTCTGAACGTTGTAATCTTTTACAAAAAAAGCTCAATTCAAACTGCCTCAACTTCGTCCATCCATTATCAAAAGCGAATACAATACTCTTCACACCTCTGCATTTAATACGTCAATAATTTGGAGACTGACATTTTCATGATTTAGTAACTGTGACTATTTGCAACAAATGTAAACGATCTGTACTTGGTAATTCTTTACAAAGAAAGCTCAATCCAAACTGCCTCAACTTTGTTCATCCATTATCAAAAACGAAGACAATAGTCCTAATCCCCTGGTACATACATATCTTAATCGACATTTACAAGCCTCACCAATCTGCCTCCAAGACCTAGTTGCAAGAGACACGGAAAGGATGCCAAAATGGCGGCCATGTCGG
Organism: Steromphala cineraria; assembly: GCA_916613615.1. Taxonomy (NCBI): domain Eukaryota; kingdom Metazoa; phylum Mollusca; class Gastropoda; order Trochida; family Trochidae; genus Steromphala; species Steromphala cineraria. The sequence goes on from OU744721.1 coordinate 35,808,561, forward strand.
GCCAAAAACTTCCGGTTCTCTCGGATTTCTCTTCCCTGGGGCCACAGCAATTCCTTACATAACAGTATTTCTTAAGTTTGAAACCAGCTGGTGACGACAAAATGATAAATCGTTGAAAAGCTCTCAAGTGACCCTCTATGACCTCATCTCGTAGCACCTGCTCTCAACGTGAGGCTGCGGGATTTGGCACATAATCTCGCGAGTTCACGCGAATGTTATCTAAGCAAGCTCTGAGTGTGATTGAGGAGGCAACAATCTTCTGTATTTAAACTGTAGCAGTGCTGTTAAATGTAAAATGTGACCCTTAAAGTGTTGCAATCGTTTAGTTGTTAAACCTGTTGTACGAACTCAGGTGGGATTTAATCCCTTTCTGACTGTACATGTAATGGAGTGTGTTGCTGTTGTCTTTGAATGTATACTTCTTGATTTACTACAGATTGCTTAGAATATTCACAGGCGCTTCGTTTGGTATCAATAGATTAAAAAGTCAAAAGCAAAAACCTAGTTAACTAAGTCAAAATCTAATTCTTTTTATCACATTACTTATGATAGATTGTTCATAATTCGCTAATGTATAACTTACTCTACAAGCTATTTCCGTCAAGAATCAATCCCTCACTTACCGACCATGAATTCTTATTTATAATTACGGTGCATTAGGTCTGCTCTATTTAGGGATTTGAATCTCAGCGTTTTGCTATTGTTTACAGTGCATGATAATTGTATTAAGGAGTTCCTTTAAAACTTTCTCTGAGAACGATCGTATTGCAAAATTTTACTTAAGCCTTTTTAAAAACAAATTTTATTTCAAGAATGCTACAGAAATTCCTGAGGCTTAACATTCAATTTTAGCAACGTCCTCGATTCAATTAATACTTCTTTACAGCATTGTAAATCGAGAAAGGCTGTACTATAAACACTTTCAATGAGGTGTTTTCCATTACCATGGACGAAACCTTATCGAACATTCCAGAAAGAGATTAACATCATCGATTCCAGAGTTAGAAAACCCTGCTGAGATTAAAACTCTTGTACCATCAGAAACAGTAGACTTGAACATTGACTTTATAAAACAAGCAGATTGGTATAGTATCTAGGGTCGTGAGGAGGAAGTGAAAGAGTGGCCATAAAGACAAGCTATTGATTGTTTGTCAAGTAACTTCAGAACATTTACCATGTATACTAAACTAATGATTTCTATATATACAATTTCGGTTCATTTCAAATATCATTACACATCGTGCAATTAAGCAAATCTTCTGAGTTGTACATTTAGACTTATACATTTAAATGGTATGCATTTAGATACCATTATCTTCAGTGTTGAGTTGTGAACAAAACTCTTTGCAACTTCTTCTTGACTATTTTATTTTAAAATCAATATTGCGTCTTCTTCCTGTACAGAATATAGACACTAATTGACATTGGATTACATGTGTTAACATATCTTCAGGGAATATGAAATTACACAGTTTGTAACTGAATAAATAAAAAGATGTTTAATAATATTTGAGGAGTTTCAAAATCCATTTAAAACTCTCTTAGCCATTGACATTAAGATTTAAAATTTTAGAAAGTCTTCATTTGGTATTAATTTGCTTCCAAGCATTCAGTGTGACTTTGGGTGTAGAATTACTCTATTAACACGAGACATTCTAAATGACATGGTTTTATCCTCGGGCGAGCCAAAGTAAATCTTTTTGGCTAAATTTAAGTTCAGTGCGATAACTATATATCAGTACACTTTGACCTTATAGTTTATTTGACATATGATATTGTGATTTTTTAAGGGCGAAGATTAATTGAAATGTCAGCAGTACTGTTTTAAAACGCATGTTGAAAGGCATTGCGAAATGATGAAAACCATTTTGATGTTATTTTTATATACAAATATATAGATCAAATGAAAGACATTACACAACAGAGTGTTCATAGTGTTTTAGATGTAAATTACTATTCGAATTCAGCAGTCATTCCATTTTCTGTAATTATTTTCTTCCACTCTGTTTCACTGTGTAATGGTGTATCAAATTGCTTTCCTAGTTGTCCGTGCATTCAAGTATTTTCAAAGCTGAAATCTTTTTCTGAATTTACTCTTATGTTCTTATGGCTTCTCAAAATACTTACACTACTTTACCTACCTACACAATTTTGTAAAAACTCATGGACTTACTATAGATTTTATAGATAGATGAACTTTGGCGGCCAAGAAATTTAAGGATCACCAATACGAACAAACAAGTAAAGAAATAAGAAACATATTAATAGCTACACTTTATAAAAACTTAGAAACAACAGATACAAATCTTACAACAAAGCAGATATGCAAAGCCAACATTCAATGGAAAATGCAAACATATCACATTTCTGTAGATATGTTAACAGTCACATACATGTATGTAACAAAATAGAAATTTTTATATTTGCCAAAATTATGTGTCTGGTATAAATTCGATATACATTTCTTACAGAAACTACGTTCTTATAAATGGCGAGGGTTTGCCTGAATTAAAACAGATTTACATACATGTATGAAACGTTTACTTCACACCATCAGTTAAATTCCAGTTTTGTCAGTATCAATTGTTAGTACCAAATGTCAGTAGAGATTGCTCAATAAACTTATACAACATTCATGACGGAAGCCAAGTTCTCATGAAGCCAAGTTCGTAATTTTTAAGTACAATATTCATATGACTTTGTATGGTGAAAGGCATCAGTTAAGAACGTGTATGGTGCATGTTTAATGTATTATTTTACTAATGACATACATCATCATGATATAAAGTTATCAAGAGACCAACAAATCCTTTGTCTGTTATATGTTGAAGTGCATTTGTAATAGAAACAAAAGGGGACATGTGACATGTGGTAACAGCAACAAACTCGTTAATCATGCGTGTTCATCTTCAATAAGATGATATGACATGTTTTACACTTCCTTACACGTTTTTTTCTTTGAATATTACAGAAACTTGATAGGTCCAACAAGATTACTATATTTTTTTATTTCCCTGTATGTACAAGAGGCAATTTAAAATAAATAATTGATAGTATATTCAAATGTTCTTCTCAGATCATATAAATACATCAGGGTCACTTCAGGTTACTTCAGTCGCTTCATGCCATAATTAGATATATGATTAAATTATGAGCTAATTACCCATAACCGTTGACATTGTTCTTAAGTTAGAATACCTGTTGTAGATTTGGCATTTTTCAGCTATGATTGAAGACCTGTGGGAAACTCGATGGACGATGGTTCCAAAACAATGTTTTTTCCTATAACAAATTTTAAAATATATGAAAAAGCAATGTTAGAAGAGTAAACACTGCCTAAATACAAAGTTCAAGAATGCATGTAAAAATTATCAAACGCTGATATCACAGTTTATCGTATTGCTGAACACAAAGTTATTTGGTAACTGCAGTGCAAAAAGAATACTTTGTTAATTTTCTCATTTCAGAAGCATGAAAAACAATTTTGAAAAGCGTATCATGACATCTTTGAATTAAATTGTAAGCATTCCAGCTACTCTTTGTTCTTAGCTTATGTCGATCCAATTTGATTTGTCATCAGTGATCTGGATGATTGATTGACCACCTGCATTTGTGACACAACGATGTATATTTCATGATTTGATCGATAATGCAAAAGGATCTGCCTATTCTAACATATGAACCATGAATTCTGGTCATCCAGGTGTGTCAATTTCACAGGAGGTCAATTTCAGCTGGGTAAATGTCTACTTTTATAACATTCATTAGTTACATACCATCAACTCCTTGTAGAACAAGTGTTTGTCACTGAGGTGACATAATCCCCCGCCGCAAATTATCAATCAATTATTGGCTGTGACCTCTTATCTGTTGTCAGAGGGTCACGAAATCTATAAACTGTGACCTTGAAAATAATTTGAAGGTCACCAAAATCAACTGGGCCCGGCGCCTTCCCAATAAGATGCTTTGTGTAAATTATGAAGAGAATCCAGTTAATGGTTCTTGAGATATCCTGCTGACAAGCCTAAAATGCAGGTTTCAATGCTGAAATTTTCAAAGTCTCGCTGTGACCTTGAAAATAATGTGAAGGTCACCAAAATCGACTGGACCCGGCGCCTTCCCAATAAGATGCATTGTGTAAGCTATGAAGAGAATCCAGTGAATGGTTCTTGAGATATCCCGCTGACAAGGGTAAAATATCAAAGTCTTGTAATGACCTTGAAATGAAGGTCAAGGTCTTCCCCAGGGGAAGCTATATGTAAGATATGAAGAGAATCAGGTCAACAGTTCTTGAGATATTGCGCTAACAAGGGTAAACATGCAAGTTCACATGTCCAAAAATTCAAAGTTCTGCTGTGACCTTGAGAATTATGTCAAGGTCACCAAAATCTAATCAGCCCAAGGTCTTCCCCAGGGGAAGCTATATGTAGGATATGAAGAGAATCCAGTCAACAGTTCTTGAGATATCGCGCTAACAAGGGTAAACATGCAAGTTCACATGTCCAAAAATTCAAAGTTCCGCTGTGACCTTGAGAATAATGTCAAGGTCACCAAAAAATCTAATCAGCCCAAGGTCTTCCCCAGGGGAAGCTATATGTAAGATATGAAGAGAATCCAGTAAACAGTTATAAATAGTACTTATGTTATTCCATTTCGTACGTACGTACGTACGTACGGACGGACGCTGCCGAATACTATATCCCCCGCTTAGCGCTAATCGCGCAGCGGGGGATAATAAACATACGCTGGGAATATAAAATTATATTACTTATTCCGAGTGCATTGTTGGTATCTCACGTTAAAGGCAATATCATGAATGTAGATGTGCAATTTATTGCAATATTTATGATGAGAATCTTTGATGTCTTCCATGTTTATTGGCCAACTGCACCAGGGCAGTCGTAAAGGTGACTCATGCAGAACGCTCTGTAAGTCACAGTGGCAGAATTTACTTGATGAAAGCTAACCATCGGGTGGTCGAAATTTGCTTATCATTTCCCTGCATGGCTGATTCTTCTAAAGCCCTTTGGCCCCCTATTTAATGCTTATTACTATGCTCATAATTATAATGTATGGAATATGAAAAGGCATTTGTTTAGTCAGGAGACTCGAGACTCGATTTTGCCATGTTTCAGTTTCATTTAAAAGCATAATTTCAGTTGTCATTAATCAGATAAAAATATTCGATTTTACCATGTTTCTTAAAGCACCAATTTGAAAGTTACCCTTGAGACGTCTGAAAACCTCTATCCTTTTGTAAATGTCTTCATTATCGTCTTCAAATACGAGCTTTGACATGCAATTTTTTTATCATTCCTCATGCTCAAATACCTTGACCAAAATGCCCCAGAACGCGCCAGGTATTGAGCTGGTGATAGGTGATGCTTCTAAGTTAGACAGGTGAATCTTTATCTTCAGAGATCTTGACACACAATTCCCCCTGTCTTCAGAATCCATAAAACCCAAGAGAACGTCAGTGAATTGATTATACAGGGCTCTCACTCAATTCTGTAGATAATTTGTTTATGTATTGTTAGCCATCGTGTGGCTATTCGACAGCAACAAAGATCTTTTTTCAGAATGTTTCTCTATCCCTCACCTTATCAGTGGTTTCCTATTTTGAATACTCGTTGACTTATAATTCATAAAGGTATTTGCCTTGTGCCCTAACTGTTCCTGATTTGTATCATATGAATCCAGCTGCGTCGGTCAAAGATACAGATCAAGTCTTAGAAATGTCACATCGTGACCTATATCTTTGATGTTTTGCAAATATGTGTGTTAATCCTGTTATATCTGACTATAAATCGAATATGTCAATCTTTTTTTCGACTAAAGATTAATTTGCTTTTCCATGCAATCTTATTCTGATATTTTATTGCTTCTTTCACATATTCCTTTGTTTTTCAGTTGCTGGTATTTTGAATTGGGTGTTAAATTTATTAATATGTAATGTTTGTGGTATGTTGCAATTTAACTATAACTCTCAATAAGTTTTATGTAACAATGTTTTTTTTAAAGTAACATTGACAATAAAATACATTTAACCTTATTCACAACTATATCATGCATTCAGTGTTAAAAAAACTGTGATTCTAATTTGTATTGAACTCATTGTCCACTCGTAAATCAATTCGTTTGATTGATATAGGAAATATAAATTATTTAAAATTATTCAAATTGAAAGGCATGTTAATGTGCCCTTTTAGATGATTTAAGAATAAGTATCTCTATTTCAGTTAAATTTCAAACACTACCTGGATGAGCACGACAGCTGTTCTCATTTTCACATTACACTACTTTTTATTTCGTTTATATCGTTGCGTTCTGTCAAATTATAATGTCACCTAGATGACTTCTTTTACGATTCAACTTTTTTCCATAATTAGTTTATACATTCCACTTACAATATCTGACATTGCTTACTAATATAATCTACCTTCAGGTTTATAATTCTGCTTTTGCCACTTTGCATCCAAAATCAATTAAGCTACACCTTAAATGATTTAGGATTCAAAATAATAATTATCTTTTTAATCAATACAAATGAAAAAGTTTCACTATCAATTTCACAAAAGTATTCTATGATTAAAGCAAAACACCATAGGCTCAGGCTTATGTCTTTTTGGAGATTCTGTACCGTTATTGTTTCATTACTTATCTCTTATGCATATATCATCGTTTAAACACGTATTTTTCACCTTGTGTCTTTGGTCAATCATTGCCTAAAAATATACGACAATGCTTACGCATCGACCTTCAGGTTTATATTTCTGCTTTTGCCACTTGGCATCCAAAATCATTTAAGCTATATCATAAATGATTTGGGATTCAAAATCAAAATTAACTTTCAAAAATCAATTCAAATGGACAATTTTTACTATCGATTTCACAAAAGTATTCTACAAGCCTACGTCTTTTTACAGATTCTGTACCGTTATTGTTTCATTACTTCTCTTATGCATATTTCATCGTTTAAACACATATTTTTCACCTTGTAGCTTTGGTCAACCACATGATCATCGCATATATTATGGTCAAGAATTGACTGTCGTATGCATAAGTTTCTGTACTTTAAATAGTTGGACAACAGTGTTATTGCTGTTAATCTTAACAATCATTTTGGCCTGCTTTTAAAAATGTAAAGTTAACTCCGATGACACGACATAAGTGATATGAATACCTGAATGAAAACTAAATCCGAATCGATTTAGAAAACGCTTGGAATTATGTGATGTCACGGTTAGATCAGAGTAAAGGTAATAATGCATGGTGATCAATTTATTCTTAACAGAAACAATCACCTTTGTGTTTTAATATCAAATTATTTCAAAGAAGATATCATTATCCAAAAGTCCATATCATTGAATATGTTGGTGTTTCTCAAATGTTTTGTTTGAATGAATGATGATATCAGTTGGATCTATTTTACAACAATGTGTTAATTAACTGCTGACCAGTGACAATTGAGGACGACACTATTGTCTCTTGTGGTCAGTTGACCGCTCTTATTCATTACTGAACTCCATAAACTGGTCATTCCATTGAACGGTGTTTGCAAACAAGCTTATAAATATACTTGTTGACTGGCACGTCAATTGTATGTTCATGCTCTCCTTAGCTTGTTTTTATTACTGTTATCACGTTCTGTATACACTCAATAAATATGAAAGTCCCTTTCCTGTCTGGAAATATAACATATTTGCTGAGCGTCCATTGTCCGGCTAAGAGTCACGTGCGAGACGGTAAAAAATGTCTATGCTTTTTTATCAATCAATAGACGAAAATGTTTACTAATTTGCACAGATGTCAAGGCTGACCATCTTTGTAGTTTTTTCTGAAAAGCAAATAGCAGTCTAAGACTTCGAAATTCCAAAGCACCAGTAATAATTGCCTTAGGTCAGTGGTCAATACTTGTAAGATTTCTCAAACGAAAAGGAATTGTCATGGTCACTCATCTGGAAAACTTGGCATTTATTTGCTGTGGTGTTATTTGCTTTATGTTTGTATTTGTTAAATTTCTAAAAAGAACATTGGAGTTATACAATAACATAGATGTCATAGTGTAAGTTTTACATGGACCTCATATATGATTTTACAAAGGTCTTTTCTTTAATTTTCTTCAGCATTTAATAAGTCAATAAATTTGGAAACTTGGCATTTGGTGTTATTTGCCTTATGTTTGAATTTATTCAATTTCTAAAAAGAACATTGAAGTCAATAACATAGATGTCACAATTTAAGTTTTACATAGACATCAAATATGATTTGAAAGAAGGTCTTTTCTTTTCTTCACCATTTATAAGTCAATAAATTTAGAAACTGACACTTTCATGATTAAGGTACTGGATTCTTGCTGACAATCTGAAACAAATCTTGAGATGGATATTCACAGGATTTTATTAAATTCAGAATAACCAAAACCACAACGTGAATCGACTTTGTGACTATTTGCAACAACTGTCTCTAGAGACGTTTGAACCCAACCTTGAAAACTTTTTACGGTAAAAATACATTGTAACAGCACAGTTGATGCATAAGGTTGAGAGTTTTATCAAAAAGATTTTAGTAAAATAAAAGGTTACTAAAACGATTGAGATTTATCAAAGCCATTACGTTTATACCATTAAGAGCTAATGTAAACTATCTGTACTTGGTAATTCTTTGCAAAAAAAGCTCAATCCAAACTACTTCAACTTTGTTCATCCATTATCAAAAAAGAAGACAATAGTCCTAATCCCCTGATACTTTCATCTCTTAATCGACATTTACAAGCCTCATCAATCTGCCTCCAAGATCTAAGGATATTCAGATCAGTTGCAAAAGACACGGAAAGGATGCCGAAATGGCGGCCATGTTGCCCAAAAACTTCCGGTTCTCCGGCCAGTTCCGGCCACAGCAATTCCTTTACATAAGATTATTTCTTAAGTTCGAAACCAGCTGGTGAGGACAAAATGATAAATCGGCGAAAAGCTCTCAAGTGACCCTCAATGATCTCACCTCATAGCACCTGCTCTCAACGTGAGGCTGCGGGATTTGGCACGTAATCTCTCGAGTTCACGCGAATGTTATCTAAGCAAGCTCTGAGTGTGATTGAGGAGGCAACAATCTTCTGTATTTAAATTGTAGCAGTGCTGTTAGATGTAAATTGTGACCCCTAAAGTGTTGAAATCGTTTAGTTGTTAAACCTGTTGTAGGAACACTTGGTTGGGATTTAATCTCTTTCTGGCTCTACATGTAATAGAGTGTGGTGTCTTTGGATGTACACTTCTTGATTCAATACAGATTGCTTAAAATATTCACAGGCGCTTCATTTGGTGTTAATATACTAAAGAGTCAAAAGCAAAAACCTTGTGAACTAGGTCAAACTCTTTAAGAAAATCTTATATTCTTAAAAGTTACAAAAATGTACATTATTTATGATATATTGTTCATAATCCGCTAATGTATTACTCTACAAGCTGTTTCAGTTAAGCATCAATCACTCACGTGCAGACCATTCATGCTTATTTAACATTACAGCGTATTAGGTCTGCCCTATTTAGGGTCTTGAATTTCACCATTTTGCTATTGTATACAATGCATTATAATTGTATGGGAGGGTTCCTTTAAAACTTTCTCTGCGAACGATCATATTGCAAAATGTTACTTAAGCCTTTTAAAAAACAAATTTTATTTCAGGAATGCTACGGAAATTACTGAGGCTTAAGATTCAATTTTAGCAACGTCCTCAATTCAATTAATACTTCTTTACAGCATTGTTAGTCGAGAACGACTGTACTACAAACACTTTCAATAATGTGTTTTCCATTACCATGGACGAAACCTTATCGAACATTCCAGAAAGCGATTAACATCATTGAATCAAGAGTTAGAAAACCCTGCTGAGATTAAAACTCTTGTTCAATCAACAACAGTAGACTTGCATAAAAAAAAAGTGTAAGATTGGCCATAAAGACATGTTTTTGATTGTTTGTCAAGTAACTTTAAAACATTTACCTTGAATACTAACCTGATACTTTTTATGAATAAAACCAATCAACAATACGTGCATTTAAGCAAATCTTCTTAGTTGTACATTTGCACTTATACATTGAAATGTTATGTATGTAAAGACCTTCAGTGTTGAGTTGTAAACAAAACTCTCCCTTACTTCTTTTTTACTTTTTTATTTTAAAATCAATATTGCCTCTTCTTCCTGTACAGATCTGTTCATCCTGAACAAGTACTTACATGGATAGTTAATTTCAACTTTCTTTTGCAGAAGTTTTAAAAGTGTTTCATGGCCATAATTTAACTTATGAAATACATGATTAAGGAAATGCTTTTCTTGATAATAACTAAAGTTTGTAAATAAATTAAACTCAACTCTATATGTAAGAAATTTTTAGGTTTTATCTGTTGATAATAATGTCTAAGTATAAAGTTTTGTTCGATTAACATAAACAGATTAATGACCTTGTACACTTTACTATTATACGTTCATGTATTGGTACACCTCAACAACTTGATGAACTGAATTAGGGACTCTAAATGCTAAATATTTAATTGATATCAAGATAGGAGTGAAAGGGGAGTTTGTTATTTTCTTAAGATAGTCTAACTAGGCTACAAGTTCTTTGAACAATTTCACCACTTTCTTAATCAATAGCACAACTCAGGAGTATACTTCATATTTGCGTTTGTTGTCAACTGAATATAGACACTAATTGACATTGGAATACATGTGTTAACATATCTTCAGGGAATATGAAATTACACAGTTTGTAACTGAATAAATAAAAAAGATGTTTACTAATATTTGAGGAGTTTCAAATTCCATTTAAAACTGTCTTAGCCATTGACATTAAGATTTAAAATTTTAGAAAGTCTTCATTTGGTATTAATTTGCTTCCAAGCATTCAGTGTGACTTTGGGTGTAGAATTACTCTATTAACACGAGACATTCTAAATGACATGGTTTTATCCTAGGGCGAGCCTAAGTAAATCTTTTTGGCTAAATTGCAGTTCAGTGCGATAACTATATATCAGTACACTTTGACCTTATAGTTTATTTGACATATGTTATTGTGATTTTTTAAGGGCGAAGATTAATTGAAATGTCAGCAGTACTGTTTGAAAACGCATGTTGAAAGGCATTGCGAAATGATGAAAACCATTATGATGGTATTTTTATATACAAATATATGGATCAAATGAAAGACATTACACAACAGAGTGGTCATAGTATTTTAGATGTAAATTACTATTCGAATTGAGCAGTCATTCTGTTTTCTGTAATTGTTTTCTTCCACTCTGTTTCACTATTTAATGGTGTATCAAATTGCTTTCCTAGTTGTTCGTGCATTCAAGTATCTTAAAAGCTGAAATCTTCTTCTGAATTTGCTCTTATGTTCTTAGATTTTTATCGCTTCTCAAAATACTTACACTACTTTACCTACCTACACAATTTTAAAAATACTCTGGGACTTACTATAGATTTTATAGATATATGAACTTTGGCGGCCAACAAGAAACGTACATAACATACTGATCTACTTTTAAGACAGGTCTGGATCAGAAATTTAAGAATCACCAATAAGAACAAACCAGTAAAGAAATAAGAAACATATTAATAGCTACACTCTAGAAAAACTTAAAAACAACAGATACAAACCGTACAACAAAGCAGATGTTCAAAGCCAACATTCAATGGAAAATGCAAACATATCACAAATGATAAAAAAACAACATTGAATGACCAAATTTGTGTGACATTACTACAATAACATTTAGAAAACATTTCTGTAGATATGTCACCAGTCACATAAGTAACAAATAGACAATTGTATATTTGCCAAAATTATGTGTCTGGTATAAATTCGTTGTACATTTCTTACAGATACTACTATCTTATAAATGGCGAGGGTATGACTGAATTAAAAAAGATTTACACATGATACTTTTACTTCACACCATCAATTTAAATTCAAGTTTTGTCAGTAGAGATTGCTCAATATACTTATACAACATTCATGACAGAAGCCAAGTTCGTAATTTTTAAGTACAATATTCATATGACTTTGTATAGTGATATGCATAAGTTAAGAACGTGTATGATGCATGTTTAATTTATTATTGTACTAATGATAAACATCATCATGATATAAAGTTATCAAGAGACCAACAAATCCTTTGTCTGTTATATGTTGAAGTGCATTTGTAATAGAAACACATAATAACTAAGATATTGTGAGAACGAGCTAGAGGACAAAACTGAACTGCACATGCTCATACTTTCAGAGATAATTCAAATCTGGTTTAACAGTACCCACAGATTGCTCATCCCTACTCTCATATAACATTTATAAAGGAAGCCATGTTTAATATTTTTTAATCCTTTAATGCCAACATGAACCATGTCACAACTAAGATTAACAGAGAATCCAAATTAAACAATTTCACTACATTTAGGATCTGTTTAATCACTTTATGCAGAGATTTTCTATGACATATTCAGAGACTTCTAGTCTTTGACATGTGGTAACAGCAACAAAACGAAACAAACTCGTTAATCATGCTGTTCATCTTCAATAAGATGAAATGACATGTTTTACACTTCCTTACACGTTGTTTTCTTTGAATATTACAGAAACTCGATAGGTCAATCAAGATAACTATATTTATTTGCCTGCATGTACAAGAGGCAATTTAAAATAAATCATTGATAGTATATTCAAATGTTCTTCTCAGATCATATAAATACATCAGGGTCACTTCAGGTTACTTCAGTCGCTTCATGTCATAATTAGATATATGATTAAATTATGAGCTAATTACCCATAACCGTTGACATTGTTCTTAAGTTAGAATTCCTGTAGATTTGGCCTGTTTCAGCTATGATTGAAGACCTGTGGGAAACTCGATGGACGATGGTTCTGAAACAATGTTTTTTCCTATAAGATTTTTAAAATATATGAAAAATTAATGTTAGAAAAGTAAACACTGCCTAAATACAAAGTTCAAGAATACATGTAAAATGTATCAAACGCTGATATGACAGTTTATCATATTGCTGAACACTAATTTCAGAAGCATGAAAAAAAGTTTGAAAAGTGTATCATGACATAAGTTATGGATCATTCAATCTTTGAATTAAATTGTAAGCATTCCAGCTACTTTTTGTTCTTAGCTTATGTCAATCCAATTTGATTTGTCATCAGTGATCTGGATGATTGACCACCTGCATTTGTAACACAACGATGTATATTTCATGATTTGATCGATAATGCAAATGGATCTGCCTATTATAACATATGAACCATGAATTCCATGTGTGTCAATTTCACAGGAGGTCAATTTCAGCTTGGTAAATGTCTACTTTTATAACGTTCATAAGTTACATACCATCAACTCCTTGTAGAATAAACATACGCTTGGATGATCAAATTAAATGGCTTATTGCGAGTGCATTGTTGGTATTCACGTTAAAGGCAATATTATGAATATAGATGTGCAATTTATTGCAATATTTATGATGAGAATCTTTGATGTCATCCATGTTTATTGGTCAATTGCACCAGGGCGGTCGCAAAGGTGACTCATGCAGAACGCTCTGTAAGTCACAGTGGCCGAATTTACTTGATGAAAGCTAACCATCGGGTGGTCGAAATTTGCTTATCATTTCCCTGCATGGCTGATTCTTCTAAAGCCCGTTGGCCACCTATTTAATGCTTATTGCTATGCTCATATAATGTATGGAATATGAAAATGTTTAGTCAGGAGGATAACAGACACGAAGCTTTCCTCTCCACATGACCACGTTGACATTGACAACGTCTCTACAGGTGTACTAGGTGAACGACTAGCTCCTCATCAACCTAGATAACTTGAAAACTTGAGATTTCAAAAAAACTAAATATTTGAATAGGTTACTCATTTGTGATAAGGTTTTCAATGGGTTGTGTTCAACTACGTTTGTTTCCCAATTTCAGAACCAGTATATTTGCCAACAATGTCATGATGTACCAACACTCAACATATTTTAGCTCCCTTCTTTTCAGTTTCATTTAAAAAGATCACATTTTCGTAAATTTCAAATGTCATTAATCAGATAAAAATGTTTGATTTTATTAGAAAGTTACCCTTGAGACGTCAGAAAAGCTTTATCCTTTCTCAAAGTGTCTTCATTGACAAGCCTTCGAATACGAACTTTGACCAGCAATTTTTTCATCATTCCTCATGCTCAAATACCTTGACCAAAATGCCCCAGAACGCGCCAGGTATTGAGCTGGTGATGGGTGATGCTTCTAAGTTAGACAGGTGAATCTTTATCTTCAGAGATCTTGACGTACAATTATTCCCCTGTCTTCAGAATCCACAGAACATCAGGGCATTGGTTATCCTAGGCTCTCACTCAATTCTCCGGAGCACCTTTAGAATCCCTCACCAAATAAACCGGAAGTGTGTAAGAGCCGAAGGCGCGTGTTTACTGCCTTCGGCAGTTCACGTGCCTACGGCACGTGTAGCGCCGAAGGCGCTATATATATAAGAGACATTCCGTAATTTCCGTGATACATTTTAGGCGAAAATAGAGGTCATTTTCGTATCGGCAAGCAAAAGTTTAATTTAAAACTTCGTCTGAAAGACGATAGTTTTAAACACGAATTTTAAAATCACTTCAAAACATCATTACCTTTGCCTGCAATCGAGGGGAAATCCTTAAACCGTTCCTCGTCGCTGATTGGTCAATTCATAAACTCGCGTGTCGATTGTTACGTCACTTCCCGTACGTTCTCGCATTGCGTCATGTCGTCATAGTGATGTATAACGTGTGACGTATGATTTGTTTGTAAACAGACGCCACTTTTAGCTTGGCAAGTTGTAAATTTTGTGCTTTTGAAACGCTATGGCGGGATTAGATGATTCTTTGGGGGATTTCGTTGTGGAGAGTCGTCACTCTCTCGTGTGTTGCGTACGGGACCATTGTTTGACAACGTTGAGCCAGAGAGGAGGAACTAGAAGAGGAAATTGTCCGCAAATTTAGGAAAGCAGACGGAGCGTCTCCCATCGCTTCCTGATTGTACCTCGATTCCTTGGGTAAGTTCGTATGGGCGGGATTCTAAGGTTTCTTCACGTACTATTACTTTCGAGTTGCTCCTGTTTAATTTATTTGTAACGATTCTCGCTACGCTTGCGTGGTGTATGAATCGTGGGTTACTTTGTAATCATGCCACTTGTGACAAGTGTCATAGTTCAAAATGCCAAACGCTCAGTTAATAAGTATGGTACCGTGAAGGGGCTTTTTAAATCTTACCTGAACGAACACACTTGGAGAGTCAAGTTACAACATAGCGATGGGGATGTTTTTGATGCTTTCTTAAATGAAGTTGCACGCCAATTTCCTCTTGCAATGTTCCAGGTAACATCCCTCTGCATTAACATGCCCACCGACTTGAAATTAGACAATCCTTCTAAAAATCCTTTTAAAAAAATGCTCAGATTGGCACGTCTGTCATGTTTGGATGTATATCGTCGAAAGGGAAAGAAAGGATGACATTCAATCAAAATAAAAAGAAAGAAATAAAAAATCCCCTTCCCCGATTAAAAAATAAACCCCCTTATGATATTAAAAATATTTTTTTTTAAACGAAAAAGAAACAAGAAATGATAAATATAAAATCAATACAAATATCAATAATAAAAAAACAACAAAAACGAAAACAAAACAAACGGGAAAAAATAGAATTTGAAAAAAAAAGCATTTAACATAAACAAAAAAACTAATTTTGAAATTTGCACACATAAAACTTACCTTGAAGTAATTATTTATTGTTAAAAAATTCGGGAATATGGAATGCAACTTGTCAAAACGACGCTGGGTCATGGGGGAAAACCTTCTTATGCCGACTCTATTACATTGAATCTGTGACGAAAGTCGTTTAAAATAATATACAAAAGGGGACCTATTAAAGATAAGATGTTGCCTATTGTCAAATAATATCATTGATTGGAAATGTTCGGAAATGTAAAACGACTTGTGAACGATAGGGTAATTTCACCGTAAACAACAATGGCGTCGTGAATGACAACTCTCGCTTCGATGAGAAATGACGTCTGCGCATGTCCGGTAGTATAAAAAATTCGAGAATGTTTTTTAAAGATAAATTCCACGTTCCGAAATGGAATTTGGTGAGGGATTCTAAAGGTAGGCCAATTCTCCAGATAATTTGTTTATGTATTGTTAACCATCATGCGGCTATTCGACAGCAACAAAGGTCTTCTTTCAGAATGTTTCTCTATCCCTCACCTTATCAGTGGTTTCCTATTGTGAATACTCGTTGACTTATAATTCTTGAAGGTATTTGCCTTATGCCCTCACTGTTCCTGATTTGTATCATATGAATCCAGCTGCGTTGGTCACAGATACAGATCAAGTCTTAGAAATGTCACATCGTGACCTAAATCTTTGATGTTTTGCAAAGATGTGTGTTAATCCTGTAATATCTGACTATAAATCGAATGTATCATCCTTTTCGACTAAAGATTAATTTTTCTCTCTATGTATTCTTACCCTGAACTTTTATTCCTTTCCTTTCACGTATTTCTTAGTCTTTCACTTTCTGGGATTGTACTATATATAAATTTTGTTCATTGATTTTATTGTAATATGTTGCATTTTCACCCTAACTCTCCAAACGTGTTTATTATACAATGATTTTTTTAAAGTGCGTTTACAATTAGGTAAATATTTCCTTATTCACAACTATATCATGCATTCAGTTTTAGAAAACTGTGATTTTGATTTATGATATTGAACTCATTGTTTACTTGTTGTAAATCAATTTGTTTGAATAGCTGACCTATTGATATATGAAATATAATTTTTTTAAATCACTGAAATTGAAAGGCATATTTATGTTCCCATTTAAATGATTTAAGAAATATCTATCTCTACTTATTGATATATTTATTTATCATTACGTTCTGTCAAATAATATTGTCACCTACATGAATTCTTTTAACGATTCCTTAACGTTTTTGCGTAATTACTTTTTACATTCCACTTAAAATATGACTGCAGTGTGCATAAGTCTCTGTACTTTAAGTAGTTGGACAACAGTGTTATTGCAGTCAATCCTAACAATCATCTTGGCCTGCTTCTAGAAATGTAAAATTAATTCTGATGACATGGCATAAGTGATATGATACCTGAATGAAAACTTTAATTTATTATTTAAAAAACGCTTGGAATTATGTGATGTCACGGTAAGATCAGATTAAAGGTCATCATGCATGGTGTTCACTTTATTCTCAACAGAAGCAATCACCTTTGTATTTTTATATCAAAGAATTTCAAAGAAGATATCAATATCCAAAAGTCCATATCATTGAATATGTTGGTGTTTCTCAAATGTTTTGTTTGAATGAATGATATTAACAATTGGGTATATTTTTACTACAATGTGTTAACTGCTGACCAGAGCTCCAGATAACTATTTTAATAAAGTTGTACATACACCTTGAATTTTATTGAGGTGTACTCAAGAGTTTGAAGGTGTACTGACTTACACTCAGGGACAAAAGAAACGATACCCTATACAATGCATGACAGGTTAAGCTCCGAGTGATAGTGTCACTTTATACCCATATATATGGCGGTTAAGTGACAATTTGAGAGTTCACTGCCTATTTTACAGTTAATTAAGTCAGAGACCGTATTAAAACTTTAAAAGTTTAAGTAAAACTGCGTGAAACCGGCAATTTATTACCAATTTTTGTCTCACTGTTAACTAACAAACTATACACAAAACAAAAGGAAAAGAACAACAACATGGCAATAGTTTAAACAGAATGTATCTATTTCAATGTAGACATGCAAAATGTTCAGATATTGGATAACATTGATGATTTCAAATCACTGAACAGTGTGAAAATAAAATAAGTATTAGGAAAACCTTTTATCTACGGATTTTACACATATTGATAAACGTGGTCAGCATGTGAAACTAAAATAATCTTGCGATGATAAGGTAGGATGCCATTGTTACTTTCATTATGTTAAAGGCTATACGGGCATTACCCTTGGATCCAAACAAATGTTTGATAACTTGTAACTCATCTGCCATAAGTCATAACAGTCCACAACTACACATTGTTCCAATTTCAATCAACTTAAAGAATGAGATGTAATGATTATTATCAAAATGACATGAAATGACAGAACACATATACCAATCGAAAAATAAAGGTGTACCTCCTTGCAAAGCAACGCATGTATATCCCTGTTTCAAAGCATGTTGCGTTTCCTATCTTTTGTGCTTCTTCAATGTATCGTTTATATATAAATTACACCTAATGATAGTCCAATAACAAGGTACACACTGAAATGAATTAGTAGGCGTACACAGATATTTATGTGCGTACATGATACGCATGAAATGTTATTTTCGGTCAGTCAAATTTTAGGCGTACATTAACTGCTCTTGTGGTCAGTTGACAGCTCTTATTCATTACTGAACTCCATTAACTGGTCATTCCATTGAACGGTGTTTGCAAACAAGCTTTATAAATATACTTGTTGACTGGCACTTTCGTTGTGTGTTCATGCTCTCATAAGCTTGTTTTTATTACTGTTATCACACTCAATAAATATGAAAGTCCTTTCCTGTCTGGAAATATAACATATTTGCTGAGCGTCCATTGTCCGGCTAAGAGTCACGTGCGAGACGGTCAAAAATTTATATGCTTTTTTATCAATCAATAAAGGAAAATGTTTGCTAATTTGCTCAGATGTCAAGGCTGACTTTCTTTGTAATTTTTCTGAAAAGCAAATAGCAGTCTAAGACTTCGAAATTCCCAAGCGCCAGAAATAAATGCCTTAGGTCAGTGGTCAATACTTGTAGGATTTCTCTTTGCTTTATGTTTGAATTTCTTAAATTTCTAAAAAGAACATTGGAGTTATACAATAACATAGATGTCATAATTTATGTTTTACATAGACATCAAATATGATTTTAAAGAAGGTAATGTTTTTCTTCACCATTTAATAAGTCAATAAATTTAGAAACTGACACTTTCATGATTAAGGTACTGGATTCTTGCTGACAATCTGAAACAAATCTTGAGATGGATATTTACAGGATTTTATTAAATTCGGAATAACCAAAACCACAACGTGAATCGACTCTGTGACTATTTGCAACAACTGTCTCTAGAGACGTTTAGGATTGAACCCTACCTTGAAAACTTAACAAATTTACGGTTCAAAATACATTGTAACAGCACAGTTGATGCATAAAGTTGAGAGTTTTATCAAGAATTTAGTAAAAAAGAAGGTTACTAAAACGATTGAGATTTATCAAAGCCATTACGTTTATACCATTTAAAGCTAATGTAACCTCTCTGTACTTGGTAATCCTTTAGAAAAAAAAGCTCAATTCAAACTGCCGCAACTTTGTTCATCCATTAACAAAAACGAAGACAATACTCCTAATCCCCTGATACATACATCTCTTAATCGACATTTACAAGCCTCATCAATCTGCCTCCAAGACCTAAGGATATTCAGATCAGTTGCAAGAGACACGGAAAGGATGCCAATATGGCGGCCATGTCGTCCCAAAAACTTCCGGTTCTCTCGGATTTCTCTTCCCTGGAGCCACACCAATTCCTTTACATAAGATTATTTCTTAAGTTCGAAACCAGCTGGTGACGACAAAATGATAAATCGGTGAAAAGCTCTCAAGTGACCCTCTATGACCTCACCTCGTCGCACCTGCTCTCAAAGTGAGCCTGCGAGATTTGGCACGTAATCTCGCGAGTTCACGCGAATGTTATCTAAGCAAGCTCTGAGTGTGATTGAGGAGGCAACAATCTTCTGTATTTAAATTGTAGCAGTGCTGTTAGATGTAAAATGTGACCCCTAAAGTGTTGAAATCGTTTAGTTGTTAAACCTGTTGTAGGAACACTTGGTTGGGATTTAATCTCTTCCTGGCTTTACATGTAATGTTGTGTGTTGCCGTTGTCTTTGAATGTACACTACTTGATTCAATACAGATTGCTTAAAATATTCACAGGCGCTTCATTTTGTGTTAATATACTAAAGATTCAAAAGCAAAAACCTTGTGAACTAGGTCAAACTCCTTAGGAAAATCTTTCATTCTTAAAAGTTACATTATTTATGATATATTGTTCATAATCCGCTAATGTATGACTATACAAGCTGTTTCAGTTAAGCATCAATCGCAGACCGTTCATGCTTATTTATCATTGCGACGCATTTGGTCTGCCTTATTTAGGGTCTTGAATTTCACCATTTTGCTATTGTATAGAGAATGATAATTGTATTAAAGGGTTACTTTAAAACTTTTCCTGAGAACGATCGTATTGCAAAATCTAACTTAAGCCTTTTTTTAAAACAAATTTTATTTCAAGAATGCTACGGAAATTCCTGAGGCTTAACATTCAATTTTAGCAACGTCCTCGATTCAATTAATACTTCTTTACAGCATTGTAAATCGAGAAAGGCTGTACTATAAACACTTTCAATGAGGTGTTTTCCATTACCATGGACGAAACCTTATCGAACATTCCAGAAAGGGATTAACATCATCGATTCCAGAGTTAGGAAACCCTGCTGAGATTAAAACTCTTGTGTCCAACAACAACTTCCTATTGACGTGAACGTGGACTTTTAAACAAGCAGCTTGGTACAGGAGAATGTCGTGTCTTGAAGTGGAAAAGAAAAGGGGTTGCAGAAGTGATTCGAGGGTTTAGAAGGGGCTGTTAATTTTGTCTTCCGATTTGTTGCAACATATTGATAAGGTGTTTCAGAACAGACAACAGAACTTTACCACAAGAAGAGAAGCTTATAGATGGGTTAGGGTTTTATTCTTAGGGAAGAGAAAACGCTTGGGAGGGTTGGGGGTTTTCATGGGGTAAGGGGTTGATTTTCTTTATTCTCAGGAAGACAAGAGGGATTCGAGATTTGTCATACCTCAAAAAGACAAGGAACGCTTGGGATGGGTTAGGTTTTTTTCCCCAGAGTTTAATTTGTTTTCAGGAATGCACGAAGTGAAGCATAGAGGAATAGGGATTTTATACACCAAGATTATAAGAATGGGAGTTTAGATGGGATGTGGTACGGGTTGTTGACTATTCTTCAGGAAGAGCCTGGCAGGAAGGGAAGAGTAGAGGATTAATGTTTGTAAACACCAAGAAGATAAGAAGGGGATTTGTGATCGGTTATTATTAGGGTTATGACTATTCTTCGGGATTATCAGTAAGGGAAGCGTAGAGGGTTATGACTATTCTTCGGGATTATCAGTAAGGGAAGCGTAGAGGAATAGGAATGTTGTAATCCAAGAAGAAAAGAAGGGGCGCTTAAATGGGTAATGGTTAGGGGTTTAACTATTATTCAGGAACACCAGAAAAGACGACGTAGATGGGTAAGAGCCGGAAGACGTGAGAGAGGAGAAAGGTGGTATGCATGTGGAAGACAAGAAGAGAAATGTGATGGGGTAAGCGGTTAGTGAACCAGGAATACAAAAACAGAGAGCAACAGGGTAAGCGGTTCATGTATCAGGAACAAAATGTGTTCCAGGCACTTAATCAGAAATCTTTGGAAACGACCTGTGACAGTATTTGGATTATTTGATATTGTAAACTGACATTTATGAAATTAAATGAAGGAAGATCGCATTGGCAACAGTTATTCAAACTGATTTGTGACACAGAAGTATTTATAGCTTGTAGAAACGGAATAGTAAATTAAATATCAAAATATGGTTGGAGGGTGGTTTGACTGACTTGTTGGATGGTTTATATAGTTAGTTAAATGAAAAAGCGTAGCTTGTTAAGATAATGTCATATTTACAGTTATGTGAGTTTGTGTGTGTCTAAAGTAAAGGGGGTCAAGTTTAATAAAAGGTGTGTCATTTGATATAATCTGCACAAGAATCGAGGGTGAAATTTAGTAGTTTTGTACAACGTCAGGATTGGTTCAAAATAATGTACCGTTATGACCCATACGTTTTATATGTCTCTGTGTCAGCTGAGATAAGATTGTCATATCACTTGATTCCCATGACCTCCACAAAATCAATGTTTTGTTCTCCTTACTGCCAATCAAGATTAGCTCTTGGGGTAAAAGGTCACGCAATAACCCCCTGCATTGTTTTGATTTGGCATGTCCTTGTACATTCTACTGAATATCAAATACAAAGCTCTCAAGAAAGATAATAAGGTGAACATGGTCCTTCCGTTCTATGATATTGGGAAATTTCATGGGTTAACACTTACATTGTCATTTCGTCGTTATCTTGATTTGTAGTGTGGCGAGTAGACTAGCATAAAGTCCCTGAATAAAAGTGTTTTGACACAACTGTTAATTTCAATATTTGACAGAAAATAGAATAAAAAGGAGCCCTGAAAAAAATATTTAAATCGCAAAAGCTGAATTCGAATCCACACCCTCAGAGTCAGGCAACATTTCCAGCAATGACCATACCAACAGCTAACCAACTTGCCCGTTTCGCCATCCATAAAAATTGGGGTCCAAGTTTGTCATTGCTGGCGGCGTTGCCTGACTCTAAGAGGGTGGGTCCGAATATCGCATGGGACTCGGCCCGAAAAAGTACAAGAATCTGTACTATTCAAGATGTGATCCTAAATATAACATTGTTTCATTATCAATGATTCAATATAGCGGTACAAGTGTTCGGTTTCAAGCATACGTTGCGAGATATTTAAAGCAATGTTTTTGGTCTACTCTATATCGTTTGGCTTCAATGAGGTTAATTCTCTAAATTGGTGAAATTAACATGCCAATGATAACTATCTATTTCCAACCTGCGTTGCTGTTTGCTGTTCAGGGGGTATATTTTGATGTAGATTGCTCTTCCCGTTGTTCCCGACCTCATGCTTTAGCTATCAGTCGCAATTACCGGTCTATGTTTGGTTTCTCAGCAGGAGGATGTTCATATCTGACAACACTGAAATATACCAGAGATTTTGTTTTTTCTCCTAGGGTTTATGCTTCTAATTACGTATCGAGAATAGAAATAGACACGAAACTTGTGGTAACGTTATCAGATATATTACGTTATCTGAACTTTTAACTTCATGCAATGAAATTGTTACCACCAAATTAAATATCGCAAAAGTAACTTATTCAGGGATTCAGTAAAATGAATACCTATAACCATAATAGGGAGTAGGCTTTTAAATCATTCAAGTTAAACCACCTTCCAAAAGTTAAGTGTCCGTCAACTTAAGCCACTCAATACTGTATAGACATGGTATTATATAATGGTTAAAGGGTATACTTAGATTAACTACTACATGTCGTGTTTTATCTGTGGACTGCGATATTTTAAATTGCACTGTCACTGCATAACAGTCCAATTTAATTTACTTAGATTATCCACCGCTAATATTTCACTTATTTCAAGCAACTATTTCAACCACTACGTGTCTTAGTACAAACCTGTACGTATTTCAAAACGTATTAAAAAGTAACTTTAATCAACTTCTTTGAGTTAGTTAAAATCAGTTAAATTCAGTTCTGTAAAAGCCAAGTGAGTATCGAATGTCTTGGCGTATCACATCAAGAGACGTTTTGTTATTCGTTACATTCGTTAGTACTTTCCTTGTTTGTCTATAACCAAATATACAGCTAATTATCTGACAATGACTTAGACCCTAGAGCCTAAAGATTAAAATATATAAAACAAATAAACGCAATTGTGTACAAATAAAGACATGTCAATTCAATTTTTCAAACCCTATTCCAACGAAACAAGCATAATACGATGACAAATGGTTATAAATATGTGACAATTAGGAAAAGAACACATACGGAAATATATTCAATAGGCTCACGGGATAGTTATTTATGAAAAAAGTCATACCACCCTACACTCACATCTTGAGACTTGTGCTAAGATGAGACAGAGACAGTGCCCTCACTGTGGGCAAATTATTGCATCAAATGTATTCAATTAGAAGTAGCTAGGCTTAAACCATGCGCCATACTTTCATATCATGAATATGTCTGTTATTACTTGCATATTCTATACATGTAGTTTTAGATACTTGTACCCTGCCCCCGTGGGTGTTTGTACAAAGAAAATCTTGTAGCTTGAATATTAACAGTTCTTTCATGTAAACAAGTCAATGCAACCATTTCTGAATGTTCGTCATAAACAATACAAATCAAAACTGCGTTGGTATTCGTTGCACATTCGTCGTACCAACTGAGACTTCTATCTAATAGTACTGCTAGACTTCCCCTAACCCTATAAACATCAGAATCCCAAACACTGTCTGGAGCCCTCGTGTTTAGAATTTCCTATCTTTAACCATCAAATACAATCTGTCAGAGTGTATAATTAAATCCAAGTCCTGTGAAGAAAGAACCAAGGTCTAGAACAGGCGTCGCGTCGTTATGAGAAAAACTACGAAATTAGTCCCGTCATTTTGTGGCGCACACTAAGGCCAAATGGCTTGTCCCGTTATCTCAGGGGCATCAGGATACCTTCCTTCCCTGCATACCTTTGATGGAAGCAGATAAAAGACGTTCCTCGTTGGCCAGTTCTGCTCAACTGTAGAAAAATGAAGGCAGGGAATTCCTGAAGAGATTCTGAAAGCTTTTTTGGTTTCTGTTTGCGAGTGTTTAAGGATCTCAGAGAGGAAAGGTTGGAGTAATACAGACAAGTCTCTGAGTCTGTTGCCTGATGCTGTTGTTTCCAACCGCCTCCTTTCATTTACTTAGAGAACCCAAGCAGGTTTCCCTGTCTAGACGGTTCCTCGTGGATTGGTTTGGCTTCTGAAAATGTAATTTTTTGGCTATTTTTATCATATTAACGTTTCTCTGGTTTCTAAATGAATCTGATTACAGTATGAAGACATTATCGTCTTGTGAATTGATCTCTGTGTTACCGGGATTGATTATTTGTTATAAAGCAAGATTTTTTACAGTCAATACATTATTGAACACAGTGTGTTTAGATGAATGTTAGAGGACATTTTATCATGAATAATGTAAAGTCTAAAAGTATTAGAATGAGCTTTTAATGAATTATTTTAAAATGGAGTTTTGTAAGTTTCTTTATATGTCATCTTGTTATTTTAGGAAAACAAATTACCATACATGTCGGTAGGAAATTTAAACATCTCACATGTTTTTTTAAATATATGACAATTAATAATTATTGAAATTCGATAAGCAGCATGACATATGTATAGAAGAAGGTTAAACATTATAATCTGTAATAAAATACCAAAAAAGGTTTCAAAAGTTCTTTTAATTCATCAGCTATCGTCATTGTCGTAACAGTATCGCGACTCCTCATCTTAAATAACACAAACATTATGATGAAAAACGTTTTAATAATATGACAGTTAATCCATTAAAAGTCTTTAGACTATTCCTGACATTTAACTTAATGCCATCGTTGGTTAAATAGAAATCTTACATGACCTCAACAGAGAACGAACAAAGAAGTGATAATATTTCAAGTCATTCCTATATGGGTATTATTTTTTTGCCTAATAGAAGTAAGATATCACTACAGGAAATCCTGCATAAAGCCATAGGAGCATGAACAAGAAACATCATAATGTATCTGACATTCAACGTCTAGACTTTCAATAATGTCTGGGAATTGATCGCATTAGATCTGTTCTTTCCTAAATATCCTCAATAGATCATAAAGTAAGAGATAATTCAGAAAGGATGTCGCTAATGGCTACTGATGCCATTCACTCAGGTGAGATAATGACCATTTGAATTAATTTACACACCTGATAAAGCGCCGTGTACAATTGATCCTCCATTTCCCAAGGTTAATCGAGTTCCAGGGACATTTAATACCTATAGCTACAGACACAGGATGTTCTCGACTTAATGGGTAATCTTTATGGTTTGTGTTGTTCTCTGTAGGAGTGTCTCGATATTGCGATATGCAATGTGTACGATATTATCGTTATTATTGAAGACGAATTTAATTTTCTCCTAGTTCAATTTTATTCTGCAGAAGGATATCTTCCTCATTTTTGTAATAAAACAAGTCCTTTTAATTTTAAAGAATTGTTGAATTCTTCTTCAGGGAATATTTGATGAATATAAGTAAGTGTATATATATTGCCATTAATAAAAGACATAATTTGCTAAAATATATGTATTCAATATATGCCCAATGTATATATGTAACATGTATATTTGTGTATGTTTATGGGCCCGTGGTCTTCATTCATGAATAAGGATTGATTGATTATCTTGGAAAAAGTCGTGAAAACTGTTTATTTCATGATGATGCCAGACACTTTTGATTAAATTTCATACCTTAGAACAATCGAATCCGGATGTTATGGTTACACTTGAACATTATCCGGATAGCCACTTGTCAGTTTTCTGAATAAAATAAGATTTTTTTTGGTATATAAATATATGTAGTGAAACTTAAATCTCTATCTTTGATTTTGACTTTTGTTCATGTAGATAATATTACATTTGAACACATATATATAACAGGTAATACAATATTGCACATAATAATTGCATGAAGCGTGATGAAGATGATATCTATGATCGAATTACAAGTATAAGCCAGATGTTCATTACATTACTGTTACATTCACATTGCAATATTGAATTAAATATATCTTCTATTCCTTTACACAAGTTCATCAGTTTAAAATTTAGGCTGCAGTTAATACATTTTGACATTTACAAAACCTCTAAAAGAGCAAATTTAGATGCAGTGGACAGTACACTAGATAATTCTCTGGGGCTCCTTCTCAAAGTAAATAGAAAATTATGATCACCATTTATCACAGACATGATATAAGTAAGTAGCAATTTACACTGCATGATAAAAACTTGTCATACCTACTGTTGGTAGTTCTTATAAAGATGAGTTGGTGCTACTTAGCTACTATTTTATAGTAGCAAACAAGCAAAGTTCAAACAGACAATAAATTCATTTAGATATCAATATAGTCGGCAACAAAGAAAATACATCAAATCGTAATTACCATTTTTCATTATGTTTTGTCATAAATTGAATGCCGCAAATGTCAAATAGGCTTTTATCTAAGAACATAAAACAAATTTCCTAATTCTTCCTTTTCAGAAGCTAATTAACGATACATGGGAAGCCTTTGTTACTAAATTGAGATTTTGATTCAAAGACTTTTATTATCAAGTCCTGTACGTCAAACTAATTAGCTCTATTACAGGTAATTGAAATGTGTCTACGACCCTTCACCTTCGAAACCTAAATCTAATAATTACGACATTACTTGTCAGACAGTGATATATTCAGAATAGACAGGACAACATATTTAATGAATGCCATCATCAAAAACCTCAAATTTCTTCCGACAGCTCATCCAAAGTCAATAAATCTCCCATCCTATTGTCACATGATTTGATCGCTGTATAATTTGTAAATGCAATCACGAACAGGTAACAAAGTTCTCTTTCATCTTCCAGGTGAGGTGGGCGTTGTCATTAGATGCAAGTGCCCACAATGTAAATTACCCGTGTACCATTGAAACAAGTCATACGATACCCTCCCGATGGCATGAACTGAGCAAGATGGTTTTACAGGCGCAGGAGGGGCGATTAGCACAGACTCTGATTATAGGTGTCTTATTCCTTCGAGACTAATTACAAAGCTTGGCCATATGCTATCCATGTTCACCTACTTCCCTACTTACTGATCTTATGGGCTTCTATTCTGGAGACATTCCATTCTGAATCCCCGGATGCAGATGGTCGGTTTCAAGGAGACATCTTAGTCCGGGTTTCAGAGTTGTCTCCCTGTAATTTGGTCTGGTTTACTTGATGATACCTTCTAAGACTTGTTCTTTAACTGTGGACACAATAAAAGTCATTAATACAGTGTAGATCCAAATATAACAAGTCTATACTCAAATAACAAACCTGATGTTAATAGAGTCCCTTTATACAGTCTAGATCATACTTTAAAACATACATGACATAGAATAAAAACCTGTTATACAGAATTTCCCCTAATTTTGCATAATAATACTTGACGAATACACATGAATCAAAATAGTAGCCAATATTACAGGCTCGGCCCTCATTTAGCAATATTACTGAATCATATAAAATAGATGACAAATAGATTAAAATAAGGACAATTGTTGATTTTCTAAACACGGTTGTGAAAGTACAGTCTACAATCAATTATAATTCATGTACGTAATTGTAAAGCTAGGACATTCGGTATCAGGACATTGTGCTGAAAACAGTCATCATCAAGTGGCAGAAAATGCCTTTTAACAAAAACATTTTGGTCGAAATATTGTCTGCTTTTAGGTTCTGTACAGATAGTGTAGAACTTTATAGAAAATCATACCAAGGTTACTGTTGTGGACAATTGTTTTCGATCAGGACTTCGATCAATTCCCCAACACTATGACGACTATTTCATTTCATTTCATTAGTTTAACTCGCATTACCTACCCCTCCCCTCCCCTCCCCTAATCCATCCATGAGTTTTGTGGTATGTTTGCTACAAAGCAACATTCTTACTACCCTATAAATGTAACGGTCTTCAGATTAGATCAGATCTTATACTTATAAAATTATAAAACATCCTATACATCCAGTGAAACATATTCCGATCCTGATCGAAATCGGCTTAAGAGTACAATGTACACTAAACCCCAAAAGAAACTATTCATTTTTAGAATTCAAATATATTCTTAATTTACTTTAGCTAAATGTTAAGTTTTATGGAAACAGGTCGCCAAAACGTAACATTTCAGTTGTTCATCTCAGAAATTGATTAGGTACGTGATTTTCATGACTTTTGTTGAAAACTGAGAAAACACGTTTTTCTTTGATCATTGTTTCGCACTTTCATTATTGAAAGTGAGTTAGCAAGCGATCAATTCACATGTGAGCCAGGTCATATAAAACCAATTTTGAAATGCCTAGATTGACCCCAGAACAGCGCGGCAGGGCCTTGGGTATGAAGGACATGGGTGCTTCAAATGTTCTTATTGCAAGAACATTCGGCTCTCATCGAAAAACCATCGAAAATTTGATGAAACGTTATAGGGACACGGGAACAACATTAGATAGATCGCGTACAGGTAGACCACGTGTGACGTCACGTCGGGAAGATCGATACTTAAGAACTCTCCATCTCCGAAATCGATTCCTGACAGTTGCAGAATCGGCGTCTATACGGCTCTCGGGAGGGTGCTTAGTCAATCAACCGTCAGAAGGAGGTTAAGAGCAGCAGTGATTCGGGCCCGTCGACCTTATTGTGGCCCAACGTTGACACGTCAACATCGACATAACCGATTAATCTGGACAAGACGTGTACGAAGGAGGCAGCTTCGTGATTGGCGAAATGTTATGTTCACCGATGAAAGTAGGGTTTGTTTATATAAACATGATGGCAGAGCCCGCGTTTATCGCTGTCAGGGTGAAAGAAACGCTCCAAATTGTGTTGCAGAGGTCCAGGCACACGGTGGGGGAAGTGTGATGGTTTGGGGCGGTTTCCGAGGAGAAAACAAGTCGCCATTGGTGATCGTTATGGGTAACATGACTGCGCATCGATACATTGAGCAAGTTCTTCGTCCTGTTGTGTTGCAATCTCTTCAGAATCACCCGGGAACTTTGTTTCAACATGATAACGCACCTGCACATTCAGCAAGAGCAGTGTCAACATTCCTGGACAACAATAACGTCTTGCCGTGGCCGTCACGTTCTCCTGATCTCTCTCCAGTTGTACACATGTGGGACTGCCTAGGAAGGCGAATCAGGAATAGAGCAAACCCTCCAGTCAACCTGAGGCAGCCCTACAGGATGAATGGGGGAACATCCCTAACGCCACCGTCAGACGTCTCACGACATCAATAAGACGTCGAGTGTTTGCCTGCATAACAGCTGAAGGTGGACATACGAAGTATTGATATATGGACTCCATATTCCATAAATTCATTAACATATGATCAGAAACTTCGATTTCTAAAAAATGGAAATTAACATTTCACACCAGTGTTAATAAAACGTTTCCTGGCTGTAAGATAAACGAGTTATTGCAAAACAAATGAAGTTAGATGATGTGCAAATGATTCAGTATTAGATAAAATGTTGTTAGGACAGAAAATCGTGTCTTGTTATTTTTCAATGAAAATTTGAATGAGTGGATAGTTTCTTTTAGGGTTTAGTGTATTTATATAAATTATTTAGTTAAATTTTGTAACGTTTTGTTTGTAATATTTCAGGCGGTTAACATTTTATTTACTTAAAACAGTGCATGAAGAATTGGTAAAGTTTGAAGGATGAGATTTGTCCGGACCCCTTTTAAACTCGTAGGAGATATCGTTTTGACAGTAGATTTTGGCGTCTCCTACATGTAATCATCACGTAATGACATCATAATGCTACGTAATACGTCATGAACATCATGAATTCATGATATTACAATACTATGACATAAGAGCACTGCAAGCCAGATGTCAGTTATTTTAACTTCAAAACTAATGAAGAATGATTTTAGATGATAAATAGAATCTTCCTCTCGTATCAAATATATCATCACTCGTTGCAAAATATAAAAAAATATCGTTAGTTACAAATATCCGAGTTCGAACTTGTTTGTTTTTTTCGTGTTGTATAACTGTCCCAATTCTCTCCCCACAAAGGCAGATCAACTCATGAAATATTGATACAGCCTCTGCTCTATTACGCCGACTTAGTGGGATAGAATGAGAGATGCCTGATTGGAGTAAGTCGTGCAATCAGCGACGCTGTTCTAAAATCATCAGTTTGACTATTGAATCATGGACAAGCTTGTGATATGAACCATCCTTTCCATGCTAGAAGTGTTGACATTTGATAAAGAAATTCAAATGAATTGTGGTGCTATTTTTTTCTGCCAGGGGAAACTGCCGGAACCCACTGAATTCGGCGTAATGGAACAGAGGGTGTATCATCATTTCATGACTTCATCTGCTTTTGTGGGGAGAGAAAGAACTGTCCCTTTACCTCATGTCGATAGGTTCAATAACCTGTAATATGGTACATGACCGTTATGAGAATGGACGTCAAGTGGAAGATTGTTGCTGACATAAGTAAACATTACCTGTACGTCAAGCATACCAATGAGGGCTAACAGGCAATTAGGTTATAGCATGTGAGGCCAACACTCGATGGAAATCTATCTCGCTGCCTGGGTTAAGTTGACAAATCGGCTTAATCAGCTACTTACCTGACCGAATCCTCACGTGCTTTTACCGGACCTTGCCGAAGAGTCACGAACTTGTGATTCTTGTTAGACCAACGGGATCGCTTAGCGGATTGTCCTAAGTAAGTAGCCAGTCTGCTTTGGTGATTGCACCTGTCAAAGGTATGTTGACGAGGTCTGTCATTGTCGTAGGCGTTTGGACAGGTGGGGTTTGTTAATACATACCTTGAAATGTACACGTTGGCGTTGTTGTTGATGTAACCATGGAGGTGTCAACTTATTCAGGTACAATGGTTTTTTAGGTACCTGGACCTTTCCCATATCTGCCAAAGACGTTTGTTTCTTATAGCAGTGACAAATTTCTCTATTTCTCTTCAGAGATTCAAAGAATTACCAATATGAGATTTAATACAAATAGTTTGTAAATGTATTTGTTATCAAGAGAGAAATCTGGACTGCCATGTGCTATTATGATTGTGCAGGTTCCTTTTTTAAATATTTGAAGCTGTATATATAAGTGAACAGAATGTAAGAAAGATAAATAACTTAAAATGGTGATAACCTCGAGGATGATAGTGTTGCGGTAAATGACCCTGGATTATTCAAAGTTTCTGGTTCATTTGAGGTCTATTTTTTAAAAGAATCACGATAGCACTGGTAAGGTATCGAACTGCAGTATGAGATGCACAGGAGTTTATAAGCCAGAAAAAACATGTTCGTCTTGGTGGTTATATATTGTGGAGTACAGTGGTGTAGTTGTTAGCATGCTGGCCTCTCGCACCGGAGACCCGGGTTCGCATCCCAGTGGAAACACCAAACATTTATGACTTGGGTCTCATCCTGGGTTGTGTCCCTGGGCAAGGCACTTCATCCACATTGTACTCAGTCCATCCAGCTGTTAAAATGGGTACCTGAACATTGGATGTACTTACCTACATGGTCGTGATTAGCACTAAGTAGCAGCTGTGAAAGTACACTCCTTCGGGGTAATAATGTAACGATTTGAGCATGTCTTAGGACGTGGAAAAGGCGCGATATAAGTATGCAGTTTATTCATTATTATTATTATACTGTTGTTCTGTGTACTGAAAAATCATCAAACGCGACCTCATACAAAATAGCAGAGAATTGAAACTTAATGTGTACGGTACAAAGCGTGAACAGTCCGTGTCATGTCTAAACTGTGAAGTATGACATTGTTGTATTCCTTTCCTTTTCTATTCTATTCAGTTTGCCAGAATTGGCAAAACTGTTTACTCTGATCGAGAAACATATGCACTCCATCTTGTGAAATTGCATCTTAAACATAATAGATTTGTCTCCACTGGGGTTTGTTTGCATAATACTTCATTTGTATACAGCATATAACCCAAACTACTCCCAAGCATGCTATTTACAAGTAAAACAATCATGTAGATATTATCGTATCGTTATCTCGTCCCTTTTTACACACAAAAAACACAAAGCAAAAACGTGAATATTCATAAAAATGAATTGCCATGTTTCGCCCTTCGCCCATCAGAGACATCAATCAAGTTGCTTGGTTTGTTTGGTCAAGGTTACAAGACCATTTTTTATGTCGTTTTAGCATGCTTATATGTTATTACGACAAGTACTGATAATATGTCATTGTTTGAATCAAAAGAGTAGGTAGATCGGTCAGTGAAACTCTTAAATGAAGAATACATGGAATATGACCCAATACAAGCTTGTTCAAAGAAACTCTTGTAATGCAGAACGTTTTTCTAAATTCCACGTTTATTAATAACTTACTGTTTATAACTTTTTATGTGGGAGAAAATATGAAAACGAGTCTCTTGATGAAATAGCACAAAGCATTTCATAAAAGTGACACTCTCTCCTGCGGTATGATAGTGTATGTTTTATGGAAATCAAAGACGTTTTGAAAAAAAGACACCAATATGTAGGTTTTATCTACAGATTGACTGTAGTGTATCCTTTTCACAATGTTTAGAGCAAACATCGTTTCCCTTAAAGGGGCAGTAGCACGTTTTTAGGGGGAATATAAGGTGATGTCAGGAAAATGAAAATAAATGGTTCCAATTAAAAGACAATGTCTTTAAACTAAATGGAGCAGTAACAATTAAGATATATAATGTAAAGTTTAGTCATGCGATTGCTTTTTCTTACACAAAATGAATTAAAGGTGTTCACACAAAAATGGCCGCCAATGGATTTTAGGTGAATCTTCATACTTTGTCCTCTGACTATGGATGATTGGCTTGAGTAATGAGATTTTTGACACTGTCGAAATAATAGATTTAGCATTAACTAACAATTATCAGTGAAAAATTTAAAATAGAAAATTGTCAAAAAACGTGCTACTGCCCCTTTAAGACCTAGTGCAATAAATGTAACTCAAAAAATGCACAGCAATGTACCTTTATAAGGCATATTTGACTAAATTTTAGTCTCTGAAATGAAAATACATATCAAATGCAGCTTTCTACTATCAAAATTGAAAGTTGCCCACTGAAACTGGTTATTTTAAGAAACTGAAACTGTGGTGATCTAGACTTGCTACAATAATATATACTTGCTTGGGGAGATAAGGATATTTTGTTTGACAAACTAGAGATATACATCTGCAATGACCTTGTTTCATTTCTGTTCTTGAAATATATGTCTAACGTCAATTAGAAAGCTAGATGGCAGTTAATCTTTCTTGGCAATACAATAGAAAAGTGACTTGTGAATGTGTATACGGGGCCGTTGCACGAAACGACTACACACTAACGTTAACTTTAGTGCCATTCTTTAACATTGCACCAAGTCTACCTTAGTGACTTAAGATCACCTTAGTGTTTTGTGAAACGGGACTCAGGTCAATACAAATATAATATTAACTTACTATTTACTTCTATATTATTTTCTTACACAAAATGAATGAAAGGTGTTCACAAAAAATGGCCGCCAGTGGATTTCATGTGAATCTTCATAGTTTGTCCTCTGACTATAGATGATTGGCTTGTGTAATGCGATTTTTGACAATGTCAAACTAATACATTTAGCATTAACTTACAATTATCAGTGAAAAAAAATAAATTTGAAATTATCAAAACACGTGCTACTGCCCCTTTAGGAGAAGAGAGATTCACCATGACCATTAGATGTTGCCTTTAAAGAAGGATATACAACAAGAGTTGAATAATACATGATCACGATCCGATGTATGGTTTATTTCGTCCAGTAAAACAATGGCTGACAAACGCTTTCAATGATTAGATTCAACATTGATCGGGGTAGCATTAATCAGCGAATATATTGTTACGTCGCTTTTAGTTTGAGGCGGTGTTTGATGTTTTTAGCCAGATAAATTCTGAAAAATAGGTTTGTTTTTATTTCTGATTTCTACTTGAAACCATTTTCATCTGAAATCTTTCAAAGATGAATTTTCACTAGTATGTTGGTTTTATCCATTTACAATTAAAAAGATCAATTATCTGTAAAATATATACACGTAAAATATGTATTTTACTTTGTTTAGTATTCTCTATGTTATGAAGTAAACTTGGTTGATATTCAGAACACAGCTTTTCAAAATCTCTTTGCAGATAGATTTTCGACTTTTTCGGTAATAGAATGCATCAGATTTCAATTTATATTTTGATCTACGATTTAAAGTTGAAAAGTTTGCAAACCTTAGTCAAAGTCAACGAGGCAAAAACTCACGGCGTTATATACGATTGGTTTTGACAATTCGATTTAGATCTTATTACTTCTGTAATAGGATGGCTGCGCAGAAATTATATTCAATTATTAGAATTTCCAGGCCTTTGGACATTACACATAAGTATTCGGCGGTTAGAAAATGTCAATATATGTTAATCATATGAATTGGATTCAAATCATATTATATCGATTTTGAATATTGGTTTACGGAAAATTGTGTTGTTGATTATTTTTTAAATATCTGCTATTTTTATAAAACTTAAAAAGAAATCCCCTGCCTATTGCAAACCTGTAAATGTTTTCATATCTCAAAGGAAGATGTTCTCTAAGAAGTTTCCAAACTTCGCACAACAAAATCCCGATTAAAGTTGTATCTAAATAAGATAACAATATATATATATATATATATATATATATCTGACCAATATATTTTGCACTTTGCCCAAAATAGTAAAAAGATTCAGTAAAGGAAACTTCGAGAACCATTGGGAAAAAGTCATATCTTCGTTTAGAAAAAACATGTTTGTAGAACAGAGAAACATCACCTAAAGCAAGAAACTTACCAAAGTTTTTTGTTTCGATTTTTTTACTGACGTTATTTTGTGTGACATGTTAATTTCTTTTTGAATAATCGTGGGTTTTTTTCACAATTATTTCCAACTAAATTGCCTAGAGTCTTCCTGATAATAATAGCAACCAACGATGCACTTTTTAAGACTTGACATTATAAACTGAGAAAATCTGTTTTTCCATAGTTCAAATGAACTCAAATGTCATCATATCAGTCTTTTCGATTTGCAATGTGATCTTTCGTTCAATATCTTTAATAATAATAATTTAAGATTTCATGGCATAATCAACATTTCAAACTGTACAAAATGTATATCATGCCCATACTTCAAGGAATAAAACATTTATGGCGTTCATAAGTATCGTGTCATAATGTTTGTTGTTTAGTTAACTTCGCCAACAGAGTTTTTTTCGTCACGTTAAGAACCAGTAACATCTTTGATTAGACATCTTTGATTTCATTTGCATGGAAAACACTAGGTATATCGATATCATATATAATATCTTGTGCACAGGTATATTTGTCATATAGAATATAAAGTACAGATTTGGTGACCTGCTATTTTCTTATCAAACGACTTGTCAAAATGTAAAAGCTCTTGAAAAATGTGTGGTCTCCTGGGTCAAATCAATTTAAAGAGGTTTCATCCTAAAATCCCTATTCTCCCTCAAAATTTGCGATGATGACGTTTACCACACTGAGGTACTCAAATATGGTTATCCATGACTGTCAAGATTTCTGCGAATGTTTTATCATATGATTATTATTATAGAGAATAAACCGCCCGGGAAAAGTAAGTACACCCCACAGTTTTTGAGACATATGATGCATTGAGTCATTTCATGTTTATAATAACACACATTTGCAGTAGTTTGAATAACATAATTGGTGTCTTATTTATGTTTCTTCGTTTGAAGTCCTGTTCTTATCAGCTGAAGAGGAGGACATCAGAATCTCGAAATATTTGTCACTGAAAATCGTACATATGATAAATTCAACTAAAGTGTTTGCTTTCTTTGGCCTGTCAGTGTATGCGTTATCACCAATATTCAAATAGATAAGTCGGTAGTATCAATATATTATCGGTATGTCAACGTATCAACTCTTCAATAATAATCTAACCAATCATTTGGTGAGTAAGCATTCTCCATGTCCTATTCTACTCTGACTCAGTGTGCAATCTTCTATCATTATCTCTGATCTCGAAATCTACTTCGGCGCAAAGTCTCCTACGTCAAACTACAGTTTAAGGATGACTGGGCTGTCGTCTACCGTCCGCTAACAGTATGCGTAAGATGTTGATCTACAGATGAAGCCAAGTTTGCCAATTATGTCCTACGAAAGAGGAGCCTATTTGAGTGAACAGTAATTGAACTAATGAAATTTGACAAGTAATAACAAGATGATATCTATTAACGTCATTCAACAGAGGGCCTAATTGCAAATTGTGCAAAGGGGATTGAAGGCCGAAGATTTGGAAATGGTCGGGGCTGAGTGAAATTACCCCCATTACATCCTTGACATGGGAGGGACGTCATTGTGAAGTGTTTTTATGCTTTGATGAGCACGATAGTAGACGTTCGTCTAAGCACATCTCATCAAGTCAGGTAACTCTAACGATTTTTGGACCTTGATGTGTATCGATGTATCGAAAAAAGTTTCTGACTTTTCGGGATGATGGTGTTTTGATATTTGTACTGTAGGTTTGTGGACAAGTTCAAAAACATGTTCCCTGTTTCACAATTTTAAAATATTATGTCAAAACAGTTGCTTTTCCCGCACAATGTATCCGTATTTTTTCTATCTAGTTAGTTGCTTATCAAAAAGGTGTTCATAAGGTTAGAAAGCTTAAATAAACAATAATTACCTATTCTAACCAGATGTCCTGGAATTCGGACACAACATTATTCTTGTTACATCTTACCAACTGAAATATTGCTATTTTCATCGACTATCATCAAACCATATGGATTTGTATATCAAAGGCAAGTTCAAAACAGTATCATCCAAGTTAATAAAGATTGTAAAATGATTTATTCTGATCCATAAACTATTACGAGGTTACTGAAAATTGCCCAACGTGTATCATAGACCGTCAACAAAGCGGTCTTTAAGACCATAGGAGTTGCTCGGCAACCCTAGGTTTTTAACACTGATTTGAATTATAATGTATTTGAATAATGAAATTGACACTCACGAGCTATTATGCTTGTCAAATCTCGTTATTCAAGCAAAATGAAAGGTTTGAGCACGTTTATTGCATATTGCTATATTATATGCACGTCTATGGTGTGGATTGGAGCGAGCGAAAGAACGTGTAGAATTACTTATGGTTATCATTCGGTAGAGGTAGCTCCATTTGATATTGCTATATCTTGGAGAATTAGAATATGACTCACTCGGTTAAATGTTAATGTTTAAATTTCATATTTTAAATCATAGAGGGAGTTATGTTCAAAATCGATCTTGTGCATTACAGTTTCGAATAGAAAATACATTCAATTCAATTCTTTATTTCTGAAGTGTTGGCCATAGGCCCATAACTACATAGATAGATTGTTCATGACTAAAGTGGTGTGTATACAATAAAACGTTTTCAGCTTTAACATCTTTGGTACATTGCATCATAAAAAAAGCATGCTAAGTTATTAATAAGTTTACAATCTGATGTTAACATGAGGAATATAAATGTTGCAAAATACATAAAGACATATTCGTATCATAATGATGTTATGTATGTTGTCAATATTGAATCTAGTAGTAAGAACAAGTTTAGATAATAATAATAATGGGCATACTTGCATGTATATTGCGCCTTTTCCGCGTCCTACGACATGCTCAAAGCGCTACATTATTGGTAAACATACATTGACAATCCTACATAACGGTTGACTAAAACATAAGAGATTAAAGGGGGTCTCCAACTTCTAATTTTTAACTTCCAGTGTTTTATTAGCGAGGCCCTCTCCGACCCTCTCGGGGCCTCGCTAATTATATATTACCTTTCATTGTCACCGTGTTTACTAATTGGTTAGTTTAGGTCAATCGATCACGAGACATGTATGAGATACTTCCAAAATCAGTGATGCGAAATCACATATGTATGTCCTTTCTATTAAATGGTTATAAGTCTTTACTGTTTAACAACCAGAACAGCTATTTTAGCCCTTGGTTTATTTGAATCTATGTTGAAGCATTGCTTTATTATGATGCAAAAGGTCATTTAGCCTCAAACATTCTTCATAGTTATGTGGAAACTTTGTTTTTGATTTTGAGTTAGTATCATAGTTGAGAAGGTTGGTAATACGGTCAATATGGAATATTAGTTTATCCTCCCTATCGTTCACAGGTTGTTGTCCTTGTTGCATGGTTGTATTTATCATATGTTTATTATATCGTTGTAATGTTCATGTACATTTACATTCGAATCTACAATACATATTAAAAAAATAAATATTTAGGTAACTTAGGAAACATGTATTGTTGGGAAGATTGGGAATTCGGTCAATACGGACTACATACATTACATTTAATCATCCATATATCCATATCGTTTAGAAAAAAAGGTTGTTGACCTTTGCAAATGAACTTATTAATGGCTTTATTTTATCATAAGTGTATCATATGTTTGTAATGTTCATGTACATGTACATTCGAATGTACAATTCATATCAAGAAAATTGTTCAATAGGTTCAATAGGTTGGTCCTCTGACGCTATGCAATTGGAAGTGTGTATGTTCATGTCATGCCATGTCCGATAATTAGATAATCAAGAACATGTCATCACGTTCAGCATCACGTGCCTCGGTTCATTAGTAACATATCTATTAATTAAGAACTCAGTCAATCTTTCAGCACTTATCAAATAGACCTTTCTGATGTCCAAAAGGTGACCCCTTATCTTAACACTTATTCCATGTCAATCATTAGTGTTTCATACCTGTAGTGATAGGTAGGTTAATTGGACTGACACGCCCAATGTGTGAGATGTACATACAAAACTATTAGTATATTATTGCTGCTACGCTTCCAAGTTTATATTTCTTTACTTAATGGTATCACAGAGGACTATTTCGACTTTAAGACACGTACTGTCGCTTTTGTGACAGGGCGAGGTTTATAATGGAAGCTCTTAGCGCTGTTTGTCTTCAAGTGCCACGGGTTTAAAGCCGTTGTAAGGTTGCTCTTGTTTACAAATCGTCTTTGTAAGGAATACCATGTTTACATGTCAATGTTGCATGTGAGTATTTTGAAATGTCACTGACAACAAATAGAAATGGCCGGATGATATGGATATTTGTTTTACTAAATATTAATCTAGCAATCTTATAACTAGAATTACACTCAAATCTCATAATCCTTATTTAATGGGGTTAGTAGACTAGTTTCCAACAAGTTTTATATTTGATGTAAATTAGTGTGAATCCAATATGGCTGAACAACATTGAATTGGGTATAGGGTACATGTAGCAGGCATGCCAAGTTTCATAAAGAATTCTTAAAAGTGGTTTCCAAAACACGTTGCCTCTCGTAAAGGAATTGATTGTTTAAAATGTAACAGGATCACAATATTCACAACATCTTGAATATAAGTATTTTCAATTTCGTATTTCATTTCTTCTGTTCATATATCTGTAAGGTATATACCCATACAGAAATAAGTGTTGTAATAAGTGTCATAGGCTGTTACTAGCGACTCTGACACTGCAATGCAATGAATGAAGGACATATGAAGCAGTGATGGTTATTGTTAAATCTGTTAACATATGAATGATACCATACATGGTTGACATGATAGATTACATGTAACTGTAACCACTGGTGTCTTCTCGAGGCTTGGGAAGCTTTGTATAGTGGTATCACCTTGATAATTACTTTTTCTGTATCCTAAAGAAAAAATAATGTAATTGAAATAGTCTGGATGTATCCCCGGGGTTATTTTCACCTCATCAACGTGTCAATTTAATTTTAATGAGTAGGAAGAAGACTTAAACCGCTACAGCCTTTGCTTAACGAACCACATCCTCATTGACCATTCCCAAGGCCATTCTTGACCAATGGCCATTTCTGACCACCCGGTGTTTTCTCCAACACCCTTCATTACATAAGAAGGTACTTTTCCCAGGAGGTGGTAATTGATCTTGTTGGGTGATCCACAAGTCAACAAGGATCAACGTGTCAGTCAACGGATCCTAATTGTTCATTGGTCCGTTATCTTAATTACGTCACCTCCTGTCATGCGCACTCGGGAGCGTAAGCTAAACATAGTCCATGCCACATGGCAGAGTTAGCGCTAATATCTGCGATCAGCATGGCTCACTGTGGGTCAACACGTTAAAGAATGGTAATTACATGTTAAGCGCTGGTCATCGCTGGGGGCTTATAGAAAGTAAACAAACTGACCAGTGGGAAGTGAGGGGAAGAAGGGGGTTATTACTAGTAACAACATCGATTACATGGAGACAAGAGCTTCAGGCGTTGTTGATAACCATCGCTGTTTGTTCTGATGGGAAAATAACATCGACAACTTTTCCTTATTTATATTTTGTAAGTGGTACCTGAATGACGTAAGTGAATTGAAATGAATCCGTTTCGTTATTTGAAGGACTCTTGTGACAGAAATGGTAGGAAATGTTTCAATATCAGCGGGATTCCGTTTTACTGAAATAGTTTATGACGTATGCAGACTGTAATAAAAATACTTTACTAGATGTGGTGTCAACGTGATGTCAATATAACAAGAAAATAAGTACAGGATTCAAAACTGTCTTTACACGAAACATATTGCTTTTTCATGAAACAGGAATGGGGTTGAATAACGATTTATTGTCGATGAAGTGACATCGTCAACATTCACAGTAATATTTCACATGCTCAAATCAAAAGGACTGTCATTTCGAAGGATTCTTAGCTAAAAAATCCATTTGATGATATGCTGTAAATGATCTTAAAAATATAAACTATTTTCAACATGACACATAATCTAATGTAAATTAGTTGATATTCTGAACCTTATGCACCATTGTTCACACTTAGTGCAAGATATCATTTTTCATTTCTCTGACATAGAGAATATATGCCTCATAACTTTTCTCGCCTTCTTGTGTGTTCTTGTAAAGTTATCGTCATTTAAAGTCAAATAAAACATTTCGAGTTGAAATTTTAGCCATGCGTATTATATTGTATAACATCTTGATATAGTAGCGTTTTCTTCAGGTTTACAGAAACGACTACATAGATATAGTGTTATAATACACACTTCTTTAAAACTTCTAGGATTAAACAACGTTTATAATTATGTGACCTGTTTTATTCATAATACATGATTAAGGTAAATGATATATTGCAGGTATAAGGATCTATCACTAACACGTAATTAAGGTGATATGTACGACAGTGGTATTTGTTCCTTTAACGAGGTTTCTATTGCTTGCTAATTGTATCGTGAAAGAGACGTTGGCATGATTGAAATGAACACGAAATGTACAAGAATATCGGGGAGGGAATAAAAGGATTTAGGAGGATTTTACTGCTATAAAGAAAAATACATCCTGGCATGTGTTCCTTAACGAGGTATATATCACGTGCTAATTGTAGCTTGAAAGAGACGTTTGCCAGATTGAAATGAACATGAAATATACAAGAATATTGTTGTGGGCATAAAGGGATTAAGGAGGGTTTGACTGCTATAAACAACCCACGACATGGATATGCATTGTGGTGAAGTGAAGACGTCTTATCATTGCATCTACCACAAGTGGCAGAAAATGGAATATGTCATCACGTCGGGGGAAAGATCGTTAAAAAGACAGCGTCTTAGCAGTTGAATAGAGGGATTATCTATGGCGTCACGTTTAACATAAGCTTGTCTTCGGTAAACTAGACCCATGATACGCATGGCTTCTCGTGGCCTTATGGCTTGTTTTATAGCGCTCAAAACCTTTAATTGTAACTAAGGCTATTGCATTCCCCATAAATTGCCGTTTGTATTTATCCCCCATAAAGTTCCCTCCAATTATAACCTGAGTTAGGACAGAAGATTAGATATGTTTGGCTCTTTGTGTCCACGTTGGTATGTTAAAACGCTAATCGTAAAGGTTACAGCTAAGGAATCTAGCTTCATTGAAGCATTTATCCTTCATCAT
Source organism: Steromphala cineraria (assembly GCA_916613615.1). Taxonomy (NCBI): domain Eukaryota; kingdom Metazoa; phylum Mollusca; class Gastropoda; order Trochida; family Trochidae; genus Steromphala; species Steromphala cineraria. The sequence continues at coordinate 35,851,188 of OU744721.1, forward strand.
GGGATATTTAATCGTTTAGTATCGATAATTTGTTTTTAAGAGAAGCTTGATCATGTTTGATATTCAAAGCAGTATAAACGAGTATTATCTGTAAACATCATGCAGTCTGAACATATAGCTCAACTTCATTTTGTTTAATGTATGTGTTCTTATTTCATAGTTTTACGTATATACAAAATCTGTTAAAACTCTTCTGTCTTTCATATTTAAACGAATATGAAGTATTATTAAATCCAATGTCATGTCAAAACTCGTTCACTTTAATAAATGTCGATGTTTCCAGTATAACATGAATAAACATGACGAAATTCCAGGTAAATGCCATTCAAATACATTCCAAGAAAAGATTTCACAAGGATACTGAAAGATACAAGAGCGATCTTGTAACGTCATCTGGTGAATGTGATACTAACTCCCTTGTCATCAATTGCCACATTTCAAAATGCCACATCTTTTTGTCCTTCTCCTAAGCGCCGTGGTAAACACCCCCATGTATCATATCTTCATTATCCAATTTGTTACTTATTCGCTTAAGTAGATACAGCCCAACTCAAGTACCTATTCAGGTAATATAAGTATCAGAGGTATCCAGGCTTTACAAGGTGAAACATAACGCTAACCGCGGTGTGGCCGGTTTACCTTAAGCATTCAAATAAAGAATAATCCAATTTCATAAAGTCATACATCAGCCTTGAGGACGATCTTATTACACATATTAATACGAGAGCCTTTCCTCAGATTTCGACCTGGTACCAAAATGAATTTCATGCCCTGCTACCCTTCTTAAACGTATATGTAGGCTTTATAAAAGTCCTTTGCATATTTTACCCCTAGATGTGTGTTTTATATCATGCCGGTCCACAAGACGGCAGGGGGGTTGAGGAGCGGGGATGGGGGTAGTGGATGATTGAGGTTGGGGAATAGTCTGTCATCCAGACCCTAAAGCAAAAATATTTAAGTGATGACCAACCAAGTCTAGAAAAGTATAGCTAATCTCAGCATTAGGCATCTTCTGGGCTCCATTTTGCTATCATACATGATTTGTTTTAAAATATTGTCAATATCGTAACAAATACTTCTGAGACTAAATCATCCTGTCTCTGGGCACGAACGTTACGCTAACTCCACTAATCTGTACCCTGGGTTCAGATTATTTTCTCGTACAAATTTTATCGAGAAGGTGGCGAGAAAATGATTTGATGGGCTACATCCTAAGTCGGGCCGCGCGAGCGAATCTAGCACTTGAACCCAGGGTACAGAATAGTGGAGTATCCTGCTTTATATTCTGGTCAAGATTCAGAAATAACTGCATAGAGTTGCCTTCAATTACAGAACAAGAAGCATCTACAGATGGTGAAGTAGACTAACATTTAGTCTCAGAAGTATTGTTTTCAATATTGAAAATATTTTTAAACAAATCATGTAATATAACAAAATGGAGCCCCGAAAATGCTTTAACTTCAGCTGAGCAATCTAGACTTGCTATACTTTCTAGACTTGGTTGGTCATCAATTTAATATTTTTACTTTAGGGTCTGGATGACAGACTAATGGTTAAGAGGAACAGGCAGTTGAAACAGGAGTTAGATCAAAGGATATCCTTTATCACGTTCTTCCGGTCTTTTATGAAGAGGGTTCAAACTTCCTTAAATTTAATAACTTGCCAACATTTTAGTAATTGAGCACATGAGCAATAGAAGCAACAATATAGCCTTATAACCTTATAAACTACCAAATTTATCCAATTGGCAGGGTCTTCAGTTTGAAAGCCTTTAAACCCGGACAAATACACCTGAAACTAAATCTGTTAAATTACTTCACTAAGAAATAAAAATTCATCTGTGTTAATATACAGGTTTATAGTGCCGAGGGTAATTTTCAGGCAGCACAAACGACATTTTAATGAACCTTACATATTTTCAAAATTCTCGTATCCCACAAATTCAAAACATCTTTTAATGGGGCAGTAGCACGTTTTAGGCGGAAAAGAAGGTGATGTCAGGAAAATTTAATAAATGGTTCCAATTGAAGCACAATGTAGATGAAGCAGTAATAACACAATAGATAATGAAAAGACGATTGGTTTGTGTAATGAGATTTTTGACACAATCAAACAAAAGAAATGTTATCACTAACGTTCAATTATCAGTAAAAACTTGAAAATACAAAATTTCAAAAAACAAGTTTTACTGCCCCTGTATGTCCCTTCAACCATTTGTGCTTACGAAAAGTACCCTTTCAGGGTTCTCAAATCAGTCAACCTATCTAACCCCTACATGTATTTAACAATGAGGGTTGTGTACCCCATGTTGAGGGGGATGGGGTAAGTAGTTGAGGGGGAGGGGAGGATACAGTCATGCTCTGCTTCCTTGAGATCGAGTCACGGGTCACTGGTTTACTTGTCATACATTTAACTGGAATATATCCTAGGTATATAAATATGAGTTAAGAAGTTTTAGGCATCAAGTCTATACAAGCGATTGTTTTGTCTAAGCGGTGGACGATGAGAAACACTATTGTAATAAGACTTATATTCAGTCTAAAATAATTATTTTTCTACAAAACGATTATTATATTTAGAATAAAAATGTATCCTCTGACAAATGGCTTTTATAGTTCCCTACAAATCTAGAATTGATCATCGAGAGTACAGGACAATATATATTATGAACAACTCGCCAGTCTGGGTGTTAGACTATATTGTAGGATATTATATCAGATAAACGGAGAGCTTGAAAATATATAATTGTAATATAATCTAATTGTAAAATAAATTAACTGTATTAAAATTATCAACGTTTTGATTCAACACGTATCATCATGCACAGTTTAATACTAGATTTTGCTGCCACAGGCTAAAGGTATATCTTTGCAATCCAGATGATGTTCTACTGTGTGTAATATAGATGTATATCATGGATGCAGTTTTAACATATACAACACTTATAAAGATCTCTTTCTTCAAAGTTAGGAAATTATAAATTATCAAGATATGTTTCTTCAAAGTCACAAGTTTTGTAAATCACATCATATGAAGTAGCCTGTCAGCCAGACCCTAAAATAAAATGCAAGTCTATAATAAGACTTGAGAGCTCATTTTTTTCTGAAAATGAAGAAATCTCAGTCTCCTTTTCGTCCTTTTTCTTCCAAATTTCGGATTTATTGAAAACAAATCATGCCAGGGTCTATTTGTTAGACTACATATGTAGCAACCGTGGTCATACCGCAAGGATGGAATTGTGAGACTCTTTGTGAAAGCCAGTAATTTTGTCAACATATATAATTTGAGAAGAATGTTATACTTTTTGCATTACAGCCAATGTGTGTCATCATTATATAATGGCAGCCATTGGAAGTTTAAACTTTTGTCAACCACTAAAGCGTAGCAGGCTAATATGATATCTAACTGTATGTTTTTGGAAAATCATTATGGGTTGCAGCATGCTTCAAGAAAAGAACATTATGTATTCTGTATTGAGGATGTCAGGTAAGACATTGAAGATTTATGCTATACATATATTAATAGTGTTATTAAAATTAGATTAGATTTTAAATACTACGTTGTAAAAGATCTTCTTACTTGTATGAACACGACTTCCTAACATATTTGCCATAATGTTAAAGATTAGAATTCTCTGAAAAAAACGATTATCTTATTAATATAAGAAAGGAACCTAAGGGTATTATAGTTCTCCACAGATCGTGACTTACTCTTCATGAGGTTTGTTATGTCAAAATGCTATAGACTATACAGTCTGGGGGTAAGACTTGTTAACGAGTCACTCCCGGTGACATTGTTTCGTCCACTTATCTCGCCATCATCCTTACTTTACTTAACGTTATATCATAAATAGAGGATACTAAACGGCCTTCTATTTAATACTATTTTTATAAGCGAGTTAATGTTTGGTTTAAAACGAGCGAAAGCGAGTTTGATGCCAAATCATTCACGAGATTAATAAAAATAGTATCAAATGGGAGGAAGTTTAGTATTTTGTTTATTACTTGCCCTCAAAATCAAGCAAACTGGCCGAAATGTGTTGAAACTAACATTTCCGTGACCCAGCGGCCATTGTGACGGCGCGTTTTCATTGTGACGTCACAACAGCTCACTACTGTGACGTCATACCTGCATTGTGATATTACACTAGTTTCATATTGCCGTATAAATATTACACTGCGGTATCTTACAGGGGCAAGTAATAACTGTACAAAACCCTTTGAATTTGTTGTAAAATGATACTACAGTAGGTTCTTCTCAATTACCATGGTTGAAATTTAGCATATACATGTATGATTCCAACATCTTTCTTAGAATTTAGGAAAATATATCTACTATTTATATTTCTCGGGAGACTGCTTCTAAATAAAAGGCTTTCATTACAACACTCTGTCCCCTAGAGGGTTAGGAATATTTCATGATATCCATATATTATATATTATCCGGCATGAAACATCTTATTTGAAAAATACGATCTATTTGTTACACTATGCTACAGGTAGTGACGAAAAGTATGATCTAATTTTAATTAGATTGATCCATGAACAATAGTCGTGTTGTCACAGATACCCTGACCCTGTTGTCCTTTGAAGTAAAACGTCTGTACAATCATTCTACCTGTCTCATACATGGTGTAGGGTTCAGACAGGGTGTATGTTTACGACTAGTTATATTACAGTAACACTACATGTAAATGGGTAAGGAACATATGTTGTGAAAACAAGAGCCTTTGAAATTGTTATTTTGAGGCGTTTTAGTTCTTAAATAAACTCTATTTTATATAGTGATAAATTAAATGATGTGATGGATATAGTATTACGATCGTGAGAAAAGGGTTTTGCATAAAATCTATAAATTGAGTTGCAGCAGCTGTTGGCTTTTGGGGAAATAAGGGTGAATTGGAGGTGTGAATTAAGTCAAGTTTTCGATAGCATTTCGAATATGGTGTTTTAATACAATAAAATATCTTTAATAACATTAAGGTCATTAAGTATTTCTTTAATTCCAAAACCTCTGTCATGATATCAAATGTTGACGCTGACGGCATTTAAGAAAGCTTCAGATTAAATTTCGTTTTTTCCTTTATGATGGAAAGAGTATAAAGGTATTATCTGCGATAAGCACCGTCTCATTTTCTACTCAAAAACTAAAATGTCATTAATGAAAACGATATCAGGAAATGTTATTTAATACGTTGGGCTTTTTACGTTCCGAATAGTACGTTTGTTGTGATGATGTTCATTCAACTCTTTAATGTGACACCAGATCCACTTGTAAAGTGAGTAACATCTTTTTTTTAAATCAATTCGAAAATAAAAAAATGAGAAAGACAAAAGAATCATATTAAAGCCGCGAGATAGAAAAATGTCAGGAAATATGATACTTATTACGAACTATCATCAGAAAGAAGACTTAGTGCGAAATCCGTGCTAATTTTTTACACGTGTTTCCTTGACAAGAAAGTACAGTCATTTTATTCAAATTTTCGTTAGAATCCGATGCAAGGGCTTAAACTGTTCAACTTGGCTTGGTTTGTCAAAATTTGAAAGTACATATCTTGAGGGTATGGTATGTTGTAATGTACGCGTATTTTTTAATGTTGTTATTGTTGCAAAAAATGACAAAGGAAATGGGATTTTCCGTGTTTTTACTATATTAAACATAGTTTTATAAGAACATTGACAGCTTCGAAACGCGTTTTAATTTCAAATTCATGTAAACAGGTATTTTTTTAACAATACTGTTCCTTTTTTACTTATGTTGAAATATGCTTAACCAAATATGTGTTATGACGTCAACCTCTTTGGCAGGTGTTATATGTAACCTTTATTAATCTAATTTTCAATTAAATTATAAAAAAATACATACGATTGTAAGAAAATAAAAAGGTATATCATAACAATGGTATAAAATTTAATACTATTTTAATGATAATTTAATACGTTCAATCGTTTACATGTCAGTTGCATCCAACATCGAATACAGATGTCTAATTTGCCATGAAAATCATGCACATTTCGTTTAATCATTGACATTAGTTACAGTGTATGGATTCAACAAATGACAGGCGAGCCAATCAGAATCGTCACGTGTCATCTGTCAACCATCACGACTTGCACGTGCTCCTCGTGCGCAGATGTCGTGAAATGTACACCTGTTTCGCAGACTTTTCTATGGCGGCTCAGAGGGGTCCCTTTCGCCGTTTAGTTTTAATCAGGAAACGCGTGGACAGTGGTCAGCTTGACCAATAGGGGGTTGATACGATAACAGGAGGATAGATGGGGAGATAATGAACAACTGATTAAAGATTTATCACTTCAAAGAGCCACTCAACTGTTGTCATCAAATATTATTTTGCTTTGAACGAAATAAATGGCACAATTGTCATTATATAAATCAAAGACTTCGCAAATTTCAAAATGTCTAATATACGATAAATTTATAGATGCTGCTTCATACATGTACTTGCATGCGGTTTAGGCTGAAATTTAGCTATTGAGAAAAGAAATACATCACTTTGTAGAAAAATCTTTCGTGGAAATGTTGATATCATATTTAGATTGTTTAATCAACAATAACATACTTATTTCGACGCCAAAGGCACAGTACCCGTTGTAGAAAGGGCATAGCATTTAACGAACCCGCTTTCGGTGACGTAATCATTACGCGTGTAGGATTTACACCGTGTCACAAATAGCGTATTTCCGTTCGATGGGTATCAACTTTGGCAGCAACAAATACCTTATTCGGAGAAAAAGAAAAGAAAATCTAGTCGTGCGCGACAAAGACGGTTTTCAAGCGTATATTTAGAGACCGGAAGTTGTGAGATGGCCACACTTGATTCGCCTTTATCTTGGCTGCTGTTTCCGTAAATTTGGTAAATTATCTCATATTTAATGAATTTTGGTTGGTCGCTAAATTTTTCTAAAAATACAACGAATACATTAAAAGTACTTTTTAAATATTGCAAGTATGATACAGCATCTTTAAGTTCGTTGAAGGCAAATTCACATGTCCAAAATTCATGGACTGTCGTTATAAAATCTGTCGAACAGTTTCAACTCATAACTGTCATTCTGGCTGCTTTCGATAAGTTTCCAAAATTACGTAGGACTGATTGTCCGGTTTTCGATCACAATCGCTACTTCAAACCTTCCTTTTGTCACTATCCAACGCTGATTAGCTTTTAAGTTATATTTTCTTGCAACAGTCAATAATTCTCAATCAAATGACACTATTCATAAACTTTTTCATATGTTACCCTAAGAAACAGTGAGTGAACAACAACTAAGCACTGAACGGCTCTGTTAAGAGACACAGAGTATGTTGATAGGATGACATATGTCAAATTTTGAAATCGATGTTATTTCATCGGGAACCACTAACTGTTACTGAAAATAACAAGTTAAAGGTCAATCAGTACATTAGAGCGAAAATACGACCATTCAAAGTCGGGATTTTGATCGCAAACCCGACAATGTGGCTCGAGTGGAGCGCGCAAATTCGCCAAACGTAATTTTGTAACCTTGTCATAAGCTGACAGGAAGATATATTCAGTGTTTATTAGGTATTGTAACAAATGTGTAGGATTTACACCGTGTCACAAATAGCGTATTTCCGTTCGATGGGTATCAACTTTGGCAGCAACAAATACCTTATTCGGAGAAAAAGAAAAGAAAATCTAGTCGTGCGCGACAAAGACGGTTTTCAAGCGTATATTTAGAGACCGGAAGTTGTGAGATGGCCACACTTGATTCGCCTTTATCTTGGCTGCTGTTTCCGTAAATTTGGTAAATTATCTCATATTTAATGAATTTTGGTTGGTCGCTAAATTTTTCTAAAAATACAACGAATACATTAAAAGTACTTTTTAAATATTGCAAGTATGATACAGCATCTTTAAGTTCGTTGAAGGCAAATTCACATGTCCAAAATTCATGGACTGTCGTTATAAAATCTGTCGAACAGTTTCAACTCATAACTGTCATTCTGGCTGCTTTCGATAAGTTTCCAAAATTACGTAGGACTGATTGTCCGGTTTTCGATCACAATCGCTACTTCAAACCTTCCTTTTGTCACTATCCAACGCTGATTAGCTTTTAAGTTATATTTTCTTGCAACAGTCAATAATTCTCAATCAAATGACACTATTCATAAACTTTTTCATATGTTACCCTAAGAAACAGTGAGTGAACAACAACTAAGCACTGAACGGCTCTGTTAAGAGACACAGAGTATGTTGATAGGATGACATATGTCAAATTTTGAAATCGATGTTATTTCATCGGGAACCACTAACTGTTACTGAAAATAACAAGTTAAAGGTCAATCAGTACATTAGAGCGAAAATACGACCATTCAAAGTCGGGATTTTGATCGCAAACCCGACAATGTGGCTCGAGTGGAGCGCGCAAATTCGCCAAACGTAATTTTGTAACCTTGTCATAAGCTGACAGGAAGATATATTCAGTGTTTATTAGGTATTGTAACAAATAGGTAGATTAATTTGATGCATAATTTCGAATATTAAACGTATTTGAGATGTTTTCTTGATTTTTCCATAAAATCAAGCATTTTAGAGATATTATGCATAAATGGATATATTTGCAAGTCCAGTGATGAGATATGAACTTCAATCAGCATATTTGATATTTTGTAGCTTATCAAAATCACACGAAAAATTAATAAAGATAATCTGTGTCACTTTAAGCTCAACTCCTATATGGCTGAAATATTGCCAAAACGGCGGTAAACAATATCTCACTCACTCTTTAAATTCAGGTACAGTAATAGTACTTTGTCAATTGATGTCCCTTCAACCTTTTGCAAAATACCAAAATATTAAACTTAATTTAATTCAAGTATGGCATTCCTCCTCCTAAAACTGTCAAACCAGCAAAATCAAGTCCCACATCCAAGTGGTGATAACAGATATAACCTGTCTCACAAGACTGTCATTGAAATTTCTGATTGTAATATCAAAGATATAGGTAATCAAAATATTTCTTTCCGTCTAAATAGTCATATATGATATTACAATTAGTAAGATAAAAGTGTCCAATCTACGCATCTGCGTAACGATGTGAAGAAAGTTATGATATTAGTTTAATGAGATTGAAAAGTGTCGTATCTCTTTTAAGTAGAATTTGGTAAATTTTGAACTTTGACAATGTAAGGAATTTTCTATTTACTTGGATAAGACGTTTTATCTTGTTTCATATTCTTAAAAAAATGTGATTCCTTGGAAGTACAACCTTAACACCAATTCAAATGTTATCATAAATTCAGTTTTGTATCAGTTTTCGTGACAATATTGGATAGACTATACGTCGTAGTTTGTCCTTTTTTCATTACCAAACAATTGGAACGAATTAACAGTGGGATGCCAACTTTTAAAAGCAAATTCACAACATAGAAGTATGGCCACAAAAACCAAAATGATTCGTTTTAAAGCGCCAGTTTTTTTCATCGGAAATAATTGATACTCGCTAATAGATAAAGTCCACATGTGTGAATTCCACTAACAATATCGCCTAATTACGACATCTAAAGACCAACATGCTGGAGATAGATAATAATGGGAGATGTGACCTCCACCTTGACTTGTTAAAGAACATGCTTCTTAGAATCCACATGTTGGCGCCTCTAATTAGAAACTCTATTTTGGGTTGTCAAACAGTCTATGTTGGCATTACCAGACTACCAGCTCGCACTTCCGGTACAGAGAGACTTACGGGAAGGAACGTTTTAGGCACTTCCGGGATCGGTCTCCTCTGCATCTGTTAACTTCCGGTTGAGGTAGCGGGCTTTGTTCCCAGGTTGTCACGCAAAGGTTTTTACTTGGCACGTCAATATAAGAAGATTGGCCCAAATTAATTCACTTTGATGAAACCGAACGTACTTTTTACGACAAATTAATAAAATTACTCTTTTGAACCGTGAGTTAATAAGGCTTGATGAGACAAAGTGTTTACGATAAGTCCATTTAGCACGCATGGTGTGCTTAATGAAGACGTATTCTCGGCTTCCAATACCGGATGATCGTGCTGTCTAAGATGGCCACACCTGTAAAACAGGGTTTGCCAGGAATTTGTCCAGGAGCAATCAGGAGTTCAAACTACTTTAACTAAAATCAGCACGCAACGGCTTTAATTAAACTAAAATATTCCGTTTGTTCTTTAAAGGGGCAGTAGCACGTTTTTTGAAAATTTCATATTTTAAATTTTTCGCTGATAATTGTACGTTAATGCTAAATGTATTATTTTGATAGTGTCAAAAACCTCATATACACAAACCAATAATCCATAGTCAGAGAACAAATTATAAAGACTCAAACAATATGATCATTGGCGGACAGTTTTGTGTGAACACATTTAGTTCATTTTGTGTAAGAAGAGGAATCGCATGGCTGAAATTTACGTTACATATTTGATTTATTACTGCTTCATTTAGTTTAAATACATTGTCTTTCAATTGGAACCGTTTCTTTTCATTTTCCTGACATCACCTTATATGTCCTCTAAAACGTGCAGAATTGTTTTTCTATTTAACAGGTCTAGGTTTTTAAATATTGTATCTCTTCATCGAATTCGTTCAAATGTAGAGTGTATGTTTGTCACATATAAAAGCGATTAACGGGTGCAACATTTTAGATTTAATTATCAACATTTTACAGGAACAAATTGTCACTGTGTGGGTTAGGACGTACGTCGTTAATGTCATAAGTAAAAAGCTTTTTCTGGATTTGATAAATTGTCTTCCGTTGTTGTCCTGAATAAAATTCTAATGCTATTTCTTTCAACTACAATTTCAAGTTAAATCGTTGCCATTTCATTCACTTTCGTGCTATAAGTTTATCAAGTCGAAGAAATATATTTTCAAATCATGAAAAAGGGAACACAAGTTTTCAATCAAACCGACATTCCATTTTTTTCTATTGCGAATTTCGAAATGTTTTATTCAAGTATGCTGGTTACACAGAAAACATACGTTACAAAATTCATGTTCTGTTTTCACCCTGTTCGCAAGAAAATCAACTATTCCGTTTGTTGCTGTTTTTTATTTCTTCGATTTTAACAAAAACTTCATTAAAATGCTATTAAGTTACCTCATACATATAGCACGAATTTGAAGTTGAAGTCGATTATATAGTGGTAAAAACTCTTAGCAGAGAAATTGATTTTAAAAGTAAAATTGGAAATATATAAAAACGCGAATTCACGTTAACATTTTTTGCAATTTTGATTTGAATCTTGCCGTTGATCGATATGAACGTCCTTCACTTAAATTGTAAATAATTTTAGATGGTATTTTTCTGCGTTACTTTGAAAGGTAATATATATTAGAATAATATATTACAATATTATTTGAAAATTTGCAGCATCATGTTACCATTAAATTGTTCAAAATAAACATCATTTTCAAGATAGACAAACTATTTAAGGAATTACATGTAGTAGGTCCCCATGTATGTAGTCTAAGGTTTAGTAGATTGTACGTAGAAGTACCGGGATCTAAAAGACGATTTAGTTCAAACTGCTAAATTCATTAAAGATTCTTTTTTTTTTTTTTTTGCAATCATACAGTTTCAATTATTTTCTTCTCATTTGTTTGTGAAAAATATAAATATACATGTATAATATTATGTCGAATTTACAAGGATATCAACAATATCGCTCTTGTCGATCTCCGGAAACCCGATTTCAAGCCATTTGTTGCTTTGGTAAATTTAGGTTCATTCTCTGATATTAAAAAAAGCCAAAATTTAAAGAGACACAGAGTACATGCATGTTAATAAGATCACATATGTCAAAATTTGAAATCGATGTTATTACATCGGGAACCACTAATTGTTACTGAAGAAAAAACAAGTTAAAGGTCAATCAGTACATTAGAGCGAAAATACGGCGATTCAAAGTCATATTTTGATCGAAAACCGGACAATGTGGCTAGAGTGGCGCGCGCAAATTCGCCAAACGTAATTTTGAAACCTTGTCATAACCTGACAGGAGGTTATATTCGATTCGATAGTGTTTATTGGCTATTGTAACTAATAGGTAGATTAATTGGATGCATAATTTCGAATATTAAACGTATTTGAGATGTGTTCTTGACTTTTCCATAAAATAAAGAATTTTAGAGATATTATGCATATATGGATATATTTGCAAGTCCAGTGATGAGATATGAACTTCAATCAGCATATTAGATATTTTGTAGCTTATCAAACCAAATAAAATTTAAAGAAAAATACTCTGTGTCACTTTAAATTGTTAATATTCAGTCTGAAAATGTCAAGATATTCTCAAAGTAAGTCAACAGTTCGTCCCATTAGCTAGGTTACTTTTTAAAACTTCATAAATAAGCTTAATCGATTGTCTCTCCTCGGACCACGTGTCTTCATAAAGCGTTTATTGTATTGAAGCTTAGCGTCTAAAGCACTTTACTCTAAAGAATAAAAATATATTTATATATTATTCATGTTGGCGCAAAATGTCCCAACCCCAGGGACAACGATGTTTGTATTTGCATGAACTTGTTTTGCACTTCATATCCAACACATCGTGTTTAAGCTAATCGGAACTGAACCAGGTTGTACAATACAGCGTAAAATGCTTTTGCACGCATTCTGCTACTGAACAACAAAAGCGTTGTATAAAAACTAATAAGGGTAATGGGATAAGTTGGAGTGATATTGCTAATGGGCGACCAGAAGCTCGTTGAATACGCAGATGCCAGTTCGTGTAATGAGGAAGTTTGCAGGTTGGAACAGAGAGCTTAATCTCGTCTTTGGTCTAATCTTCATGGAACTTGGGCCTGATCTACGTGAATTATCTCCCCTTGAAATAGGACGTTTCTGATCAGATTGCTGTAAATAGCCATCTCCTTTTACGTCAAGAAGAAATTGGTAGCCATTTTCAACTGCGTGGTAAATTCGCCGTGCGATTAGACCCATGGGAGTATATTGTGATGGATAAAGAGGTTACGAGATACGTTTTATACTATAAGATAAAAAAGGTGTATACTTTCGTTTAGTAGGAAATTGAACATCAATCAGAGTGGTAAGATCGAAGAGGCTTTCCAAATGGACTATTTAAGGACAAATAGTTACTTTGAAGGTCTTGTAAGAAGTTGGTGGGAATGTTTATATCGATGCTAGTGTTCAATGCCAAAGAAAGATAATGTTTTTCTTATATCGTAGACCAAACACCATAAATAAACACTTAAATTGAAATGTCCAAAAATACTTGCTATTTGAATATCATATAAAGCTGTATCATTCATAGATTTGCTTACATAAAAAAAAATGAGTATTATTATTACTATATAGTAAAAGTATTTTCCTTTTTCAAGACAACTTGTAAAACCATTTGCTGAAAGCCCTGACTACCGTTTAGCTAAACTTGAAAAACTTAAAACTTGTTCAACCACATCTGTTGTACACTGCAACCATTATTACCTCGCATTTTCATCATATCATATCGACTATGAATTCCAAAGGATTAACAACCTGTTATAAGCCGTTGTCTGCAGCTATGATAAGACGTAAAAACCTTGCAGTTTTGTATTCAGCTGCCATTATAAAAATGTGCAAACAGATATTCCATATAAATCTAATATTTATGGAACAATATAAAACACCAATGTACAAATGATATCAAATCAGGCGTATATTTCAAACATTAAAGAGGGTAATTATTCCTGTAAATATTCTCATTTCGGATGATAAAACCTCAAATAATTATCACAAATATTTCAAATATGCACTCACACTGCCAACAAATTGTTCCCCCAACATAAAATAGAAAACGAGGTATTAGAGGCTGTTGAGTGTGGTTTCTACATGTGTGATATGTGGAGGAAACAGCAGGAGCGGTGTAATTATCTCACTAGTAACCTCACCGGGGGTCCACTAAATGGTCCAGAGAGTACTCGATGGTACTGGACGAATGGTCCACAGCCGTGAGAGAGATTATACCACTGTGGTTGGTTATGTTGCTATCCAACACGCCTTTGGACAGAGAACATATCTTCCTATCGCTAACTCCAGTCTAAGAAGACTAACATTTAGTCTCAGAAGTATTGTTTTTCAATATTGACAACATTTAAGACAATTCATGTATAATTAGCTGAGCGATCTAGACTTGCTATACTTTTCTAGAATGGGTTGATCATCAATTTATGGTCTGGATGACAGCCTACAGTCTAAGTAAACCTAGCCTCAATATCATTCGTTTCACTCCTATACTGAGTCTAGCAAGGGTCGCCTCAGCCGACCTTTCTGTAAAATGTCCCTCCAACGTTATACGTGCGAAGGCAGACTATTGTGGCTTGGTAAGCTGAGTTCTAATTGGTCTCCTTTCTAGACTCCGTGTAGGACTCAGTGTAGGAGTGAAACGGATAATATTGAGGCTAGGTTTACTTAGACTGTCGCTCACTCTTATGCAGGTGTTCCTTATTATAACCCACAGTTAGTCTAACCCGTCGATGGTTTCTATACGAAAAGATAGGCTTGCCCTAAGTTGGTATATGGACAGAAAGTCTAAACCACAGTTAGTATAATTAACAGATATTCCAGCAACAGTTAAAATGGACAGATAGACTAAACCACAGTTACCATGGACAGACAGACTAAACAACAATTGGTTAAATCAACAGAAAATCTAAACCGCAGTTGATATATCAACAGTTAGTCTCAATCACCATGTAAATTGAAATATAGTCTAACCCTCAGATGGTTTCATTAACAGATATTTTAACCCACAGTTGGTAAATCAAAAGACAGTCTAGCCCTCAATGGAAAGATAGACTCATTATGCAATTTGGTTTCATATGTTCATTTATGTTACAAATGTATATAACCATGTATATGGGCCGATGGCCTTCATACGAATAAACGACTTGACTTGACTAAACCACAGTTGGTATAATTAACAGAAAATCTAAACCACAGTTAGTATAATTAACAGTAAAGGGAAAGATTTTTTTTTTTTTTTTTTTTTTTTTTTTTTTTTTAATTACGAGAAGCAAACCCGTCACGATTTCATACAGGAAACCCCTTACATGACACACGTGACTAGGGGTCGGTGGGGTTATATTCCACATACATATCAGTAATCGAGTTTAATGTTAAGCTTAAAATCAATATTAGACTTAAAAAAGTAAATGGAAAGATAGTCTAAATGACAGTTGGTCTAAACAACAGTAAGTATAATTAACAAATAGTCCAAACAACAGTTACAATGGACAGATATCACAAAGCACAGTTACAGTTACAATGGGAGATAGTCTAAACCACAGTTACAATGGGAGATAGTCTACACCACAGTTACAATGGGAGATAGTCTACACCACAGTTACAATGGGAGATAGTCTAAACCACAGTTACAATGGGAGATAGTCTAAACCACAGTTACAATGGGAGATAGTCTACACCACAGTTACAATGGGAGATAGTCTACACCACAGTTACAATGGGAGATAGTCTAAACCACAGATACAATGGGAGATAGTCTAAACCACAGTTATAATGGGAGATAGTCTAAACCACAGTTACAATGGGAGATAGTCTAAACCACAGTTACAATGGGAGATAGTCTAAACCACAGTTACAATGGGAGATAGTCTACACCACAGTTACAATGGGAGATAGTCTACACCACAGTTACAATGGGAGATAGTCTAAACCACAGATACAATGGGAGATAGTCTAAACCACAGTTATAATGGGAGATAGTCTAAACCACAGTTACAATGGGAGATAGTCTAAACCACAGTTACAATGGGAGATAGTCTACACCACAGTTACAATGGGAGATAGTCTACACCACAGTTACAATGGGAGATAGTCTAAACCACAGATATAATGGGAGATAGTCTAAACCACAGATACAATGGGAGATAGTCTACACCACAGATACAATGGGAGATAGTCTAAACCACAGTTACAATGGGAGATAGTCTACACCACAGTTACAATGGGAGATAGTCTACACCACAGTTACAATGGGAGATAGTCTAAACCACAGATACAATGGGAGATAGTCTAAACCACAGTTATAATGGGAGATAGTCTAAACCACAGTTACAATGGGAGATAGTCTAAACCACAGTTACAATGGGAGATAGTCTACACCACAGTTACAATGGGAGATAGTCTACACCACAGTTACAATGGGAGATAGTCTAAACCACAGATACAATGGGAGATAGTCTAAACCACAGATACAATGGGAGATAGTCTACACCACAGATACAATGGGAGATAGTCTAAACCACAGATACAATGGGAGATAGTCTACACCACAGTTACAATGGGAGATAGTCTAAACCACAGTTACAATGGGAGATAGTCTAAACCACAGATACAATGGGAGATAGTCTAAACCACAGTTATAATGGGAGATAGTCTAAACCACAGTTACAATGGTAGATAGTCTAAACCACAGTTACAATGGGAGATAGTCTAAACCACAGTTACAATGAGAGATAGTCTAAACCACAGTTACAATGGGAAATAGTCTAAACCACAGTTATAATGGGAGATAGTCTAAACCACAGTTACAATGGGAGATAGTCGAAACCACAGTTACAATGGGAGATAGTCGAAACCACAGTTACAATGGGAGATAGTCGAAACCACAGTTACAATGGGAGATAGTCGAAACCACAGTTACAATGGGAGATAGTCGAAACCACAGTTACAATGGGAGATAGTCGAAACCACAGATACAATGGGAGATAGTCGAAACCACAGTTACAATGGGAGATAGTCTAAACCACAGTTAATAGCATGAACAGAAAACTCAAACCACAGTTGATCTAAAAGGAATGATAGTTTAACCCACATTTGGTAAATCCAAAAATAGTCCAACCCACAGCTAGTTTAACCCACAGACTGTAGTTTATGACATTTAATCATCACATTTACTCTAGTCTATAACAAAACCTCTTGAAAAGCAAGTCTGAATTTGGATTGAACAACATCTGAAAATCTCATTCATCTTATGCTTTATTCTTATGTTTCTTATGTAAATAATTTATTTCATAGAACATGTGTTTCAGTGTGAGTCTTACTAAGAGACTGTAATTTATGATATTCGAACCTCAATTTCACCGGTATACTCTACCCCGAATTATCACCAATTGAATGAAGGTCACCATAGTTGTTATACGACAAACGATTGTATACCTATATATGTATATGAGGAGCACAGTGGTGTAGTGGTTAGCATGCTAGCCTCTCGTACCAGAGACCCGGGTTCGAATCAGAGTGGAGACACCAAACATTTGTGACCTGTGTCTCATCCTGTGTTGTGTCCCTGGGAAAGGCACTTCATCCACATTGCACTCAGTCCACCCAGCTGTTAAAATGGGTACCTGAAAACTGGATGTACTGACCTACGTGGTCGGGATTAGAGCTTAGTAGCAGCTGTGAAAGTAGAGAGTAATGATGTAGCGCTTTGAGCATATCTAAAGACGTGGAAAAGGCGAAATATAAGAATGCATATTATTAGTATCATGTCAATGTGAAGTTCCGGCACTATCTCCGACTCTGGTCACTTACTGGTATTTTGCAATAATTCTATCTGATAATCATTTGCCTTTATTCGTCTAATATTCGATAGATGAGCACCAAATGCAATGTTCATGTCAACATTATTGCATTGTTCTGGATGATTATAGTTCTAGACGAATGTGGGTGAGTGAGTGAGTTTTTGTTTAGCGCCGCTTGGGCAATATTGTAGACGACGGCGAATGTGGAAGCGTGATACAAAAAGAGAGAAAGTAGATTTCGATGTGTGAGTGAGTTGGGGTTTAACTGTGTTGTCTGCAATACTTTTCAGCCCTCAACACACTCCAAAGAATGTGGACAGACCAGGCAGAAAAGAATCGAAAGACGGAAAGGAGCGTTGTGAGAGAGAAAAGAATGTATGATCGAAACTGTTATGTGGCAAGGAACTAAACGTTATTACATTTATTATTCTATGAGTTTTGTATTGAAGAACCAAACAACTAAACGTGATAACACTTATTAACTGACGAAAATACGGATGGGAATGAGAAAAGAAACCTAATATGCGAAACCCGAGGTATTATTTACATATTTGTCAATTATCTACAACAGAATATACACTGAAATCGAAAAGGTACTCTCAGTAGTACTATCAGAGTACTATGAACTCTCTAAGAATATCTGTATAACAAACTAGATGGTAGTTTGTATTCTATTGCAATTGTTTGTAACAATTGAGCACAAAGTAATCTAATCAAAGTATTAGGTGCGAAAAGTATCTATTTCTAAAGTGACTCTGACACGTCCTTCCAACAGGGACGCTCAAGTCAGAATGCCGCATGTAGCCTGAAATCTATCACTGCCGAGACGCACGTGGCCGAATTTCTCGTGCAGCGGTCGCAACTTGAAGACAACTTCAAAGTTGCGTTCGGGTGATATGTTTATGATTTAGAAACGATGGAACTTAGGTTTTACTATGCAAAATTTGTTATGTTTGAGATTCCCTTCAAACCATACCCCTCCTTTTTGATAGAACTATGGGTTCTATCAAACAAATCCTTACACGAATACTATCAACTGAAGAAAAACCAAAACCTATTGAAACTGCAGTTTAATATTTACAAAGACTTGGTGAGTTCTATATACATATCTTGAAACTATTTACATCTTGGTAGATATTGTGGACCACTCAAGAGGACAAACTTTGGTTACTGGTCTGGTGAACTTACTTTTGCCAACCTGGACCTCAATAACTCTAACTTGTTTGTCTGGTCCTGGAAATGTGTTCGTGATGCGACCCAATGGCCACTGACCACGCGGAGTGTCTGCTGACACTAAAACAACTACATCTCCGATCTGAAGATTCCTCTCCGGATGGAACCACTTCTTTCTGGTATTCAATGTGGGTAGCCATTCTCTCATCCATCTCTTCCAGGTATGGCTAACGAGTTCCTGGACTCGACGCCAGCGCTTTTGAGGGTGATTAGAATGGAACTCTGGAGCGAATTCACCACCAATCTGGCCATGTATGAAATGGTTTGGTGTTAGTGGTTCCTGGTCAAGAGGATGCGAACTCTGATAGGTGAGAGGTCTGGAATTCAACAGGGCTTCTGTTGATGTGAAAGCTGTCATTAGCTCCTCATCGTTGATATCAGCTCCACCCAAAATTGCAAATATGGCCCTTTTTGCCGATTTGATGAGCGACTCGAATACTCCTCCGAAATGAGGAGCACTTGGTGGATTAAACTTCCAGACTATACCTTTGCTACCCAAGGTGTCGTTCACGTGATTTGAATCTAGGTTGCTGACTAATTGCTTCAGTTCTTTTGAAGCACCAACAAAATTTGTGCCATTGTCTGTAATAACCTCTTTTGGCATTCCTCGACGATGAGCCATTCGGAAGAAACAATTTAGAAATGAATTGGTGTCCAACCCAAAGGCCATTTCCAAATGCACTGCACGTGTTGCCAAGCAGGTAAAAAGACAAAGATACCTTTTAGTACGGGTCTTCCCTCGACCTTGGATGGTAAGGAAAGGTCCTGCAAAGTCAATGCCTACTTGAGAAAAGGCGCGCAAAGAACAACAGACCCGCATTGCAGGCAAATCAGCCATGAGTTGAGAGGCTGGTTTTGATTTTTGGCGTTTACAAGTACAACATTCTTTTTCACATACACGAATTACCTCTCTGGCCGAGATGACCCAAAACTTTGTTGAGAGAGCGGAGAGTGTGCTGTTTGTACCTGAATGCAAAACCTTTTCATGGTAAAACTTGACCACAAGACTGGTTACCCAGTTCTTCCTTGGAAGTATGATAGGGTACTTTGCCTCAAAGGACAAACTGTCAGCATGTTTGAGTCTTCCACCAAGTCTCATGAGATCATTTTGATCCAAGATTGGGCTCAAACCAATTATCTTGCTATTTGATGGGACTATATTGCCTTTGAGGAGGGCATTGTATTCCTTAGGAAAGGCTTCCTTTTGAGTCGTTATCAATATCCTCGTTTCGGCATCATCAACTTCCTCAACTTGAAGAGGACCATGCTTGCGGAGTATTGGGACTCTGCAGTTGTGGATGAACCTGAACACCCAGGCTGTTACACGACAAAGTCTATTCAGATTTGAAAATCGTGAAGGCTCCAAACGCCATGGAATTTCTGTCTGAAGTTCTGTTACCATGGAGACTGGAGTAGATTTCGTTTTTGTTTCCATGTTTTTGCAAGTGCTGAAATCAACAACTTGTGTTGGTACTTCACCCCTATGAAGGAAATCTGGACCTTGAAGCCAACTATCCTCTGACAATGATTGAATGTGTGCACCTTTTGTCAAAATGTCTGCAGGATTGCATTTTGTGGGAACATACATCCATTGACTAGGGCGTGTATGTTCTTGAATGTAGCCTACTCGGTTTGCTACAAATGACTTGAAACTCCGACTCTGATTCTTGACCCACCACAAGACATTGATACTGTCAGACCAAAAGGTGGCACATTTCACTGCAACATTCAATGCTGTGATCACAGACATCAGAAGTTTGACACCAAGTACAGCAGCAACCAGTTCCAACCTTGGAATGCTTACCGATTTCAATGGTGCAACATGAGCTTTTGCAGCAACCAGAGTGCTAGTGACTTCAGTTTGGTTTTGTACAACAGCGTATATCACAGCACCGTATGCTTCCTGTGACTCATCAACAAAAACATGAAGTTTGCACAAATTGTTCTCTTGGGAGAATTGTATGCATCTTGGTATTTGAACGTACTTGCACATCTCAGTCTCCTTCATCCACTGCCAAACTTTGTTTGCTAAGTCCGGACACACGTTGTCATCCCACCCAAGGCCAGAGACCCACATCTCTTGGAGGATGATCTTGGCTCTGATAATGAAAGGTGCAAGAAGGCCAAGTGGATCAAAGAATCTGGCAACTGTTTTCAAAAAGTTCCTCTTTGTCAGATTCAAAGAACTGTCCTTGAAGGAGTAAGCAAACTGAAACTGATCAGCCTCTGCATTCCAGATCAAACCCATAGCCTTTGTCATGGGAAGATCAGAAGACTGAATCTGTACTTCCTTCAGTCTGTCTTTCACAGGAATCTCATTGAGCACCTCAACAGAGTTGGATATCCATTTTCTTGGGTGCATTCCTGCTGCTGTCCATAGACTTTTCAGTTGATCATAAAGCTGAATGGCTACGCCGTCGCTGACAGCGCTATCCATACTATCATCCATGTAAGTTGACTTTGTGACCACTTCAGCAGCCATTGGATAAACTTCTGCATTCCTTCTAGCATGTTCCTGTGATACAAATTGAGCCAAAAAAGGAGAACAATTGAGACCAAATACTACACGAGAGAACTCATACAGAGTTGGTTCACGTTTGGAATCAAGTGATCTCCAAAGAAATCTCAGGCAAGATCTATCCTTTTGCAAAACCTCGATTTGCAGATACATTTCTGCTATGTCACAAATGACACCCACTGGAGATCTACGAAATCTAATCAGAATTTCAAAAAGATTGTTCTGTAATTTCGGACCAGGGTAAATGAAATCATTCAGAGACACACCTTTGCATTTGGCCGATGCATCAAATACAATCCGGATTTTTGTTGTTTCCCTGTCCAATTTGACAACAGGAAAGTGAGGAAGATACCACTTGGTATTTGGCCTGTCATCTTCATCAACTTTCTGGATGTATCCTTTCTGGAGGTACTGCTCTAAAACAGCATCATAGGCTTTGGAAAGTGACTCGTCTTTGGCGAGTTTCTTCTCTACATTCTCTAGACGATTCAAAGCCACTAGGTAATTATTTGGAAGACCACAAGGGTCTTGTTTCCATGGTATGCCTACCGTGTACCTTGCATTTGAGTAGCTAATTGATTCCTTAACAGCTTCCATTGCCAATTGATCTTGAGCAGACATAGATGGACCATTTGAAGGAAAACTTTCAATTTCCCAGAATTTCTGGAGAATGTGATCCACTTCAACGACAGGAGGACTTCTTGCTTCATTGTTGCCAACAAAGAAAGTGTTTGAATCAGAAGGTTGACCTTCAGAAATATTGCCAATACAAGTCCATCCAAGAGGAGTTAAGCGAGCTATTGGATCACCTGGGTTTCCACAGACATCACCACGTGAAGTGTGAAGTTGTAGATAATCTACCCCAATAAGGATATCTATGACAGGTTTTGAAGCTACTTTAGGGAAGTGAATGTCTCTCAAATGAGGCCAGCGCTTTGCATAGTTTTGCCAATCAATCGCTTTCAAGCTTCCAGTGACCTTGCTAGTTGTCATAGCCACTAGGGAAGTATCTACTGAGCCATCCATACTTTCAAGACCAAGCTCTACAGTCATGCTGCTAAAACATTCTGTTTTGCTATTCAAAACATTCACAGACACTTGCTGTGTCTGACCTGAAAGACCTAACTCCGAAGCAACATGCTCATTCACATAAGTTTGTGTACTAGCGTCATCCAAAAGAGCATTGACCTTCAACCGTTTATTGCCGCTCTTCAGTACAACAGGGATTGTTCTAAGTGCTATGAAATAAGATTGCTGCTTCATGGCAGACATTGTGGTAGTCTGTGTTGCTGAATCAGCACTCACTTGTGAATGCACAGGAGAAAAATCTGGTCTAGTACCAGCAGCAAGCCGACTAACAGCTGTCTTAGTGCCTAACCTATTGTAAGTTTTATTGAAGTGCAAAAGACGATTGTGAGTGGACGAACAACCACCAATCCCACACCTGCCATTTTGAGTGCAAGATTTGCCTACATGATCAGTGCCTAAACACCGGAAGCAAAGCTTGAGTTCTTTAGCCTTTGTCCAACGGTCATGGGTAGTGAGCGATTTGAATGCATCACATTTGCCAATTCTATGTGACGACAAATTACATAACTGACACATTTCTGATTGTGCATTCTGAGAGCCAAAGTAAGATTTCGAAATTTTACCTTGATTGTTGGATTTCCGAGTCTCAGAGAAACCATACTTGGTCTCTGAAGCAATGGTATGAAGCTCGGCTTCAAAAAGAATCCACTGCCGAAGAGTCTCTACAGACTCCTGCCTTTGCTGCTCAATGACCCAGCGTTTATACTGAGTTATCATTTGCTCTGTAAGTTTCTTTAACAAGGCGTAGAAACAACCATCCCCAAGCTCTTCTAATTTGTCTGCTTCACGAAGACAGACTACAGCTGTGTCAAGCATGTCTGCAAACTGTTCTATGTCTTTGGCATTGCCCTGACGAAGAGGTCTGAAGGCAGATATTTCCTCTAATTTCAATGCTATGATCCGCCTGTATCCCCCATATTTTCGTTCAAGACGTTCTAGAGCTATGGCGTAAGCAGCAGCATTGTGGCCAAGAGACTCTACTAGCTTTGATGCTTCACCTGACAAATATTGCTTAAGTTGCAACAGTTTATACTCATTGGTTGCAGGTGCCCTATCCACACAAGCCATAAATGCAGCTTTCCAGCTTTGATAAGCATGGATGTCTCCTGAAAAAACTGGTATGGAAACTCGACGTAATTGTCTCCAAAGATCCTGACCAATACCTACAGTCTCACCACAGGCTTGATTCATCAACTCAGTTTTATGAACCTGTTGTCTTACAGGCTGGCGAATTTCAAAGTCAGAATCATGTCTCTGTGGCTGAATGCTATTTGTATTTTCATCTCTCATCACTTGCTTTGTGTTATCTCTACTAGACCTAAGGGAGGTACCAGCATAACTGAATGTGTTCCTAAGCAACAATTCGGCCTTTTCAACTGCCTCTTCGGTTACTGCCTCAAGCAAATCAATTTCCTGATTGGTTCTCTTAGCAAGCTCTAAGTTATCAGTCTCTTGATAGAGAATTTGCAAAGTTATCATCACATCAACTGCGTCTATTTGAAGAGAGCTGACTTCATCAATCAAACATCTAATTTGCCTACGATCAGGCAACTCCTCTTCCAGCAGTGAAGATAACCTATTTCTACATTTCGTAACCGCCGTTTTGCAATTGGTTTTCCTACGCTTTAACTGAGCAATTTCCTGATTATCTGTGAAAACAGATACTTTGAGTTCTGTTTGGGACATATTTCTGTCAATGTTTGTTTTCAAAGTTTAACATTAACCTTTTGAGCAAACTAAAAATGTGAATACAGCGTAGTGTGCATGACAATAAGAAACAACCATGCTCTGCTACCAAATGTTCTGGATGATTATAGTTCTAGACGAATGTGGGTGAGTGAGTGAGTTTTTGTTTAGCGCCGCTTGGGCAATATTGTAGACGACGGCGAATGTGGAAGCGTGATACAAAAAGAGAGAAAGTAGATTTCGATGTGTGAGTGAGTTGGGGTTTAACTGTGTTGTCTGCAATACTTTTCAGCCCTCAACACACTCCAAAGAATGTGGACAGACCAGGCAGAAAAGAATCGAAAGACGGAAAGGAGCGTTGTGAGAGAGAAAAGAATGTATGATCGAAACTGTTATGTGGCAAGGAACTAAACGTTATTACATTTATTATTCTATGAGTTTTGTATTGAAGAACCAAACAACTAAACGTGATAACACTTATTAACTGACGAAAATACGGATGGGAATGAGAAAAGAAACCTAATATGCGAAACCCGAGGTATTATTTACATATTTGTCAATTATCTACAACAGAATATACACTGAAATCGAAAAGGTACTCTCAGTAGTACTATCAGAGTACTATGAACTCTCTAAGAATATCTGTATAACAAACTAGATGGTAGTTTGTATTCTATTGCAATTGTTTGTAACAATTGAGCACAAAGTAATCTAATCAAAGTATTAGGTGCGAAAAGTATCTATTTCTAAAGTGACTCTGACACGTCCTTCCAACAGGGACGCTCAAGTCAGAATGCCGCATGTAGCCTGAAATCTATCACTGCCGAGACGCACGTGGCCGAATTTCTCGTGCAGCGGTCGCAACTTGAAGACAACTTCAAAGTTGCGTTCGGGTGATATGTTTATGATTTAGAAACGATGGAACTTAGGTTTTACTATGCAAAATTTGTTATGTTTGAGATTCCCTTCAAACCATGCATAATAGATATGACGAAAAAGTAGTATTGTTATGACAAACTAGTATCAAGATGATTCGTCGGATATCTAATATCTTGTTTGTTGATGTAATTTTCGGACAGAGTAAAGGTAGAAAGGCGAAGTAACGAATCTGGAATTGAAGTAGGAATTGTCCATTGAACAAAACGGCTGTGTCTACCTATGTAAACCTTTGATATGAAAATCATATAATCCCAATGTTGCCTCCTGTATAGGTATTTTGAATATGACGCTTCTGGATAATTAAAAAATACCTTTTGTGGAATACATGTATGGTATCTTTCTATAATGGTTGTGATGTTTTTGATATGTTGGAAACTATGTTAATAACCAGATGCATGTACTGGAGTTATAATATCCTATCATTCAGCTAATAACACATATTCAGGTTTTTTGACTGAATGTTTTAGGATTTTAAGCATAAAGAACGTGAACGCAGATAATAACAATATTTTCTAAATATAAGAACTTCGAAAAGCTATATAAACACTATTTCTTTATGAGAGCAATTTGTATTTCGATATGAGTGCACTTGGTAGCTTTATGAAAAATTAATTGTTGATAGTATAATAAACTTGTTATACTATGATAAGTTAATATATGTTCCAGTTAATAGACTCTCTTATATGTTTATGCAATGATGGCATGACCCTTCTCTTTGTACACTGTTGCTAGTTTTTTTGTTTACCAACGTTATGGAATTAATATTTCAAATTATGTAGCATTCTTTCATTAAAATATGGTAAATTAAGCTTATCTGAAGACAAATAGTCCCAAAATTGACGATAAATTCATAACAAATAGATAAATCATAAAAAGTTTATATGATATAATCATTTTCATTTACAATTTACATTTCACACCATTTGACTTTGTTGTTGAACATTGACTTACATTTCTTGATATAATAAATGGAGTAAATTTCCGCAAAACCACGGACTCATAAATTTCCATTTTCTCCATATTTGTAAAGTTCCCATGTTTATTATCTGTGTTCACGTTCATAAACTTCTGACGTATCAAAATGATATACTCAAACGTTATTTCTTAACTAATGATATGACCGTCCTTTTAAAATTTAGTATGAATTTCTTTACATGAGAATTATGCAGATGATACATGTATATTGTCCTTGTTAAGGCAGATGTGTTTCGTAAAAACAAAATGTTCTGCTTGTAAACCTACAAACCTCAAACTAAACATCACATAATTGCTCTTTATTCGCTCCGACAATAACTTTAAAGTACCGTTTTAAAACGCTTCAAGTGCAAGACAGGTTTCAGTTACTGACCTCGAACAATAAAATTTAAAGCCATTGTTAACATTTTCAATAAAACCACTTCAGGCTCCAATATCACTTAATCCCACACTCAATTTGGGATAAAATTGCTTGAGAAAAGCCCAAGGCTGTTTCCCACCCATAATCAATATCATATTTCATACCTCTATTAAAGACCATATTTCAAAGGACAAATCACGTTTCATATTTTGCCTGTAAACCGAAGATAAAATGCTGTCGAGGAAAGATAATGTAATCAAACTTAGGAAGGTCAAATTGGTCCGGAAATGGGTTCTCAAAAATTGAGGCCTTTCTCGGCCTAGAAAGCCCGAAGGCGAACAAAATGGATCCTCTTTTGTTAATATATTTTGATTGTCGACGAATGGCGGCCACATGTGATGGCGTTGGTTTATTTGTGTGCGATAAGTATCTTCATTAGCAACGTATGATGCATGTTATTTCTCAGCGGGAAAGCGTTGCATGCCGGTAAAATAAGCGTGATTATGTCCCCTGTTATGTAACAATGCCCACATCTCTAGCACGCGCTAGGCTATCTTGTTACGCAACACTTAAAGAATCCTGTCGGCATTAAAGGATTTGCACGTGCTAAGCGTGCGGTAATTGATCTCATGAACGTCGACGTTGAGAGGGCTTTATATAACTTGAGTGACAGGCCATTCGCTGAAGGAGACAATGTAATGACAACTATTTTCCGTACGTTTTGTGTCGTATGCTATAAACAAGCTCAAAAAATGATGTCTTTGCGTGTTTCTTGCAAGCTAGTTAGCGTTATTCAGATTTGACTTTTTGTGCAATCGTAATTTCCGCTCTAAAAACTCTAATTCTATCTCGTATGTTGTATGGAAAGTATTCTTATCGCGTTCCGTTGTTGAAGCTCAAAGCTAATATTTGAAAAAAAACTTATAAGAGCACAAAAAAAGGCTTTCATAAACAAATTTCTACATCAACAATACCACGCTGTGAAAATTTCACATAATTACCAAAATATTTGAGGGGAGTAGAAAAGATGAGGGTTTGTGGATACGCATACAAAGGGCCCTCCCATGTATTTTCCGTCCATTTT
Organism: Steromphala cineraria; assembly: GCA_916613615.1. NCBI lineage: Eukaryota > Metazoa > Mollusca > Gastropoda > Trochida > Trochidae > Steromphala > Steromphala cineraria. The sequence goes on from OU744721.1 coordinate 35,878,629, forward strand.
CCTAAACCCCTCAAGCATGGTCCTCTGAACAATGGCCCCTTACATAAAAGATCTACCCCTGCAAAGAACAGAATAATTCAGTTTTTCCCCAATGCAGAAAAGCAAAGGGCAAAGAACATCTCCCTGCTATCAGCTCTACGATCAAAGAGAAGGCTTTCAAGACGTTCTTTGAGGGAGCGATTAACAGCGAAACATTGTCACATTAAACTTCACGCTTCCCAAACAAGACTTCTCGCTTTTCTGTCCGGCTCGTTACATATTTATTCCGATGTTTCGTGACTGGCTCCCATATATCTTATTTACACATCTCGCGGACATTGATACCGGTCCAGACAGGTAAACTGCACGGTGTGAATGATTTTCACCTTTAAAAACAGCTCGAATGTCTAAACCGAGATAGGTTTATCTAGAGCCCATAAAGAATTGATGAACAGACAGAACTTGGTTAGTTTGAAATAGTTTTCTTATATGTTTCTTCGAACATTTGAATCTCTGACGGACTTGAGCACAGAAATATGTAATGTAAGGGCTGGATAACAGATGTCAAAATATATTTTGGGAAGATGATTGAGCCTTATGAAGCGTTCATGTTAATTGGATTTCTAAATATAATTAAGCCTTTGTCGTTCCTATACTCGAGGCCTTTGGCACATTGATATTTCACCGGGATTATATCACAGAAAAAGCACATACATGTAAGCATGAGATAAATTCGATATATCTCAGAAACTAATGAAGTTTGTACTTCAAATCAAATATTTACCAATGATAACAATTTGTAGTGTATGATAATTCATGTTACACTACATTCCAAGTCATGCAAATATACTACTTGTTTACAATGTACATATTTATCAACGTGAACTAAACACCATCAGGGAATCGTTCTGCACTTTGACAACGACTTTATACACTGGCATTAACAGGTAACTTTACTTTCCTCCCTGTACATATGTACATAACTGAACTGTGTCAGCGCTTTGAGCATGTACCTTGTACATGGAAAAGGCGCGCTACAAATGCACATTTATTATTATTATTATCATCTATTGTATATTACCCTTGAGACCCTCGACCCCTTGTTGTTTGTGTTTCACTTCATCTACCTTTGTCAAATGGTGACATTTTGGTCAGTGGAAATACACTCTAATTGCAATGACATCTAAAGGAATGTCACTATAGTTATGTTATGTCCACCTGACCTGATACAAAGTTCAAAGCATCATTTCCATGTAAATTTCACCCTGATTTGTTTTCCAAGATGGCGACCGACGTCAAAGCGGAAGTCAAGTAACGACACGCTGCTACCCCGCAGATAAATAATAAAAGCTAATTATTGGCCATTGTTCTTGCCGGGTCGTTATTCCCTTGGATGTGTAGACAGTGAGAATGTTTTCTCATTAGAGGCTGGATCATTGTGAATAATTGATGATGACCACATGCACTCAGTAATGGCGACCTTTGAGTTGCCCCTGGTCGATGGTCAGCGGATCGAACACGGACACTGTCCAGCACAGGTCATCCTCGTGTCATTTGATAGATGAACTACGGAAATGTAGACAAATGCCAATTGGAATGAATGATGGTCAATCCATAGAAGATGTTTCCCTTGGGAACTTAGTGCATTTGCAAACATGCTAGCCATTGATTGAATATTCACTCAAGTTAATCATTTCTTGATGGATTGCTTATTTGTATGCAATTTATAATGTTCCAAAATATACCTTTTATAAGCCTACCTTAGAATAAGACATATTTTTTGGGAAAAAGATAATATTCAAGTGTAAGTTGTACTTGATGATGTTGAAAAAAAACGAGATTGAAGATCCGAACTAAAATGGTCAAAGCAAATATCTGATAATGGCAAATATGCTAAAGTTGAATGCAATAGGGGATTGAACAGAAACAAAATAGCACTGTAGTTGCCTTCATTCAAAACTATTATACAGCTTTGAATATGATCATAAGATAATATAATTTGTATAACCCTCAAGTGAATTATTTTTATAATGAGTTTTAGTGTTTCGTTGCAAAGTTACTTTCCAATTTGAATGATTCATTTAACTCCGTTATTGCGTTCCGAAATACACTACAATGTATTAGGTCAAACATGGATAATTTCCTATCGATTTGTACCGTCATTTATCAATTATTAGTGTACCCTTTTGTTAAAATTGCTTATGACATGTTGACAGCTTCGTTGCATCCAATATTCTCATGTTGGGTCGATATTACGTAATTCACTGTACGAATGACATCTGACACTGCTATGTATTGCAATAACTTCTATTACCTGTAAACAATTTCATTGCATCCTACAATTACGTGATATTACGCATGAATCTGGTAATCTACTCTTGATATCAGTCAATTATGAAAATACTTGTCAATTGCATATTACCAGTTTCGTTCTGAACACAAACCAATGTATAATTGATAAATGTCAATTATGACAGACAATCAAACTGATGGGACCGTTATACACTAAGATAGGTATAACATGTCATGATTTACTTACATCCAATAATTAGGTTTACATAAACAAACGTGCGCCGCGTATAGATATTTCCCACAATCATTACGTGCAAACCTTTCGTATAGAGCTTCCTTTGAATTATTCACGAGCCAATATCTGAGTGGGTCCCCTGACATCAGCATGTGTTCACACCTTGTTAATGACATCTGTTCATGTGTTCAAACATTGGTAAGGTTCCTTGCTCTTGTGTTCACAATCTAATTCACTCATCGTTTTGTTTAGACTAGTATATAGTCCCTGAAAAAAGGAGTTCATGACTTATTTAATTATTTAATTTTTGATATCAAATAAAATCAAAGGAACCATGAATTATACGTAATTTGCAAACTTTTCTAGACTTGAGAAGGCTTCTTTATTTATTTATTTATTTTTGTTTGCTTTAGGGTCTGAAAACAGATTACGTTTTGTTTTGCAGTTTTTGTATTTCTTTCACCCCTAACCCCCCTTTTCATTTTCGATAAAACATTCGAGATGTCAAATTTGAAATCCCAACAATTTGTAATTGATTTTCAATTCAATGTATACATCTGTTCTACCTTTTACAGATACCAAGTCCATGTTTTGATTTATGTTATTGTTTATACATGACCTGGTATTGGGAGCAAAAGGTGAATATGGAGAAAGACAAAAAGTTATTGATAAATAAAATCGTACTAGTTTGGACATACCCTTAAAGCTTTAACTGCCTTTTCCTGTGTACACCTAATCACATATCACAATTGTTAAACAACCATATCTGCTCAACAACGTTAAAATTGCTAACGCTCGGGTGATATAAAAGGTCTTATTTTACTCTTAATAGTCAATTTACACTGTGCGACATTAAACACCCAGTTCATCAACATTAATATTTGTATATCTTTGCAAATTACAAAAATGGGTTTTAAATTGCAAGTAAGTTTTATTTCTGTTGCATTTCAAAGCAAAACAAATATTAAATTCTGGCATTTTTCGGTTAACCGTATTTAGTCTGGCCAAAATAACATGACTGTTTTTAGATTACCACAAAAGTAACTCTGATTTAAACCAGATGACAATTGTCTAAAGTTCTAAAAATTCCTGCACACACATGATTTTAAAAGGCATCGTCGCCTTATTTAATAAGCATAATATCGTCTTTCATTCAAATGCTACCAAAAAATGTACGTGTACTAACCGCCCCTTGAAATATGACGAGCGGCATTGATATAAGCTCTTCGGAACTTGTTGGCCAATACCTTCATGTATAATTATATCATGAATAAATGTGTTTAAATCAAATGTGACAAACCTAGTCAGAAGGTTTTATTTAAACGTCTTGCCTTTGGAATTATTACTCTATTCATATATAACTTTCGATTTCGTATCTTTCAGTCTAGAACTCGCCAGAAAAAGAGTCTGCAATATGAAATATCGAATTTCGATATTTATATATTTTGTTAAGTCCGGAAATGTTTTAGTATTAACATCTACTTTGCCTTTTAAATGGCAACGAAGGCCAATTAGACAGTCCGTTTATGGCTTTCCCGATTAATAAACGAAAAAAAATAGTTTTACTTCAAACGATGTTATTTTTTTACTTTTACAAAACATGTAAATGTTATTTTCAAATTCGTGAGACCCAAGTCAGTCGACACCACGTTGAAACTAACAAAAATATGATTTATGATGTTTATACATGAAAACTGTAATTAACAAAAAACAAACTTGTTAAAATCGAATAAACATCCGGGTACGTTTTTGCTACGGCTTATGGTTTTAAGGTTGGCTTAAGCGTATTTCCTTTGAATGTATATTTCAGCGCTTCAAACTCTTTTTCTTGTAGATTTCAAATGGGTTCTGTCAATCAACGACGAAATTGATTCCAAGCGGTAAACGCGAGATGAACGAGTGGCGCTTTGAAGTAAAGCGAACCGTTACCAGTTTCATTTACTGGCTTTGCGGGATATAGAACAAGAGCTGATAATAAAATAGACTTAATTCAGACCCGGCGGCTTCTGAAGAAATGACCGTATGAGATATATAAACAATACCGAGATGTATTAAGTGCAGGGGTAATGCAGTTATCTTTAAGATTATGAGATATATACTCGCTCTGATATAGATATCAAAGTCCCATTGATGCTGTAACGGTGAAATTGTATTCATCTGGTAGCTTGCTTCAAAGGTATTTACTGTTAATTGATCTAGAATGCTTGCATGAAGTTTTATGCAGAGACCCAAGTACTGTTATCTCTTTGATCGATATGAAATAAACTGGCTCAAGCGAATTTAAAATGTTTTATTGCATAGCAAATCATATTCGAACTGTTCAGTTAATTCTTGAATATGGTTTGATGGCATAATCGCTATAATTTTCATACATGTTTGTTTCCACGTTTGTCCACAATATAATATCATACACAATATCATATCTCCACCAAAACGAAATGCGAATCCTGTAAATGCATTATTATTGTTATTTTGTCAAGTAAATATCTACATTACTTTACATGTGACCTAAATCTTAAATTATAAACGTGTATGCATAATACATGTAGATAATATTTTGTGAAGGTTATTAAAGATATTTTTAGCTTTGAAATGTTTAATGTCAGTATCCTAATTGTAACCACATTTATGATTGTAAAAACATCTCTTCGTTAATAATTATCTTGAATGATAATGCTAAAGTTTACACAAGAATAAACAAAACCAATTAAATCGTCGTTTTATTATACTAAAACGGATATCGCATTGATTTTCAACACATTTCCAAAGCAAACAACACCTAATTGCTTACTAAAGATTGATTTTAATGGGATTTTGAAATATCACGTCTCGTAAAACAATGTGCGTTGAATGGTTTATCTATATACATTGGTATATATCCATCACATTAATTCCTCGCAAAGTCATAAAGAAATAGTAAGCTTTATCACAACTTCGTTATCAGTATGACATTCGATCACTGTAAAATCTATTTGTAGCCTTATCTCTTGATCTTTATTATCAATAATTTAGCATTGCCAGAGGCGTATGCAAAAAAAAGCAAGTTCAGTTTGGAAATACGTTTATTTGATTACAAGAGAAGTTGATTCAAAGAAAGAAGTTGCGTAAATGCGTCATCTGCTTGCAAACAAGGATTATTCGTATATGTAACTCATAATGATGGTGATGAGAAACTTTTGTTTGTACTATCGCATAAAGTGTTTGCAAATTTCAATTCTAACTCATTAAGTCATGGGAGATCTCCAAATTCACAACTGTATCAGAATAGCTGATTTCTTTTTTAAAATATTGTCGAGGCCTTTTAGACGATTGGTAAACTCTTGGTATGATCAGTGCGGGCTCTCATCCTTGACTCTGAAGATTTCGATTACGTAGGAAACCAAATAGTAGAAGAGAGACGTGAACGATATACTAAGATTTGTATTAATAAGTCTAAGTAAACCTTTGCCTCAATATTCTCCGTTTCACTCCTGTACTGAGTCTAGAAAGGTCTAGCTTAGGGTCGCGTTAGCCGACCTTTCTGCGACCTATGACCCTCCAACGTTATACGTGCAAAGGCAGACTATTGGTAAGATGAGTTCTGATTGGGCTGATGCAACTCTCTACTAGACCTTTATAGACTCAGTATAGGAGTGAAAAGGATACTATTAAGGCTAGGTTTACTTAGACTGTGTGTTAACATACGTAACTTCAATATTCAAAACAGAGTTTTAAATATTTCATTTACCATCAAAACAGGTTTAGCCTTCATTATGCATTTGATAACTTGTGATATAACGATTGAATATTGAAATGTTTTTCTCAAGTTTCATAAGTTTTATGCGTACATGTTCACGTAGAAATGATGAACATATTATTCATTTTTTTAGGATAATGTAATGTCAGGGAGATCCTCAAAAACTGTCTAAGTGTCAACTATCAATTGAAGATCGGTTCTCGTCTACTGATTTTCGGTTTTAATCATAACTAAAGAAACAGAAAAACAGTCTATATCTCTAATGGCCCCATTTGCAAATGGATAGAATGACAGACTCCATTCAAGTTCTGAAATGAAAATTTAGCAAAAAAATGTATTGTTATTCTTTCTCAGTCGTTTGACATTTTTGTGATCGAATTATACATTTTTAAAATCTAATGTTCGCGTTGGTAAACTCAACGTTAAAGAATATTTCTCAAATTTAAAAATTTATGAACGCAAAAAAGTCAAGTGATTTAAATTACTTGTACTATCATATTTCAAACCCTTCACAGTTTACGCTTCACCGATCAAACCATAATGACACCGACGTGTGTTTTGAGAATAAACAACTAATCAGAAATTTATGACAGAAAATCTAATTCATTTCTCATAAACGTTCTCAGATGTTTTGGGCCTAGGATAACATTGGAACGATGTCAACGCACGCTGTTTTCACAAACGTCGTCCTTTTAAATAGACTGTGTCTATGTCTTTTAAACATTCTAAGATTTAATACTTTTTATTTATAATAATAAAATGGACAATTCTCATAAAAGAACACCTTCTTTATTCTGTGAAGGCGACGTTTCGAAATAGATCCTAATGTCTATATTGACAACGACATTAGAATCTATGAATAAAGAATAAAGAAGTTGTTCATCCATAAGAATTATCCTTTTTATTCATCACACCAACTTCTATAATCTCAATCTAAGAAGTCATACTTTTTATTGTACCATACATTTCAAATCATAATAAAACTGATTTAGACCTTGGATAAATTGACTACAGTTACCTTATATGGTGGATCGTCTTATGAATTACATACCATTTAGATAGTTAACAGATGATCCAGGATTCGAACCCATTTTCTAAGAGACCGTCATCGATCACAAGCACTGAATGTCCAACAAGTTTCTCCACTCAGCCCAGGGTTGTGAAATTGATTGCATCAAATGTGTAGGTACCCGATTCTGAGGATGCGAGTCCGTATATTACAATGATTCAGAAAAGTACGTCTATTCATTTTTAAGAAGAGTGATCTTAAATATAATAACGATTTGAGATCATCTTGAATTTTATCTGATTGACGTCATTATTCGTCCTCCAGAGTATCTGATAGTTGCTAAGAACATCATATATTGAGTAGACAACGACACAGTCTGGAAACATAATCGCATCTTTAAGCTGGGGAGTTCACAAGTACGACGACCCGTGAAATAAGCTCTCCCCCTCTGAAGCACATGTGAGAGACATCCTTGTTCCTCACAGGATGTGGGGAGGGGCAGCGTTCTTTTTCCTCCCGAGTTCTACACCATTTAATTTCCCATCACGGAAACTGGCTCTAAAACAACCCATTTAAATTCGTTCTGGTACCTGGAAGAATGAATAACATGGATATTGTATGTCGGGCTATGAATACTGCCATTTATCCGTAACTATGTGTCATCTTTGCGCAGGTTGGCAGCTGGAAAACTAGTTTAAGTGTATGTTGCAATGAATAACTTATCATCACAAGGGTATAATAGTTTGGAGGATGAATAGTATTAACTTATCTTATACTGGGATCTGTATTCAATGGTGTGTCATCGCAACGCAACTGGGAGCGCGTAAACCAGTTGTAAAACTATAAACATGCATGCAGTTTTGAATACATTTCTTATAAGATTGTTTGTTTTATTGGGTAATTACTTAACTTTTATCACATTGTGGGTTGTAAAATAGTCAGTTAAAGGTAGAAATAATATTAGAAGATAAGGCTATTATTCTTATCTTTTGAAAACGGCAATATAAATTAATATAACGAAACGTCTCTAATGAAAAATAGAGAAAGTAGTGCATCCTCGTCTTCGTTATTCTTCTCAGTGTAATAATTGATATGGATATGTTTGAGTATCATTCTACAATTTGTAAGGGAAAAGAGTACAGGATTAATCTCGTACACCAACTTCGATTTCCAACTTCTACAATGTCACCAGAATAGACTTTAACGACCATATGGGGAAAAGGTTTTCAACCAACGAAAATCATACAATTTAAAGTTTCTTAAAGGGGCAGTAGCACGTTTTTAGGGGGAATATGAGGTGATGTCAGGAAAATGAAAATTAATGGTTTCAATTGAAAGACAATGTATTTAAACTAAATGGAGCAGTAATAATTCAAATATTTAACGTAAAGTTTAGCCATGCGATTCCTTTTTCTTACAGAAAATGAATTAAAGGTGTTCACACAAAAATGGCGGCCTATGTATTTTATGTGAATCTTTATACTTTGTCCTCCGACCATGGATGATTGACTTGTGAACTGACATTTTTGACACTGTCAAAATAATACATTTAACATTAACTTACAATTATCACTGAAAATTTTAAAATATAAATTTATCAAAAAACGTGCTACTGCCCCTTTAAAGAGACCAACACCATGGCGGCTTTTGGTGCGATTAAAAATGTTGCCTGACGTGAAAAGTATATGAGTTCGAATCCCACAGGAAATTAGCTATATAAGGGAAATTTCGCTGGTACACAAATACACATCCTGTGATCCCAACTATAAACATGTAAATCAAAAAACATTATTTATCATAAACATTGTGTCCGTCGATGTGGAACTTGGTCCCGTTACACAATTACTTAACACTAGGGTTAACCTTGGTGTCATCCTTTAACATTGCACTAAGGCTATCTTAGTGACTTACGGTCACCTTAGTGTTTTGGGCAACTGACCCTGACAGCTTGGAAACCAGGATTTAGATTTTCGAAGCTCTCTTAGTGCTAAGATAGTCGTAGGCCAATGTTATTGTCTGGTACTTACGACTATCTTAGCACTAAGAGAGCTTCGAAAATCTAGACCCAGTTATATAAAAATATTTTCACCATATATAGAAACGTCTATCTACATGAGTATGGATCTTGATGATGAAGGATGCCATTTGAATAATCAGCACGGTTTTGTATTCAGAACGATGTGTCATCTTTGCTGAAAAATGGCAGCTGGAAAACACGTTAGAAGAAATATGTAATTCCAGTATTTCTTTGGGTATTCATATGTTCCTCGATGTTATATATAATAACAGTTATGAACATCATTAATCTGTAACCCGCTTCTTTGTGCGTTGTTGCCATTATTGTTGTGACCTACATGTACGAAAAGATTATAATAATTTCAAAGTTTTAAAGCTTAATAAGAATTACCAATATCAAGCGTTGCAATCTCAATAAATTTGGGTTGCACAGTTCAATATTAAATGGAATTAATGGAGAATGTTTTTCAAAGTTTTGATATTGGTAGGAAATTCATGCACGAAATGAAACCAGAACGGAGTCCATGCATCAATATTATGATGAATTTATGCTTTCTAAAACTTCAAGTGAGTAAAGTGAGTAATTTATAAATGTCAATTCGTAGCATGAAAGCTATTTGAAGTTTAATGAACGTGTAACCTTTTCGTTATTAATTACTGCTAACCTATTTGATGTTTAACACGTTTGCAAGTCAGATTAACAGTTAGTTCAACGCTTTAGATACAAAGGATTTATTTTCATGCATGTTTGAAAACAGGTATCAAGCAACAGATGTAAAAGGCAAAATATGTTTAAAGTAATTTTATTTGAAAACTTTAAAAGGAAAACGCTAATTGAAATTATTTTTTTAAATTTGTAACCACATTTTTGTAATTTGAAGCCTACTTTTCACCTCGTCAACACGGAAAATGTTTTGGCTTTCGTTTTTTCTTGAGATTTTATTCAAATAGCACGTCACGAAGAGATATGGGAGACAAATTTCAAAAATACAAATTCAGTTCTCGCGACCCTCTTCTTTCATGTTTGACCTTGTTATCAGTCATCAAAACAGTTCGTCATTTTCTTTCTTCATCTGATAATAAACAGACCGTGAAAAGCGCAGCCCTGTCATAATTACGGTCTCTGATGTATAAAAAACCATTTTAAACTCGCAAATTTGAATATGTGCACGATGTGTTGACGCCACGCTTCCGGTAAAATCTGGAGTGTTCAGGGGTCACATTTAGTCTTCAACGGGTTAAAGGGGCAGTAGCACGTTTTTTGAAAAATTATATTAAAAGTTTTCGCTGATAACTGTGTATTAAGGCTTAATATATTATGTTGATAGTGTTAAAATCTTATTGCAGAAACCAGAGAATCAGAGAACAAATTATAAAGATTCACATCAGTGAGTAAATTGGTGGCCATTTTTGTGTGAACACCTTTAATTCATTTTGTGTAAGAAAAAAGAATCGTATGACTGAACATTAAATTGTGTATTTGATTTATTACTGCTTCATTTAGGTTAAATACATTGTCTTTCAATTGGAACCATTTATATTCATTTTCCTGACATCACCTTTTTATTCCCCCTAAAAACGTACTACTGCCCCTTTGAAGTTTGCAAAGTGTATAAACTCTAAGGAAACGTTTTAATTTGTTTGTGTTTTGTAAGTATTGTGTTTGTTTCGTTTTTTAGGAATATCATACAAGCCGTGTACAGCCATGTTGAATGTATCTCTAAATGTATGTTATTATTTTTTTGTCATTGTGTATAAGTGTTGTTTTTCGCAATATTCTTCCAGATGCTCATGTGTGTTAAATTTAACAACAAAATATCATTAAAATGTGTTGTTGTTGCTGTTGCTGTTGCTGTTGTTGTTGTTGTTGTTGTTGTTGTTGTTGTTGTTGAAGCTTATAATGAATTGGTTAATGGGTGTTTGAGAGAGTGAAATGTATCGATACGACTTATATAAAATACAGAGCCTGGAATTTCGAAGCTTTCTTAGTGCTAAGGTAGTCATACAATTACAATACTTTAACCGCAGGGATATCATAGCACAAAGATAGCTTAGAAAACTCATTTCCAAACTCTGAATGTTACAAGGCGGTTTAGAGAGTTGGGTGAATTTGTATGAATACAAAATGTACATGTATACCCTTAAAATTTATCTTAAAAGTCTATAGATGTACGTTTAGAAGAGTGGAGATGTCGAAAGACTTAACCTGTGTCGTCGTACGATGACGTTCTTGCACATGAATAACGTCTTTGATGGGCAATAAAAAGGTGAGATGATGAGGGATGATGGGTATCCATCAAAACATTTATTGGTTGAAAACGACATCAGTATCAATGTCCAAACGTAGTCAAACTTGAATATAGAAGTTGGATATACATAAAACTGCCTTCATCACTCTTCAATGTTTCTCGTATTTTGAACTCCATACGTGTAGTGTGCATATGACGGAAACATTTGAAAGGGCGAAGGAGAAAATGGAACTTTCTTTGCGATTGCAAAGATTCTTGCCGCTAAAGCAATACTTTTTAGGATCTTTTTCTGAGCTTGACGAAAAGCAACGATGCCTTTCGTAATTATCTCCGCCTCATAATTTTGGGGAAAGAAACTGTAGAATTTTCCTTCAAGCACAATTGATATTTGCTTATTAACATAACTAATTGCAAATAGCATAGCTCACATGTGTGAACGCTTTGTGGAGGCGTCTGTGAAGAAAACCTAAAACTTATGTAGGTGACTTCAGAAAATTCTAATTTTGAATTCTATCATATGGCTTATTCTATCATTTGCTATTGATATCAATTTTATAAAACAGCATTTTGATAAATGTTTATCAATAAATAAGATTTATAGAAAATATAACTCATACCCAAGTTAACGAAGAGTTTTCAAAAATTTCGAGAGTCACGGCATTCATATTTGGTTATTGATGCTTTGTTTTATGAAAGCGCATTTTACAAATAATGTCCTTTACAAAGTTAGACATGAATAACGCAGCCACTATTTCATCATTCGACGAAAACGCCCAACCAAGTGTAAGGACGATCAAAGAACTTTGTACTTTAATACCGCTGTACCTTTGTCAATTTGATATTTGATTGAACATAAAATGGTTTGTTTTGTTAGCAATTTAAAATATTTGATTTGATTAATGATAAGAATTGATATCATTGCTTGTAATTCCGTAATACAGCTTTTCACATTCGTAGCACCGTTGACTTCACTTTTCATTGTTGTTGCTTTTGTCCGAGTGTGTGCTCCTCTTTATTAAGTTGTCATAAATAAATCGACAAAAAAAATCCCCAGTTACAAGGTTCAATTCTGAAGTTTTAAAACACATACTAATGACATAACATATAAAAACTTGAATGTCCCTTTGAATTTGTTGCCACAAAATGTACCCCGAAAGGACTGTCCCTTTACCAATTTGAGTTCTCTCTTAACATTATTTCTTTTATGTCCCAGTGACTTCCGGTCCTCAATTTTCTTTGTTTGGGAAAATGTCATAAAAAGAACGCTGTAACTTTGTCAATTTTTTTTTTAAATAAATAAAATATTTTTTTAGAAAGTATGTTTGCGATAAGTATGAATTGAGCATAAAGGAAACAACGCCACAGATCTTCTTGCTTGTACAGGACATCTGATTTGTACTCAATGTTTCAAAGGCTAAACCTTCCCACTAATCATGTTTATACCAGTACATCTACCTAAAATCATATTTGCATGTCGAAACAAGGTATCAGATAATTACCCATATGCACTAATTACCTAGCATGTACAACATAATCCACAGTTAATGCTCTCTGCATCCTTAACCGTGCGCGGAGTTTGGATAAAGGATGTTAATTTGACCAAGTTCGATAACTCATGCCTTAAATATGCCCACCGTTAAAAAAATTATTGACGTGTTTCTTGCTTTGCTAATGAAGGGTTGGTGTTTTGTCGACACTGCGCATGCTTTCACCTTTCTCCATCGACGCACAGGGTGTCGTTGAGTGCAGAAAGGCATCAAGGATGTACTAGTCGATAAATGTATACTTACTGTACTAATTACAAACAGGCGCGTGTTGTGTGCTTCTGTTAACAATCTGTGGATCGGGCGGCTTAATGAGTTCATCACTTGTGAAAAGAGTTCACATAATGTTAATTTTTAACATTTATTTATTGATTTATGTTACATGATTCTGATTATCAATATGCCATATAATTTTAGAAATGTACAAGTTTTCAGCAAAAATCGTTCACAAATGAGGGTGCAACACAAAATTCATTTTAGCACTATAGGCAGATGGATGACCTTTTTAAAAACTTGGTAATCAAAAAGTTGTATTAAAATACAATAAATGAGTTTTGTCGAAAATGAGAGTGATGTAGTGGAAGACTTGCAGAATAACCCTAAGTCTTTCACCCAGAGTGTAGTTAATATATTTTGACATAATTCTAGTAGTCTAGCAAGTCTATATCTGTTGAGATCTACTCTTATAGGCTCCTTTCTTATATCTATTCAATAAATCTATGATAATTATCATTTTTCAGAGACTGAATATAAATCTACGCCATCCTGAGTGAGACATTTATTTCACAATATTAATTTGACCCTCTAGTAGTAAAATACGGTATACGGCTCAGAAAACCAAGGCTTTACAAGACGTTTTAGAGAGTTGGGTGTATGGGTATGAATATTGTTTATTCGTTACAGTCTTTAGATGTACGTTTATACGTGTTAGTTGTTTGTTGTTGTTGAAGCTTGTAATGAATTGGTTAATAGGTGTTTGAGAGAGTGAAATGTATCGATACGACTAAATGTAAAATACAGAGCCTGGATTTTCGAAGCTTTCTTAGTGTAGATAGGTAGCATACTTTAATATTGGCGTAGGGAAATCATAGCACTAAGACAGCTTAGAAAGACGGTACACAGTGAAAATTGTTTTGGAGGTAAAGCCCGTTTAACATCGAAGAAGACACTTATTTCTTGCATTGTGATGCTATGTTGTCAATGATTGTACATGTATTACAAAATTGGAATACCCCTTGCTTTCATTCGCAATATATAACACTAATGGTAATACTTATGCACTCCTTTGGCAATTGTACTCTCAAAGAATCTTCTGTAAATGAAGATGCTCCCAGTGTAACTTACAACTGCATGATAACAGTGAAACCACACCAAAGCCATAAAATTACCATCTGTAAATAATGTGATTACCACATAAGATCACTTCAGATTTACTCTGGACGTGAAAACCGTATTGGATATCAGGGCGTTGCCAATTACATATAAATACCACTCATATTTGCTAAATGTTATTTCCAAATAATCTTCAGTTTTAAAACTTCATCATCAACAAACAAACAACCATTGTACTCCAACTAGACGCCAACAATGGCGTCAGTGTGGCGCTTGTATATGCTGTAAAGGAGCTTGTATATATCATGTTATGTGTCTTTAACAATAGACATTACGCTGGTGTTCTGTAACCTATATCAGTTACGGGGTTGTCAGTTTCATTCAGACGCTATGTCACTCATGCAGGGACCATATTAATGGTGGAGGTTATAGTAATTTTGACATCATGGCGTCTGTATGAATGAAATCTTTTTAAATTCTGAGTGGTACAAATTAAAGAGTCTAGAGATGAATAATGTACTTTTGTTGCACATTCATACTCTTGATTCGGATTTAATTTCTTTCAAGGTCGGTAGATGTCATACTGTGACTCATAATCTCTAATTTCTTGTTCATCCAGTTGTTTACTACCTACATATAATGCACAAAGCTCCGCTTTCAAACATATACGATAGAAAAGGACTACGCCAACGCGTTTGTTCCGACCATGCACGTTTAATGAAAAGTTTTTTATACAGCGTTGAAATCATAATGTAATGAACTTTGAGTCACGATATGAGGATAAAGATAATAATTTTTAACAATAGAATGATAAAGAGTTGAGTGTGTTGAATGTAATTTGGATAATGCTAAATCCCGTAAGTATTTGTATCTTAAGAAAATGTCAAAAATATCGTGCCTTCCTATTGTGCTGCTTTTGGTTATGCGATGATTATTGCTAAAAGGAGCTCAACATTTGATACTTATGCAGATTGTAAACCTTGTACATATACTCTCAACAATTTGCATTCGAGGTAAATACTATGCAACAGTATTCTAACGGAACATACGGTGATCTTCGAACCAGTCAGATAATCATTATAACAATGGCGTGAGAATATTATTATTAATTAACCAATCTTATTATTTAGGAATTAATCACTGACCCCTGTCAATCATAGGCGTGGAATACAAGAAATGCAACGACAGAGTGACACTTTTGACTGATGTCCCAATTAAATATTTAGATTGTCATACTTTAAAGAGGCAGTAGCACGTTGTCTTTGAAAATTTTATATTTTCAAGTTTTCACTGGTACGTTAAAGATAAATGTATTATTTGGCTAGTGTAAAAGATCTCATTTCACAATCCAATCATCAATAGTCATTGAATAAATTTTAAAGTTTCACATAATTTCCTTTGGCGGCCATTTTTGTGTGAACACCTTTAATTCATTTGTGTAAGAAAAAAGGAGTCTCATGGCTGAACTTTACACTACATATTTGATATATCACTGCTTCATTTAGTGTAAATATATTGTCTTTCAATTGGTACCATTTATTTTCATTTTCCCGACATCACCTTATATTCGCCCTAAAAACCTGCTATTGCCCTTTAAAATCGTTTTGGGATCACCACTACCAATTGCAATGTGTGTGCAGTATATATCAGTTTTCATATGCGTTGTAAAATATAGTTGTGACGTCATGAACTTAGTGATTTTAACAAAGTTTTTTTCCAAACCTTTAAACATTAACCTTATCAAAAAAAAAACACTTCTTTTTTATTTATCGTAGCAATTTTTTCTTAAGAAAGGCCATTATCATTATCTCAGTGTTTGGCAATAAAAAAATAAACTCATTCACAGCCGATCGTGATTAATAATTCAAGCCTTAAGATTCATCCTTCACATTTAATACGATGTAAACACTCATGAAAACCTAACATTTGTATACCATGTCATTTCACCTTAAGAATTTTCGATATAGGCTTTAAAATCAAAATACAATTCAGTGCGAAATAACTGCTTTCCTTAAAAACATAAGGCAAAAATTTAACTGAAAGTGAATTGAATCAAATTATTCTCGAAAAGTGTAAAAGATAATTTTCTTCTATAAATCATCCTCTATATATTCTCAACACTATGCAATGAATTAAATCATAGAATAAAAATATAAATAATTCATTCAGTGTCAAATATTCTCTTTTACATCTAGTTTAATGTGATGCAAAGATTTAAAAGCAAATACAATTATTCTCTAACAGTGTCAAGCAAACACTGTATCTTTCTCCAATTTTCAATGTGATGCAAATGTTTTTAACTCTAAGAAAAAACATAAAAAATTCATTTCAGTGCAAAGCAAACACATTTCAACACTTAAGTACCTCCCACACTCCAATACTACAAAGGGGAACCTCTTGTACCATCAAACCAATTTACGGCACAATGACGATCTGTTTTCGAGTACCCCCTTTTCTTCAAAAAGAATAATTGGTGTAATTGTGTAGAGCAAATATTATTCTTGTAAACAAGCACTGCGTTTTCACCTCCGTACGGGAACCATCTGGCGCAAGAAGGCAGAACGACCCTTGGCGCTAAATTGTTACATCGGGGTTCCAGTAATAACACTAATTTAATATCAGCGTGCAACTTACAACACTCTATCTTAATAATCTCCATCTGGCTGGATATTTAATCACAAGAAGTGTTCCCAGTAAGTAAACGATTGCCTCAACTTGTGTAATGTACACGTTCTTCCGGCGTATCCGACACCTGGAATACGCATGACCTCGGGTCATAACTGTGCGTAATTGTGTAAAGCTATATTAACATATACGACAAACGGAACCCACGGCGGATGTTGGCATTTATCTTACACATTGACGAATTTATTTTAAGATAAACCTTCTTGACCGAACCTCTGTGATCTTGTAACGTTCATCAGGTAACATCGCCCCCTTCAGCGCTCCCCCTCAGGTGATGTAATTGCTTACTGATATTTTGGTCAGTCCGACCCCTCCCCTATCCCCCCTCCTTGCACAAGACCCCCTCCCAGCGCCCCAAGCACAGACATCGCCTCTGAATCTCTGAGCGGCGTTAATGAAGCTTCTGTAAGAGAAGATGTCTTACAACAGATGTACATGTTTCTGATCTGACTGGTGTGGTAACAATCGCGGGAACGCTGCCCCCTTCAGGCGTATTGTGGCTACTTCTTTGATCTTCTGGTTAACGCATGGTATACAGTAATATAGCTTACTATATTGAAAGCGTCTCGGCTTATCGTCTTGTGAACTGTTGCAATAATTTGTAACCCTCAAGTATTTCCAATCAATGTGATATCGATCTTGTGATAGTTGGGCAATTACTTATATTTGAGTTATACGTGCTTTGGTATGTCAATATGTTGGTGATTACAAAAACCAGGTCATGCGTCTGCTTTGAGTATATAATGTTTGCAAACGGAGATATGATATTTTCTTATCCTGCACACTATGTACATTTATAGTGGGCAATATATATGAAAAAAAATCAAATTCATAAAATGTTTGAATTTATATGTTATTACGATATTGATGAGGCATATAGCTATATGTGAAATTGAGAGATGACATTTAAAATAATTACCATATCGACAATTTTAAATTAGAAACCGAATTATGGCAATTTGTTTATTGTTTCTGAGATTGCCGGAGTTGATTTTACCATTCTTTAACTTCAATGCATGTCTAAGAGAATCAAGTGCGCAATAGAAAATACGATTTCGACACGTCCTATACACTTCCGGTTTTGTATGACTCTAAGCATTTGCAACGAGATTACCAAAATCAGAGAGGAAGTTCCAAATGATTCTCAAATTCGTCGATCATTACTGCTATTGTGACTACCAACTAACACAAACATGACCCGGAGTGAAAATACCTCTCATCATTGTGCAATAAGCATGCATTATTACCAACCCTATTGCCAAAATGCAAATTCAGAGGAGACGTCGACTCCTTTTGAAGGACCAATAATGAATGGTACCATTGGCAGTACAAATATGCCCCTACTCAAAACACTTCCAATCCTTGCGCAATGAGTTACCATGGGTCGACCAGGCACTATAATAGAAATCCAAGTATCATAATAGAACAGTAGACCATGAGACGACCAAACACTCTATTAGAACACCATCTGCCATAATAGAACGGTACACCATGAGATGACGACCAAGCACTCTAATAGAACGGTACACCAATAGAACGTCAAACACCTCAAAGAACACCCCGAGCCATCATATATAGAACGCATGCACTTTGATGAAACTCCAATGCTGAAGAGACCCGATTCTGCTTATTAAAGAGTTTTCAATGACCCTTCAAGTCACTCTAGTTCAAGTATGATCGGCTTGTGGTGACATAGCCATCAGTTGCTCAAATACAGACAATCCTTAATCTACATGCATGGCAGTCGTGATTGCTTATCACGGGCAAAAAGCACTGGAAGCGATTTAATAGATACCGATGGTATTTGGCCAGAAATTATTTTGTTGTCAGCGAAAGGTCAACTGTCATCGTTGCTGGCTTTGTTGGCGGTTTGTTGTTTTAACTTGGAGAATAGAGACTTGGACAAACAGTGTAAAAGCTTTAGTGTCTGGGACTGAAGACATTATTGGGTACCTGTCGACGTAAAACATTACCATGCCTTCAACGTAAGAATTATTTCTGTTTTGGTCCTGTGTATGACGTCATCGACATTTTTTTGTGTTCCTTATGTCTTTTAGCTTTCCTTTATATTCTGTTTCCGAATCGAATATTGGATATGCTTTGAAGATTAATGAGAGAATTACATATCATATATAGAAAGCATCAGACTTTTTTGTGAATATATAAACATTTTTTGTGTCTGTGCTGCCAAAGTCATAAGTCTGTTTCGGGATATGTTATACTGTATATTAGTACCAAGGATAGACTAAAAATCAGTCTCAGAAAATGAATAATTCTATATAGGGAGATTTTATTTATTGTAATCGAGATAATTATCATGTGGTTATGTTAAGGGCAAAATATTGTGAACTACGATTTGGGCGTTAGACTATACACAAGACTACTGTTGGAGTAAGGATAGGACAGCTCTATGTCATGTATTCGAATGTACAGAAAATACCCAAATATCTCTCCTAATGACTGAACATTCGCATTATTTCTTACAATTCGAACTTAAGCTAAAGATACATACATAACCTGCGTCGTTTTCCTTAATGTGATTTATAATAATTCAGGATTACATGTCTGTCATGAAATGTCATGTTAGGGCAATGTTTTTGATACAATGATTGTCATTTTGTCGTTTCTAAACTGACAGGTATTGTGTCAAATTGATGAATGTCATTAATAATTCACTTCATTTTTACCATTATGTAGCTCACAAAATAGCGTAAATATGTTAATATATTGTTTCTATTTGGTATTTGTTTGCCAATTCTTTTTACTTGTCCAGGACTTGGTTCGCATGTGAAACCTACGTATGTTCAGATGTCACGGATGATCAAAACTAGGAAATTATTAGATTTTTTATAAGAATGCATGTGTTTCTGTATATTTGTAAATATACCTAAAAAATGTCCTTATCCAACATGTAAGCTGTGCACATATTGAGAACCATAGATGTCATCAATTTCAAACATCAACGTCGAAATATGAACAGTACGTGTAAAGAGTCAAACGTTTACAGTGTCTTATATCGTTCCTTAGCAATATTGTGCTTATGTTGATACAGAAAACCTTTTTTTGTGTCGACAATTTAACAACGTTTCTGATATGACAAATGATGCTGTCACACTGTCAGTTATGTATTCCATTCCATGTTGACCTTGATTCCTTTGGACATCATGGGGTTAATATACTCTGTACCTATTAAATTTCAATTCTTCTTCTTCTTGGTTTCACATGTAAGATGATAAGTATGCTGACTGCAGCACCATAAGCTGCAGCTGTTTTTGATAACATTTCTCAAACAGAAAACCAAAAAAAGGAGAAATACGTTGTATCTTTAAAAATAAGTTTATTTGCACTTTTCAACAACAACATATCAAAGTTCATGGTCCACTGATGTTACTACGGGACCACAAGCCACTCATACAAGCAGAATCACACTGATGTCGTACCTAGCTTAATTACAAACATTTCAATTTAATTCAAATCATTTTTGTACATTAAAATTCGAGATTAAAACAAACGTATTTGTTATGAACTGTGATGGTAAATTATTCAAAGACTGAATTCGATATATCACGATATTGGTATTGTTGATTTATGTTTGTGTGACTGCCCAAAAACCGCAGGCGGTATAATGGCATCGATGGGGTTAATGTGGTACGATCACCAGGTGAACTGTGGTGATACTACAGTGTTCACATGTGATATGTACACGGTGATATATTTCAGTTATTTCAGTTTCTATATTCAGTAGCTGGATTTCATGACACTAAGTGTTAGACAAACTATGATATATACTCATCAAAGTATATTTTTCAAAAGCAGACAAATTATACACCCTGTCTTCCAATGGACGAATGTCTCCAAAATATACACAAAATGACTTTTCAAACTTGACCATTTCGTATATGGTTGAAAGGATTGTTTAAATCTGAAATTTGATCAGTTCGACTTAATTTAAAATATGAAAATATTTTTATATTTTGAGATCACATGAAAAAGTTAGGAAACAGAATGTATTCCTAAAGTTTGACAGCAAAGTAAAAATCCATTTTAGAATGACATTTGTATTAAACTGAAAAATTTAATTTACAAAGTATTTTTAAATTTTGGAAACAAATGTATTTTTCTTTTATAGACGTCAAATTTCAAACTAAAAACATGCATTTGCGTGATATTGAATACACATTAGGACTGACTTTGAGCGCATCTATTAATATTTTCTAAAATCTTGTATATCTTTTTTGTTCTCTTTTTAAAACAATGTATCGTGTTGTTGCAAATAGCACTTGATGCATTACATGAAATATAAAACAATAATGAGCTATGTTAGCTTACACATAACAAACAATAAATCATCGTTGTACCCAATCATAACAATACATTATAAACAATTATGAACAATCAGATTATTATAAGCGCAACTGTATCATAACTCTGAACAGTATCTTTTATAACGAAGCCTTAAATCATTTAACAATATTTTGATTTGTCTTTAATACTTTTGAGAAAATAATTTCCGATTCAGTGAAGATGCACTCAACCCAATTTTTGTTTATACTTAAGATTATATACATATATTTAATGCAATATGCGTCATAGTTGTAATCTAGATAATATGCATTACAAACACAGACGTACACAAAATACATTTCTCGCTCACATTCAAACATTCATATCACTTGTCAATATCAATAATGTTGTTCATATCTGCCTTTACTTATACATATCCCCGAAATAGAATATTATTACCAGTGTGTATTGCATATAAGCCCTCGCCCTGAACAAGCCAACATAATATCAGAACCAAAAGAGAGAGTACATTTATATAAACCAGAAATAATCGTTGAAAACAGATTTTACATATGGATATATAAAGAGAGGGCAGTTTTTTTAAATAACAGAAAATAAAGATGAAGAAAGGGATTAACATAGTTCGGATAAAGACTAAATTTGGATGAAGAAGATGCATGAGATATAAAATAACCATTAAGATAAAGTAAGATAAAGAGGTTTTGATAAAGAATAAAGAGAGAAGGCTGGAGGGGATAAAGAAATGTACTACAACGTACATTCTGACAATGTGAAAGCAATACCATCATTTCTTCATCTTCAGTGCTTCCATATACTGGCAGTCGTAAATGTATCAATACAACCAATAGCAAATACATACCATAGTATAATAGGCGGCAAGATGGGGACTGATTATATAAACACCAAAACCTTCCAAAAATGTTTAGTTATCTTAACAAATTCAATGAAAATTTAATAACATAGAACATCAGTATAAATTAAAAAACGCAAAAAATTAAATCTGAAAAATCAGTATAATTTTCAAGAATTCATAAAATCAAGAATTTCATAGCAGAGTGAGCTATGAAATCCTTGATAAAATCAATTGTTTCAATAATATCGATATTTATTTTTACGTCACAGGTTAATATATTTCAGGTTTTTTTTAAAAAGAATATTGAAGAATGTTTGTTAAATCAAAAACACGCAGAGCATTTCGGAAGGATTTTGGTGAAGCGGTGCTGAAGTATGTAAGAGCACATGTCTAATCCAGTGGGCTATAATGAGGGTCTTTGAGCTCTATACTGGCACCACGTGGTGCTAAATGATGGGAATACTGTCTTTACATTTGTTTCTTGTCTAAATACTGAGCATATGGAGTCGGGTTAACGGTGGGAGGAAAGCCAAACACTCACATTCTCTGGCAATTAATAGCACAATACAGCCAGTAGGGTTAACAATGGTATTCCGTGGAACACTTGCCACATAATGTTAACAGCATAGCGTTGTTTGAGTCTTGAAGTCTTAGGGTTCTCACAGCAATGATAGCAGAGCTACTAACATTGAATTCTGAGTTACATTTGTATATTCATGTTAGCAGTTTTGTTAGTGTAATGCAGAGAAATGGTAACAAGCTTTTGTCGAGAAAGGATATCATCATAATGAATGATGTTATAAATGTAACTTTATAATATGATCAATGACTTAAAGTAGAAATGATAACATTCGATTAAGAAAGAAAGCCCGTACGAAAGTTTAACAAAATCAGTTCAGCCGATATTCCACTTACATTTAGTGTAAAATGTTACATGTCACAACAAAACTGCCAACATAAAAACTCTGCTTCAATCTCGTCTTATCTTAACAATTTAAATCACAATTATAGGTCTCATAATATTTGATTTCTCCTTCTAGCTCGTATGTTCTGATAAAGGTTACCACAATAGCAGTTCTACTAACATCTTCGTATTATCTGGGAATTGATAGCACAATACCAGAACTGCTACCATCCGTATTCTGGTCGATCGTACGGCAGTCCTGAGGTAGATATGACCGACCAAGCATAAAGGCAAGATATAAAACACATTCATAATAAATAGTTCAATCTCATTGAATTTTGATCGAGTTCTTGAGCACCAAATATCATGTTGGCCACCTAAAATTCTGCCCGACCATTTGGTAGAATTTTAGATTGAAAGGTTTATAAAAGTCTCGAAGTCTCTGTATCACATGGGAGTCCACATTCGGATGAAGCCGGCCTTTTGTTTTCCCCAAACAATGCGGCTTCCCATTCCCATCCGGCTTCTTAAGACACGGGAATCCACGGGTCTGGTTGAGGTAAAAATGTTTTTCTGTTATCACTCGTTCTAAACCAAGAAAATCCTGAACCTTGGCCATTTCAGAAGCGGGATCAACGATAAGTCTCTCCCCACTTACGAAATGAAATTGTTTAAGGGGAAAATGTTTCAACCATCGGTCAAGATGTTTCGGGTACACACCAATCCTCACAGCACCCCAGGAAGAGTTTACAAGGCCCGTCCGATTGTCCAGTAAAGCCATCTGTTCAAAGGGCTTCATACCGGGCCTCTTGGTAATGGCCTGGGTGTAGTCAGATATTGCCCTAACAACGGGATCTCGAACTACTACGATTAGTTTCGTTGTTTTGGACATATCGTAGACCCTCTTGGGGACCTCTCTGGTCACGAAGTAGCTGGGGGTCTTCTCGATGGTCAGTTGTCCAGGCGTCGTGGGAGGCATTTGTTCTCTGGAAAACAAAACAGGTACATATGTGTAAATAAGAAACAATCTGGACTAAACAATGGTCGGCGTATTTCGCATTCCATCTCCGATACTGATCGCTGTTATGAAAGACGTACTTTAAATATGGGAATCTGAAACAATTGTTTTGATGTTTCAATATTTTTTATATTCGATTTCAATTTTTAAGACTCGAAACTTTTGCTTGTTAAATAGGGAGTAACAAAAACTTTACAATTATCGATAATTACGATTTTCCTTTTAACCATCTCTACCTATTGAACCGTTAAATAACATTTCCAACATTCATTCAATACAACTACTACGTATAGTATTGCATAGTATACTAAAACAATCACTTACGCAGTATATGTCAATATAAATAAGGTATTCTGACATAAGGAATTCAAACCACATCTCAAAAATCATAATTAAAGAACATTTTTCATACGATTTCGTCAATATATATATAACAACATAGGTCAACAGAGGTAAACAACAATAATATTAAGACAGCTATGTAAACACCGTATTCAATGTAAAAGTGACGGAAGTGGTTTGACATTTCCAGGTCTGGATTGGCCTTGGGCTGTAAATTAGTTTGATACTGTCACGGGTCACTGCTTTGTCCATCTGTCACGCTGTGACCTTATTAAACAGCAGGTAGTTCTATTTTCATGTGTCACGTCGGTCATAAACTGGGTATTGACAGCTTATCTGAGATTTTGTCGCATTTCTGGCAATAATATATATACTTTATACGCTGCCTACCTTATAATCTAAATAGTTTTATACAATATAATTGTTCGTTGTTGTATTGGCATGTTGTACAGGCAATATATAACAAATTTATAACATCTATAACATCATCGATAAAGATAAACAACAGAACTGGTCAAAGAACAATACCTTGTTGAACACCAACTGTAACTGGTATTGATTCAAAATGTAATCCTAACTCTATCCGATGTTTTTTTCTTTATTCTGAAGATCAGTGAAATACATCACTTCTTTTTTTCATATGCTGTCAAAATATTTTTAAAGGCTGTATTCACTCATTTGTAATATGTTGGTCATTTCAGGAAAAATATTCTTATTCCAACAAAAATATCCAACATCATCAATACATGTAATTGTCATCCAAATTGATTGGATTTTCAAAATGACCTAAATAAATAATCACATCTACTTTACACATTTTATTGCTCTAATCTGTAAGGCAATTTTGATGTATAACCTGTTACAAGTTGTCATAAATAATCATGGATATGATGACCTCGCTATTTACAATAATATACAGTCAATCGATAAAATTACAACAAGCCTAGTTATGTTCTATATCATCATGAATATTTCAGTGTTACCATTACGCTTACATTCCATATGTTTCATAATAGTAGCGAGTTACGTAAGTATACAAAATTTCTGTTGTGTCATTGTGAATTATACAATTCGCATTCAGTGGCAGAATACTTCATTTAATTTTTAGGTTAGTTGTACTCATGAATCCACAGAATTCAAACTTTTCATATGCCAATCGTCAATTTAACAGACATTTTATTAAACTGATTTCGTGATGCAACTGTGTAAATTGCTATGGTACATCTGAAATTTTAAAAGACAAAAGCAGGAATAACAGTAATTCGGTTCACATAATGTTCATACAGCTCTTAAATGGTTAACATTCGAGTAAGATTATTTAAATGGTTGGTTCACTTCGCTTCAAGGAATGCCTGCTGATTTGGTTATTTTGGGACCGATGGTGCGGCTTAAATGATACCTCTCTCATCAAGTTACGACCAGTTTGTGGAATGACCCGAACACATCCCCATCTTTTTGTTAGAGCTTTGCCTCGTAAAGACATCATAACTCAGGAATATGCCACTTGATTTGACGAGGATAAAGAACTTGGATCGATCAAAACAAAGGCAGTCTTTATCCTCTAGACAAATATATCCCGCCTTCCTCTTATGTCGATATTATTTCTTGAGTTGGCGGCCAATTCCCAGACATATTGACGACGATATGTCAAGAGACTTAGACGAAGAAAGAGGATCTTAACTGCTGATGTGAATTATTCTTTGATATACCGAACCCAAATCTAATAGTTAGGATATTGGTAATTGAATTACCCCTGCATTGTAGTTTATGTCCTTGCATTTAAAACTAATTAATTCAATTAACCTCGCTTCAAAAAGGATTGGTGTTTGTTTTCAAGAAAGTCATTAAAGTGGAAGATCGAATTGGTCCTGATCTTCATTCCAAAGAACCGAATGTTCTCTCTCATGGGCATTGACCATATTGTTACGTTTTCTACACCAATTTAAAGTTCAAACATACTGTTTTTCCAGTTGCAATTAACTTTTGTTTAGTTAAAGAAAGGAGCCGGAACCAAAATTGCTTTGAATATCAAAGAATGAAAAGAAAATCGTTTTTAGCAATTCTTAAAGGATTTGATTCCATTTCCTTTGATTTTATTGATTGCTAAAAGAGAAATTAGGAAATTCATGGTTTTTACATGCTCTCCTTTCTGCTCCAACCTACTTTTGTTAGCAAATTTATTTGAATGTGTTCTATCTTTATTTTCGATCTCACTAATTGCCTGACAGTGGAAACCAAAAACCTCAACAATATTGTATCTTTTCTTTCACTAACAAAGGACATTTATGGTCTTCGTAAAACAGAGGTTCGGAAATTCATCGTTTCATTTTAGATCAATTCGTCTTTAAGGCCTACTCTTGACTACTGTAAGTGATGTCACAATTGATAGTGGATGAATTTTGTCTTCGAAAATTGCCGGAATCATGATTATAAGATACTTAAAAGTGACTTTGTTGACAAGTATGTACTCGGTTCTGGTTTTAAGACTTCACATCAAATCAAGGTCTGGTGTATTCATTTTGTTTTTATGAAGTTTCTCCATAACCCATTTGTATTTAATTCATTTCTTATATTCTGTGTCAACGTTTAACATAACTTAGTTAATGGCTATTACAAAACCTTACGATTGATTACTGATCTGTTTTGTTAGGTTGTCTATCAAAACAGCTTTGTATACGGTCCTTGCTTTATACATATATTTAACAACGAAATCTATTTTCATATATTTCATTTTTTTAAATTTACGGTCGGAGTGATTGTCAGTGTTTGATAACATTAATCAACTTCACACATTCTGATTTTCGAAGATGTTTATATATCGACATGTTGTTGATTCTAAAATCATAATCAATACCAACGTAGTTTAATGAATAAATCAAAATCATTCAAATTTCTCTTATACATATATGTCCTTCATTCTGACAATCTTACGTCGTACAAAAACCAATTACGCTGTAACAATGGTGTTGTACAATTGCAATATACATATTTGATGACTCAGCCGTTCTTGGCCAGTCTTCGGTCTCGAATCGATATAAACACCGGATCAGATTGAGTTTACTCATGTTCGTGTCATTAGGAACATTCCTGTTTGGTTAACCGCCCATTCGATGTCATGGAGTAATATTCACTTGATGAAATGACGTTGTATCCAGTAGACTTTATTACCACTGTAATAAGCAGTTATCATTCATGTTGAAAGAGCTACTACCCACGCTCGATTATAAAATCGATATTCTGAAGAAGGTTATCATCATTAGTTTGGAAATATCCTATTTTGGTTTGATAAGTATGATTACAGATGTTTTTAAGTTGAACGAATATAGGACGAGGTTGGATAGAGTGGTAGGATATTCATATAATCAAATATTGAAATATGAATGATAAATGATAAATCTTGCAAGCAATATCTCGAGTCTCGAACTTGGCAAGAAATTGTTATGAAATATAAGTGTTTTTTCCTTATTCAATCATATAAATTTGTAAAATATGCATAATTGCACAAATCAGGTAAAATGTGTAGAATACGATGTTAGGATACAGGAATTATGCAAAAACATTCTAGAACCATTGACAACATTGTTATATAATAAATATGAAACAAACTATCACAAAACCATTCACATATTATCACACCCTGCATTGAAAATGTATAAACAATTTCACCGATTACTTTATGGCATATATAGGTAAACCAAAACTAGAACACACTGTAAGATAAGTGGCACTATGGAAACCAAACTTAAACTCATTTAATTCCCAATTGCAGCTCTAACCTTTAAAGAAAACTACTTAACGTTAACGTCCTTAAAATTGTTCTAACAGTATTACAAGTACCTTCTATATAGCAAAATCGAAACTAGAAGAAAACGATCTTTATATGGCACCTTGAGTGATAAAAAACATGATCGAAAAAAATCTCAATTATTACACATTTGCTTCTCTATGATTCAAGGAAAAACAGTCAAGAGAAAGTTCTTCAAATTGAGTTTACTCCTTCCACGTTTCCGTTATAGAAGCCTTGACGGCAAACCAATCATTTCTTGAAGACAGCTGCGTTGAAATGTTTCATTAGTTTTTGTTTCAAGATGGCGTCTACACATTGCAAGGGCTTCACTTCTTTGATGGTGTTTTATCCCTTCTGAGGTTGCAGCTCTACACACTCAAAAGGGGCCTCATGCTGTTTTACCCTGCTCCCCAACAACCCTCTTCTTTTATCTGACAAACTCTACAGCATTTGCAATAGACCCCCTACTTACAAAACAAACCAACAGCGTGTATTGATGTTTCACAAAACGTTTACTAATCGGCAAACATGTTGCAGGATAAACTGTGATTCCATATTTCTTCTTTCGTCTATGAACTTCGACATTGTAAGATATCCCCACATACATTAATACATCGAAAATGTTTTAATATCTCAACGAATCACCGGATATGAATATGATAAATAACCTAGACTTTTACCATCCTTACTTTGGCCAAAATATTTCATAGTATCTAAAGAATCACCAAACATACGTTTTAATCCGGGAATATCATGGTAACGTTAGAGTACTCTTAACGTTAAAGTACTCTTAAAGTCCGCATCACCGGACATGTGAACATAATCAAAAAGATAATTCTACTTTGAAGTTATTCTTTCTGCAGAGCTCTTTTCATCTCACAATTATAGCATTGCAGGAGATTATCGTCTACAAACATAATAACGCACATTTTCGAAAACATATCTTCAAAACAAATATGTAGAGTTGACCTCACTACACATAATGGTGCTGTGAGCAAATGCTTCCAGATGTGAGGGCATCCTCTTGCCATTTTCTCACCATGGGACGCATATATTTTAACCGTTGACACGTTCCAAAGCAAAGCATGTCTCTGGTAGAAAGATTTGTAGAATTGCCAACAACTGCAATAATTCATACTGAGCAGAGACCTCGTTTAGAGTTTGGTTCACTGGTTGCGACAATATGCCTTAGCGAGCTTTCATTAGCGTACAAGACTGTTAATGTCCAAAGGGTAAATTATTGCCCCGCATAATAACAGGGCATCTTGAACACTTCCTTGTCTTACCCCTCGATCGATAGGCACTGTGAAGCCATCCATTTCATTCACGCTACTCTATGATTGTGTAAATTACCCATGCCCTTAATAGGTTTTCGGTGATCTATGATTGTTCCCCCGTAGAAACAATTAGGGAACGGCCTCGTGAGGTTTTGACACCCAAATTACATCACAGGCCTCTAAATGAGGGTATCTCCTCCATTCAGGAGGCTGTTTTGTTGACTTTTCCCCAGCATCACTCTCTATAAAAGTTCATTAGCTAAATCGTATACCGATACCTCCTTATTCCACTGACGTCTTAGCACTTATTGCTTGTGTGGCTATGTATGGAATATTGTCCTTAAAACAGATGCTACCATTCTGTCTCCCTATCGAACCATAAACTTCAACTCATATTTCCAAAACACCGGAAATCCCATTATCCAAGTTTTTGCATTGTTAAGGCCATTAACCTAAAAACTTGCTCTTCGCTTGTAGCTCCGAATCAATGGATGTTCCAGAATAAGAGGATGCTCTGTGTTGCGCCAAATTAAAGTCTCGTCTAACTTCAGATTAAACTGTTTCCTTACATACAACGAATTAATTTTATTTAACTTTTTTAAAAAAAGAGGAAACCGTCTCAGCTGGATTTGATCTAACTGGGTCTCTGAATTTGTTACGCTGCGCTTCACCAGACTGGGTTCTTTGAACATCGTAAACATAGTTCTTTCATTCAAGAAATAAGATTCATAAATGCAAGTGACTTTACTGCCTTGCCAGAATGATTTTTCGAAAATACGGCTAAATTGCAATTTGATTCAAAACATCAGTTGGTACTCTTTCTTCAACAACCACAAAACATTTTGTGTCTTTTTGTTCCATTCTAGAAATAACTTCTGAATAAAATACATAGAGATTTCTTATGTGAGTGCATGAAAGGCAAGCCACCATTCATGACAGCACACCACCTTGTCGAAAATGTAAACCGTTGATAAATTCCCTAGGGGACTACTGCTTGTAATGGGGTCACTAATGGGGGTCCATTGGAACGCGAAGGAACACGCCAAAATCTCTTCACCATTGCCTTGGAATGGTCAGGGAGCGTTACTTAGACCCTGACAAAGTCCCGTAAGACATGTTCAAAGTATCAAAGTAACTTCAGTTTGAACTCAACAATATATGTTTGACAGTTGGAATGAAACTTATAAATACAAACTAAATTGATTTAGTAAGCATGGATGTGGATCAAATTATGAAATTTAAAATATTTTCTTTTCCCTTAATTACTGGTATAAGATACAAATTTATATTTCCCTTTTTATGTTTTTGGTAAATATAGATTTTTAAAAAATCTTACATTGGTAAAAAGGTAAACAACAGACAACCCTAAAAAACTTTGGCACAAATTTATATTCAAAATAACAAATATGTAAATAAATTATCAAATATGATGCCCATTATTTCAGTAACCACTATACAAGTATAAGCCAAACCACAACCCTATAGAACAAACATGTTCAGAAAGACAGTCTATTACAAGTTGTCGAGTGGTTATCGAGAGGTCCTTTACAATGGCGACACCAGTCGCACCCAAGGCTCATCGTAAATTAAGTTACTTCACAATGTCAACAAGCCTCTCAGTCACTCCTATTAAAGATCAGCTTATTTCTGTAAAGATCAAACGGTACTTATGTTCACTGAACCATATGCAAAGCATTTGCGTACACGAAAGTTAGTAGAGATAGTACAGGCAGCTATATAGTCAATATACGCTTGCGTTGGTACCATTGAAGGGTAAAAACGTGTTTAGGAGCAGTTTGAAGCCAGGAATCCTGGTAATTGTAAAAAATGATAAGCGGACTGGAAGGAATATAACCATGAAAAACAGAATCGTCATATTTTTTGTTACAAAATTCACCTCAAACTTTAAGTGATTCTTTTGGAAGTATATGTAAGTAAACCAACCAACACCACGACACGTAATTGTCAGTTTAGAAGCCTTGTGTTCCATAAAGGTTTTTTCACTTACAAGGACAATTAATTAGGTGAATAAACATCAGTATTCCAACCTCCTAACAAATGTAGAAATATCAAAATTCATTTAAAACAATCAAACTTTAATGGTAAAGTTAGTTAATATACAAAGTGGTATGCGAAAGACACAAAACATTTATTCGATAGTCTTGACTGTCAACAACTTATAAAAACGATTGTTCGGAGCCCCCTATTTTAAACCTTCAAAAGCATTTTAGCAACTGTATGTCTGAGAGTATGTGCACAAAGATTTGATGACGAAAGGGTCTATATTGGGAGGTGCTTGTGACCCTAAGCACACATAGCCCAGCCACGAGAGGTGCTTGTGCTTCGCTAAGAGCATATCACGAACACAAACGACTCCTTGAGCGTCCAAAGGGTTGCGTTCCCAGCTTTGGTATTTCACTCAAGGGGGTATTAATTACGAAATTATCCGGCAACCCTGAAGGTGTTGTGTTAGGCGATACGGCGCAAACTGCGAGAGAAAACGGAGCTGGAGCGACAAATAGCGAGCTTTGCACTTTCTTTTGAGTCCATTCTTCCCTCACGTGGCTAAAATGGGATGTTTTCTGCCTGGTCGGCCAGCGAAACAATCTACTTTTGTTTTCATGCTTCATTTCGGCTTTTCAGTCGCTTGTGACACTAAAAGCCTGTCATTCCTGAGTTCTAAAATTCAGAACCTCCCATCCGGAAAAGATAACAAGAAACGAGAGAGGGGTAAGGACGATTAGCCCCAGGGTAGAGACCAGAGAGATAGAGGTTGAAGGGTACGTACAGCTGAGGTCTTGGTCCGGGTATACGCTGGTCTCGCATCTACCCGCTGACAGACATACAGGCTCGGTTACGATATATATGCGCATGTTACGCCCTGGTGTTAGAAGATTTGATCCTAGATTACTCCATTAGGTAACAGATGGGGATGTATGGGGACTTAATGAAAAGAACTCACAACAAAAGGATTGTCAAAGCTCAAATATTAAGGTTGAAGCTGTTCTATCCGGAGAACGACCGGTGTCGAAACGCCGCATACCATAAATAAAGAAGTTGTCATCCATATATTCCTTTTCATTATTATTCTATCCGGGACCAGAGACCAATATGAAACAAATCATAAACAACCAATATAAGACATTATGTTTACGTGTTTCTAGTCTATTGAACTTCTGCTACATCAGTGATCTGGGTCAAAACACAGTATATTTCATTGGAAGTACTTTATTGCAATTTATCAAATCACAGGCAAAGATCAAAGTAATGTATGGACAGCCATGCCGAAGAAGTGTTTGTACTGATATCTTCTTCCCAAATACCTGCCAATTACATGATCATAACCGATAGTTCAGACAAGTGGGAGACGTCACTATAACACGATAACAACTCCTGATTTCAATAACGACAGACAGCCCTAACTTATGTATTCACATCACCAAGATCTGTATCGTCTCAGCCCTTTCATCCCGGGACAAGCTGAAGACGTTCCAACCGGAGGCTGATCCGAATCGGAGACAGGTTTGTCCTACTGGACAGAATAACTAGGATGATGGATGGTGTCAGTGTGCCCCTTTGTCACCCCCCTCCAACACCCTCCCCCCCCCCCCCCCCCTCCATTAATGACCCTCCTGTCCGTGAATGACGTCAGTGTCTTCCTTCTCTCTTTCCCCTACAATCGATAACCCCTCCCCTCATTGAATTTTCTTGAGGTTTGCAGTTAGGTCATTTTGAAGCTTGTCACCCCGATCTCGCCGAATAACCGAAAATTATATTTATGGTAAATATATCAAAACTATTCTTACAGGTGGAATAATACCGAATCTTCCCTTTCTACAACCACTTAACACAACCTTTATCTCCCTCCCCAAAACCCCCATGATCATTAAGAAGATTTTATCAATATTTATTTATTTATCAATCTCAAAGGAGCCAATCTCATCAATGGTGATTTTTGTTAAATAGCAGTTCCTATTCTGCGACTTCAGCAGGTACGGGTACGTCCTGACCCCCTTCTGGGTCGCTCACCCCATCAGTTACCCCTCCAGATCCACCACACCCCTCCCCCTCCTCCTACTTCGTGACGGTTGATCGTCAAGCAGAAAAACACTATCGAGCTTTGGGCGTAACTTGGAATACCCCATCTATCACTTTCATAGATGGTTCGCTGTTTAACAAAGGAGCTGGGGTTTCTCGACGTTCAGATACAGCAAATGACGCTCTGATACAATCTGACCCAGGGTCACATGGCCCCTGGGGAACAAATTGTGTAAAACAATTTCTTTATAATTTTTTATTGACAGTCCTTTAGCAATCAGAACCATTTAAAACAAAACAATAAAGACTTGTTTTATATCAATGAAACTCATCAAAGATCGTTTATAGCTACAAAATGATTTCGATTGCCATATGGTTTATCGCTAGATTGATGACGTTTCCTGGGGTACTGTTGTAAGGTTTAATGTTTTTCTGCTTTGAAAGGGATATAGATTAGATCTTCCCAATTCTTTCGTTTGAAGATATCGTTCTATCATTGTATTTTTGAAACATTAAACGTGAAAAAAGAGTGGCAAAAATATTGAGAGTTCACATGATCGCTTCTTTGGTAAAGATATTTTTCAAAAGTCATTTTGAATTAAAAAAATATGAACTTAATTTAACATCATGCTGGGTACATTAAATGTCAAACAAATACACTTTTCTACTATAATCGTTTTTCTTAATTTTGTCCATGATTATCTTGTTGTTGTTTTTCAATATTCTTTCAATTGTATCATAACAAAAGATCTTGATGAACACAATATTCGCTGATATCAACATATCGCATTCTTCAAAAGAACCTATTCTCACAGTCACAGGTAATTAAGCTTATATACGTGTAACGCATGTACCTGTAAGTGAGCATGTCAATTTCACAGGTACACAGGTGAGACACGCACCTCCACACAACAGTTTTTGTCACAGGTGACATACATACCTCAAAAGAGCAACTACACAACAAAAGCCGGTTAGAAGTTTTACCTGCAAGGCACGCCCTGTGTCTACTAAATACCTAAACATTTACCTCAATACACATAGTACACACACATAGTACACACACCTGTCCACACAGATTAGTTTCGTATGTCCATGTTTGACATATGTACATGTGTACAATCAAACATAACGTACACAAATTATTGACCCTTAGCTTCAATGCAAAAAGTCGTCCAATGTTGCACAGAGCTTCAATTCATAAAACACGTTTACATACGTACATTTGTAGAAATTAATGAAGAAAATAAAGATCATTGACATGTCGCTGTGAAAATCTTTGCAAAACTGTGATTCTGAGAGCACGTTCGAATAAAAACGTATGTAAATATATGTGACCACTGTGTCAATGAACAAATGATAACCTTTGATATTGCACGTATGTAAACGTAAATTAAAAAAAGCTTTCTGGGCACAGGTAGTAAAGAGAACTATGTTTTTACCTGTCAAATAAAATAAAATTTCTCACAGCGTTGAATCCAACATAAAGCGTTAGTTATTGACATGTACATGTATGAATTCAAATATAAGTGTAACGAGGTTCATTGATACTTGAAAAAAACACGGTAAAAGTTTAGAAAACCTCTAGAACAGTGTCATGTAAAGCTGCGAAGAACTTACTTTCGCAAACATGTGCAACAAAGATGTTGTACCTCGCGTCTTTCAGTGGTAGTCTTTGAATTACAGGTAAATGACAGGTGATGAAAGAACTTACTGTGTATATAGTGTATGGTACATGAACGTATACCAGTGGTGAATGAAAGATGGTGACCAATGATTGTAGGTATCACTTTTGACAGGTAAAAAAGCACTTACTTTAACTCACAAAAATGACTTTTATCGATTCATTTTGAAACGATGTCTACGCTTCTTTCAAAAAACCTTCAAATGTAAAAGCAGAATAGCAGTAGCAGCTGCAGTTATAGCCGTAATAGTAGTATTAGTAGTAGTAGAAGTTATAGCAGCAGTAGAAGTAGAAGTGACAGTTAGTAGTATTGGTAGTAACAGAAGTTGTAGTAGTAGTAGTAGTAGTAGTAGTAGTAGTAGAAGTAGTAGTAGTAGTAGTAGTAGTAGTAGTAGTAGTAGTAGTAGTAGTAGTAGCAGTAGTAGTAGTTGTAAAAGTAGTTGTAAAAGTGACTGAACATTATTTCGTAATCTTCAATTTCACGATTAGTGAATGTATTTACCTATATCAATTTATGAATCACAAATAATTTTGCTGAACACACCAAACATCGTCGATATCACGCCAGGGCAGTTTACTTGTTATTCGGAAGTCAATAATTGTAGAATCATCTCTAAACGAATCCAACAAAAACATTATAATCAGCTTATTGGTGATGTGTTTACTCTCCAAATAATACCAGTTTCCATATATCAATAATCCCTACACTACGGCGGAAGTTCTTGTCATGGTTTCGCTCCGCCGTAGTTCAGCCTTGAGAGTCAAATCTATAACCTCCGATCATGTAATCTAAAACGTCCGTTGATTCTAGAATTGACAATCTGCAATCTCTGTTCACAAACTGATTCAATAAATGATCAAATTATCGGCGCCGCGGACAAGAACAGATCTAACAACAGGGCTGGAAAGGATTGGATGCGAGTCATTAACTTAATCAAGTTCTCAAGGGCCCTCATCCGACACAAATAGCTACAAGCATTCGTACGATCGATGCTTGCGTTTACATCGCCCAAATGGAAAATCCTTTGACAGTACCTTGCATACAAGGAAAAGCAATTTTGTTAAATGTTTATCTACAAATTACCGTCAATAGCAAAACGGTTAATATTGCAAAAAGAGCTGTGATGGATAGCTATTAACCTTTCTGGGTTTGGTTCAACGTGAGTAATCATCTGCTTCAAAGTGTCGTCTGCTGTAAGTGTCGTCTGCTTTTTAGCAGATGCGATGGCAATTGGTTGTCTGTTGTTGCTGTACCATAACTGCAATTGTTTAAGCATCGGTATTTTTGTCTTCTTTGATATTTATCCAAGTTCTGCTTATAAATATTTGATTGTTTGTTTCGTCTGCGGTAAAAGTATGTCAAATTAAAATTGTCCGACACTATTGCTAGTTTGCAGATATTTTTTAAAGATTGAAAGACCTTTTTGATTCTTATAAGCCATTTGTACTGTGCTTACAACCGCAGAAATCAGTAAACCACAGTTGCCAACATTTTAAAATGTTTCATAGTCATTTGCTTAAATGTATCGGTTCCAAATATCATCTGCGATTTGTTAAATGGGTTACAAAAACTATATTTGCAATTTTGCTAAAAGCGAAACCTGTAATTGCTCATCAGGTCTAAATGTGTCGTCTGCTGCTGTTGTCGTCTGCCATAAATCTGTCGTCTGCATTCTGCTAATGGATGATGTCGGCAGGAGTTTGCACTTGTTGGGAACTAAATAAGTTTTATTTCGTCTGCTAGTCGTCATGCGCAATAATTGTCGTCTGTGCATGGTGTTTTCTGTTAACATTCCAGTTGATGGTGTACAATTTGTTTTATCAATTATCACATTCCACGTAATAAGAACTAGGGACAGCTGTCTCGCACCATATTCGAATCTAAACCTTAAAAGGAATGTTAAGCCCTCGTCCAAAACACGTCACGCCAAATTGAAATACTTCGGAGACAAAACTTTCACAAGCCAGGCACGGAGCGTGGTAGAAGAGTGTAAAATATACTTTCGGTTATTCTAACTGCCTGGGGTATCCAACGTGATTAGCAGATGTGAATTGTAAGATTACACGATTCATGAGCCTCACAAATTGGGAAAAGATTTGCCACAACTCGCTTTTTGATGCTTAAGCCTCTGACATTTTTACAAGAAACCAAACGCTGAACAAATTTGCATTCTGGTGACCCAACCCACTGCCTAATTTCACCTAAACAATATCGTGTAACGACTGGACAGCACTAGAACGACCTCCACCAACGGCGTAAGCCGAGGCGTTATTAAAGTGACACTATCACCCATTATCGTTCATATCCAGTTTATACGAGATAATGCGCTCTCATCACCAATAGCCCCTAACCTTCAAACAATTCCATGTTTGTGCCGTCTTTTCCTTGCTCGTGACACTTAAGAGTATCTCAAGTAAACGCGTCATTGGTTTGTTTGAAGATCATGTGTCCCCTTCATCGCCTACTTGAGTTATCTACGCTTACCTGCCCCTGCTAGAGTTATGTGCCCTTATCTTCCGAACACATGCTGTTGGGAAGGATATTTCATCACGGTCCCCTCTATTTCTCTGCGCAAACGCTGTCTTTGCGCAGCGCAACAAACCCGAAAACCATGCAATGGCGTCAGTTCCTTACCGCGCTGTCGTCATTCTCATATACTCTCGACACCTCACTTAATTGTGGCGACCCGACAATAGACATTTCATTAAACGGAAAAGTCAGGCAGATGTTCGGAGATTACGTTTAAGTAGATACACAATCTTGTAACCTCGTCGTCATCGTGGTATTTGTCTTAACATAATAATCATTAAAGAGCTGCTACGCACTGAGAAGGGCAGGAGGAAACAAAAACCAAACCTTGGTCTCATACAGATCGAATGCACAAAAAACTTTCAGGTATGCAACGTCAAAGAGGAAATACAGTGTGATAAAGGAAATGTGACTTGAGAACCGTCTTGAGTTTTCAAGAGTCCAATACTTTAATGTAATGTTCAATTGAATTTTATGTAATTGATAACAACCAATAACTTGCCATGTGTCAAACGAAACTCGTATGCAAACGAAATATAACCACATTAAAATACACCACAACACAGTCTATCAGTAAAGTTATTGAAGATTGCTGTTAATGACTGGTACCCGTTCTTGCCACGTCAATGTTTATCACAACAACATGAAACCAGTTCTTTAACATCTCCTGTTGTCAATAAGAACTAGTCAACAATACATTAGAGCACAATTTAAAAATAAACATTAACCCTGTGGCTGCCAAGAGTCCCTGTTTGCTGCATGGGCTAAACGTTCTGGCAACAGTCAAAACATGGCTACAACGAAACATGCAACCATCTCTACTTGCCTACTTATACTCCAGCTTTCAGCAGACATAATTACGCAACATGCCTCATTTGTCCACAGTAGGGGCCCATGCTTCACTTGGTTCTACTTATTCTTGCCAAATCTGCCAAATATCTTTTTTTTCAAAGCTCTGCCAATACCAGACTCTGTTGGAGCCAATGTATTGCAAAGAACATAGCAAAGCACACATACGATGTCTAACAACCCATCAACTTCGTATTTTGTTGCTCTAAGTAGATATTTATGCACTTTTTGCTCCCGTCTGTTCTTCAGCCGTTGAAACACAGCAGGCATGGGAATACAGACATTCTAAATGTACGAACTCTTTCACAAACGTATTTTTGAAGAATTGTTGAAGTGAATGGTTTTGTATTTAACATGCGTTTGATCTGTACATAGGGAATCTTTATGAGGCTTACTAACTTACTTGCTCTTTTCGAGTCATTTGTTAGGTATAAGAAATGTATATTTCGTTAATAGATCAAATTGCAGTTTTCATCACATGGTAATGCTTCGTGATAAAGCCATTACTTGATCTAGATTTCTTAAAGTGGCCAGGGAACTCACAGACTGCATGGCCAATAAACGGACATTTCAATCTCATTAAACTAAGTTCATATCTGTTAGACACAATGTATAGTGATCTTTTATTAATGGGATTGCAATACCTCATTTAAAACAGTTTCAGAAGCTTATCAGAGGATGCCTACCAACACAATAGATGTAAACTTATATTCACATTGAAATCTTCTCATATTTACTGTCCATAATCAACAGATACGGTCCCACCATGTCCCAATCCCAGCGAGGATAATAATGATAATGATAATGACAATTTTTTAAGCCTAATATCCAGTGCAAGCACTGCTCATTGGCTGCACATTATTTCCCTGAAGGAATTGTTCTTCAAAGACGCTACCACATAGGTCCGTACTTCCGGTATTCAGGTATCCAATTATACAGCTGGGTTGACTGAGTGCAATGTTGATAAAGTGCCTTGCCCAAGGACAAAACACAGTGTAAAGCCCAGGTCACAATTTTTGGGTGTCTCTACCTGGATTCGGACTCGGACAGGCCAGCACGCTAACCACTACACCACCGCGCTCCACAGACGACCATGTCAAAGCAGAGGGTTAAGCACAATCTAAAACCAGACTGCAAAAATATTTAATAGATGACCAACCAAGTCTAGAAAAGTATAGCAAGTCTAGATTGCTCAGCCTCTGAAGTTAAAGCATCTTCTGGGCTCCATTTTGTTATAATACATGATTTGTTTAAAAATATTGTCAATATTGAAAAAAAATACTTCTGAGACTAAATGTTAGTCTAAGCAATTATAGATCTGTCGTGAACACGATTGAGCAATGTAAAGTTTAACGGAGACAGACGGTCAAGAATGTAAACAAAGACTACTTGACCAAAGCCGGACACAAGTGGACATCTCTATATGAAGTCTGCGAGGTAGAGGTACAAATGAACACCAAGTAGACGTATCGAGTTGGTGAAGTACCCTTGCAGTGGGAAAGTAAATCACTTCGATATCATTCTATAGGCGCCATACGTATACTGTGGATTCATTAGTGCTATTTATATATTTAGCTTCTAAACGCAATTTTGTTATACAGTGACTATTAATATTAACATTATTTGTCTTTCGGTTGATAATTAAAGCACAGAGATTCATTCCGCTGTTAATAATATCTTGAAAATCTATTAAATTGAATATAATCTTCTTGAAATATATATAGTATATAGAAATATCTGATTAAATAAGCGATCTGTAACCTTAGACTAGTTGTCAATATTAACTTAGAATTGTAAAGTTCAGCCATGCGATTCCTTTTACTTACACAAAATGAATTAAAGGTGTTCACACAAAAATGGCTGCCAATGGAATTTAGGTGAATCTTTATAATTTGTTCTCTGATTATCTTAACTAAATCCTGATTCACATTGCTTGTACAATAACTGTGACCATGAATGTTTTAATCAATGCTTATACCCATCTTCAGTCTCGTGTTATTCGCTAAATGAAAATTTCCTCTGTTCATCTTGGAAACTATGAATTTTTCTCTGTTATATATGTCTATGCTCATGTACCGCCGTTGGTGGCGTTTTTGAGAATAAATGAATTTGAATTTGAATTTGACTATGGGTGATTGGTTTGTGCGTTGATACGTTTGACATTATCAAAGTAATGTATATATCATTAACGTACAATTATCAGTGAAAAATTGAAAACATTTTTTCTAAAACGTGCGACTTCCCCTTTAAGGGTTTTATTCGTATGGAATTCGAATTAAAACTCAGTTTGATCCTTGAAAAGTCGACGAAAGGTTATAAAAGATTCAAAACTATATCGTGTGGGCTAAGATGGATAAACCATCAGAATTTCGATTCATTTTTTAAAACCCACGTTTGTCTATAAAGGACTTATTTACAACAGTTTAAGAAAGTTATGAATAGTTATCTAATAAATAATATTTAAATATGTCTTGAATGTTCTGACATTATCCAAATAGAGTCGAATACTTTTCTGCTAAAGGTCGTTCTTAGCATTGTGGTTTAACTTTAGATATGTTGTTAAACATTCATGCATGCAGCAATTAAGATTACTTATCTATGAAGCTATGTTGGTTGAAATGTAAATTTTGTTTAAATCTATACATTATGAAATATTTTAGTCTACCATAAACATTAACAGTTTCTTTCAATAAACATATCGATTTAACCTATGTTATACCCAATTTAGAAAACGCAGATAAGCACATGTTATGTTCCTGACGCATATTACTTAATTGTCAGTTTAGATTTAAATAACACTTCTGAAATCTTATCAGATGTTTTATAAGGAATCTAACCATTAACATTCCACAATAGACATAGCGTTCTAAATATATACCCTTAATAAAACTCGTGTTGCTCATAACTGCCTTCGCTCAAATCCTGTTATATCTTCGGTTGAAATACAACAGATGATAAATATGCTATTTTCTCCTTGTGCCGTCAGCGATCATTTAGCCTTTCTCACTGTTCCTTAATTCAAGTTTTCCATTTCTAAAAAGTAAGTGTGTGCCATAAAACTTCCTACTCTTTTCGAATGCGGAATCGAATGTACCCCAAACAATTAAATTAGGTGAGATCTAAACTGTTAAGTTTATATTTCACTTTACGCGCTACATCTTCCTACGCAGAGCCTAAAAGGCCAGTTTCCAAACTGTCATTTTATGCCTTGCTGCAGAGACTTTACTTTTCTGTGCTGCTATAGTGCCC
The DNA here is from genome assembly GCA_916613615.1 of Steromphala cineraria. Taxonomy (NCBI): domain Eukaryota; kingdom Metazoa; phylum Mollusca; class Gastropoda; order Trochida; family Trochidae; genus Steromphala; species Steromphala cineraria. The sequence continues at coordinate 35,920,539 of OU744721.1, forward strand.
CTACAGAGTAGAGATCAAGCACAGAAAACTCAAGGTAATGCAGCAAGGCATAAAATGACAGTTTGGAAACTGGCCTTTTAGGCTCTGCGTAGGAAGATGTACGCGCTATGGCAATAGCGGCACGAAAAGTCCGTGCAGATATATTTCAGCGGACCTCACCATGAAAAGCACGTGAAAGGCAAGAGTTTTTAAATCCATTCAGAATCATGGCATAGAGACAGTCTAGAACTTGTGTTAGGAGCCAAAACAGCCGCTGCACGAAAAGTCCGTGCAATGCAGTCAAAGACGCCCGAACATCAAAAGCAGCCAAAGTGACACTCAAAGTTGGAAACAGCCCTCTCCTGTCGACTGACAACCCGCGCCAGTTGTAACAGTCAATCAGATATCACCCTTCCCTCTCCTCAGCGTTCGGGGGAAGGGGGATATAGCGAGGAAGGGGAGCTCCGCTGGTCGCTGATAAACTCGCCTATCAAATACCTATGTCAATAGTTGGGTGTAATCTAGAATTAAACATTTCAACAAAATAACACGTGCACAATCAAACATCGCGGCCTGGGAAGTCTAGCGATGTTTCTAAACAAATGAAAGTTTTGAAGACCGCTAGGGAACAAACCTCAGACAAGAAATACAAGGATTTTCCACCTGGCGTCGATAAAGCAGTTTTTCTTGGCAAACTTATACGACTAATACAACGCCTTTGTATCTTGCGCCGCGGTCTCGCCGTTTACTCCCCACCCCGGCGCGAGATTTGAGGGAGATAGGGAGATGTTTGGGGGATATTTGTGGGGGTGGTAGCGGGAGATAGGCTTGATTCAGAAAGCGCAGAGGATGCCAAAAACACCTGACACTGCCTTGAGTTAACAAACATGTTATTCGAAAAGGTGTAAGATAATGTGGCCAACTTGTGCGATTATTTTAATTGTTAGACTCGTAATCACCAAAATTCTTACTTGAATTACGACCTGATAAATGTAGTTTCATAAAGAGTTTTTGCTAATACTGAAAAGTTTTGCAATATTATGGATATACAACTTCTTTATTCAAGTTTGCGACGTTTCGACATAGATGCTTATGTCGTTCTCAAGCATTTGCCTTTTTTGGAAATTGTTTGATACTTTTGTAGCGTTAAGACAGATAAACACAATAGTAAGGTATTAGCTTACATACCTCATTGTTCAGAAAGCTTCGAAAATATTTCTCATTAAAAAAGATGTACAATTATTCTGATAAATCAAATAAACACGTTTTTTACATTATCAACCTTAAATTTCATAATTCTAACACATATTATATAATAGACATGTACTTCTGATAAATCAACATCTTCTCATTGTTAAACCCATTCAATCCTTCTGAACAACACATAAAACTTACTTGAATGACGATTCTTTCGATTTATGCCAACTCTTAAGGGAAATTGATCGCTATGTGTCGCCAGTGACCATTAATATATATACCACACATCTACATCTTAATCCAGACTCTGAACTTTTAAACCCAATATGTAAAGTGAACTGGCAGTCTAAATCATAAAGGGCGTGGCACTTGTGATCTTAGATCAACAGCGGATTAGCCTAAGGGTCTAGGACACAAGATAACGGACAAAATTGTCCCTTCGGATTATATTCAACGGGTGTCTGGCCGTAAACGCAAAATTAATGGAGTGGGGTATTAAAATCTCATACATTACTGTTAGTCAAGTCATAGACTTGGATTCAGTCTCTTATGATGAGTGAATGAGTTAATGCTTAACGCCGCTTGGGCAATATTTCAGCCATTTGCGGCTTGGTTTTTCTAACCATTGACTAATACAATAAGGATAGTCTGTCAGTCATACAATAAAATAGGATAAACGCCAAAGCAAGTCTAAAAGAATACACGATAGCTTGATTATGATGAGAAAATCTCATTCTCAATTCTCATTCAAATTTTATTTTTATTTTCTATATTTTCATTTGAGGGTCAAATTATTAGGCTACATTAGAGAGCCACAAATGATTTGAGTTTTCATGAAAATAGCTTACGGTTTAGACGTTTAGATTTGTTTTGTCCAGAATATGAAAAGGCGCTAGAAGATATAGAATGAAATTTGGGAATATGCAGATAATTGCCATTCTAAATTTGTTGAATAGATGTAGACCTTATTTTTCATATGCCTAAGTCTATTAATGATAAAAATCATAAGGCAGACTGTAAAGGGCAATACTTAATCTGGAAAAAGATACAAGCCAAGGTCTGTAATTGGTATATATTGAAATGGACATTGAAAATGTGGATTTAAAGAGAATGACACATACGTTCCATTTTGTGTGTAATCGAGAGCAAAACGCATTTCAATTGACTACAAGGCTCGGCAGCTTAATAGTCTGAATCTACAGTACTAGAATGGTTATTATGCGAAAGTGACCAACTGGCTCGAAGCAGTTCTAAATATTCTTAAATACATTTTAGCAAGTCTAGATGTCTTATCGCGTAATCTCGAAGCCTTGTTTAACATGAATATTGCAGGGAAACATACAATCACTATTAACAAGGTCTAGACAATAGTAGAGGGCGATAGGTTACGAGCATAGCTATAAAGCGTAACATACGCTCTCATTATGTTAACTGGGCTACATTTATTACGCGAACGTTGCAGAGAGGAATACGCTTTGAAAACAACGTTGACCTCTTTTTAACATAAATGGAAATTGCAGGGAGATAGCGAACTTAAAGGTCACTTACCGAGATGCATGACCTTTACAAGGATTAAAAAAGTCATGATTTGTAAAGATCGAAATCAACAAGATTTGTAGTTTAAACCTTAACGACCACATCAAAATTAGATGAATAAACATAAGGCAAGGATTTCGGTTTTAAAAAAGCCAATTTTCATTTCACCGAAATTCTATATTACAGTCAATTTTTAAGAAATTATTTCAAAGCAGTATTGAAAAGTCAATTAAGTTAAAGGTGATAAATTGATCTGGATTTTTTCATTATTTAGAATTCACTCTTTGTCCTGTATCCCTGATTTCCATTGTCTTTTCTCATAAAAACATACCTATTAGCATTTATATAACAATCACAGGGAATTTTATGTTTTGCTAAAACGGTATCAATAAGTCAAACTCCGATTCCTTTTTTTTATACATTGATTCCGAGCTAAGAGTTAAGCAGAATGGAATTTATATTCGATTTTTGACACTGGGCCAAAAGAAAACACCGGAAAGCATGATTGATGCCCTTCAAATACTGGCAACTCGGTTTAAAACTACAATTCCCATCCTCATTTATCATGTGAGTAAAACATCCAATTATCAAATCGATGTAAGGACTAGCCCATCAGTTGATCACGGTAGCGCACCAGCCATACACTATAATTCGAATGTCATGATATCCATGTATTTGGGGGCTGATAGGCCGCAACTAAACCGTCTATCTCTTGCGGGGTCACAGTCATTCAGTTGGGGTCATAAACATGTCTTCAGGGTCATAATGGGGTACAAATGTAAGAGATAGATAAAGCGATGTATTGAGGGACGGAGGCAGAGAAAGAGAGAGAGGGTGGGGGAGAGTGAGAGAGAGAGAAAGAGAGAGAGGGAAGAGAGATATAGAGAGATAGGGTGGGTGAGGGAGAGAGATAGAGAGAGAGGGTGGTTGAGAGAGAGAGAGGGTGGGTGAGAGAGAGAGGCAGAGAGAGAGAGAGAGAGAGAGAGAGAGAGAGAGAGAGAGAGAGAGAGAGAGAGAGAGAGAGATGGGAGAGAGAGAAAGTCAGAGGGGAAGGGAGAGGCAGACAGGGAGTAGGAGGCAGAGAAAGTGAAAGAGACAGACAGATAGATGGACGAATAGTTGGCAAGATAAGTATGAGGGGATAGAGAGAAAAGTGAACACGAAAGAAACAGATTCAAATAAAAAGATGATGTGACACAATCAGGCTGTCAAAGATAGACAGACAGGCATTAAAACAAAATTTGTTGATGAATAGAGGGAGAGGATAGACAGAGAAAGAGAGACATAGAGAACACGAGAGAGACAGGGGCAGGGACTGAAACAGCGACGGTCACAGAGGGCGAGAGAAAAGGTGTCTGAATAGGACAGAGCGATCGCTTTGAAACTAGGTCCGCCACTCTCTATCGCTATATAAAAGACCGGTGATTAAGTCGAAACTGAAGACGGGAGATGTTAGTTTCGTGTCATTATCATGTCCATCTGTCAATCACATGTCAAGCAGTCATCATACATGTCAACCCGTACCATGTGTGTTTCATTACGGCCCGGCCCTCTTCAGTAAAGAGATCGGATGGTAAGCCTTGGTGCTGCCTTCTATTGTAACAATAGGAAGTTCTTGTCAAGATATCGTCAACATGTTCAAATGACATGGAGTTCTGATAAGCTTTAATTTGAATCTGAGACATATTCCTCTAATATTGTTTCCATATGCGGGACATGTCTTTGACAGCTTGTGATTACTATCGTGTACATGTCAGGGTGTTCATAAATGTACATTTCATCTGATATTGACACTTAAACTAGCATAGAGTTGCTAACAGTTCACGCTGAAATCTAATCTACAGACTTCTTTATAATTCTCAGGTTTACTACATCCGAAATCGCCATATGAAACATTAAAGCAAGTTTACAATTGAGATCCTTAATTTGGGGCTCAGTTTCACAATGCTACATCACCGAAATATCATATGACAAATAATAAATGATTAGATTAATTTATCATATTTTCAAGTATTAATCATTTTTCCTTAGGCTTGTGTTAATCTCAGATTACATGCACAATGAACCATAATTTTATTCCAAAAGGAGCCCTGGATATGAAGTAATGATGTTAAAATATCTAGACTTGCTTAATTTGATTGTAAAGCTCAAGGGTACGGATGGCAGACGAAATGACACCTCGGTCGAAATTTCACGAAACTGTCGGGTCAGAGGTCGAACTAATAGAGACAGCTCGTACAAAATTGCTCTATTTCGGTAGTTCTAATGACATTTGGGCTTCGTTTTGGTGATTAGGGTTCAATCGATATTTTGATTGAGTCAGTGGAGACGAGTAACGTCATTAAAGTTTGATGACAGCAGTTGACAAGGCGCCCGAGGTTGCCTCAATAATTAAGCAACAGTAGCACAAGAACAGAAATATTGAACAGATTCAAATGACGGGCTCTTCAAAATATTTAACCATAGTATCAGATGTCTTTAAAAATGTCACATATCACATATATTGTTTAAGTTTATTTTACACTTCAAATGGTCTTTACATGTTAAGTGTCTTCTTTAAATCTTTTTTTTATCTTTTTGTTTTATTCGTATATTTCATATCTAATTGATACACATTATCACTTGTGATAACAAAACAAAATAAAATATTATAATAAATACATGATATCATATGATTATTATATTGCTTAGTATATATATGAAAATAATTCTCATCGTTAATATATCATGCACAGACACAATCGTCTTCTGTGGAACAATCAAACATTAAATTGATAATTATCAAACTTTACAAAGGTCAAAATTCGTTATCACAACCTTAATTTCTTGTTTTTCAATATTAATCGTATGACTCATTATAATTTTGCATTTAAATGAAAGATTGATTATTGTCTCTGAGAGTCCCCGTCTATCGTGTTATGCTACGAATGGTAACTGCAGCCTTTTGTAAGTTCTGACAGTTCGATAACTAAAACGCTTATTATCGTTTCAGCGGTAAATCTTTTTGCCAACCACTGGCAATCTATTTAGTAATAGCTTAAAACGACCATCCACAATTTTTTATTTTAAATTCGAGGATACTTACAATTGTTTGTGCACGATGTTCTTTCTGGGATAAATATGATCCTGTTAAAGGACATTCAGGCTTGTTAGGTCATATAGATGTAATTTATTTAATTTCGTTATTAGTTTTGATGATCCAGTTAAGAGGAATTCTTACAAATCGATATCTCCTTACCACTGCTGTCAAAAGAGGTGTCGTGAAAAGCTTTTATTTTAAGTCAAATGTACGCTTGTATGTCTGTTAAAAGGCTAATAGTAAATGCAAACATGTCTAGCATATATTCAATGAGAATTTTATGTCTAACATGTTTATATCCAATGAGTCTCAATTATGTCTAACATATGTACATGCAAAGATATTCATATGTCTAACATGTTTATATGTAAAGACTAATGACTTATATGTTTATATGCAATGAGGTTCTCTTATAACTAACATGTTTATATTCAAAGAGATTCATATGGCTAACATGTTTTTATGCAATGAGACGCTTATTGCTATGATGTTTATATACAATGAGACTTTCTTATGACTTATATGTTATACAGACAAAGAGAGAATCTTAAGACTGACATTTTATATGCGAAGCGAATCATATGTCTAACATGTTTATATGTGAAGAGAGACTGCCATATGACTTACATGTTTTAAGCAAAGAGAGGCTCTTATGACTTACATATGTATATGCAAAGATTTTTTTTATGACTGACATGTTTTAAGAAAAGAGAGACTTTTATGACTTACATATGTATATGCAAAGAGAGACTCTTATGTCAAACATGTTCATATGCAAAGAGAGACTCTTATGAATGACATGTTTATATGCAAAGAGACTCATGTATAACATGTTTATATGCAAAGATACTCTTATGTCAAACATGTTTATAGCAAAGAGATTTTTATGAATACATGTTTATATGCAATAAAATCTCTCATCCCTTCTTGCTATCATCCTGAAGATCTGAGACTGCTATCAGAGACTAGATGAAGACTGAAGACCAGAGAGCGCTATCAGAGACTATCAATGTGATGACACTCAGAAGATAACGCCCCTCCTGCTTGAACTAACAGACTCCCTAGTCTTTAGGTGATCAGTGACCGGAATCAAACCGTCAGTCGTGGTTTTATGAATAATAGAACATTTCTCTGTCACAAAAGAAAATTGTTCATCATTCTTCATGTTACCGGGCATCAGCGATTTCCAATAGTCCCTGACCGTGGATACTGAATAATGGCGCGCTAGCTAGTTATTACGTGCGTTTCATATTAACTGTTTAGTCAAGGCTGAGAGCTCGTTTATTCTGATTAAATTTCAGTTTTCCTTTTCTTAAACCAGAACGTACTATATGGCCTTGGTTGTACTTGGTAAACGACGTTATATTTTGCTATGCAAGATTTAACTGTTAAGCTTACGGCCATGGGACCGTAACAGAGCTTGAGCCCTGAATAAGAGATAATAATCCTTGTGCACAAATATAATACTTGTATGATCTTTCTTTATGAATATTATGAGGGGCATGTACCTAAAAAGTATTAGAGCGAGAAACGTATGTATGTGTATCTTTGGCACACCTTAAATCTCCTTAACTTATTTAGAAACGGTAAATTCATTTTCAAACGTTTTTTATTTCAAAAGCAATCTTTTTGTTCATGAAATTGAGGTTTGTGTAATTATACCTTTAAACTAATTATTTTAAAATTCTTTACAATCGAACATTATCTGTACAGTACGTTACCCATTAGGTTTGGCAATAAACAAAGTAGATATGTTACTGATCTGATGATAAATACTTATACTTAACATATTATCTATCTACCAAATTCGATATATATCAAGGAATCACTAATGTTTGGAGTATTAGATAAAATGTCAAAAAGTGATCTTAACTTCTCCTTTCAATAGAAGTACATGTGTGAAGAGAACAGTCGTTGAATTTAAGCTTTTAATGTAGTTTTAAACGTCTTTTCAATGTGGTCAAGATCTTGTAAACCAATGGACATGTTCACAGTAAAATGGCAACCTGCAGTGTTTTCTGGATATTTCCTCTGCTGTTGTGAAATAAGGTTAGGTAATAGTTAAAAAGCTTCAAAAGCACTAATGTTTAAATTTGCCACCTATGAAATGCATTTTCCACAGAGAGCGGAAATTCAATGAGATAATGATGTCTTGTTTACTGCTCCTCAACTATACTATTTACTAATGAAGATAACACCTTGGGTACTTATGAATGGGCTAGTAATAAAGACGCTTGTGATTTATACTACTTAAGATCTTCAAAGAGGTCATAAGTGCTCTCATATTTCAGTTCAATACCGCGATATAATCAAAGTTCATTTGTAGCCTTATCGATGTGACCGCTGTCCGGCATTTAAATCAAGCCAGATTTGACCAGAGTATCTTTGAGATCAGCAAATCACCCTCTAATGGACTGTCGAACAGAATTACGTGCCTCTTGGTAAGAGGGAGCGCGACTGTAAAAGCGATCGATGGGAGACTGAGTTTATCAGAAGAAATAAAAGGAGATAAACTAATTAGTTTTCATGAGTTGTCACAATGACAGCTTTTATTATTAATGAATGGAGTTTCTTGTGGATTTTCGATAACAAGCCTTCCAAATCTCGATAACCTTTAAACTTGGTTTTCGCTCGTAAGATTATCTGGTTTTGCGTCTCTGATGTACTTCGCTCCCTAAGTGACATTATTAGGTTTGCTGTTAAAGGCGACTGATACAGAAATGGATAATATAATGATAACTAGAAATGGATAATATAATGATAACTAGAAATGGATAATATAATGATATCTACATAATGTCACACACCTACTTTAGCAAGTAACTATATAAGGTTATTCTCAGTTCTCCTGTTGTAGACATAGCACTCTTATTGAAATCTAATTTATTACAAGTTTCCATCTAATATTGTCATAATTGTCAAATGACAACCAATCGTCAATCGTCACTGAAAGGTGACCCTAAGCCCTAATTGCAAGACCGTGCTCATGTTAGTCTGAACTTGTAAACCAGGGTATCCTTTCACAAAGCAACCTTAACTAAGGTGAACCTTAACTCCCATTCTTTAACATTACAGTAAGGCTACCTTAATGACTTACGATCACCTTAGGGCTTCGTGAAAGAGGCCCTATATACTACATTGATATTTCTTTGGCTACCAAGATAAAATGCTCTTAAACAAGTTTGAGACTATTTACATAGATAAGAGAAAGACGATTTTCCAAGGTAACCCAGCCAATTTACCAATTTATATTTGATCTTAACACTGGACCTAAGTCAGGTAGGTGAAGGTATTCCCTTTTTAACAAAGATAAACTCAAATCTTACACAAGTTGACTTAGATTAACCACAATGATTAAAGCAGAAAAGAGAGGCACCTTCAACTCAGTACTATCCATTAGTCAATTAAACCTTTTAATCAAAACGAGGTTTATAACACCTGAAACAGGTAGGTAAAATAAACAACACGATCCACATCAATGGACATTCACAGACCTATCGTTTGTTTGATTCAACAGGAGATAACAGAGAATCCATTCAGGTTTACCTTCACAGGTGTGGCAATCAATGTGTTACCTGAAGCGTTCATTTACACAGATCTACAAGATCTATTTTCTAACACCGTAAAGGTTTTTTTAAGAAGACATAAAAACATCTCCAGCTTTACGCCCCTTGCACATCCTGATTGTCATTCTAATGCAAGTCTGTCATCTCGCGTGTTACACTACATAGAACCATACTCGCGTGTAACTCAATCCAGGATAAAAGGTTCGCGACTTCAATTCGCACCTGTTAAACAAGAGAATAAACAGAATTCGTTAACGTACACGGAAATGAATTTAAACTTTCCGACTGCATGGCATTGTACATGCAATCAATATTTGAATCTCAAGACGTGATAAATTTTGAAAACGGTGAAATTGTAGTGAACTGCAGGGGCAAGCTTTATGACTAACATATTCGTCAAAAGGTCGTATTATTCAATTTCAACAACTATACTAAATTATTTAAACAGTTCTTCCCTAGATCTTTTCAAAGATTGTCAACATATTAACGTTACAAATGTCAAGTCATTAGTGACTTGTCTTATAGTGCTTCACTGCATGAGTAGATTGTCATAACAATGTTAATAGATTATACCGCCCTTGGGATATAAATATTGAATATACGAGACGCGCAAGAGCTATTGTCATATAAGTGCAAATGAACATCTTTCAGAAACGCAGTTAAAAGTCAAAGCATTCCTTAGAAGCCTGAAGCATTGATTACTTCGAAATATCTCATTGAAGCAATAACTTCGTTTTCTGAAGAATTCAAAGCGTAGTTATCTGATCTTAAAGACAGTTTACGACTTCGTTTATACATAATGAATAGCCTTTATGGATGCAATAACTATGATTCTGGAATAAACAATATTCAGCTTCGTTATTCCGAGGGAGAACAGTACTTAAGCTGTACGTCGTATGTCTTAATAAGGAAGTTGTATCATAAGTACAAGAAAGTGTATCATTATACTTCTACATATTGTACCATTTATGATACACGCTCTGTCATTACAGCAAGACGTAGGTTGTTAGTTGACTAACGTGAATGAAGATTACGTGACTAACGAGACTACTTAAAAAACATCTCTTCAGGAACAAAGCTTACTTTAGAAGATCATTGAACAATTTGTATGATTATGACAATAGTAACCCTACATCAATATATACTGCAATTAGAAATTAAGAAATAGACAATATATAATAATGTATATTTTTCAATACGATGTCGCTATTATTTTCAAACGATTGGTGTATACAATGAAATGAAATATCTATGAACGTCAAACCGAAGTTCTTGAATATTCTATTCTGCGAGGTATTGTTTTGATCTTCTATGCACGTTGGACAACTCTGTCTATCTTAAGATGAAATTATTAAAACCCTGGAGATCATGCCAAAGCGGAGAGATAATGGCATATCATGTGCTCACAACCTCACCCTTCTCCTTCCCCAAAACAGAAAATTCTATATCCGCCTCTAAAAAGATTCATTTTGAGAAAAATATTGATTTTTGAGGAAGACAGTTCATGATTATCTCATAGAGCTCGTAAAGTCCCATTATGAAAGGGCTCGTTGATACTTCAATTCTGATGATGTTATAGATACAACTCATTCAAATATTAGGTTGCTCACTTTCATCGATAAGATGAAAACTTCCATGCCAAATATCATGTACCGACGTAGTGAAACGATTAGGTCAAGCACCAAGCCATAGGACGGCCCAAATCGATCCATAGAGGTGACATCGGTCGTAACATAAGAAGACAAATGAGGGGATGGCGTTGACGTCAGTCATCAAACTTAAGGTCAAAGAGAGCAGAGGTGACAAAATCCTATCTCTAGGTAATTCGAAAAATAATATCACCTGTGGTCTAGGTATTTGTATTTCCAGGAATATGTTTATGTCAATCGTCAGAGAGAGTATAGTTTGTCACTGATCCAGGTGGTGTTTTAAAGTAAAAGTTAATGGTTGCCAAGAGTCAAACTTTAAAAACAATATGAACCATTCCTTACTACACCTGTTACGTTGTAAAAACTTCAGGGGGCCTTTCATATGCATTTCTCTCCTAATTATATTAAGGATATCACACTTGTGTACAACTATGAACTATGACAAAGCATGTCTTAGAGTGGTTCCTGGAAGTGGACTTACCTGTACCAATCAAGTCCATGCTGATAGTTCCTATCAAAGAAATGGGGTTCTGGGCCAGTTGCCCGAACCCTAGGGTGAATCCGTAGAAACTCTAACAGGGCTCTGGTACCCCCTTTCTTAACTCCAATTATCAAAGCATCGGGTAACTTCTTTGTAGCGTTAGGGGGAATTTGGGAGGTACTAGTCCTGTAACCTTCCTTATACCCCTTGTTTAGAGGGGTACCTCCCTGGGGGGACGCTCTCTCCCCCTCTCCCTCCTCATCCAGGTAAATATTGTCACTCACTCCCCCACGAGGTTTAATGGTATCCGTTTGTTCCATACCTGGGTAAGAATCTGACAAAGTATTAAAATCCTTGTAGTTCGCATTTTGTAGCATCCTATTATGACGCTGGGCACTGATTACAGGTGTGTCTTGGGGAGGTTTCCTCACTCGAGGGGTCAAGATGGTCTGGGAGAGAGGCACCGAGCCTATCACCACTAAGTTGTACATACTCAGGGTAAGCAAAGCACAGAACATCATGATTGCTAATAACACTCGCGGCTTACATCGGAGGTAAAATCCTAGCATATCCTAAAGGTCCATGGACATAGACGTCCGATGTCGGCAGACATTCTACCAAGTTCCTCGCAGTTATCTTCCTAACTTTACTGGTCACATACCACATGACAGCGTTCCGAGTTGGCTACAGGTTAGTTCAGGGGGGTTTGTTACCCCCTCCTCGCGTCAACACTACAAACACGCATGTTACCATAACGATACTCTCTTCTAACACCGGCTAGTTTCCTATACTGTTAAATGTTATCGTCGCGCGAGTAAGATCAGATCATGTGACCTGGACCTCGACGCTGATTGGCCAACGCGGTAAAGGGGAAGTCCAAGGGAGATGTGAATGGGGAGAGGTTGGAGAGAAGATCAGTGATTTGAAGCAACGGTTCTGGTCGAGTTGCTAGCTTCCCTTCGGCAACTATCTCGCTCGAGATGATTTGCAAATGAGGCAGGGGCGATATCATGTTGTATAGTCCTATACTACGCCTCTAGAATTATGCACGCGTGACTTCAGCGTTAGATATTACGTGCCGTCAGCAGAACTGCAATGACTGTTGATAGAAGTCGTGACTTCAGTCCATGAGAAAGTTTTTAAGTTCAAAAAATCTTACTCAGTATAGTCAAGGTTATATACTTGAAACTTTATTGACACGAACGCCGAACTTGTCTCCAAATCTCCCTTTTCTCTCTTCTCAAAATGGCCGTGTCGATTTGCCTTTTCTTGTCTTTAAACAAGTTTACTTCGTTAAGAAGTAATAATTTTCGTTTCCTTTTTTCATTAAATCTGACATGTACATATAATCCGATGCACATCAATCGATGAAGATTTGTACGAGTTGCTATAGCAACTTCAAATTAATTTGATTGGCGTTGACAAAATAAACAGCAAGGCAACATCTTAAACCTATCTAGTTAAAAGATGATACCAATGTTCATTTGCTGGCAAATAGTCAGGGCTTGTCAAATTTCACAAATCAATTCAATACTGAAGTGAACGCAGGCTCGTTGGTCAAAGGGAGATAATTTGGTAAGAGGCTTACGGGGACCGCTATCGAAGAAAGCGAACGAAGGGGTATCAGTGCTCGGTGGTAGCGTGCCCGTATATATATGCTGCGCTTGTAATTTGCTTTCACTGAGGCAGTTAGGCCTACTTCATCGGATACTTAGTACCTATTTCTTAGTATCATACCTTTTTACGAACAGGAGAAGTTGATAAAGAAAGTTGGAGTAAGTATCCTGAAAATAGTACACGAGCATCTTTAGAGTCTTTATCTCATCGCTGTTAATGTTGTGTTTAGGAGATTATCGTTTCGTAACTAATCATTACAATTTTTCGGTCATTCAAGAGTTTTCTTATTTCGAAAAAATGAAAAAGGTAGAGAAGAAATGTCTTTTCGTTACAGCAAAGTAGAGTATTTTCTTATAGAAGAATATATCAAAGAAGCCGATTTTAAGCTAGATAAAATTGTAAGTACAACAAACAGCGTACCTTACCAAAGAATACAAACCAAACATGCAAACTAACCATATCAATATTCTTTGAACTGAAACCGAACTCTTGAAGACTGAAAGCAACCAGACGTTCACAAAAGACTCCATGTAATTAAAGAACAATGGTGATTATTTTCAGTTATGGCTCTTTTCGTTAAAAAAAATGAAAGAAAAATTTCTTTTGAAATTCCAATTCCCAGTGTTGTGATGTCATGGATATGACAGATCTCCGCCATTAGGTCAGACCCGTGCTTACACGACTGGCCTTACAAGACACCGGCACCAGTCCACAGAGAACATGTAATGTGTTTTCTTAATGGCTACCTCGCAATCAATATTATCTTTAGCCAAAATTACGTTTTTAAAAGTCTTGAGCTCGAAAGAATTGAAGTTGGAATGGTCTAGCTGTGGATCAGATTCCAACATCCCCCTCCCTGGAGATTCGCAGAACACAAAAGATTCTGATGCCACTGATGGGCGAGCCCATTGCCAGGAACCTTGGCTGTATTCGGCACTCATGCACACTGCACGTGCATGAGCGCGCGCTTAGTTTGCTTGGGCTCATTATCAAGCAGACCTTCATTATTCCATTATGAGAAAAGCTAATGAATGTGTTTCCACTTGCAAGAAGAAAGATGTATTCCTTTTTTCAGACGTTAATTACAAGCAAAGGTTCGACTGTTCTATGATAAGAGACGGAACTGCTACCCCCACTAATGACCTGTTTAGTAGCTTATTGATCGACTTCTTGTTGGGTGGGAGGTTGTATAAGGGAACGAAAGTAAAATAGGAAGTTCGATCAAGGTATTTCAACGGAATCATAACAATCACAACACTACCGAGTGTGTATTTCTGATAAATATGTTAATTATGTCAACAAACAATAAAGGATTTAAATGATCAAGACGCCGCTAATGGCTGTAATAAGCGGCGTAAAACAATAACTCACTCACTCACTGAACGATCATCATATACGCGAGTACAATAGGAAACGACACCGAGGTAGTTCTAGGGAAACACAACTTGTCACAACGTTCCCGTGTATGTATTTCTGAAAAATATATAATTTCTGTCAACAAATAATCAAGGAAATATACGATCAACATATATGCGCAAAAGACATATTATTATGACTTTGACTTTTATATCTTAATAACTACTGACATGCCCTTAATAGGATGACCGAGAGGATAATAAGGGTAATACAAGACCGATAGAGAAGCCCTATATTTGCACATTGTGTTTATTCAGTTTCGTCTTCTTTTAAACCTTTTTAGAAAGACGTGAGAAGAGAAATTGGCGGGAGTTTGTGAGGTACAGGTGACGAATGAGATGGTATACCAATCAGAGCGGTGCAAGGGGAGATTTCTAATTGTGTTGTCCACATTTTTTCTTTATTTTGTTCTTTCACTGGTTGGAAGTCATGCTTGTGTGCATTAGGGGAGCGCTGAATGTAAGTAAAGAAGACATGGGTTACAAAACCATATGAGCTGAAGTCGTATTGAAGTCTGTTTGGTTCATTGTTCAAATAGTACCTAATCTGGACATTCGTTTAATTGTAAATAATTTGAAGCAGGGAAAACGTTTAGCATAATATTATCTTAAAGTATCTACCTTTTCGAGTTACATTGAATAAGTGTCTAGTTTATTTTGTATTACCTCTTTTATGTGTAATGGGTATTGTAAGGGTGAAAATTCCAAAATATACTTTATTTAACAATACTGTCTAATCTTATCCACTTATGCAAAATATTTTTGAGGATGAGTTACGTTGAAAGACTTGCAATTGGTTGGACTTAGAATGGGTGCAATGCATAATAGAAGAGAAACAACAATTCTCAGCCAGGAAAAGCAATTGATGAAGTTGTTTTCTATAAAGATATTTCCCGATCAACTGTCTCTTCAAACAGTGATCACAATGGGAAAAGCGTTAGTGTCAACTGTTGGCACACTTATCTTGTACGTATATCACTGAAATAACAATCTATCTAAATACAAATATGATGACATTGTTTATGGAACAGGTCACACGCGTTTGGTATCATAGAATCAAAGATTGGCGTCTAAAAACAAATAATTCAGAAATATATTAAACATCTAAATGCCAGATGGTGAAACGGATGTTTGAATATTCATGTTAACCTGTCGTTCATCTAGAAGAAAATATTTTGGTTGAAAGGTGCAAGGTTTACTTAGCGATGTTGTCGTGTTCCCGTAAAGGGGGTCATGGCTGGTACAAAGAAGATGGCGATCCCAAGCAGTTGAAGGTGTTTACAATTAGCCTTCGCAGACAGACGGGTTTATTCTAGTTAAAATATAAATTGCGATGTTATCGGTCCGCGGCTTGATCACGTTCAAGAGCTTATGATCCCGCAAATTCGCGCCGAGATGTAAATAAACAAGGAAATGGCGCCAAACCAGATCATCTGCCGGCACGCGCTCTGAGACCCGGTTCCTTCGTCTGCACGTGCTGCTCATGCCGCACGAGAATTTCGTGCAAGCTGTTTGGAGGCGGAATTTTAGTAGTTTAACTAGCAGTACGGTGCTGACCATATCATTTGGTCGTTTGGTAGTGGTGTCGTTTTCATAACGTGACAAACTACGGCCACTTGGAGATTTAACTGCTTTCTTAAGACCCGAGAGTGCACGCGCCAAACTTGAATATCACGTGACCTCCACACCTCTCATAACAGACGACATCTGTCCAATTCCGTGACCACCAAAAGTGCTGCTCTTAAAACAATAGAAATATGCGCCACGACTTCAAATTAAAGCAATGCAGTTCGAAACGAGTTCATTATTTCACACGCCAGTGCTCCGGCATTATTTGAGACGGCTTATTTCTATTAATACTTCCACTTTGATGAAAGACAGACGTTTGTAGCTCGTGCGTTCAATTGTTTCTTCCTTCGAACATGCACAAGGCTACACGTTCACTTTGTACAGTTATAATCTCCTTAATGTCCATAAATTGTCCTGAGGTGGTCATTCCCGCTGACTGGACATCGTCCAAGCAAAGACAACTCATTTAGGACAGATTCACCTCCGGCCAGGAACATATTATGCCCTGCCACTGCCCTTTCACAATGGTCAACGGAAATCGACACAATTTGTAATGTTAATAAAATAAGGGCCATTTAATGCCGTTGTCACTTATTCCCTACTAGGCGGTTTGACTGACTATTTTTTCCCTTAATCTCATTGTTTTACTGGCTTCTACATTTAGAAAATTGAAAACTTTCAACGATTTTTCTTCATTTGTACTTTGCTCGCAAAAACACGTGTACATCATATGCTTCTAAAAAATCCATTAAACTGTCTAAGTTTCAGACAAAGAGATTATATCACTCTAAGCTTTTTCAATGTTCCTTAATTAGGTTTCATAATGTCGGTTAGTTATAATAGTTATAATAGACATGTGAACATTGATCGAGGAATAATTTAACATTGATGGTTTTCCAATATTACTTCTGTACTTATTTTTCATTTCAGAAACATATAGATAGGTCATAAAACATGGCTGAGTAGATAATTTCATTTTTTAAATTCTTTTAATCGCCTAGGTTTTATAAGCACTTCTAAAACATTATGTAGTCTCACATGTGAAACGTTGCCAGAAATATATAAATATGAAAAATATGACTTTTGTTTTCTTGTCATGTAAATGTATATCGGTCCAGTTTATTTACAATAAAAATATTAAATCAAGATTTAACACAGATTTCAGTGCCATGTCAACAGACTCTAGCGCGCAAAAATGAATATTACTGCATATATATCGTTATTTTAGAAACTTACATGAGGACGGTAAATGACCAATGTGGGTTGGTAGTGTTTGACAGGTATTGTAAACTAACTATTATGGGATAGGTGGGACGTACGTCATTAAACTGGGGGTCTTTGCTCAATTTGACCTTTGCCCCGTTAGTACAACATGATAAGAAGAAGAAAAATAATAATTGGTGTCACGTGCTGTTACAAGTGATACACGTATAGTATATTAAAACATTACCGACATAAAATCAGTTCATGTAAAATATAAAGAACCCGAACATTATTAATTAGATACCGTTAAGTAAAATAATCCATATATTGTTATATGTTATACAATAATGATGTCTATACATATAAAACATTGGGTAAAAACATTGGATAACATGCATGTATGATGTCAAAAATATTTATAGAATAGTTATGTAAGGCGCAGTTAACTTTTTCCGCATCCTCGATATTCCAGAGTCAACGTTCCGATGTTTCTCCACTATAGTGGAGAAATATCGAAACGTTATACTAATATAGTGGAGAATTATCGGAACGTTATACTAATATAGTGGAGAATTATCTGAACGTTATACTACTTTAGTGGAGAATTATCGGAACGTTATACTATTAAGTGGAGAATTATCGGAACGTTATACTACTATAGTGGAGAATTATCGGAACGTTATACTACTATAGTGGAGAATTATCGGAACGTTATACTACTTTAGTGGAGAATTATCGGAACGTTATACTACTATAGTGGAGAATTATCGGAACGTTATTATCTACATGTATAGTGGAAAATTATCTGAACGTTATACTACTATAGTGGAGAATTATCGGAACGTTATACTACTATAGTGGAGAATTATCGGAACGTTATACTACCACTATAGTGGAGAATTATCGGAACGTTATACTACTATAGTGGAGAATTATCGGAACGTTATACTACTATAGTGGAGAATTATCGGAACGTTATACTACTATAGTGGAGAATTATCGGAACGTTATACTACTTTAGTGGAGAATTATCGGAACGTTATACTACTATAGTGGAGAATTATCGGAACGTTATTATCTACATGTATAGTGGAAAATTATCTGAACGTTATACTACTATAGTGGAGAATTATCGGAACGTTATACTACCACTATAGTGGAGAATTATCGGAACGTTATACTACTATAGTGGAGAATTATCGGAACGTTATACTACTATAGTGGAGCATTATCGGAACGTTATTATCTACATGTATAGTGGAAAATTATCTGAACGTTATACTACTATAGTGGAGAATTATCGGAACGTTATACTATTTAGTGGAGAATTATCGGAACGTTATACTACTATAGTGGAGAATTATCGGAACGTTATACTACTATAGTGGAGCATTATCGGAACGTTATTATCTACATGTATAGTGGAAAACTATCTGAACGTTATACTACTATAGTGGAGAATTATCGGAACGTTATACTATTTAGTGGAGAATTATCGGAACGTTATACTACTATAGTGGAGAATTATCGGAACGTTATACTAATATAGTGGAGAATTATCTGAACGTTATACTAATATAGTGGAGAATTATCTGAACGTTATACTACTATAGTGGAGAATTATCGGAACGTTATACTATTTAGTGGAGAATTATCGGAACGTTATACTACTATAGTGGAGAATTATCGGAACGTTATACTACTATAGTGGAGAATTATCGGAACGTTATACTACTATAGTGGAGAATTATCGGAACGTTATTATCTACATGTATAGTGGAATATTATCTGAACGTTATACTACTATAGTGGAGAATTATCGGAACGTTATACTACTATAGTGGAGAATTATCGGAACGTTATACTACTATAGTGGAGAATTATCGGAACGTTATACTACTATAGTGGAGAATTATCGGAACGTTATTATCTACATGTATAGTGGAAAATTATCTGAACGTTATACTACAATAGTGGAGAATTATCGGAACGTTATACTACTACAGTGGAGAATTATCGGAACGTTATTATCTATAGTGGAGAATTATCTGAACGTTATACTACTATAGTGGAGTATTATCGGAACGTTATACTATTTAGTGGAGAATTATCGGAACGTTATACTATTTATAGTGGAGAATTATTCGACCATTATACTACTAAAGTGGGGAATTATTGGAACGTTGACACTTGATTCTCGAGGATGCCTTCTCCGATACATTTTGTTTAGTAATGCAGCGAACGGCTTACACAGCCTACTGCTTGATATTCTCTACCCAATTGTCTTGAATTGATTAGACAAAAAAATACGATCATATCCTGAGACTACATTTAGCAAATGACAGTTCATTTTAAGATCAAAGCCGCCCATATAGTACACAAATCCATTAGCTCTGGAACACTATAACACTCAAAGTTTTTTTTACAACTCTTCAACTCTTATCAAGCCTGAAATGAAACCGCCTATTGATTTGATGTAATGTTTATTTGCTTTTCAATTTAAATGTGAACTATTAGTGAACGGAAACTTTAGCAGGGACGACAGTTGTTTGACAGAAAAATCTCTACACAGACAGACGCAATGTTACATCGATCGTATGCTCGAGTTGTAATTAGCGGCAGTTCAAGAGTCTCGGGGTTCTAACTAGACTGCCGTTAAGTCTCTGTTATAGCTTAACTATTATTTTCAGCATTGGTTTTATCACTTGCTCAATAAATTAGTGGTAGTTCAGGAGTTGCGGTGTTCTAATTAGATTGTTGTTAAAGGGGCAGTAGCATGTTTTTTGAAAATTTCATATTTTCAGATTTTCACTGATAATTTTACGTATTAAATTAAATTAAATGTATTATTTTGATAAAAATAAAAAATCTCATTAGACAAACCAATGAACCATATTCAGAGAACCAATTATAAAGATTCACATAAAGTTCATTGGCGGCCATTTTGTGTGAACACCTTCAATTCATTTTTTGTAAAAAAAATGAATTGCATGGCTGAACAATACATTATATATTTAATTAATTACTGCCTACTTTATTAAATACATTGTCTTTCAATTGGAACAGTTGCTAAATAAATTAACGGTAGTTCAAGAGTTTAACTAGACAGTCGTTAAGTTTCTGTTAGAGTTAAAGGGATATTTTCAACATTGGTTTTATCTCGTAAATTTTCAAGAGCCCCAAGGTTCTAACTAGACTAATCAAATCTCTGTAATAGATAAGGTTTATTTTCAACATTGTTTAAATGGTCATATCGTTATTTTAATGGCATATGAACTAGCTAGGAACTTCGTGCCATATGTAAGGATTTAAACACAAAATCAGCCCAAAATATGAATATTTCCATGACAATTCTCAATTTTTGAATTTAAAAAAAAAATAGCCTTATATATTACTAGAAGAAGAGATCACACGTCTTATGTACACTCCTCAAAAGAAGTTAAGGAACACACAAGTAGTAATCATGAATATCATCACGCAACGCGACCCTCTACTAGGCCTATTGAGGCTAGGTTTACTTAGACTGTAATACCATTTGCATCAGTTTAAAATGTCAGCAGCTCAAAGAGAAGTTCTTTTGTTTGAAGGTTTGTTCATACCCATCATTATGCATACCTGATATGGAACAACGGGTTTTAAAATGAACTTTGGTGAATTATTTCAAAATTGATTAATTTTGAAGTTTTGTTTTTTTAATCACATTTTCAGAAAATATCTTTTCACCGCCAGGGATATCATTCTAAAAACAATAAAGTCACACAAGCTGAGACCGGAATGTTTTGAACCTGAGCCATTTGACGTCAAAGCGCAATACGAAAAATGCAAGACCCGCAGTATTTTATTCCAATATGTAAGTAAGAGAGTATACATTTCATCAATTACATAACTTTAGTCATGTGCTGATGTATTAAGAATATAGGGAACAACATACAAATGTTCGCTAGATTCTTTTGAGTAGTATACATGATTTCTTGTAAAAAAAATCAAAAGACCCTATTAGGTTATATTATAGATAACTGAAGCTACCGATAAATAGACATGCTTTGATTTTTCTGGCTTTTTTCAGATTTTCAAAATTAAATTTAGAGTGATAATTTTGATTCCATGTTTTCATGAAAATTAATGTCAAGTGATAATGGCAGTGAATCTTACATAATATCACATGTAACACATTAATATAAATGTCATTTATGTCATGTTTCAAATTTAAATGTGAAGTGATTTATGTACATTTCACTTATAAAAAGATGAAATACGCGCACTTAAATGTTTGAAAAATGGCAATGTCGAGACTGGCTTCTAAGGCTAAATCTCCCATCAACTTCAATGCCGATGAAATAGGTTTTCATGTGCAATGCGCCCAAGTTTAGGCTAAATTTAAATTAGGTTTCCATCATTTTCAACTTGAGGGATTATCAAGTCTCTATGGTAACACTTAAACTTGTAATTGGTGTGATTTAGGTTGATTTGATCAGGCTATTGGAATTCTAGTTTAAGTTAATTGGGCTTGTATTGGGGAAAAGACAAAGGATTCTTTAAAGGTCAAACAATCAGTGCTAAGATGGCGGCTGCTGAAGAGAAGTTACATAATTGAAAAAAGCTCTTCACGTCCGTTAAAGGGCCAGTAGTATGTTTTTAAGGGATTATACGGTGATGTCAGGAAAATGGAAATAAATGGTTCCAACTGAAAGACAATGTATCTAGCCTAACAGAAGCAGTAATAAATCAAATATATAATGTAAAGTTCAGCCATGTGATTCCTTTTTCTTACGCAAAAAGAATTAAAGGTGTTCACACAAAAATGGCAGCGAATGGATTTTATGTGAATATTTATAATTTGTCCTCAGACTATAAATCTTTGGTTTGTGAAATGACATTTTGACTCTATCAAAATAATATGACATGTGCAAATATTTTGAAATTGTGATTTCGAAAATTATGAGTTTTGCTTAACGTTGTTGGTTTTGTTGTGGTGTTGTTGTTAGCTCGAGATTGAAAGATTGATGTTAAGCTTGAATAATGGTAGAATACACGTATAATACACGTACATGACATGTAGGAGTAGTGGTAGTTGAAGCTGGAGAGGTAGTAGTAGCAGTTGTAGTAGCGGTAGTAGTGGTAGTTGAAGCTGGAGAGGTAGTAGAAGCAGTAGTAGTGGTAGTTGAAGCTGGACAGGTAGTATTAGTAGTAATTGTAGTAGTAGCAGACGAAGCTGGAGAGATAGAGGTTGTTGTACATAGTAGTTGTTAAAACGGTAGTAGTAGTAATAGAAATTTCTGTTGTTTAAGTTGTAGTAGTAGTGGTGGTGGTAGTAGTATAGTGGTAGTAGTAGTAGTAGTAGCAGTAGCATTAGAAGTAGTAGTAGCAGTTGTAGTAGGTGTGGAAGTAGAAGTAGCAGTAGCAGTAGTAATAGTAGTAGTAGTAGTAGTAGTAGTAGTAGTAGTAGTAGTGGTAGTAGTAGTAGTAGTAGTAGTAGTAGTAGTAGTAGTAGTAGTAGTAGTAGTAGTAATAATAATAAAAGCAGTTGTAGCAGTATAAGTAGTAGCAGTAATAACAATAGTAGTTGTAGCAGTAGTAGTAGTAATAATAGTAATAGCAATAGTAGCAGTAGCAGCAGCATTAGTAGTAATATTAGTAGTAGCAGCAGCATAAGTAGTTGTAGTAGTAGTAGTAATAGTAGTAGTAGCAGAAGCATTAGTAGTATAGTAGTAGTAGAAGTAGCAGCAGCAGCAGCATAAGTAGTAGTAGTATCAGCAGCATAAGTAGTAGTAGTAGTAGTAGTAGTAGTAGTAGCAGCAGCAGTAGTAGTAGTAGTAGTAGCAATAGTAGTAGTAGTAGTAGTAGTAATAGTAGTAGTAGTAGTAGTAGTAGTAGTGGTAGTAGTAGCAGAAGCATTAGTAGTAGTAGTAGTAGTAGTAGTAGTAGTAGTAGTAGCAGCAGCAGCATAAGTAGTAGTAGCAGCAGCAGCAGCAGTAGAAGTAGTAGTAGTAGTAGTGTGACAAACATAGCATATGCCCAATATTACTTCATCAACAGTGACACTTAACGTGAAGTGATTGCGTGAATTATATGCCACGGCTCAAACGAAGGCAAATGTGACATGAATCAGATAAAAAACAGGTTGCGATAATAAGTTCAAAAGGCCAGCTCTGTTTTATTTATTGAATCTGTCGAGTATCATGTGATCTGTCGCGGCTCATCAGATTTTGATATGTAAATTAATATGCATGAAAGGAAATGAGGCCTGCATTCTAAAGAATGGCAAACATGGCATACGCCCTCTTTTGTTTGATGTTATAGTAATTCGTCATAAACATCTTGTTAACTCAAAATGCAAGGGACTTTGATTGATATTAAGTTCTGGAATCCCCTCTACTATCTCTCGTTACTCTATTAAACGTTTGTCATTTGCACGTGCAGAACGTGCCTTACATGGCAAAAAACTCGTAAATCAATTTCAATGTCGATCACAGCTTTTGTGTCACTTATGGAGACGCGTGGCCACGGTTATTGCGCACGTGCAGTGTCCTAGATTGTGACAAGCTGATCACGTGATCTTAGTCAAATGACCTCATTAATGAACTTAAGTGACAAATCCACCAAAAAGTTTGATATATGAGTGATTGGGTCCCCGATAGGTGCAGTTTGAAGATTTCCGGAGTTTAGGAAGAAATTGCAAAAAGTAAATTCGACTTTTTGGGATCAAATGATACCAATACATCATCGCGATGTTGCATCAATTTAAACCCATGTTTTTCACATTGGAAATTTGAGTCCCCTCACATAAAATGAATTATAATTATCAATATTCTGGAGCACGTGTTTTGGTTTATGCATATTTTACTGAATATTTTTGCAATTTTTAAACAACTTGAAGAATTTGAATCCGAAAGTATGTTTATAAAATTTCCAATGAATAATTAACCATTAAATATGCGCAGTACATTTTATTTATGAAAACGAAATCATTACTCATCTCAAAAGCTTTCAAGCATAAGGCTTATCTAAATTCCTAAAACATGATGAAAAATTATATGCGTAAATCTCAAAATCCTGCCCTTCCTGTATTTTGAGATGACAATCCAAGAAAAAAGAAAACCGGGACGTTCCAAACTTCAAAAAGCGAAAATGATATGTGTGTATTTCAAATCAATTTGTAACAAGTTGAATTTCAAACATTCCGGGCAAGGGTCTGATGAGTTTCCGCCGTGTTACTTTCAAAATTTAAAAATTAATGCCTATTTGTGGACAATGGCAGTATTAGTTAACTTTGTATTCCTTTGTTCTATTCAAGGCGCTCGAATTCCCATATAGAACTGCAGACAAAAACTAAAATGGAACTCGGACAGACCTTCTGGCCATTGGTGCTGGAGTCTTCTAGAATTTCACCTCATTGTCACATTCTGAGAAATGACGATTCGACATCAAAGGAGTAGCGATGAATTATATTGTACAATATCTAAATCACACGACCCCGCATGCCTATTCAGCAGGGACACTTTTCTTCGGCCGGTCAAAAAACATCGACATGCATGCAAGCCTAATGTAATTTGGGATTTTTTTCGATCCTTCGGGAATAGTTTTAAGCCAATCTGTCTTAAATAAATTGGATAAAATTACATGAATGTGAGATTTGATAGATGGGTGCATGTTGGCGTTTGTTTCGCATCCGTTGGACGCGAAAAACGGAACGCCTTGGTCAGACGAAGTTCCCACCAGCGGTGTCAAAGATGGTTCATCTTTAGTCTGTCTGCAAAAGATCCCAAAATTACAACTTTCGTCAAAATGTCTCCCTCTGTCAACTTGAAATTCATTATTTAAACCTAATAACCCCAACATGTTTTCGCCTGCGCTGCTATTACAAATGGCGTTTAGAGTTATCCCCCTTTGAACTCTCCTGATAATGAGTCAACAAAGTGAAGAGTCATTCGTCATCTTCACCGGAATCTGCCGACATCTTGAGTTTCCACCAGGTCCTTTCAAAAGCAGGTTTGCTGTGCAGATCCCAAAGGATTAATTAGCGGGTATTTTAGGCAGACAGCTAGATAGAGCTTGGATAATGAAAATGTTTTAGAAAATGGCTCTAAACAGATAAAACTCTTACCCCCGGGAAACCTTATTACTGGAGCCGTATTAGTGGTGGCAACAACACTGAAAGTGTCTAAGCGAACATTTGTTCTTGGTTTATGCATTATCGACATGCTTCCTTCATATTTGATTAACGAGATTAAAGTTAATCCTTCGGTCTGGGCTAATTAAGACGCTGTTGATTATATTGATAAGTACAATCAGAATGATTGATAGTAACATGCGCTTCAACGTCAGCGTTAATGAAATTACATCCTCTGTAAAGATGAGATCTATATTGACTAAATCACCATGTTTGCTAAAACATCTATCAAATTATCTATATTTAACAAATTGATCCTGTGCAGTGGAGAGTTAGGCTTTGCGGAAAGCACTAATTACATTGTTTTCGCTATGTTGGGAAACTGTAAACGAAGCAAAATCTATATAATCGTTTTGTTTATGTTGTTGGAGATTGATCCAGATTCTTTAACGATATTTGCAGGCTTAATTGCCTTCCACGAACTTGAGTTGCACAAAGCTTCTAAAGACGGTTTTAGAATTCCTCTTCGGAATTGAATGAGAAAAATGTATATTAAAAACTGTTTTATGAGTTTGATACATAATAAAGGCTTGAACTTTTTTGCTTTAAAATATGTTCAATAACTCCATCTGAGATATAAAGATGTTGGCACTAGAGTTTCCCAATCAAGTTTGTAGATAAAAAAAATCATGTTAGCAAAAACGCACAATGGAACAAAACATAAAAAGATTTATATGACATTAATTTGTAAGAATTCTGTTTAGATAAACGAGGTTAAGAAACGTTTAATGGACAACAACTTTTTCGGAATTGATGCATAACGTCAATGTTTTTTGTACCTTCGTCATGCGATAAATGATTCAATCACACGAAAACCAATATTTAGTCATGAGAAACATACTGATTTGCTTCTTAAATTGCACCATAACCATATATGCATTTATTTCAGAGTCAAAGTTGAAATTCGCAATTTTATTTAGTTTTGATATTCATCGGAGATACAAAACTGTAATTTACACGTTTTATTTTATTCATTATATCATTTAACTTAACTGAGGTGTAATAGAGAAACCATGCAAAAATCTTTGTTTTACCTCATCGATGATTTGGGTGTATCACTGTATGAGTTCATATTAATAGCAAAACTGCAGGAAGGATGTCAGATGGAATCAATGGAAATTAAGGTGTATCAGATAAAGATGTACTGCGCTTTCTCTGATGTAGAGAATTGATTTATGTGTAATCAACTTTGAATGCAATGTTACATTAAAACTCAGTCAAGTACTAAACATAATTCGAGACAAGTCTAGAAGTCTTCACAAAATACACAAATGTACCCACTGCTTGAATATAAGTAAAACATATCGTCTATGATCAGTTCTCCCTCATCTGATGAATTAGAATCGTAATCCACAAAATGAATACACGTAGTAGCAACAATTGACGTGTGAGTTACTGTATCAAAATGTCTGGCAACACCGAAGCAATTAAAATCCCATATTGGGCGTAATTTGGCACCTGATCCATTGGATAACGAAACACCAGCTGCCGAAGACACTAGTTACAGACCCTTATTAATTAATTTATGTTCCATTCCAAAATTTGCCTTGAGGAATCCGGAATGAATTTGAAGAAAAGTTCATTTCAACTGATTGTGCATTTTTTACAATTGTCCTGCACATAGGGCGCTTCTCCTAACCTCATTACGAGGATTACCCCCAGAGTAGCAGGCTCAATCCCGACCCCACGGGCTGGTGTGTTCAGGGGGTGGGGGAGCTCTTTGTTCCCACTGTTTTAAGGTGACTCATACAAAGTTGTACTGCTCCCCTAATGACGACTAATTACTCCGAAATACCGTCACTCAGACAGGAAGGCTTTTCCTCAACGTTGATCCTAAGCCATGCCTCAATCTCATTTCTGGTAATCTGAACGACTTAGGTGCAAATTAACTCCAAACTGTCCACTCAAGATCAATTTTGTGCCGGACTGGTCACATCTTGGATTCGAACTCGTACAGAGCCATCTTTGAACTAATTGGTTCATCCTGGCAATATTTAATTGAAGTGTGAGTATTCCACTGCCAGATATTCAAGAGATGAAAAACAGGCTCTGTCATATTGCCTCGGGGGTCGTGAGTCAGGGAGGGAGGTACCCCTCACGCGAAAGGATTTGGCTTCGCGTCCCCAGACTTTATCCTCAGTTGTCACCGAGACTTCACCGAGACTTCATAGAAGGCTCGCGATGATATTGTCACCTATTAAAATTGATCCAAGAATTTCACGACGAAGCGTCTTAATATGGCCTGGCATTAATTGACAGTGCACAACTATTGTCCCTTTGGATGTTAATCTAGTATTTCCCTTGGCTACAGAAGGCGTCCAGTGACTTTAGTTAAAGAAACACTTCGAGTTGGGTAATGACTAAATACACGTGCGACTGTAATTGTTGCTGACACGTGAGGTTCTCGTGTTAAAGTCTGTCCACAGAACATGACAGTATGATGTTCACAGAAAAGAAAATTCGGTTTCAAAGACTATGACTTGACAGTTAATTAATTTTGCTCCCACATAACATGAGGTTTTGTTTCTTTTTAGTGAATATGGGATATCAAGGTGAATATTACCTTAAAGATCAAACGCTGATTTCTAACAAAGCATGTCCTTTTCAAATAGGCTAAAATTCTCTATAAATTTAATGTCATAGTTAAAGACCATGAGTAAGAAATCATATTTTGGCACCTTTTAAGGATCGAATTTGGTAAATGAATAATTTGCTAATGAATGTCATGAGTAGTAAGGATACAAAGGTTAGGCCATCTACAAATAACATTTTATTTTGGTTCACTGAAAGTAGTTTGTTTGAAAATAGTATCAAAATAACTTGACTAAGAATACAACCTTGACGCAGTCCACATTTGGTCACAACATGAAAACGTATATGAACGTTGTATAATATATGTAAAAGTACTCCTTTAGACATCATTTTACAAATTCATAGCAATTACATTTCATAAAAGATCGGACATGAATTTAGTTTGTTATTTTTCTTAGTCGCAATTGATTGAATGGTGTTGATATACCTAATAAATAAAACATTACTCTCCAACCTTCTCCAAAGAAGAAGCTTACAATGCATTTGTACCCTGTTGGATAATACATACCTTTCATAAAGGATATTTAATCGAGAAATCTAGACATGATTTTCTGAGTTAATGTTAATGATGATGATGTGTAATAGTATTAATTAGTAAGAAAACAGTTGGACAAATGTGTCAACATATGAACTTGACCTTATTGAATTATTTTAAACTGATGTTTAGACTATGTATAGGTTGTTTCTGTATACAATTCAATAAACAGATAAGAAATATCTTCATAATTTTCTATTTAGGATCTCCATCTTGCATCTCTATTGCCAGTTTACTAAATCTAAATGAAAGACTAAACTGATTGCGTCGTCTCACTGAGACATTTGGCCTAATATACTAAAGCGGTATGATTTTCTTATGTAACTACTCATCCTGTCTCAGGGTAGGAACGTTACGTTACGCTAACTCCACTAATCTGTACCCTGGGCTCAAAAGCTAGATTCGTTGAGTTAGCGTAACTTTCATACCCTGAGACAGGATGGTAACTACTTTGGTCAATTATACATAACGAGGGAAATTTTTTCGACGGTCATCGTCGATCGCAGAAAGTCAGATGCTTTTTGAGCAAGATATTTTTTTAAAAGATTAGCAAGATTTGAGCACAGTTTTACAAAGGTTTATATTAAAGATAAGATAACACTTTACTACCCAAAAGGGAATTTTTCTTACATCCAACAGACACATGATACATGTAATTAAAATTAAATACTATGGAATGATAATATTTAGATACACATAACAACATACATACATATGTTTATATAATTATACAAGCCGCACCAAGCACAGATATCATTAAAAATGTTCAGAACTCTTGTTTAGAATTGAAATACTTGATGGTGATATCAACTTGATAGAGGTTTATATATGATATGATATGATATGATATGATATGATATGATATGATATGATATGATATGATAATGGATATTTAAATAAAGCGCCTGTATCCTGGTATTAATACCTGCTCATGGCGCTTAGAATGGGACTGCAAGGGAGAGAATTTAAAAACATTATGAAGAATATGACGTATAAGTAAAGATAAGGATTAGGTAAATGAATACAGGTGGAAATGGAAGAAATGTTTATGGGTAAGCAAGTTGAAAATAATACGTCTTGAGAGATGTTTTAAAACTTTCTAAAGAACCAGCACATGTGACTGGAGTTGGTAGAGAGTTCCTCTATAGAGGCAGCTGTGAATTCAAAAGTTCTTTGACCATAGGGTGAGAGTCTGACACGGGGAATGGTAAGAAGAAATTGTGTCAGTGATCGTAATGTTCGACTTGGCTGGTACAAGGTGAAGAGGTCAGACAGATAGGCAGGAGCTTGCCCATGGAGACACTTGAAGGTTATGCACTAGTCTGTCATCCAGATCCTAAAGCAAAAATATTTAATTGATGACCAACCAAGTCTAGACAAATATAGCAAGTCTAGATCGCTCAGCTGAAGTTAAAGCATCTTCTGGGCTCCATTTAGTTATAATACATGATTTGTTCTAAAATATTGTCAATATTGAAAAAAATACTTCTGAGACTAAATGTTAGTCTAGTTATGCACATGATCGTGAAGTAGATACGGAATTCTACAGGAAACCGATGGAGAAACTTGAGAGAAGAGGATATGTGGTTACTACTACTACTAAACATTTGTATAGCGCCAATATCCAGCTCAGAAAGCGCTGCTCAAAGGCGCTTTGGCTTTCCCTCGATCATTGGATATCAATCTTCATGACACTTCTCTTACTATCTCGACTCCCGAGGGAGCATACAACACGTGCAGTCATCTGACGCACAGCGTTAATGTCACTCTCAATCCTTACGAGGTACCCATTTACAGCTGGGTGGACTGGGACACATAGTCACAGTATTTTGTCCAAGTATAATGCACGTTGCTGTACTCGCAACAAGGTATCTGCACGTTTTCATGTTGCCGCCATCTGGTCATTTACCAACGGGTTCGTGGGCTCTTTTGATCGAGTGCACAGGGTTGTGTACTGTACACTAAGGGTTGTGACAACACTGAAAGAGTCTACACTAGGGGTTGTGACAACACTGAAAGAGTCTGCACTGAAGGTTTTTACACCCGGTCACAGGCGGGGCTCGAACCCGGCACGTCAGGCTTGCTAGCCTGGCGTTTTTGCCGACTCGGCCACCGCGCCCCCCACGTGGAAGTTAGACTAGTTACTTTAAGAAGAAGAGTATGCTGGTGAGGGTTTACCATTATTGATACTAATTTTAAGCCTGTCTGATCTCTGTATTTAGCTAGTCTCCTCAAGACATTTACGTATCCATTATAAAATATTATCAATAGGCCTGTCAACATGCGAGACAAAGTATGACATAAGGAACGAAATCCTATTTGTCTGTCTATATCTTATAATTGTCATCAATCACATGATTGTCTTTTGAGGATCCGAAGAATATTAAAAGGTCTTTAAACAAGGTTAAACAGATAAGATAAATATTAAATAAGGCAAACAATATCTTAAATGGCAAACATAAAACATATTTCATGCTTTATCGTTGATTTGGTTCTAGTTATGACATGACTAACACTACCACTTTTGAAGTTGGGGGGGGGGGGGGGGGGGCGTAACTGTTGGGTTAACAAGGTAGACGGTGGGTATAGAACTCTTCATTGGTGTTTGGGGTGTGATTTGTAAAGCGGGGGTCGGGGTTGGGGGTGGTGAGAGCTTACTCGATTTTAAGACCTAAAAAGCTTTCACGTCTGTTATACCATGACACGTATTCTCCTTCAGTTACGTTTAACTAGTTGGCCAGTAAAACAACTGATAGCTCCGTGTCAACAGACCTTAACATGACAATTTCTTCCTTTTCAGTTTAAAAATATAATTAAGTGACATACGGTTAAAGCTTAAATATATTATGAGACACTGTTTTTGTGACAGAATGCTTTTACATTATTGCTGCTAAACACAAGCCGTATGAAGTTTACATTAATATGAGGCAAAACTTTCACAAGGATCCTATGTTGTCGTGACAGAGAATATGTTATTGCATGACTATGATGAATAAGGCTTCATCTTTGTTAAATATCATGGGATAGTTCCATTTGGAAATTGGTAATACGGGCTTAAATTTTAGCTTGCAACACGTTATCGATTGTTGTTGTTTTGTTGCACTTTTGAAATATTAGAATTAGTGTATGTTTTTTAAAAGGTAGTTGAGGGAAGTTACATTTTTTCACTGAGTGAACAACGATTGTATGTCAACAGCACATGGATATTTTTCGAACCACTCGCAAATACAAAATTTCAGAGGTATTATTCATGAAGAAAATACCTTTTTTTTGGAGACATTTGTTTGATTTTGCTATGTGTTAAAATACAATGCTGTCAAAAATGTAAATAATCACACTGTCATCTCGAACATTTCACTTGAAACGTTAGACTATTAGTAGTGGCACACTGTTCGATTTCAATCAACCTTGAGATAATTTCTAACCAGTTAGCGTCCAAATACGTTTTCAACATTTTCAATAAGATGACAATTATGATGACGTTTTGTATATATTACCTACGACAACTCAAGCAGTCGCTCTTTAAGACAAAGGTACAACTGATATGTTGCACAATAGATTATGTTCTTCACAAAAAAAGTGGTTAAGTGGTTTATTAAGATATCAGAAATATGCACATTTGTTTTCTTTTTGCAGGTTATACGACAAGTAATGCAGCTGCATTGTTATTAACTGCGTCTCTTTCCTATGCACCTGTTTCAACACGTGCAACTAATGCAGTATCCAATGATTTATACCTTTGATAAATATGCTCTTCCTTTAAGAAGAAGCAAACGAGGACAAATTATCGCGTCGAACAAAAAAAATCTCTTCATTTTCACATTTAGTGGATTCTTGCTCAGAGTACTTGTTGAGATCAGAGGGCGATGCTCATTGGTTGTCAATTGAAGTCACGTGATTGATGGCGCGAGAGTTGGTGATGAGATCTCGCGGGACTAAGATGGATGGGTTGAGGCGTAGAAGAAGACAGGAGCATGTATGTGAGAGATAACGACTCTTGCTAACACTATTTTCTGACATGGAGACAAATTTGAAGAAATGTAAATCTCCTACAAGATTTGTGTTTTGACTTAATTGCTTCTATATCGTCCAGTAATGTCACAAAGGAATTGTTGAATATTAGCTTACATAACGGTACAAAATGCTTTAAAAAGTTGACCATACAGAATTGAAAATTCTTGTAAATCGGTGTGTATTTTAAAGTAACAAATGAAAAGCAAAACCAAACAGTTAATCAACCCAAAATCAATTTTCATGCCTCTTGATTACAGTTTGTTAAATAATATTTTCAATAAAAATTATAACATTTCGGGTCATGCTTTATAAATTGCAAGAAATCACGATTAACCTTTTGAATAAACCCAACGACATCAAATTTTCATTTAAGTTGGTTTCAAAACATGTTATTTTATAGAATGTAAATGATTCATAATGATCAATCAACAGAAGGAGACGAGTTGGAATGGAGGTCTCGTATTTAATTAGCAAAGACCAACAACATTGTTTTCTTTGACCAGTGCTGAAAGCCCAGACCAAACACGTCAATGTTAATATTTCCTAAATGTCGAAATCACTTCCCCCAAAATCAGTCAGATTACTGTTGTCCCATAAAGGAACACGACTTTTATAAACATTGAAGAAAGCGTTAGTTCCGGTCTTGATGAGATTTGATTGGTCCTCGAGCAAAGTCGTCCCAGGGGTCTTAGCAAACCGGAAGTGAATCCATTTTGAAAGAATGGACTGGCAAGGAGGGAGGAAATTTGTCAGCTTATGAATTATAATGCGAACAAAGAGATTTGCCTTTCAGCACAGCATGATGATGTCAATTAAGTGATCAGTATTTGCCTGTCTGTAATGTTGGTTCATTTGAGTCAAACAATAACCTATTTATTTTCTTTATAGTATAATTTACAAGGAAATTAAGGATTTATAATTTATGTTTTCTTTAAATAATGTTCTGCCTGTGTACTTGAATTCAAAGTCATCATTGTGGAATCAGTATCTGCACATTATGTTTCTGCCATCACACGACTTGTACACAACCTCTATAAAAGTCTAGATCTGCAGTGAGCTAAAATTTCCAATTCTCCGAGGCTCCTTTCTTATATGTAATAAAATAGGCCCTAGTTGTTTTTTGAGAATCAATATTTTTCAGAGACTGAATATAAGTCTAGTATCTCTAGATAATAAAGATTGAGTAAATATTTATGTATATATAATATTTCTGTGCCACATCCATGACTTGTACATTGCAAAAGTTTTAGTACATTTCAAATCGCATGAATTAACTGAACTTAACTACCATTCTCTCCTTGACACAAGAAGGCAAGGGTCCCTATTGACTACCAATATTCTCCCTGGATCATCCCAATTTAAAACAATTCACAGAAACCTGCTTGTAATTCGAATCAAGAAGCTCAATTAAACCAATTGAAATCCAAGCATGTGTCATATGGTCAGAACGCAGATCCCTCCCCGGTTGACCTTCACCTCCCTTTATAACCCTTGACCTATGACCCTACAAGATGTCACCTCATGGGTGTCGGGTTACCAAAGGGGATCACTGCATCACCTTGTGATGCCTCAGTGTTGATCCACTTTCATCACGACGTGACATATCCTATCCAAAAATTAATTTCTACCCCATTCCAACACGTCTGATCAAAGCAGACGACATTTTGGAAAATGCATCTGCGATTGCAAGCTCCCAAGCAGACGACATTGATTGTGTTAGGAAGGTCCCACAACAGGGCTGAATCAATGGCTAAATAATTGATGATGTGGGGAAGGGTGTCAGAATTAATTGTTCAAGTTCATTGTATTCTGTTCCGATTTAGTCGATGTGGGATATCTCTATGGGAGGAGAGGGCGGAAAGATTAACCCGGCTCGTCATCACACGACCCAAAGGTGCCTTAACCCTCTCCGGGCTGAGAGCGTCGAAAGTCTGCCTCCAAAGGGTTTATCAAAAATTGCTACATCTCGTCAAGAACAACACAACAACAACAATATAATGTTGATCACTGTACAAAATATAACCGATATGTGTTGGTAATTTTCCTGAAAACTAAGATCGGGAACATCCGACAATGCCATTATGCAAAAGACATCACACAAGGGTATAAAGTACAAAATCCCGGAGGTAGACTAACTTTTAATCTCTGTTATGAAATATAATAAAGATATTAATATAAAACTAATTTATCATTAAAAGAGAAAGGAGCCCAGTAAAGCTGTTCATTTTCAGACCTGCAGTAATCTACATTTGCTACTTTGCGTTTGTTTTTGAATTATGTGTTTAGGGGCTGTTAGACAGACTACCCCGGAAGCTCCGAACCCCTCTAGAAAGAGAAGACATAATCGACTCCATCATCGTATCCTGTACCCCCTTTCTACCATTTCAAAACTTATCTTGCAAGTGTATTTTCAACTGTTTCTTCGCTTGACTCCAAGGAAAACACATTTAAAGTGACACAGAATATCTTTCTTAAAATTTTATTTGGGTTTGATAAGCTACAAAATGTCTAATATGCTAATTGAAGTTCATATCTCATCACTGGACTTGCAAATATATCCATTTATTATATTCACCCTTCGAGTGAGAATCGGACATTTAGACGATGTCGAAAAAGGGATACAGAATGAATGCTTTTAGTCTCACCATTCCACTGCAATTTCCACATTATTAAATATGAGTTGAATGTTATTGAATTGCGCAGATGATTGGACCTAATAAAATTAAATGTACTAGTCTTGTTAACTGTCTTTGTTGCGTGTACAAAATAATAATATTTATTCTTTTTATGTAAATTGCGTAACAGTTTAAAGGGACACAGAGAGTCTTTCTTAACATTGTATTTGGTTTTGATAAGCTACAAAATATGCTGATTGAAGTTCATATCTCATCACTGGACTTGCAAATATATCCATTTATGCATAATATCTCTAAAATGCTTGATTTTATAGTAAAATAAAGAATACATCTCAAATACGTAAATATTCGAAATTATGCATCCAATTAATCTACCTATTAGTTATAATATCTAATAAATTAAACACTATCGAATCGAATATATCTTCCTTTCAGCTTATGACAAGGTTTTAAAATTACGTTGGCGAATTTGCGCGCGCCACTCGATCCACATTGTCCGGTTTTCGATGAAAATCCCGACTTTGAATGGCCGTATTTTCGCTCTAATATACTGATTGACCTTTAACTTGTTATTTTCAGTAACAGTTAGTGGTTCCCGATGTAATAACAACTATTTCAAAATTTGACATATGTGATCCTATCGACATACTCTGTGTCTCTTTAACAAAACATTGCATAATTCATTTTACAAAAGAAAAAATGTGGAATTGCAGTAAATTTATGTTAGGAACATGTGTATTTATTTTTGCCACATTATATGCTCTAAGTTACAAATATATTAGCACTTTAGACCACGTTCTTTAACATCCTAGGCATAGTTGAAGTATGAATTGACTGTTAATCACAAAATTGATAGATCAAGCCAACTGAACGAAACCACATTCCCACTGGGAATCCAAGGAACCGCCTGACATATGCTCAACTCAGGGTAACATCAATCTTACAGACACTAGTTTAAACAAACACGTGTCCCATTTTGCAATTAAATAGTTAATTTAACTATAAACATTAATATGTTAATAATTTAGAAATACATTATTTGTAAGTTCATAAGGCGTTGGAGTGTTAGGTCAACAAGAGCACAATTTACAACGTTTTACAATGTTTGTACTATCCATGTCTATATTAGAATAGTAACCTCCTTCACCTCTTTGTGATTTCTAGTTTAGATAAATTAAAAAAGTAAACAGGATTACTATCTATGTTAATAATTGATTTTTACAAGCGTAGAAGTAAATATTGATAATTAACATATAAGTGTTACTTTTGATAAACAAGCAAATGACTCAAAGACCTTTGTGGAGGAAATGCATTATCAATATCGTAAGATTTCAAACTCATTTCATCCATTTTGCAAGATAAGAGATTAGTTACCGATATAGAATATATGTCCGTAGGTTATTTCTTAAATGCAGATGTCGTCACTATGTTAAACAGTGTTAAATGAGAAAATAAATACAAGGGCGTATTTACAGGTTGCATAATGACTTTGGTATAATTATGTAACGATAACTTAAATTAAAAGAAACTGCCAACCACTGAAAATAAAAATTATACACGTATTCAAAATGTCACATGCTCAAGTTTCCAACTTCTTGCCGATCGACGAGAATTAACCAGGAATAAAGGACACGTGAAATACCTTTGATCATGCGGGGAGATGACATGACTAAAGCCCCAGGATGCTCATTTAATGACGTGCACCTTGAATTCATTTTCATATCTGAATATCTTTTGAAAAGATTTCCTATCATGCTACAAGCTAATACGTCGTGATATTACCACGCTGTGCGAGCGAAGAATATGATTTCACGTCAGTTCTATCACAATGCTCATTTTGCCTCTTAAAGGCCATTTATGCCCACAGAGAGCCTATCTGATATCAGAGAACAGCACTGGGACATCAAACATACCCATTTCTTAGACAACAATTACATTTTCTCTCGTAATCAGAGCGACCACAAGATCACAAAGGATCATTCATCTCCGATCTTTTCGAGGAATCAATGGAGCGTTGTTTCGTAAGATTTTCACCTGGTCTGTTATGTTTTAATCAGCCTCGTGGCAACAACCTTGGCAAGAAATGCATGTGTTATTGTTTCGTAAGAAGGTCTCTCTTATTAACAGCGCATATCCCCGTGTAGAGCTGATGTACCCAGACAGTTGGAAATAAGCCTCTTTGAAGAGCCTTTTGGATTTTTTTCAGCCTTAAACGAAACGTACGTTAACGCGCTGTGATAATGTCACTGGGTTTATACATCATAGTTCAGAGTTATGATCCTGTGCGACATTTCATCTTACTTGGTCTGAAAATATTTTTCGGTTTAAAATCTTAAATGTTCAATGTTGAATATATTTCTGAACAATATTCAAATCTATGACTTTCATGACAACTGGTAATAACTTTTGTGCAGCAAGATAAACTAAAACATGATTAAACGAGGGCCAAAGCGAGGAACAATATTCAAATCTTTGACTTTCATGATGACTGGTAATAACTTTTGTGCAGCAAGATAAACTATAACATGGTAAAACGAGGGCCATCAGGAGAGATGACTTATCCCCCCCCCCCCGGCCCGACTGAAGTTGAATGATCTGTTTTAGCACATATTTTGATATACTGATTGTGTGAATAATGTTGTATGCATACATGCAGCAAATTTTGTTGGACCTTTAATAACCATCATAAGATGATAAACCACATCTAGGTCTCTTTACATCTAGTAAATGCTTATGTTATGACAAGTTCCTCATGTTAATGTGAAGAGAGAGCAAAACAACCATCCTGTTTGATTGAATATGCTGTTTGATTAAAACATCTTCATTCCTTGGGGAGACACAGTTTAGAAATTAATGTTAATGTTTGAATGAAGAATGTCAGTAACTCCCTGCAATTTGAAAACATCAAAAGGCACAATTGTAAACAGTTTCCTTGAGCTAACCCAAATGGTTTTCTATTTCTGCTCCGGAAACGCATTCATAAAATTGCGTTTTCATGGAAACCGGGAAAATAGCAAATTCCAGAAAGATGGAAATCCCAAAAGGCAAAACTACATGTCAAGATTAGCCAATATACAAAGTTTCATTGAGCTAGCTCAAATTGTTTTTAAATTCTGCTCCGCAGACAATGTTATCACAGACTGACAGGCGGACGGACAGACGGAGCCAGCATTATGTGCCGGCGGGATAATATGAGATTAACAACATCCTTTTTACGAAACCGTGTTTTGTCTACAGCCCCTGAAACCAAATATCTTAGAGGACCCATTCAAAATGTACAATATTGTAGCAAGTCTAGTACTCTGGTGATTCTAAAAAGAACAGCTTCAGTTGGCTCCTTTCTCATTTTATCATCCCATAAATAGTTACAATTTGATATATATTTCTTTTCAGAGACTAAATTCAGTTTTAGAAACCTTGATAAAGACGTTGATATCCGAAGCCAATGACTTGATCCAATCATTCTCTCCCCACAGAGGTAGATCAAGCCATGTTGATTTAGCCTCTGTTATATTAAGCGGAGTTTGTGGGATAGAATGGGAGATGCCTGATTGGAGGCAATCAAAGTTAGTTGTACGTGCAATCTGCGACGCTGTTCTTAATTCATCAGTTTCGCTACAGAATCAACGCAAATGCATCTTGATAAGAACCACATTTCCATGCGAGCAGCCTTGTCATTTGATACAGAAATTTAAATGTATTGTGATGAAAATCTTTCCCGCTAGGTGAAACTGCCGGAACCCAGTGATTTCGGCGTAATATAACAGAGGCTAAATCAACTTGACTTGATCTGCCTCTGTGGGGAGAGAATGTGATCCAGTATGCTTGAAGTATATTTTAGTGACAGACTTCGGGAGTAGGGTTATACCTGTAGTCAGCTTTATTTCAGCTAAACACCACGAACATAAATGACAAAATATGGTTACCACAGTTCATCTTCACCATTGCTTACCATTTGGGCGTTCAAAAGAAACACGGGTAGGTTTAACCCATTTCAATATTTAACAGTTGTTTTTTAAGTGATACCACCAGGAATGACTATATTTCACGGAAATCAAAAACCTTTAAGTAATTAATGAGATTAAATAGACGTTTAATGAATAAATTTCAGTAATAACATAGAATCTAATAAAGATAATTTCGGGGTTGATTCCATTAGAAGCTGTACGACACTGATGTCTTGTTAACGAACAACGATGGGTTACAGGTAAGTAGAAGAGAGAAGTCTTCAATTGGCGACGGAGATTGACGTTTCAGAGTTTAGGGCAGTACATATCAACCATTTTTTGTAGAATTGAATCAGTTCTTATCAAACGAAACTAAGTGTCTTAACGCAACTTCAGAACATTTTCAAATAATATGTATAACTCAAATGTCCTCTTTTGTATTTATTCAACTTTCTTTGTGAACATAGACAAAAAGATTAGCTGAAGCAAGGCAGGAAAAAAAAGTTCTTGCTGTGGGTCGGCCATTTTTGTGAAGTCCGGAAAGCGAGAACTGAAGTTAAAATTTAATTGAGTCAGAGAGTACCGACATGTGGTAAATGAACGTTTTGTTCATGCTTGTTACGTCATCGGCGTAAAGTTGCGTGCAGTACAAATTGTTGAAATTTGAAGAGCATTCTATTACAATCAACCCTCTTTCAAAGAATTGCAACCAGTGACATGCGAATCATGCAATATCTTGTCATGTCCCATTGATGCCTTAAAATTTCGAAGGGCAAGGCCACGGGTTGACACTAAAACCTGCCTCAACGCTCTTGGAACACTTCCGGATTAGGACGGCTGATAAAATACCTCTTATGCGCCCATTTCGAACCCTACAGGCGGCTTGTTCGTTTCATCTTCAGTGCATACCAGAATGACTCACGTGACAAAATTATTCCCATCTCCTAATTAACACTAATTATCTTTAAACATCGACTTTACTGGTCGGCGCATTTCCGCATCACTACGTTTGAAAATTGTTCCAAAATCTCGCTTTGTCTCGGTCACGTGTCTCTGCAACGATACTTGGTATCCAGCAGAGGGGTGTTACACAATTACCCTGCAACCAAGCTTGTTTCTAACTTCTAATTGTACTCTGCCTGCTTTAAGCTAAATTAGCTTTATTTCTTAAAATTTGATTAAACTATGAAATACGAGTAGAATATGCTACAAGATTCAACGTCTGTCTGATGTCGCCCCGCAGGCAGTTTCTTGAGGGCTGGTTTGAAGGAAAATTCACTTTCATCAAGCTATTTCAAAGTAGCTTCTCGCATAAAAGTTCAACAATTAGTTTCCCAATCTCAAGATTGATCAAATACGGATTCTGAGTAAGAGCTTTGTTGTTACATTATGCCCAGCCAGCTTCTAAAAGACCTTTGTTTCAACCCCACAGGCAACCGTCTAATTATTGTTCCAGAGCGAACCATTTAAGTGAACAACATGAAAGATGCTGGATATTAGATCGTTATTGTGCTAAACTGTTTCGAAATTATATTACATGATTATACATCTAAATCACTTGAAATGACATTTTAAAAACTGTTTAACTTTGATCATTAAACAAATGGTTTTCTTTTACAACAAGGAGATGAGGCGGACCCCTGTGAATCTTCTGTCATGTGTTAAATAATGAAGACTTGATTCTCTTTATATTTAATGTACAAGATTGACAAGCTAACTAAGTTATCCTTAGCGCCAGGCTTTAGCACAAGTTGGATTGACAAGATCAACTGAATCAAGTGATGCATGATACTTCAAACTCAACATTAAAAAGTAGGTTCATTTTCCATCGATAAGATAGTGGTGAAGGATTTTGGTAAACTGAAATTGCAAAAGGACATTTTTCTTAACTTGAAGTCAAATACAATATTACGACAAGTCAGCCAGACCCTAAAATATGAAAAAAATCCTAAGCAAGGTTTATAAGATGACTTGAAAGCTCAATTCTGCTTTCCATTTCTTTATTTTTATTTTTCAAATATAAGATTTATTGACTATTAGTGTTAAATAATAATGCAACATAAGCATGATCTTAACTGAAAGTTAAAGAGGACATTTTAATTGAGGAGGCCGTTTGTGGCGAAAGACCGTCAATTTTAACGTAATTATCTAAAAGAATTGTCAAAAAAGGGCAATTCGGGGAGAAGAATTATAAATGCGTTGAGACATTTTGTTGAGGAGAAAGCTACATGGAACAGCGGAAAAAGTCGTCAAAATAGTTTTTAATTTAGAACATAAAATGGGATTTCCGAGGCATAACATCAAATACAACATTTTGTTAAAGGAAGACAATTTATGAAACTAAATGTCAATTGGAACTTTTGTTAAGAAAAAGTATTTTGGTTATTCCAGAGAATGCTGTTAACATGTTGATGTGGAGCAGGAGATTGTGTGAAGGACATTATGCTGGAAAAAGGTTAAATGAGAAATGATTTAAAAAAGTCAAAAGGTTATTTGATACAAAATATGATTATAAGAGAAACACCAATACCGAGGATATGGAATCGTTCAAAACTCTGAAGTTAAGGTGAAATCCGGAAGTTTTTTTTTTTGAGTATTATTTATTATTATTATTATATGGATATTTATATAGCGCGCATATCCAACCTCTCGTGGTTGCACAAGGCGCTTACATTTTCCCCTGGTCAATGGCATTCTTTCACCGTCCGATCATTTTTCCAATTCAACTCCCTGGGGAGTATTCAACCGGCATCCATATGTGGCACTCAGGTTAGGGACCATTCTATGCCTCACAGGGTACCCATTCACAGCTGGGTGAACTGAGACACATAGTCACAGCAGTTTGTCCAACACTGCTGAACGCTGATAACCGACAGCTCGGCGTATGCACGTGTTCATGTATCCACCATTCAGCCACTGACATGAATTCGTGGGATCTTTTAAGTGCGCAGTTTTTGTTGCACTACACACTAGGGCTCCAGGGTGACACTTATAGAGTTCTAACAGAGGTGAACTCTAGGCTTTTACACCTTGGCCTGGATGGGATTCGAACCCCGGACCTCAGCAACGTGAGACCGGCGCTCTTGCCGACTGAGCTTTCCCGTATCAGGGTCATATCCGAGGTTTAATAGCTTCTCTATGTTATCAAACCTTAATGTTACCAAATCATTGAAAATGTTACATCAACTCGATGCCTAACTCCAACAGATTCCTAAGGGACACGCGGTATAGTGAGTACATTGACGTCATACGTTACAGGTTATACTCCCGACTTTCCCGAAAAGCTCGTGCAATCCATGCACGGTCGCGTAATGAGTGTTTACTAACGTAGCGCTGACGTGGTGCTTGCTGATTTAAGAGTGAAGGAACGCGGGTTCGATTCCTGCCAGGTCGACTTACAAACTGATACCATTGAATAACTTTAGTTGGCAACACTTGATAATATTGACATTTGGAAATGGCGTTTAAAAAAAGTTGTCTATAGGAATAAGGTTTCTTCTGACTTTGTTTTCAAATGTCAAACATACAATTAAAGATTGTATTCTCATCGAATCAGGGATTTTAGATCAGAAAGGAAAATATTTGTTTAAAACAGCACATTAAATCGACGGAAGGTTGATCAAAACAAATGTCATAGTTTCACCAGGGACTGTATTGCTAATGATAATTCGTCCTACATGTAGGTCCAGAATTCTTATCATAAATCATGATATAATTAATCGGTATTCTTATGAGTATGTAAGTATTAACTTCTCAAACATTGTATAACACTGTTGTTCTGTTTAGTGGGTCAATTGTTACAATTGTTTTGATTATGTACAATAGCTATATCTAGAATCTTCTATTCTATAATGCTCTGTCTAGTTGCAGAGGACTGGATCGAGGTTTGACTAATGGGAATAAACTCCGTACATACAGACAGTTCAAGTCCAGCCTACAAACGCCGAAACATATCTGAATATATCTAACAGACGTCATCGAAGTGTATTAGCAAAGCTGAGGTGCGGTACTCTCCCTCTGGAGATCGAACTAGGAAGATTTAGTCGTCCCTCTATCCCACTCGAGGACAGAATTTGTAAATGCTGTGACCATGGTGAGATTAAAGATGAATTTCACTTT
This sequence comes from Steromphala cineraria, assembly GCA_916613615.1. NCBI lineage: Eukaryota > Metazoa > Mollusca > Gastropoda > Trochida > Trochidae > Steromphala > Steromphala cineraria. Next base: position 35,963,843 of record OU744721.1, read on the forward strand.
GTAGTGAAATGCAGTCTTTATTCTGATATTCGCTCAGAATTATTATATAAGCTCCATAATAATTCACTCTCGCTATTATCCCGTCATGGCCTTTTCATTTTGATAATGCAAGAAACTATTAATATTAATGCTTTGGCTGCATGCATTAATAAAATGTATGAATTACGTGTAAAACACCGAACATAACTCAACAATTATGGTACAATTGCTTTGTATATTTCTAACCCATGTTTTTTACCCATATATATTTTAAACATGTGAATTTTAACTTGTATACTCGTGTCTCATAGGCCTTATAGGCCGGATATTTTCTTATATATAAACAATTGAGAATGTATAGAAATGTGAATTTTCATGAAAAGAAAATGTGTGACGGCCAGTTCGACCGGGTATTTTTTTTTCCACAAATATTCGGGAGGGAATTCCCTTTTGCACACGACAAGTCAAATTTTATATATTCGATTTGTTTTATATTTTTTATGTTTATAACTATGTTAAGTTTGGTAATTAGTTCTAATCCGCCCTTCAAAACAAAAAAATAGCGAAAATAATCAAAGCCACTGACAAGCACTTCGAGCTGTGTATTTTTTGTGGAAACGAAATTCAGGGGGACTTTCCTGTTAACTAATATATATACGATTTTTACATGATTATTTCACACTTAATTTCAAATATGTTCATGAGGTTATCATTTCAGTTGTTCATGATTTAACAATTTGACAACGAATAAAGTGTATCGCCCCAAAAAAAGAAAAACATCGTGAAATGAAGCCAATCATCGGAGCTACGACCGTGAGATGCATTACTGGCATTTACTGCCACAAAACATTGTCTTTACTGATAACTTTTATTATGAATCACGTGTAAACATGTCCCAGTTCAAGTAATAATGTTCTTCTTCTTCTTCTTCTGTCTATTTCTTGACTGCCTGAACGGACACTTCGGATTGCAATTTGTGGTGGAACTTTATTATCTATTGTTTTTTGCTATTCACTCCATAAACCAGAAGCCAGTGGGGGTAATGGACCCAAAGAACGATTTGAGAGGCAGTGCTGAGCGATTAAAGTGCTAAATTTATTACTGTTTACGTAACTTAATGAAATGGCTTATATTTAGGTGTTAACCTATCACCTTGTCAAAATATAAATGTATTTAAGTTAGTACAATCATTCATTAGTGAGAAAAAGCGATTCTTGTAATATATCAGTTTTATCTTTTTTGTATTTTCATTTTCAATTTCTTATCTGTCTTGATGTTCATGCTCTGTCATCCTTGCAAAACATTGTAACTCATCCATGTACATTCTAAGGAGAAGGTATTCTAAGTTGGAGAACTTGTTCCTCATCCTTTTCATCATGAATAAAATATGTTTAAATCAAAACAAAAAAAATCAACTAAGAGAGAAAAACATTCTGAAGACATATATGTGTTTATTGAATTTTTTTTTAGAAATAAGTTTTGACACACCAACATTATTTTGATTCCAGGCGAGAGAAAGTTGTTGCCTCCCTTTGCTCACTTCGTTCGCACATAGGGTTTTACCCCCGTATTCAACTGTGCAACCATTAAAAAAAAAACATTTCCGACTGTAAGAAATCTATCCCGACTTCATTCATACTCAGATAATAACCAGACCTAGGAAAAGTAGTTAGACATGATTTCTTGAACACGAATTTCTTTTCTGACAACGCTGTCAAATTCACTGGTCAAAGGGAAATAACTCTTCTGTAAAGGAAGCGCTCATATAAGAACCATCAATCTCTGACTTGATGGAAATATAACTTTCTATTTTAAACATCAAGACTATCATCATAGCCTGTGTACAATAATTCATCGTATGTTCAAAGTGCATATTTAAATTGTAAATATGAGATATTGAAACAACTTGGATAGTCAATGAGTAAAATTTTCACCTTCGCAACCTCGTCCCCAGTGCTGCAAGGCTCGATACACTGAGAGACGTGACAGCACTGCGAGGAGTTTGCATTGAAGTGTAATACTTTTTGGTGGTATGCATACGGGCTGCCCTTCTAGAGTTATCCACCTTTGAAACCGCTTTGTTTTAGGTTGATGTTAGATTGTAAGCAGCTAGGCCGGTCTAGGGCATGTAACGAGCTAGGCCGGCATGAATATTCATGACTAGCTAGATGATTGACAGGCGTTTTGAAAGAGCGATACCGTAATACATGAAACAAATGGTCCAACAAGTTGAATTAGCTGGATATCTTTTGCTAGTTTTGGTAAATTATAAGGGTGGTAGCTGAGCTGATGTTAAACACTCGATAGATTGCAAAACTTTATTTGATAAAATTTCCTTGCCTCACTTTTACGGGACAGCCATTTTTCCTTGCTAGTTTTTACAGTAGGCCTGTGTTAATAAATTAGCAAATTGTTGACGAATAAAGATGTCATAATAGTTATGTTATGTTGCTTCCGAATTGTGAGATCATTGTTTTAAAATAAGTTCTGCTAATAAAATGAAGATATATATACTTTCGCTATCTATTCCTATATCATAATAAACAGGAAATTAGGAAGCTTACAACTTTGTAGTTTTTTGTCTTTTTTTGCAGCAAATGTAACGCTTCATTACACTTTTCTCATTGCTTTCTATCAAACTCTCTACTCTAAAAAAAAACAGTCGGACAATTTTTTATACACAAAAGGTTGTTTTACAATTAAGGCACACACAGAAAACTGTTATAAAATGCCAACAAAACTGAACATTTCAAATCACAAAAAATGTGAGAAAATATAAGTATAAGCCTAAATTTTAAACAAAAATCCCCCTGTAGATGCCTCAGTATTATGTTTATTCGTCTATTATATGTGACTTAATTGATCATGAGTGTCCCCGATAACATTACCACTATATTAAAGGGTCATGAGACATTCCTTCATTTGATTAATCATTTATGACACAGATTAAATTGTTTAATATGGTGTAAAACATCTCCTTTATCACATTAAACTGTTCAATTAATTCATTTACACTGGCATGATCGCAGATCGGAATGTAACTGTATTTTAAAAGTACATATAAATCTATATGCTGTCCAATGCGGCTCGCCAACCGAAAATGTTTGAGGCGTACATATTGAGTGATGAGTTATGTAAGATTTTCAACGTATCAGGCTTTTTGAGGGTTTTTTCTCACTTTTTCTCACTTTTTTCTCACTGCATTTCCTTCTTCATTCTTAGGCGTATAGGAATTCGCCGTATGTCGACGCAAATAATCGTTAACAAGACCTAAAAGATAGGTCCATAGTAGGCCTATAGCCTATATACATTTACTTTTTCGTTTCAGAATATTTATTCAAGTATAGGGACTAGATTGATATCAAGACACTTTCCTAAATATTAAAGACCAATTGAAAATGTCAGGGTTTTGTTATGTATGTAGAAGAAAAAAATCAATGTATTTTTAATGCGGTAGCCTACGTACTGAACCTTTGTATAAGAATTTGTAGCAAAAGGAAAACTTTCTGCCCTACTATTCTTTCACACAGCTGTCTTCTCAAAAGTATTTCGATATCATTGTGGGAAATCTGGTTTTCTGAAGTGACACACGAGTCATGTTCAACATAAGATAAGAACACTCTTACATTCCCGTATATCCCCCTGAGGCATCCATGGTTGATGCGACTCTTCTTACCTTATATATACGATTTTAAATAAGAAAAAATACCCATTAAAATATCATTGTTTGCAAGGAGAAATAACAGATGTGGCTTTATCTTTAATATCAAATGATATATACATAGTATATATTATGTGTTTTTAAGTAACTGCATGTAGAAGGGTGCACGCGTGAGGCTAAAAGTTAATCAGTTATATCCAGAAACGGCCATCTGAAAAGACTATGCGTAAAATATAGCTAAAAGTCACAAAATAGATATACTTATAAAATTATCAATACAGGAAGTCATTGTTATATTTGGCCAAGAGGTAAATTACATCCATTTATAGAAAGGTAAATGATAATACTTTTAATTTTGTTATTCACCCATTCAATTTCTGCCACAATGGAAGATATGTTGACACACAGTCGCTTTTTGCTGAGAAATATTACATAATGTACTTAATTTGTTTAGGATAGGTATTCGGTTTCCATAACTAAAATAAATGTCGAGACATATATATAAGTATTATACATTGATGACAATGGGTTGTACAAAAACAAAGACTCCAAAACGCTGAACGATTACAACAATAATATTCATGTATGATTGACGCCTTTAACGGCATTAGATATTAGACAATCGAACCCACATATCATAATAGAGCGTCCCATATACTGCATTAATATTTTATTATGATGTGTTGTGTTCTTAATTTGTTTCTGATGATAATGTGTTTCATGATGTGTGAAGCCATACAGCTTCGGCAAGCCTCGGTTATAATAACGTAAAGGTCTTGTTGAGATTGGGAGACTAAGCAGTCCGATTCAAATAAATGTTTTATTTCAGACGTTGTTTCAGCAATGTATACACAACAATGTTCGGACATATAGAATTTAATCTCATGACTTGCTAGTAGGGATAGGTATATAGATTGGATCAAAAAACACTTTCAATCCATAAAATGTGCAGTTTGAATGTGAATGAAGACAGATATCATCTCGAGTGTGAGTGTCCAGCTTTACACACCTCAAGAATTAAGTACATCAAAAACTATTATTATTCACATAATGATATCTAAGTTTTTATAAACCACAGTTCTCTTAAAGACAAATCCGTTACCTTACTGACAAATATTTATTTTGGTAAACACTGATATATTAGATGTAAGTACTTTTGCAACGTGGTGCGCATGTCTTTTTTACGCACAATGCAAATTTGAAAATGTATTGCATTTCAACCATCCCCTTACTGGATATAGATTCACTCCTTGTGTAAAATTCCTCACGTCTGCAATTGCGTTCGCATGACAAGATTTACACTTACCTATTGATAAACAACACAGGATGGGCTACACAATTGAGGAGGGTGACCACAGGTTTTAATGACTAATAGTGAATGATATTTAATCATTTACTAAACAAGATGAAAGAGTGAGGAAACTATTACGTATCCTTGTGTAATGGGTTTTCAGTCAGATAAGGAATAAAGACCTGTATTTGAAAAATTACCACATATATTGATGAGAAATTACTCTTAATCATTTATTGCCATATTATCTTATAGAAAATTTATGAAAACCAATTATATTTAACATTTGTACAACATACAATGCTGTTAACATAACTTTGAAAAAATCCTGAAGTAGTGTCATGTGTTTTCAGTCACTTTCTTGAACCTCTGTTATTTAGAATATGCAGGACGGTTTTTCGAAGTTTATGTTCCATAATGACACAGAAAGTTGACATAAGTCTGACTTAATCTATTAAATTGATATTTTTAAAGTAAATATTATTCTAAATAAAAATAACTTTGATTCATCATATTTCATAATGAAAAGTCGAAAAACATGAAACATTGGGTTTTTGGGGTGACCTAACTATTTCTCCGACAGGAATATCACTTCTGATAGTTTAAGATGCTTTCATAAAGGCATCTCCTGGAGTTTATCCATATTTAAAAAAATATATTGTGCACTATAGGAAATTCATTCAAAACCACTGAGATAATGTTTAATGTTTTGAAAACAAATTTGATAAGCATTACACTGAAAACAATGAATATATTTTTTCTTAAAATGGCAAGTGACAATAAATAATATCACATCAAGACATCTCATTATGTAAAGAATTACAAGGAAATTAGGTGGACAGTTATTAGAGCAAGGTTTGAAAATAAAAAGACTTTCTTTCCCTAAGGAAATTTGCTTTAAAATGTGATGTTTTTTTATGTTTTTACCATAATAAATATTTCTTAAGCAAATTATATTTTAAAAGACTATTCCTAGATGTACATATGAACCCTCTGCTTCAAATTATCCACAAGGTACTTTAATATCCCTTTAGATATGTACACAAAAGGGAGTCAAAATGACTGACCGAAAACACATGATGACTGAAAACAGATGACTTGACGATACTAAAAATAATAACAGACGGAGAAAGTCACATTTGTATTTATTATTTGTATTATACTCTTTAGAGGAAAGTAGGGCTTGTCTATGTTTCAATTGAATGTTTCAAATGGCAAGACAATGTTTTAGAATGTGTAACACAAATATTGTTGCCTGGAGTTTTCTCTAAAAACTTTACCTTATATGGTATTTGGAGTGTAAAAACTCTAAAACAATCCAGGCACATCTTAACCTTAGTACTTAGTGCAGTTTAGTAATATTCACTTGCGTATGGATATTTTACGGGGCAGAATACTAATCGTCGAGGCATCAAGGCAATTTAATTCATAAGAAATTGATACTTACGAATAAAGGGTCTTCGTTTAAAGAAAGTTAGCCATCCACGCATGTATTAGATGTTTATAAAACTGTGTATTCCTGTTTTATCACTATTTAAGCAATAGTACAAATTTACCGATTTTTGTACAAAAATAAGGCACCTGTCCCATAGATCGCCAATATAAACTTGTTCACAATTATGTACATAATTTGATTGAATTACTGTCATTCAATAGATAATCGACTGAAAATTAAACAGAAATTATGATGTTGTAGCTGAGATGATTCGTTACAAATGTGCAAACAATGAACAGAATCCGACGGAAATTAAATGAGTGAAAATTATTTATGCTACACCAATTTAAAATGCAAGTCTATGGAAATAACGTCACTGTCCGAATATAACTGGTACGGGTCTGTATTTTGATCACCTAGGCTAAAGATGAGCAATTATGCCAAAACACACGAATGTATTGTTTCAATGTACAGTGCCTGGACAAAAGTGAGAAATCGAAACGAAGCCGAAGGTTATTTATAAAATAAGTTATCATTTCACCTACGAATATTGCAGCTATTTAACAACACATAAACAGCAAAATATATAACAAACTTCCCACTTTCAACATGGCGGTCAATGGAACAGGCCATATAAAGTTGTGTATGTATCACTCAATCAGTTGTCACTCAAGAACTAATCCACATAAAGATGACAGATAATTACATAAGCATAGCTGAGGGCTTGTTTGCTAGTTGTATGTTATAAAAGTATAATTTTTTCTCAATTAAGGAAACAAAATTTGCAACAGTTAATTAACATAAAAGTCTATGTGAATTTTGCTAATGATTCAATCGCAGGATTAGCTGCACACTGACTCACTGTCATTGATACAAGTGAAAGAGCTAGTCAATTATGTCATCGAGACATCAAAGCTGCCTGTGACGTCAAATCTTATTCTTATTCATGATTGTTATCATCCAAAATGGCCGATAAGACTTATGTAACGCAAAAATATTATTTTATATTTTTTTCAAGGAGTACTTTATCTGAAGATCGGCAAAAGTGAAGTTAATGGTTTAAAAAATGTCTTTGTTAATTTAGTTCCAACAAGAAAAACAAATTATATATTTACTCATTAAATACAACATCGAAATGAAGATGATATGTTCGCACAATGCTAACTTCAAGTGATCAAAATAAAAATAAACGAGAGTCCAAACACCCCTTTTTCCTTATTTTGAAAACTTCAAATTTTATGTAAGCCAATTAACAACTAAGATCACAGTACCGATCCGTCGAATGGAATTCGACGAATAGCTAGGTATGCAACCGAAAGAAATGGGACATGGATGTTGAAGATGGCAGCTCCACTAGTCAAGTGACTGATCAGTAACAACGAACGACCTTGCGTACACCTTACACCTAGTGATTGAGCAGAAGTTTTAAAAATGTGATTAACAATGTGATTGTACAGATTTTTAATTAATATAATTAATAACAAATGACGTTTGCATTTCCAATGATATTGGTATATTATTACTGCGTTGATCCGTTTTAAGACATAAATCGGTAAAAGAATGTATCGTTATGCATGTACAGCACTTGCCGTATCCCAATTTTGAAGATCAAAACCGATATATGTCATATGATGTTGAGATACAAGATTGAAAAACTAGTTAATTGACATGTCAATCATCGATAATGTTAGACATTTAGAATTGCATCTACTTTTAATATGTCATATGCATCATAATTTGGACGTGAGCCCTCCGTAGTGCCTTCATTTCTCGACCCAATCTAAATAAATTTAGATCAACAGATTTTTTATTTTGTCACACTTTTGTGGCCTAATATAAAACCTGTTGATCAAAATTTATTTAGATTGTTCTCGACCGAGCGTATTAAAGAGTGTGATGTTAGGAATTCAAGGTTGCCTTTCTCTTTTTCGACTATTCTTTAGGTTTAGTTGATATTGCCAATCAGTTTTCATAACATGTTATGGTATGTCATTCATTCATAAAACGAATTGAAGAAGTCGTTTGATAGACTATTTCGTACCTAAAGATGAGAAAACCCTTTCAACCTAAAAGACAGTAATAAGAATGATTTTTATTGAAGACAAACATCACATTTCAAGTTGTCAATATTTACTACTCGTATGTACAACTGCTGAAAAAAAGTTTGTAAGAATGCGCGTAATTCCCTTTTTTATATCATAATTTTTGTATTTTTGTAAAGCGGGGAAAGTTTAAAGAAAACTTTTCAGAGGGTACTTGTGAATCAACATGTTAAGGGTTCATATTTACACGGTACGTAGCTGTGGAATTATGAAGATCATACCCATGCCATACCCCAAAGAGGCATGGGGAGTCAACATTTTAGAATAAGAATTTCAAATTACTGCATCAAAATGTAATATATGATATGTTTAATAATTCTGAAATTAAAATTTTAAACAAAATTAAATGAAAATGGGGTTTTCATTTCGTCCCTGGGTTTTATAAATCGATGCGTTCTAATATGCAAATGAGTTCATATTATTGTTTGTGAATGAATTACGATTTTTCCTTCATGTACTCGCACATGATTCACTATGGCAGTAAGGTGGTTCTTCACGTCGAACCTAAGAGAATACCAAATTATATGACATTTGCTAAAAAAATGCATGTGATATAACACACTTTTGTTCAGCAGCTGTAAACATCCAACCATCCCTCCATCATCCATCCTTACCTCCATCAACCATCCTTACCTCCATCAACCATCCACACCTCCATCAACCATCCTTACCTCCATCAACCATCCACACCTCCATCATCCATCCATACCTCCATCAACCATCCTTACCTCCATCAACCATCCTTACCTCCATCATCCCCCCAATCAAAAAAATCTTCTACGCAGCTTTACTGAAATACTTTAGAATTTTTCGCCCGCTTCGGAGGACTGAAAGTCAACGTTGATAAAACAAAACTTATTTAGATTGGTTCAAAAAAGATACCGATACAAGATGTGTCAAGAAAAGAATATTGACTGGTCACAAACATATTTCTCTCTTAGGCATAAGTTTGATATTGACTAACAAAAGATCAACTACAACGAAAAGCTCTCGCATATTGACAGGCAAATTAATAATTGGTCAGCTTGAACATTGACCCTATATGGCAGATATACTGTGCTTAAATCGCTCCTACTACCAAAACTTCAACATCTCTTTTCGTCCTTACAGAACCCGAAAAAAATGTCATTGGAAGCCTACAGAAGAAATGTTTTAACTTCATATAGAAAAATCAACCAGATAAGAGTGAAAGAGCTGCTATACGGCTGAACCCAGAACATGTGATATACAAGATCCAAATATGAGAAAGATTATCAGTTCCTCACAAAAACTAAAATAGATAAAACGTATCAGTGGTAATGACCTTAAATCGACAAAACTGTTTAAACATAAATACTCCTCTCCTAATAACAGATAGCGGCTTCATTCAGAATAATATAGTTATTCCCTCTCTATTAAATTCATTTTGGAGGGACATACTCCTACAATTGCCACACTTCATATCAATAAGCAAAATGGCGATTTCTAATGAATACGACATACTCTCACAATCATTGTGACACAATGACAATATTTTAATAATTTTGATTGGTATGAAGAAGGTGTTGTTTTTGTAAATTATCTGCTATAATAAGACGTATTTTCTGACGTATGAATCAGTGAAAGAGCCATATTGACATATAGCCGATTCTAAACATTATCCAATTTAACAGAAAACTGTTTGGTCCAATATACCCTTTGAGTATACATATATGTATGACAAATGAACACCATACTAAAGGGTAAAGGATTATATGCCTTTCACTTTGACTCAAAATTCGTTTGTCCTCTAAGCTTTTTAAAATGGGAAGAAAACTACAAATGAAATTTGCTGACAATGATTGAAACATTTTTGTCTGTCTTTGCAAATAAATGTTCCAGATGCACAGATTTAAAATGGTTGCAAAATAGAATCATTGAAAAGGCCTGTTTTGCTAAAATAACGCATTCATCAGCATCAAATGTCTTCAAATGTGGATTTATGGATTTGTTCATATGTGCCGTTTGTGCCTAAAGTTTTATAAACATGTATCACGAAATATGGAAAATAATTGAAAAAGGTTCTGCAGGTACATATTGTGTCGTTATTAGCATTTAAAATTAAACGGTTGTCGAAAATTGGCAGATCTTCGCAATTATCAGATAATCTGTTCTGTTGATGAATGACAGTTGCCATTCTGTGAAATTATTTCAATCAGTGAACAATTAAAGGAGGCTCGTATACACGAGCTCGCATTGAAAATCAGAGCATTCTTTTAAAGAACCATTTCTTACTTTGTTACAAATTAAAGAATATTGCAAAAAATCTATCTAATTGAATCAATGAAATGTGAAAGGTAAAACTAAAATCATAATAGTGCCGGCCTACCTCACGTAGATAACTCCATGCAGTCGATGTTCTAAATCTATATATATCACATTATAGTTTATAGTTTATTGATACTGTACAAATATAAGATAAAAGAAGATAATTCTTTATTGCTTATAATATTCCCTATGTATCACTTCAAGAGGAATGCCTTGCATCAAAATAACATGATCTGTAGCAGAGATATGTTAATGTTAATCTGACATGAAATTTGAAATATTAAATTTTACCTCCTGACACTATAATCGATCTACAAAATAAACGACCTGTCCTGGAGGGCTTCACTAAAAAAAAAAAAAGTTGAGCTGAAGCCTGGTTTTTAACATTGCCAGTTGATAAGATCCTTAAATGCTTACAACCCTTTAAGTTGAATATATCAATACTTATTCTTAATTTTGATTTTGTTTTCACAAAGATGAATAAATGCGCCCATCATTAAAAAACACCTCTTATATAAGTTGAAGCAGATCACTGTAAGTTAAGAAACATGTTTTAAATTATATATCATAAACTTATTAATACTCATATTCAACCGATTCTGTCAAAATGAGCCCTTATAATATATTGTTCAATAAAACGTAATGTTCGATAGATACCTATTGCTTCGTTACTAATAGTTATTTAAGGGAAACAAATTTCTATCGATAGAAACCCCGTTCTGCCCTTTATGTAATTCAGCATTTTTAAGTCTTTCTTATACAGAACTCCGTCAGATATATAGGGGAGACCAGGGCAAAGCGCGCCCCCTAACATATAAGTGCGTCTAGTGGGCACCCCGACATGTACAGAATGCAACTTGCATCATATCTCTAATACTTGTCATATAGACTGTTACATGGCACATGCTTTATTAACCTACCATAACTACATCAGGATATATTTACGTTAATACATTTTGACTAAGGGGGCGCGCTTTGCCCTGTAGTTTGGGGCAAAGTGCCCAATCCCCTGGGCGCTTTGCCCCATTCAAAAAACAACACAGAATGTAATAGATATTACATACCAATAATCAGCCAATACTAGTCAAAAGCTATCATCTTGATAATGCAAGGCAACTATTGAACCCATATGAAGGACAGAATTGACATAGAAGTTGGCAATATTTGCAAGGATGCGCAAAATATTCCTTAACATGTCATGGACCTACATGTTCAACATTCTCAATGACCAAATATCGTTATGGTTGGTACATGTACATTTCTTTCAACTACGGAAGTCTTAATAATGTAGGTTATTAAATATCAAAATCAAGTAAAAAAATAGAATATAAGATGAATTGAATTGGTAATATGGACGAATAAAAGAATTTATATAACCATTTTGGGTCGGACTTTGCAGAATGGCATAAATTGCTTATCGTTTAAAGTTGAACATAAATATACAATGAATTATATATTCATGATTTAAAAAACAACAGAAAAATATGTCTTTGTAACTGTTACTTGTCGTCATTCTTTAACAAAACAAAACCCTTTTAGTAAAATGGTATTTTTCATTTTTATATTTAAAAAAAGCAGATTGCTGATATGAAAATGATAGTTCACCTTTACATTATTTGCTTAAGAAATGTAAAATGATAACTTTAACACTAATATGTTAACCAAAAGATATATTTTATAACGCACGGGGCAAAGCGCTCCCCCGGCGCGTTTTACCCCATCAAGGGTAGCATTTGTTATGTACATCACAGAAAGTAATTAAAGCAATTAATTACAATTTTCATTATTCAACGAATAAATGATACCAATTCATGTTACATGTGCACGAGAGTTCAATGTTCCGTTTTTCATTTGTATGAAATATTTGAATTTGAGACATATCCGTTTCTTATAGTAAAATCGCGTTTTTTCTAATATTTGAAATTCTGCGTCCACAACTCAGGCAAATGATTCAGGTGTTGGTCACAACGCTTCATTGTGGTTACTTTCATTCGTTGGTAATGACAAATTACTCCATTTGTCGATAGGTTTGGAGAAATAACGCGTGGTCACTTTGCCCCGGGGGCGCGCTTTGCCCTGGTCTCCCCTACCTCACAACAGTGTCCATCACAACAAACAACTATAAGGAATGCGAGATATCCTTTTTGCAAACTATTTATGTATTTACTTGTCCTATTATGTTACATACATTATCGGAGGGACCTTCTAATTAAACAAATTGTAAAAATTATAGGTTCAATACTTCCGAAAGAAGTTTGGGATAATACATATTGAACTGGTGATTTATTTTTCTCTTTCACCACTGACACACTGTCGGGTAGTTTTAGACTGTATATTGAGCTCACCCTTTACTTATAGAACGTGCACCGGACAATAATTAAATTAGTAATTGTTTTCATTTTGGTCTAGATAAAAATGAATTATGATATTAACAGTTGTTGATATCTTAGCAGGGTTTTGAATTATGTTAATTATATGTGTAAGAGTGTTATTTAGTTCGAATTCGAATTGTTTAACAGGAAGAGCAACGTACTACAAACCTGATTAACAATCACATTACAATATTATAAAAACCAATATAACTTGTTTGTTAGGAAATAGCCTTGTATGGAATATTGAATGGAACGTCAATCATAAAGTTGTATCAGCAATAATATATATTACAAACGACACTGATTACAGCAAGTTTCCTAAAATGACGTAAAACGTTAACTGCATTTCACAAGTTATGATGCAACCAAATACATACATACAGTATAGAACACGGATATAACGAACTCCAAGAGACCAAAGAATTTAGTTTACTATATCTGATTGTTCGCTATATCCGAGTTTGCTATATCCGTGTTCTACTGTAGTTATCTTTGATGGTGCAGAGAAACTCTCCCATCTCTTCAATAAATTTTTTGTTCATTGCCGTTAGAAGAAGATTATGTTTGAAGTTGAAATAAATATCGAGAACGTTTCAATATTTGCTTGCACAGAAAGTGTTTTTTCTCTCAGAGCAATGTATGCCAGTTATATAGAATGAACTTACAGAAGTAGCAACCTATATCACAGTACCAAAGGAGAGATCGATACGTGGGAATTCAATCATCGGAAAGATGTGTTCTATTATGGCAATGTTTGTGACATGATATTATTTATATTGTATCTTTGCAAAGTTTTAGGGACCCTGTTGCAACTAACTTCAAACTTTCAGTTTCAGAGTATAAGTCGAATAAGTTTGACTGCAGTTTTGAAAATAATGATAAAAAAACTAACTTAGAAGGCTTAAAGTTATTGAATAATTCACCAAGGATATAAACGTACTCGACAGTTCTAAAAGACACATTGTATGCCCTCGGCACGTAGTCCGCCAACTTACATCTGGTTTATACATACACTTGTCATCATGACACATTTCAAGATTGGCTTGCTGATAAGTGTAATTGGTGTTATTGCAAACCTTCCATTGGTGTTTTCAACACGAGTCATAAGTTTTATGTCACAGACTTTCAATAGAACGATACTTATAGTTAATATCACTTCATCTACCTATCTCTACTGTAAATATATAAATTGTAATTTGTATGAGTAATACTTCATCAGGTGGATAATGACGGAATATATTCATATTCAATATAAAATATGTTCATTATATATCATTCATGGATTTCTCCAGAATATAAGAAAAAATATAAATGATAGTTGATTGTCAAAAATTTTAATATTCGCTTATTCCTTAACGTTAATTAAGTATTGATAATCATTATTATTCATGGATTTTGTGAACTTTGTTAGAAAGGAAATGTAAGGGGAGTTCTTGGGTCTTTACAATTCTCTTTTATAAAGATACTATTCTGGACCTACAGACATCTCAACCCATTCCTTATACGTATGCAAACTAATGAAATATTTCTCAACCGTTTCTTGCATCCCGAAAGTTTGATTGCTTTATCCATTTTTAAAACAAGTACAATATTGTTTCATGTAATTTGGGTGTTTGTTGGGCATAAATGATAAGTTTCATTGACAAAGGATAATCTTACGTACAAAATCTATGAAGTTTATTATCAATCTGTTCTTTAAGTATCGTAAAATGCCAATGATCGTCAGTAGTTAAAGTTTTTGAATTGATGGCTTGATGAAACAGATTGGGTTTAAATTCATTTCAATTTTTATTTTCTTAATTTGGAAATACAATAATTTGTACCAATTTTCTTTGGGCAATGGTAAGACCCTCTACAACGATTCGATCAGAGAAATACCATGACTGAGCATCGATCGTTGATGAGGACACACATCTGTTTTCCTTGCACATCGTTAAAAACGCACTGTTCGATTTTGATAGACAACCACACAACTGATGGGTCAATGCATGCCGTTCGATCCGTGACATCAAAACAGGTGCTGCCCTTTTTTTTAACGCATCGGAACAATATCGCACGGGCAATAATGTTATGATATGATAGACCCTTAACGTAAGCAGTTTGGGGAAATATAAATCTAATTAATCATTTAATGTTTTGCATGTTTTTGGATCATCGCATTGTTAAAATTTAAAGTAATTTAAAATTTACATGATAACGTTAATTGTTTTTTACGCTAACGACAGAAATATATTGTTTTAGTTCTTTGTACTATATTTAGTTGGTATATTTGGTTAAATCAACGTGAAAAATACTATTTGTCCGATTTCTTAAACTACATTTAAATTCAGTCATATACAATTTTATTTATTACAAATGATACATATAGTAGGAAATTTTAATCAACGTTCAGAAAAAGCGTAAAGTGGTGTGTTATTTATGCCATCACTAAATATAGAAAGTCGACACAGGAACATGTTGCTATATCTTTATCTTTCCTCCCCCGCTTCACGTGTTGTACATTAGTCAAGCTGTCAACCAGGGTCAGGCTCGGTCGTATTTACGATTTAACAGCTGACAATCTGTAATGACAAATATCTCCAAGAACTTCCTGTATTTTGTTTCTTGTATACACAATCTTTCATATTTGAAAAGAACCCACATATATATCAATATAGGAATAAAAATAAAACCTTAGAGGTTACTGACTGCAATTAAGAGCATAGGCCTACTATTAAAATTGGTTAAAGCAACCGACGAAATGACCGAATGAATAATCCCTAAGTTTTATTTGAACTCCGGTGCTATACATTATTGATAAAACTGCACACAAACACAAGAAAGGATGAAAATAATTTTTTAGAAAAGGTATAGATATTACCTTGTAAATACAAAATAATAGATTTATTTAATGTTTGCTAAATATTGCTTGTTTTTCTTACTAATGGGGTGGCTGCAACTTTGGATTGAATAAATTTATGTCCAAAAAAATGGATTATAGCAGAATTTCAAGAGAATGATCCTGATAATAACTGATGTAATGATTAAAGAATATAACTGTTTTCAAATACACTAAAAATAACTGTACAGTTTAAATAAAACCGTCATTATGTCATATACATGTATCCATGAATATAAAAACAAATATTGGTTCCTAAATTCTGTCCTGCTGTAATGATTAAATAATAATATTGTTTTGTTATATATTCAAAATAACTGTATCGCAAATAAAAAAAAGTAATTATCTATTAATATAAAAATAAATTTGATTCCAAAATGTTAATATTTCCGACCAATAAGCAGTTAATGAATACAGTCCTCTTAAAAGTGACCAATTGAACAGCCCCATGTCGTCCCTGAAAGAAAAAAACATGACATTTCAATGAAATGTTCATAAATGAAGCAATACATGAATAACAGAATAAAATCAAACATGAATTTACATTGAAATGATATATTAAAAAATTAATTTTACTAAAAACATGCAGGAATGTTGAAAAAAAACCCTTTTTATTTCAATTTATTTAAGTTGTATATTGTTGATGGTTCAAAGATGTAAAAAGGAAAACACTAATTCATTCGGTTAAAAAGGTTGAGAATTTTTTTCTCTAAAGATATATATATCCGAAAAAGGTTTACTTAAGGAACTACGGTACTGTGTACTGACGACAGCATAAACACACATTCAGAGTTCAACGGGTCACCCGAGTACAGAATGGGCGTGCGCTTAGACCTACCAGGCTCGTTACACTACGCAGCTGCTTAAGAAATATCGCCAACCGAATCGGCTAAAAGTGGACGCCTCTCAAAAGTGTTTTCAACCTAATTACATAACTTGTATGATTGCGTGATAACTGTGAACGGGTTGTTTGAATAATTCAATCTGATCCAAGCCGATAGAAATGGGTGACACAGCGCTGAATTTCACTTCTCGCAGATCGTGTGTTGTTAGTCAAAACGGAAGTGCAGCAAGCAGTCAGCCTCTCGCGTCACAAATTGGTTTAGGTAGGTCAAATATATGTTTACTTATTATATAATAAGATTTTTTTCTCTATTTCTTGTCCAATTTATCTTTTCATGCAGTATGTATAATGCAAATGATCTTATGAATAAAGATTATGGTTTATTTTAGAATTATGTACATGCTCATATTTTGGGTTATAAATCATAAATGTTAACAAATTCCATATTTTGACCTCATTGTCCAGAAACTAGATTTATAAAATATCTGACCTAGATCTAATTAAAATAATCTAAACTTTGATCCAGGTATATGTTGACTGCACAGTGATGGACACATACCTAAGTATAGTATGTCAGCCAGACCCTAAAATAAAATCAAAGCCTAAACAAGTCTATCATAAGATTTAAGACAAAATCTCAGTCTCCTTTTCATTATAATTTTTAGTTTATTTATTTTCAAATT
The DNA here is from genome assembly GCA_916613615.1 of Steromphala cineraria. Taxonomy (NCBI): domain Eukaryota; kingdom Metazoa; phylum Mollusca; class Gastropoda; order Trochida; family Trochidae; genus Steromphala; species Steromphala cineraria. Next base: position 35,981,374 of record OU744721.1, read on the forward strand.
TTAAATCATTTAATAATATTCATTTCAGAGTCTAAGACTAACCAAAGCACTGCTGACATCAAAATCATCAAAACTTTGTTGTAATAGTATATGTGTAGTAGTGTTTCAGTTAATCCGGGTAACTTCCAAGGATAACCAACTACTGGGGTGTGAGGCTCGACCAATTTATTACAGATGTAATATAGAAGAAAACCCTGCAATACAGGAATACAACCAATTAAAACATGATCATACACACATAATTGCAGCACATCAATGTATCAAACAGACACATATAATTCACTCCGAATAGAAATAATTTCAAATAAAGGAATTACCTGATATACTTACTTAACATTATTTAATTAAGCCATATGTATTAATTATAATACTTTTATGTTAATCATTACATCACATCATTTCTGTATGTTATGAATAATTACATCACAACAATATCAAATATCATTACATGTATGAAAAGCATTAATGATATGCAAATACATGTACATATAAACAAAACGCGTAACATTAGCTAATGATGCCGAATATATCATAAGTATAGACATTTTTTTTATTTTTTTTTTTATTACAATATTTTTTATACAGGCATGACATACAAACATACAATGACAACATATTACAGAATTACAGAGAAACAAAAAATCAAAGTGCACTGCCACATACAACTTATATGCGTTATATTACTACACCGTAAATATCGGTACATGAAAAAAGCCATTTAACCACATTCGAATCAAGAAGAATCATGGATATGAAAAATATTTTTAAAAAATGCAACAGAAGATTACGAGTTTCGAAAGAGAAGATGTAGTGTTGACCAGAATCGTATGAATTTTTCTTCATTTTGGTTGGATAGGTAAATACATTTTGTTGTATTGTAATATTTAATTATTTCACTTTTGATATAAGAAGTCGATGGAATAAAACATTTTTTGCTACTTCGGTAGATTATGTTCTTGGTCAATAGGATTATAGCGTTCAAGGGATTATTATTTCTCCCTTTTATCCCTAAGATAACTTTTTTAATAGTAAGATCAATAGGGATCTGTACAGAATGCATCCATGCTTCCAAATTTTTCCATATGTTCAATATAATATCACATGTCCAAAAAAGATGATCTAGTGATTCCACTTCCGTTTTACAGAATGAACAAATGGGTGATTCTATATAGCCTAATTTGTGTAGATATTTTCTTGTAGGCAGAATGTTATGGATAATTTTGTATTGAAGCCATTTAAGATCTGTGCAAGGAGTACATTTGTTACTGATAATGTTAAATATTTCCCATTCGGACTCGGTAAACTCACAGTTTAATAATTTAATATCCTTTCCCATTTTGAGTAACATGGCAGGTACTTAAAGGTAGAGTTCAATAACGTCGCATAGAGAGTTTTACTCTATAAATAATTGTTAATGTGCCTGATGTTGAAAGGATAAATAGGTCGGATCTCTGTTCTGGTAAAATTTGGTATATTAAGACGACGTGCATGTGTCATGATACTTCTTTTGATACCTTCAAAAGTTATGAAATTTGCATTGATTGAATATTTGCTATTGAATTCGTTCAAGGTTAATATATTACCAGTTTCACTTATAAAGTCATTTATAAATCGAATACCATGTTTGTACCAAGTGATGTAAAAAACTGTTTTGTTTCCTATTTTTATATCCTCATTGTTCCATACTGCCTGCGCTCGGAAGTCCTCTTCTGTTTTAATCAACGCTTTTGCTTTTGGCAAGTACTTTGACCAATCGTTAAGTACATCTTTCCAAAAAGAGTTGGTTAGAGTTGGTATAACAGTGTTCTTAATGTAAGATCGAATCAGAAAGCCAGAGCATATCTTCATTTTTAATCCTATTCATAAACAAATAACCCCATTTATAATTTTTACTATTGAGTCTGTTGATCCATTTTAGCTTCTGTGATGCTATTATTTCTCTAATATTTGGTGCTTTTATACCTCCGTGTTTAGGCATTAGCATCATGACATCTCGTTTAATTTTGTCTGGTTTGTTCTGCCATATAGATTGGAAACATTTTTTCTGAAATCCATCGATAATTTCTTTTGAAGGATTCGGCAATGCAGAGAATAAATGATTCAATTGAGAGATAAACAGAGATTTTACTAAAGTATTTCTTCCATAAGGTGTTAACATTCGCGTTGACCATATGTTCATCTGCTTATATATTGAGTTAAATTTTTCTTTATAGTTTTTCTCCACAACATTTTCTAAATCTACATCAAATTTTATTCCAAGTAAAGTGAATTCCGTCTGTGACCAATCCAAGTTCCATTCATTGCACAATTTGTATCTACATCTCTTTTTTGAACCTATCCATATCAGTTTCGTTTTCTCTGCGTTTATTTTAAGACCGGAAAAACGTTCAAAATTGCTTAGAGTACCCAAAACTGCGTAAAGGCATTTTTCACTTCCGTCAAGTGTTAAGGTAGTATCATCAGCGAATTGTGATATCAGGTACTCGATGGATCCGATTGATAATCCTTTGATCTTTGTGTTATTTCGCAACATAATACTCAGAATTTCTACAGCGAGTAGGAAAAGATAAGGAGCGATGGGATCTCCTTGGCGGCAACCTCTTTCTACTTTAAATGGTGACGAGATATGTCCGTTTACCAGAATTCTTGTTTCGATATCTGTATAAAACGTATTTATCGGATGACAGATACTAGGACCAAAGCCAAAGAAATTCAAAACGTTAAGTAGGTAATTTCTGTCTATTGAATCAAACGCCTTTTCGAAATCAATAAGCATTAGCACACCTGGTATTTGGAAAGTTTCTGAGTATTCCATTATATCATAAATAGTTCTAGTAACTTCACCAATATACCTTCCTGTAATAAAGCCTTTTCGATCTTCATTAATTATTTTAGGCAGAACACTCTTAATTCTATTTGCTATAACAGATGAACCTAATTTATAACTAGTATTCAATAAAGAGATTGGTCGCCAATTTTTCAAGAATTTTTTAGGTTTGTTACCCTTAGGTATACATGTAATAATTCCTTGTTTTTAGCTCACCTTTACAAAGTAAATGTGAGCTTATGTCATGGCGCTTCGTCCGTCCGTCCGTCCGTCCGTAAACTTTCAGGAAAAAGACTACTCCTCCTAAACAAATGTAGATATCATTCTGAAATTGTAGTATGTTATACCCATGGTGATTCCTCACAGAAAGGTAGACGTTTCAGTTTTGAGAATCCAAGATGGCCGCCATGGCCGCCATGGCAGCCATATTGAATTTTCAATTAGATTTCACGAAAAAGACTACTCTTCCTAAACGAATGCAGATAACATTCTGAAATTGTAGTATGTTATACCCATGGTGATTCCTCACAGAAAGGTAGACGTTTCAGTTTTGAGAATCCAAGATGGCCGCCATGGCAGCCATATTGAATTTTCAATTAGATTTCACGAAAAAGACTACTCCTCCTAAACAAATCCAGATATCATTCTGAAATTGTAGTATGTTATACCCATCGTGATTTCTCACAGAAAGGTAGACGTTTCAGTTTTGAGAATCCAAGATGGCCGCCATGGCAGCCATATTGAATTTTCAATTAGATTTCACGAAAAAGACTACTCCTCCTAAACGAATGCATTCTGAAATTGTAGTATGTTATACCCATGGTGATTCCTCACAGAAAGGTAGACTTTTCAGTTTTGAGAATCCAAGATGGCCGCTAAGGCAGCCATATTGAATTTTCAATTAGATTTCACGAAAAAGACTACTCCTCCTAAACGAATGCAGATATCATTCTGAAATTGTAGTATGTTATACCCATGGTGATGCCTCTCGGAACGGTAGACGTTTCAGTTTTGAGAATTCAAGATGGCCGCTATGGCAGCCATATTGAATTTTCAATTAGATTTCATGAAAAGACTACTCTTTCTAAACTAATCTAGATATCATTCTGAAATTGTAGTATGTTATAACTATGGTGATTTCGCACAGAAAGGTAGACGTTTCAGTTTTGAGAATCCAAGATGGCCGCGATAGCAGCCATATTGAATTTTCAATGAGATTTCATGAAAATGACTACTTCTCCTAAACCAATCTAGATATCATTTTCATATTGTAGTATGTTATACCTATAGTGATTGCTTCCACAAAGGTAGACGTTTCAGTTTTGAGAATCCAAGATGGCCGCGATAGCATCCATATTGACTTATCAGCTGCAGATGACACATCATTATTACTAAATTTTAAGCTTTCATCAAGTGAAAACTCGCACTATATAAATTCTCTAATTTGAACTTACTAATCATAATTTTATCTTGAACATAGAATATTTAAGATTGTCATGCAAGTTGTTCTATATTTTAAGTGTTTCTAAAACATTAAGATGAAAGACAAACATAATTAATTAATTTGTTTTAAATATTTATGGCAACTAGCTGCAAAAACCCAATGACATTAAACATCATGTTAGATTTTGAACAATGGTATCTCCCTTATATTCCTTTAAATACCACACATAAGGGGTCAACCAGAGTTCAGATATTTCTGTTGAGTCCACTATGCTGTCTAATACACATCCCAATACAGGCTGCTAGCATCATAGTGTCAGCTGCTAGTCTGTTGCATAATCAACCTGACCCAATTGATATGGTAGAGCATTATGCTATATGGCCATGTGTATGCAATAAGAGTTATGGAAATAAGACTTGTATTCTCATGACAGCGATATGTTCTTTCTAAGAATAACAACTTACACAAAAATTGTCACTTGTTTTGTGTTTAGTAATCTACATGATAAGTTGATTTTGAAAGAGTTATTTTGCATCAGGTTCCAGTTCCTGTGTTTTACTCATATTTGTACCATTTCTATATCTAACAGCAGTTCTTCTTGACACAAAATCAATTTAGGACATAAGCTAACTATATTTTGTGAAATTTATATATTTTTCACAACAATTCATGTTCTCTCCCGTCAAGTCTATTAATACCACACATAAGGGCTTAGCCAGAGTTCAGGTTTACATGCTCAGCACACTAGGATGCTTCTCCAAATATACATACACAAAGCCAAATACACAAATTGCTACACTCTCCTTAATGATCTGGGGCTAGCAGCCCTGCCTGCTTGTATATTGCATAGTAATCCTCACCTAATTGATTAATAGAACATAATGGACTTTATGGAAAGTATATAAATTGTCTTTATGAAAAGTATACTTGTATTCTGTTAATAGTAATACTTTTTACAAATAACAATTTAAACAAGTCAAGAATCAGCTTTTGTGTACAACAAACTGCACGATGAGTTAATATTAACAAGTCAAGAATCTGCTTTTATGTTCAGTAATCTACATGATAAGTTAATAATAGAGGTATTTTGTATCAGGTTCCAGTTCCAATACCATGTGTTTTATAAATACCTGTAAAAATAAATGATAATTGTATCATGCTGAAGGGGTTCTGGGAACAACATGTCATCATAGAAGTCATTATTTTTCAATTAGATTTCAGGCCAAGTACTACTCCTACTAAATCAATTAAGATATCATTCTGAAAAAAGAGTATTTTTTTATATAGTGATTCCTGACAAAGACGCATTTATTTTATTATCAAGAATCCAAGATGGTCAATATGTCAATTATATTAATTTTCAATTAGATTTCATGAAATTCATTGAAAAGAATACAATTCCTGATCAATCAAATCAATGTCATTATATTTGTATTGATATGCTTGTTGTAATATTTATCAACACTATAAATACAGCTACAAAAAACTGTATGAATCATCTTTATCTGCGAACAGCCTGAAGCATGACTGTTTTAATAAATCCTTTCCGTTTTACATAATTCCTGACACTTCATATATATGGCAAATAGCATACCGGTAGCCAGTGAGGGATAAATATACATTTTATAATCATCTATATCTGATTACGGTCTGAACAATGATTATCTAGATAATTATAATGATCATTTAATTCAAACAAATCCTTTTCAAAAGCATTTAAAATGATTAAATTTTTTCACTCCCAACACTAACTGTTAGGTTTTTTAGTCCATTGTTCCCATGCAAATAATTTATTCCAAATTGAAAATTTTGGTTAATGAATAACAAATTATCTTTTATTTTGTTTGTCATGCTCATAAAAGATATGATTTAATATTCATCTTCAAAACTAATTGAACAGCTGTCTGAACAATTCTTTTTTTACAAAGTCTTTCCTTCCAATTCTCTCTGTTTGTTAAGATACTTCAATAAACATATTACTGAGTTGACCTCCAGATTATTTCCATTGCAAACCTCTCTTCTACTACCCCCCCTTTCCCTCCTCCCCTTTTTTCTCCTGTCCTTCCATTGCAAACCTATCCCACATTCCTTCTATCCCCCTCCCCTCCCCCAACCCCTTTCCCCATCTATCCTTCCAGCCCCTCTCCTGCAACTCTCCTCTAAAGAGTATATGTTTTGCATATTGAAATGAGGAGCGGACACTCACTATATGGAATAACAGTAACTTACATAAGAGGATAAGTTACATAAGCTACATGCAGGTGCAAGAGGTCATCATAGGTCATCATATCTAGTAATTAGCATAAACCCCCATGTTGCTAGCCTATTCTGACCAATCAGATTGCACTAACATAGGTCAAGATTTAAGATATTCAGAAATCTTCAGTTAGAATTACATGAGACATTGACCTGGACAGTTTACTTTGGCAATTGGACCTATCACTAGCTGAATTTGTGATTTGTGTCAGAGGGATATATTCCAAATGTTTATGTGCATCATCTTTTTAGTTCTTTGGAAGTTGAGAGTGTGACTAAATGAATACTCCTAAATCAATCAAGATATCATAATGAAATTAATACAGATGCCCACATAAAAGTAGCATTTTGAAGATTAAAAAGTCCAAGATGGTCACCAATTTAGCCATAGATATACAAAAATGTTATACAAAAACCTACTGCTTGCTAACAAATCATGATTATATCATTCTTGTATTAATGTTTGTTCAAACTCTAGTGGTTTCCAACAGAAGAATAGCATTTTAAAAGATAAAAAAATCATGATGGCAGCCATAATCAATTATCATATAAAAGATGGTTACACAATTAAACCATATTACCACATCATTCATTTTAAGGTGAGCTTCTGTACTTCGGTACTTTTATTGGGAATTGATAGGGTGCCATTTTTATAGCCGCTGTTTAATGAATTGCAAAGAAATGTACCTAGATCTTTCCAAAAGAATTTAAGAAATTCTGTAGTAAAACCATCTGGTCCAGGGCTTTTATCATTTTTCATATGTTTTAATGCCTGTGTTAATTCATTGATACGAGTAGTTAGCTCCCCTTCAAGCTTAGATGCTTCTTCAAAAGTTAATTTTGCAACATCGATGTCTGTAAAATACTCTTGAAGGTCAATTGGTGTTACGTCCTGTTTTGAATATAACTTTTTATAGAAATATTTAGTTTCATTCATTTTATCTCCAATATCGGTTAAGACAGTACCATAATTTTTTTCTATTTCTATTATTGCTTTGTTCAGAAAGTGTCTGGCCTCAAGATTGAAAAAATATTTAGTAGGTTTCTCTCCTTCATCCATCCATTTTGCTTTTGATCGAATCAGCATTCCTTGTACCTTATGGTCATAAATTTCATCAAGATCAATTCGAACTTTATTTATTTCATCTAAAAAATCTTTTTCAGAAGGTTCATCGGTTTTATCTAATGCCTTTTCCAGTTCGATTAATTTAGTTTGTAAGTTCTTTTCCTTTGCCATAATTTTCTTTGTTGATGAGTAGTAAATTGTTTTACCTCTTATCATTAAGAGTAAGGTTTCCCATAGTAACTGATCGTCAATAGAGTACTTGTTAGAATCTATCCTATACTGATTTAGGGTGGATTTGATTGTATCTTTTACTAGATCTGAGTCATTCTCAAAATTGGTGCATATTTATGTTATACGTTTGTATCTTTCAAACTGAAGTAAAAGTTAACATTATTTTTATAAAAACCAATTTATCTCACTTTGCTCTAACCATTACAGGTAATAAAAATTAATTAAATATTTTTTTTAAAATTAAAACAATAAAAAACACACCCGATTTTACTCTATTTTCTAATGTCACAACTCCAGTGGTCAGTGAAAATTTTCACATTTTTTGACTTTTTTCATGTTTTTAAAAAAAAAAATCCATGATACTATGATAAATGATGTTGTAGCTACATGTCTGGCATGGTTTGGTGTATTTTCCCATTTTTTAAATATTTTTTTTTAAATGTCAAACTTTGTCACAAGGTTTGATGTCCATACCGTTACAGCACTGAAAAAATTGCTATAATGATTACTCCTTGGACTCTCTTCTAATTCTACTTCCTGTTAGCAAGGGCTGCCAGAAGGTCAACATGACTGTTGATGAATAAGAGGAAAAACTTCATATTTATGAATTTTATGACACATAAGGTAAGTAAAATATGATATCTGAGATTTTTGCATGTCCTGACCGTTACAGTACCTATCACTTTCAACTAATATCTATCTAAAGCCAAACAATGCCAAGTACCTTAGATAGATGGGGAAGTCACTTCAAACCTTGTGCTCAGTAACTTTTGGGGACCGTTTATTGTTTTAAAATTGATTATTCTACAGGCTGTCCATACCGTTACGGTCACAGCCATTACACTGGGGATTGTAACGGTAAGGACAGATGTTTGTAATGGTGGCGACATTCTGGCAGTTTTTTTGTTTTCTTAAACAAATCTGAGTACTTAAACTTATAAAAGTTTTTTCAAATCTAATTTTTCATTCGAATTAAAATACACAAACAACAGTTTTTTAGATGATATTCTTCTTATAAGGCAGTTATCTTCAAAGTTTGATTTTTTGGTAACGGTAAGGACATATTTTGTATCGGTAAGGACATTAAGGCATTTTGTTGGTGTTTTTAACAAATATGAATACTTATATTTATAAAAGTGTTTTGATATTTAAGTTTTTATACTATTTGAAAAAGCTAAAGCAATCTTTTGGATAATATACTTCTTATAAGTCACTTAGCCTCCAAGCTTGAATTTTTTGTAACGGTGAGGACAGATATTTGTAACGGTAGTGACATTTTTTTACTTCATGATTCTTATCAACTTTAACTGATTGATAATTTTTTAACTTAACGTTTAAGTGTCAAACTTTAAAATCACATTCAAGTTTGAAAACAATCTATCATAACAACTTAAATAGGACAGTTATCCTCAGAGTTGTTGTTTTTTTGTAACGGTAAGGACACATTTTGTAACGATAGGGACATAATGGAAGTTTTTTGGTGTTTTAAAAGATAAATGGATTACTTAAATTTATATAAGTATTTGGAATTCACATTGAAAAAGCAACACTCATTTAGATAATTTATTACGAATATGCAGTTAGCCTCAAAGTTAGACTTTTTTGTAAAGGTAAGGATAAATATTTGTAATGGTAGGGACAATTAGGTAGTTTGAAAAAGCAAAAACCATCTTTAGATAATTTCTTTCAAATAAGTAAAATTCAAAGTCAATTATGATAGTTAATGTGTGGCAATAAATAAAGCATTGATCATTAATTTCAGTTTTAATATACATTAATATTAGAAATGGAACTGATGATTACATTTTGTAATTTCAGAGTAAAGATGCCTTCAATGAATGCAGCAGAGCGAATGAGAAAAAAAACTCCAAAAATGTTGATATCATTTGGTGCTATTATGGGTTGAAAGTCCCTGTTGATGAGATGTGTGGTGTATACTTTCTGTCCAGGGAATAAATTTGTGTCAAAAAGAAATTGTTTTGTTGTATTGTTGATGTTGGCTGACCAACAAATGAGTATACCAGCAACCTCCAACAATAAAAGATGAATTATCAAGAACATTAAACAAGAGTCATCAGAAGATGACATATCCCACCGGTTCCAAATGATCTTAAGATGTAAACCTTTGAAAGATAATTGTAAATTTTTCAAGCAAGGTTCATAATAGTATAAGCTACTATATATGAAACGAAACCTTTGATGAACAGAGTCCAAATAAGAGCCGTTTCCATTGAAATAATTAAAAATAAAATTTTCAGAAATGTGAAAATATCAAAAGGCACCACTTCAGTAGGTGGGCAATACACATGTAAAGTTTCAGAAAGATATGTGGACCGGTTTTATATATATGAAACGAAACCATTCATGAACAGAGTCCAAATAAGAGCCGTTTCCATGGAAATAATAAAAAATATAATTTTCAGAAATGTGAAAATATCAAAAGGCACCACTTCAGTAGGTGGGCAATACACATGTTAAGTTTCAGAAAGATATGTGGACCGGTTTTATATATATGAAACGAAACCTTTCATGAACAGAGTCCAAATAAGAGCCGTTTCCATGAAAATAATAAAAAATAAAATTTTCAGAAATGTGAAAATATCAAAAGGCACCACTTCAGTAGGTGGGCAATACACATGTAAAGTTTTAGAAAGACATGTGGACCGGTTTTTGAGTTCTGCTCCGGAAACGAAATGATTACGGACGGACTGACGGACAGACTGACAGGGTGAACACTTTACTGACTCTGATTTCAAGGTTGACATCTTAAATTGGATATATTTGTCATCACTAAAGTCTCAAGTGACAATGTCCATGCCGTTAAAGTCATAGTCCCAGCCGTTACAGTGATGGTCACAGCCGTTATAGGGGTAGTCCCAGCTGTTACATTTTAGATTTTTGTTATTAATTAAAAATTATTTGTCTGTTTGTTCCTCTAAATTCTTGTGCAAGTATGTTTGTTAGTAGAGCCTTAGTTAATTATAAAATATAAGATTTAGTTATTTCTATATTTTTCTGACATAAAACTTTTTATATTGCAAATTTAAGAATATGAGAATTTCAGGTTGTTGATCCTATTTCAAGCAAATAAATATATAAATTCAGAATTAATAAATTTATTTTATTGTAAAACTAAACTTAATTGTATATCTGCACATGAAATTACTTGAATTACAAACTTTTATTTTTGGTAAAATGGTTTTGAAAATTCTGTAACGGTAGGGACACAACTTTATTAAGTTGCTCACAAAAAGGATAAAAGATAAAAAAATTTTTTTTGTTAAGCTTGCATAATTTGTATTTTATATATTCAGAATACTACAAAGGCTTAAAACAACATTTTACGACAAAACACGAAAACAATATTTTACATTTTGGCAACATGAAATATGCACGAATTTTGAGAATGACTCATCTACATATTCTTTGTCTCGTAACAATGAGTTATTAAATTTCCAGAATCCTTTACCACGAGAAATTTCGGCTGAGGTTAGTGTCAGTTCTATTATCGAGTGATCAGATTCAATAAATAAAATTCAGTCTCGCTTGCTTTAACGGTGTAGGTTGCCGCCAAGTGTATCGTTTAGTGTTATAATTTTGTTCGCGCCACGGATCTTTAAGATCGAAACAGTCCATCAATTCGAGTACTTTATCTCTAGCTTTTGGATTATTAATGTGTTTGTAATTATACGTGTCCAAATTTTGATTCTGTACTAAATTCCAATCACCGCAAATAGATATCTTGTCACTATCAAAATCTTGTACTATGTCTATAATGTGCTCGAAGAAAGCTGGACAATCAGTATTCGGTGCATATATAGTAATAACTGAATAGGTTATTTCATTAATAAGAAGTTTTAAGGCAATATAATTACCACCTTTATCTTGCTTATGCTCTAAAACTTTAAAATCAAAGTTGTTATTAAAGAGAATAGCTGTCCCTCGGGCATTTCCTTTAAAACAGCTAAAGTAGCATTCACTATATCCCCATTGCTGCTTGATTAGTTGGACATCTTCGTATTTAAAGTGTACATCTGTATAGACATTAACATATAATTACATACACTGGTTGAATACATATGCATATACAAAATATAACATGAAACCATGAAACTCACCGCTGCGTGACAGCAGGTTTTCAGTAAAAGGTAAGTCAGTGTATGGTTGCTCACATGGTTATCTAAAAAGTGAATAATAAAAACTAATATAAAAACCTATCTCATTATGAAAACACTAGCACTATCACTCACCTCAAACACACACATTACTTTAATGTATTACTTTAAAATGTTTATGCCTTTAGTTATGATATATATATAAGATAGATAAAATGGATATGTATGCATATGGAAATATGATAATATGACCAAATGATTACATTGGTCAATACTTAAATTTAGCATAAACATTACTTAATCTAAAGCATTATCTTTAGACTAGAAATTCTATTTAGATATAAGATTAAAATATAATATTTACAACACACAATACAATAGGAGCACACAAACTAATCTCATTATATGAAATCCATAATCCTCGAATATCACTTCCAAGAATATAAATCCTCCAAGAAATCTCGGAAACACAGAAGATAACCACAATAAGACAATCCAATCGAATGTAACTGACTAATTTAAAAGTGTAAACCTGAACCTCATAAACACCTCTAGACAATAGATAGTAAGCTAGGCTGCAAGAGAGAATGGAGAAGAGAGTTGAAAGGGAGACAGCTTGAGTTTTGATTGGAGTGCAGGTGACAGGCATGGCCTGGTGTGCAGTGGCTATTGTTAGTATCATCTAAGAAAGCTAAGAATACGTGATTTACGTATAGGTTAATGTCCGAGTAACTCTCCATTCCTAAAAAATAATCATTATCTTTTAGGAATGGATAGTTACGAGGATATTAACCGACTTAAATTACACTCAACTTAATGCCTATTTAAAAACATAACTTAAAATATCAAAAAAAGTTGAAAATTCAAGTGAAAAACTTGATGTAAAATACAACTCTCCATTACTGAAAAATAATGGAGCGAGAGAACAATAGGCTGACGTCACAAGTGTAATTTAATTTAGTAGTTGGCAATAATTAAACTTAAAACTAGAATGGAATGCTTAACCTTTAACCAGCAGAATAAGTTAATGTTAAAATACTTTGACTTAATGAAATACACTAACTTAATAAGCTAATGATAAAGGCTAATTCTAAAGACATTTAACAAAATATTGCTAAAATACTATGTAAAACACAACTCTAACTGTCTTCAATTCTAGTATTGTTCCCGTAAAGATCAAAGGCGCCGCCCATCCTTTATTCCGCAATAAAGTATAGTTTTTGAGTGACGTCACGAAACAATGGCCCATGACGTCAATAACAATCGGCTATGACGTCACTAGTTATGGCCCTGATCGAGGATTTTCAATTTGCGGCCTAACGTGATCTACAAAATATTTTTATATTTGGAGTAGAAATAACTTAAACAAGTAAAAATCGACATACTAGAAAAGTAATAAAGTAGCCCTAACCATCATGTGTTTTGCAATAAAGTATAGTTTTGCCCTGAACTATTATAACGTCAAACCATTCGGCCTTCGGCCTCATGCTTTAACTATAATAGTTCAGGGCAAAACTATACTTTATTGCAAAACACATGATGGTTAGGGCTACTTTATTTCTTAATTAGAGCAACCAGTGATAATATATATATAGAGAATCTCACCCAAGTGTCTTCTGATATCAAATATATCAACACAAGTTGATAAAAGTAACAAATATCCGAGGCTTGCCGAGGATATTTTACTTTTATCAACGAGTGTTGATATATTTGATATCAGAAGACACGAGGGTGAGATTCTATTTATCATCCAAAATCATTTTTCATCACATTAGCATGAAAAATGTACATTTTTGAACACTGCATAGCCCTAAAACTCCTAAACCAGTGATGTCATAGCATTGTGACGTCACAGCATTGTGACGTTGTTGTCTTTATGACGTCATAGCATTGTGACGTCATTGATGATGATGTAAAATGTTTGTGATGTCATGTATATTCTGATTAAAGGGCATTGTTCAAAATCTACTGTCAAAGCGATATCTCCTAGGAGATATCGCTTGATCTTCCACAAGCGATATCTCCTGTGGAACACAGTTTTGGATGATAAATACAATTTCAACACTGCCACACATGTGTCTTTCATCATGTCAAAATTATTTTAAAGAGCACAATTATAGTCAACTGTTTCAAATTTTTTATCAAACATACAAAATATGAAAAATATTAAATTATATGGAAATTATCAAGACAAAGGTCACCTATTTTATTACACTAGCTTCTACTAGCCATTCATATTTGATTCAGCAGATTCAAGAAGTTTTTGTCAAATGAATTCAAATATGCAAAAACTATCGTCATATTATCTTATATAATTACTACTGTCTTTAACCCAATAATCAATACCACTACAAATCGTTACATATGATATTAGGCTTGCCTAGGGCATAATTGTTTGTTGATTCTGTATCTGTCACTGTTTTTCTTATTTTGGTTATTAACATGCCAATTTTCAGTGTTGATCCTATTGAAAAGGGGACCAAGGAACAACTTTTCAAATTTTGAATTATGAACATATGCATGAGGTGTTTAAGGGGCAGTAGCCCGTTTTTTGAAAATTTTATATTTTGAATTTTTCACCGATTATTACATGTACATTAATGCTAAATGTATCACCTTGATAGTGTCAAAATCTCATAACTCTAACAAATTATCCATAGTCAGAGTACAAATTATAAAGATTCCCATTAAGTCCATTGGCTGCCATTTTTGTGTGAACACCTTTAATTCATTTTGTGTAAGCAAAAGGAATCGCATGGCTGAACTTTACATTATATATTTGATTTACTACTGCTACATCTAGTTTAAATACACTTTCAATTGGAACCATTTATTTTCATTTTCCTGACAAGTTATATTCTCCCTACAAATGTGCTACTGCCCCTTTACATCACCATAATTACTTATGAGTAGGCCCTATTTGTATAAATGATTGCAATGACAGTATCATATTATGAAGTATTCTGTAATGTTTCAGATATTCTAAAAGCAGGGGGAAATGCTGCTGATGCAGCGGTTGCCATGGTAGCGGCACTGAACGTTACGGAACCATGTAGTAACGGAATTGGTGGCGACTGCTTCTGCCTCTACTATGATGCCAAAACAAAGAAAGTAAAAGGCCTAAATGGAAGGTATTTGGGTCTATTTCTTCGTCTGAACTATGAATTTCAAGATAAAGAAGTTATTGATATTAATAATAGATGACATCGTTTTCACCTTTCACCCGTACCAGCCAAAAAATTAAGCTTAAAGATGCAGTTACCTTCAAATGCATTTCATGATGAAATTTAGCTATCGAGAAATGAAATACATCACGTCAGTACCCTGAGGGGGGCTGCAAATTTGCCGAAGCAATAAACGAACATTCAATGATGTCATCATTATGTGTGTAGGGTTTATCCCACGTCTCAGTTTTGCGTAAGTTGAGTACCTGGTTCTCAGAAAAAAAAAGAAAATCTAGTCTTTTGCGACAAAGAGGACTTATTTGAGGTTTTGAGATTGCAACAGCGGTTGATTTGCCTTAAATCATTTCGACAACTATGATTTAGCAGATAAAAAAATCAATAATACGAAATACTTTTTAAAATATTGAAATTCCCTACATTTTGAATATTGATCTTTAAAACATTATACAATTATTGACTTCAGTTGAGGTGAATCCAATGGTTTATTGACCTCGGAACATAAGTTTCCGAGGTCAATAAACCATTGGATTTACCGATAACTGAAGTCAACAACTGTTTTATTATATGATTTATGAACGTTTCAGTTATTTTGTAAACTATTCAATTATTTTAATTTTTTTTGGAAGCAACTCTTTACGGCGCTCCTCGTAGTGGCGATCTATTTTTAGCTCCAGGTCATTTGATTGTTATGTTGACCTCGCGTGACGTTTCCCGCGGTCAACATAAGGTTTGATCATTGTCGGTGACCACCTTCCTCGACCAATCAGAAGACAGATCACTCGTCCATCATATTATAAATATATTTGTCACTGGTTTTGAAATGTTCAATTGTTACGACCAATATATGCATTCTTTTCATCAGGTGATTGTGTAAGGGAAGTTCAAAGAGTAACGAAATTTACCTGAAGCACATAGATAAAAATTATCATTCATGGATAAAAAGACATCTTTGACTCTCATGCTGATCTTGTGATAATTGTCAACCTTATTACCGTAATTTCTCTATTAATTCGACATCTCTAATATTTCAACCACACCTTATTTTAGTGAGGTCACAAAATTAAATCACTTCTAAAATTTCAACCAAGTGCCAAAAGTACTTCAAGTTGATACTCCTTTGATTCATCTCTTACTTAAAATCATTGTGTGATTTTTTAGGGTGCAACGATACACCGATACACCGGTGCATCGCGATTATATGGCCGACGATACGATACACGATACGTTTTGCCCTGAATTGATACATTACGATACGACCTGTCACTATTTCTATATATGTCACATAGTCCAATAACTGTTAGACTACAAGTTAACACTTTTAAGTCATTAGTGTTTTACCTTTTTATTGCATAATGATGTGTCCTCAAGGGAGGATCAAGGTATTGATGTCACAATTTCTCTTGGTTATGGTTCTTTTAATACTTCACTATCCTGTGTAATATGTATCGAGATACATATCGTATCGTAGCCCAAATATCTCGATACGTATCGTATCGCGACCCTCCTGTGTGGTTGCACCCCTAGTGATTTTTTAAAAAATTACAAAGTGTAAATATCTCGTCTTTAGAAATCAAAATATCTTCATAATGAAGACATTTAAATTATTACCGGTATGTGGCCATGCATCAATAAAACCTATGCATTTAATGCAATCTTATTTATCTAACATTTCAACCATGGTGACAAATAACGAAATAAGCGATCAAAAGTGAAAAATAGTGCAACCATAGACATTTTCAGAAAATCTTAAGAAAGTTTGAGGGTCGAATTAACAGAGAAATTATGGTATATCTCTAATCCAACATGATCATTAAAGTGACACAGAGTATCTTTCTAAAATTTTATTTGGTTTTGATAAGCTACAAAATATCTAATATGCTGATTGAAGTTCATATCTCATCGCTGGACTTGCAAATATATCCATTTATGCATAATATCTCTAAAATGCTTGATTTTATGGAAAAATCAAGAAAACATCTCAAACATCTTAAATGTTCGAAATTATGCATCCAATTAATCTACGTATTAGTTACAATACCTAATAAACACTATCGAATCGAATATATCTTCCTGTCAGCTTATGACAAGGTTTCAAAATTACGTTTGGCGACTTTGCGCGCGCCACTCGAGCCACATTGTCCGGTTTTCGATCAAAATCCCGACTGTGAATGGTCGTATTTTTGCTCTAATGTACTGTTTGACCTTTTACTTATTATTATTTTCAGTAACAGTTGTTTTCCCGATATATAGTAACATCGATTTCAAAATTTGACATATGTGATCCTATCAACATACTCTGTGTCTCTTTAAAGTCAAGTCGATGTATCTTTCATCCTCCTACATTAGCATGGCTCCTACACATACCCTAATATCTAACGGGCAAAATGCCATGATATGTATGCCTATTTAAGAAGCTTCACATGAGAGTATAAGACGCCTTCATATGAAAACATAGTAGAGGTGACTATTGACCGCCAAAGGACTATTGCGATAGCGATAGTCTATTGCAGGGTACTATTGCGATAGTTTATCAATAAAGGAAATAAAAACAATTTTCAAGAAAAACAATGTTTTATTGACTTTGTCACCGCTTTGTTTGTAACGATTTCAAAATTGGCTGCACTCGTGGAAGTCGTGGAAAGATAAATCATGTTTTTCTGTTGCTATTGTTAGCTATCGGCGATCTGTTTTCTGTTAGCCGTTTCCAGTATTTTCCAAATGTAAAAATACGCGTTTGTGTGTGGATTTTACTTTTAACATTCAAGTTAACAACTGATTTTTTCAAATTGTCGATACTATCGATAGTTAAGACGTGCTATCGATACTATTTATCATTCTAAAAAAGACTATCGATAAAGTACTATCGGCAAAGCAACTATCGCGATAAGTCGATAGTTCGATCTATTGTTACACCCCTAAAGCATAGTATGTCAAAATGAGTGGAATATTCTTGATCTTGTCTTCAAGTGGTCGAGCCCCTTCAGCCTTGACCCTTGACCTCCTGCAAGGTGAAGGTTTCAACACAGACAACCCTGTCCCAAAGAACCATGGACACGCTGTGACGGTACCTGGAGCAGCAGCTGGGTGGCTGGATACTGTGGAACACTTCGGTAGTGGCAAGGTCAGAGTTGTGATAATATTCAGTTATAGACTGAAAATGAGGTCAATACCTGTTTTCCTTTTGCTCGATAAACAGGTATTGGGAGTCATTATTATTTTATTATGTCTCAGTCAAAAAACAATTAGGGTTGTAACAATACTCAATTATAGACAATGATGAAGTCCATACTTGTTTTTATTGACCTGAGAAAAATGATATTGACTGAGGATGAAGTAAAAAGAATCTGGTATTGATCAAATTCAAGTATTGGTTTAAACATGAAAGGAGAAAAATGCCTACAGTCTTGAACTGCATTTGGGCTCAGTGTTAGCAAGGATTGGTCGATGATGCCATGGCAATAATAAACTGACGCCATGAAACAAAGCTATGATGTCATAGGGTCTTTCTTTAGTAACTCAAGTCAATATCAGTATTGGTTGGACTTGGGGTCAAGTCAATATCACTCTATCTCTGACGACCGCCAAAGGACCAATTGGAATGTCGGAAAAATGAGCTTGCATAATATGATGTCATGTTATTGTGTTACTTAGCTAAACGAAAGATCCTCATAGTGATCAAACTGAGTTGGAATATCACTTTATAATCTATAATACATAGATAAGATATCATTCACTGAATAAATATACATCCATTATCATAAAAATATTCACCTTTCAACATCATTTTCGATTAGAAAAGTAAAGTATGAATAATATTGAATATTAAAACTTATTTGATTCAGCTTGAATTTTATTTCAGCTAACACTAAAGGATATTTTTACTCCAGCTATTAATTTGGCAAAGAATGGTTTTCCTGTACAGGAGCTTGCTGCACATTTCTGGGAAAAAGGTAATTTTGAGAATTTAAAAAAATTCTTTTTATCACAAGTTTTTAGTATCAAACATGTATCTTTCTCTTTAACAATCAAAATTTTATAAAAATATGTGAAAATAAATATTTAGTTTACAGAACTATATCTTGATAGTATAATTACAAGGACTAATCCTCAGGATTTTACATGAAGCTTGCAAAACCAGTGACTGCGCCAAGAGAAATTATCATATGAGCTACAATTACACATCCTAAGAGAAACTAGAAACCAACGAATCTCAATCACATCATCATTGTATGGCATTTATGGATGTATTCAATTTCCTGGTTAGGTAGTATTTTTCCAGAATAAATCATATTTTTTCAGAAAAATAAATGATAGCTTCATGAACTATGATAGAACTTAGGCATGTCAATCAACAATAGTGCCTTAAAGGGACAGTCCTATTGGGATATTTATTGAAGAAACAAAATTCAAGAGGACAGTGATGCTTACCATTTTTGTGAGATTGGTAAATCTAAAACAAGTAAAATGGTATATATGAGTATAAACAGGTTAGAACTCTTGAATTTTGTTCCAACAAAAAAAAAACCTGATAGGACTGTCCCTTTAATGCTTTTTAATGGATCCCATGAATTCAGTATGTGTAAATTGACCTGGTGTTGATTCTGTACCAGAAGCTTTTTGACTCATCTTGGTCCGAAATGCCGCTATTCTTTGAATAAAGAAGTTGGATATACATAAAATCTTGTACTTATTGACTTCTGTTGGAAGTGTGGTTGGATATATAAGAGACTTTTTACTTATCTCTTTTTATTTTTTGATCATAATATTGTCATTCAGGTGCTAAAGCTCTTCAAGACCCAACAAACAAACATGGAGGAGATATGTTACTAAACGGAGAGGCGCCAAAACACGGGGAAATAATGAAGATGCCATTTCTAGCTCAAACATTCCAGGTATCTTCCTACCATCTTTTGATTGCTAATTATTTGGAATATTTAAAAGAAGCATTTCCTTAAAGGGGCAGTAGCACGTTTTTTTATAATTTTATATTATAAATTTTTCACTGATAATTGTAAGTTAATGCTAAGTGTATTATTTTGATAGCGTCAAAAATCTCATTACATAAGCCAATCATCCATAGTCAGAGGACAAAGTATGAAGATTCACATAAAATCCATTGGCGGCCATTTTTGTGTGAACACCTTTAATTCAATTTGTGTAAGAAAAAGGAATCGCATGGGTAAGCTTTACGTTTTATATTTGAATTATTACTGCTCCATTTTGTTTAAACTCATTGTCTTTCAATTGGAACCATTAATTTCTATTTTTCTGACATCACCTTATATTCCCTCTAAAAACGTGCAACTGCCCCTTTAAACAGTTGCTTGAATTATTTTTTTAGGGGATATTAGTTGTACATTTCTGTTGGTTAATTTTGTTAAAAGGGGAAGAGGATCATTGCATTCCTTTGGGAAATTTGCCTATCTCTTTGGCTTACATGTCCTTTTAACAATAAGAAGTAGGACACTTGTACATGTACCATTGGAAAAGGAGCTGATTAGTTGAAAAATAGCCATAATGACCCCAAATTTATTAAAGAGACACAGAGTATGTTGATAGGATCACATATGTCAAATTTTGAAATCGATGTTATTGCATCGGGTACTATAACTGTTACTGAAAATAACAAGTTAAAGGTCAATCAGTACATTAGAGCGAAAATACGGCCATTTAAAGTCAGGATTTTGATCGAAAACCGGACAATGTGGCTCGAGTGGCGCGCGCAAATTCGCCAAACGTAATTTTGGAACCTTGTCATAAGCTGACAGGAAGATATATTTGATTCGATAGTGTTTATTGGGTATTGTTACTAATAGGTAGATTAATTGGATGCATAATTTCAAATATTAAACTTATTTGAGATGTTTTCTTGATTTTTCCATAAAATCAAGCATTTTAGAGATATTATGCATAAATGGATATATTTGCAAGTCCAGTGATGAGATATGAACTTCAACCAGCATATTAGATATTTTGTAGCTTATCAAAACGAAATAAAATTCTAAGAAAGATACTCTGTGTCACTTTAATCTATGCATTGGTTTTGTTGTTTTTTTTAGGACAAAATATCAACTGAAAATAATTGAGAGCAAGAGTGAGAAGCATCATTTTTAAAATCTTGATTTTGGCATCAAATTTTGCATCTAGACAAACAAGTCTATCAAAGAGAAAGTGATCTATTCATATTAGCATTTGTTGCCAGCGAAGGTTTGAATGTTTTTCTGAATTGGCAACTGAAATTTTCTGACATTTTCAATTTTACATCATTTTAAGATAATTTCAATCAATAACTTTCACTTGAGGTCCATTATTAACATTATATTAATTAAAATTTCATACAGGAGATCATTAGAATTGGGGGAGAATTTTGCAAATTTCTATCTGAAATGGTCTCTTTTCCATGTTTATAATTTAAATTACACTTGTGACGTCATCCTATTGTTCTCTCGCTCAAGTTTTTCACTTTAAATTTCAATTCTTTTAATATTGTAAGTTATGTTTTTGAAAAAGCATTAAGGTGAGTGTAATTTAAGTCGGTTAATATCCTCGTAACTCTCCATTCCTAAAAAATAATGAGACTCGGGCCCTGGGGCCCTCGGCTCCATTATTTTTTAGGAATGGAGACTTACTCGGACATTAACCTATACGAAGTAAACAAATTTCAGGAAATGGTTGAACACGGAAAGAAAGGTTTCTATGAAGGTCGTGTTGCCACGGCGATAGTGGATGTCATTAAGGACCATGGAGGAGTGATGTCATTGGACGATTTGAAGAGTCATGTGACCACATACGAAGAGCCAATCAGTGTTGACTACAAGGGGTGCCGTGTTTGGGAAATACCTCCAAATGGACAAGGGATTGTTGCTCTAATGGCTCTCAATATACTGCAGGAATTTGATCTAAAGGGTATTATTATTATTTTTACATATTTATTATATGAATATTTATATAGCGCACATATCCAACCACTCGTGGTTGCTCAAGGCGCTTGTTGTTTCCCCTGGTCAATGGCATTCTTTCACCGTCCGATCATTTTTCCAATTCAACTCCCTGGGGAGTATTTAACCGGCATCCGTTTGTGGCTCTCAGGTTAGGGACAATTCTATGCCTCCCAGGGAACCCATTCACAGCTGGGTGAACTGAGACACATAGTCACAGCAGTTGTCCAACACTGCTGAAAGCTGATAGCTCTGCGTATGCACGTGTCCATGTATCCACCATTCAGCCACTGACATGAATTTGTGGGATCTTTTGAGTGCGCAGTTTTTGTTGCACTACACACTAGGGCTCCAGGGTGACACTTATAGAGTTCTAACAGAAGTGAACTCTAGGTTTTTACACCTTGGCCTGGATGGGATTCGAACCTCGTACCCGTACTCATCCTGTACCCCATATGTAATGTGTTAAAGAGCCACTCCATGAGTTGTGGAGTCACGTATGACAAACTTTATGAATAAAGTTATTTAATAAAGAAGTAATTAACTAAAAAACCTTCTTATTGTCACTATGCAACATCAATTAGCTTTTAAAATGATACATTTTTAACCTACCTAACTTAGTATATGCCACTTACCTTCTCACGAGAGACAGAGGTTTACCGCGAAATTCATCGTGCTTACCGGATGGGCTGCCCCCAGCCCACTGCGCATGAGCGGGAAACCGGAATCCTGGGTAAAATTCGTATCATACTTTCTTTCTCTCTCTTAGAGAACGCATGTATTTTCATCTCGCTTACTGATTTTCTTCACGGTTGGTTTTTCTGGTCTTTTTCCTTCCTTTCCTTCCGTCATTATTCCTTTTGCTGCCCCCATCGTTTCTAATGTATCGATGTTTCCTTCTAACTTCGCTTTCGCGATCTTTTTGCACTTGGTGATTTTGATCATGTACGTGGCACCTCGCCATGTTTACGTACCTTGCATGTTCTATTTCACTTGGAAATACCTTCTGGGGGGTCGATCTGCCTGTTTTCGTACCCCCTTCCTTCTTTTCCCTCTTGTTTTTCCATCTACGTGGGCTGGTTCTGTCGACCTGCTTTTCTGCACGTCCGCATTTCCTGCTTACGTCACTTCTACCTTGCTTTGGTCCAAAGACTATGGCTGCCTGTTTTTTCCTTCTAAAAACTCGTTTTGCATTTTTAATCACTTTCTAAGTGTTTCTATGCATTACTTCCATCAGCCTATATCCCATTTCATATAAAAATAATAATATATCGCATTATATTTTATTTTCTATATCTCTTTCACAAAAAATTTCATAAAAATTTTTTCAATCACAAATTAATATATATCATAATCACTTATCCCTATATATTAATTTCATATTACATATTCCATCTAATGCATTTCATTTTTGCATTCATTCTTATTAAATAAACTTGTAATAATAATTTTTTGCTTCAAAATTATTTCATTACATCTTATTTAACTTTCTACGGCAACCCTTCCGGGACATAAATTTTCCCGTTTTCGCTTGCCCTTAAAGGGGCACGCTCTTAAACAAATTTCTAATTCTTAATTTCAAATTTTTTATGCATTCCCCTTGTGTTTGTCTCCATGATTGGCATGTCTCTGTCTTATGTGTTACAGTATTTATGCCAAGAGTCTACTGTGTCTTGTGTCGCTCCTCCAAGTCGGCCAAGGACCCACACCTCCGCTGCCCAGACTGTCTTCCCAGGATCTGCCTCGTGGACGACCGCTGTGCAGAGTGTTCTGACCTATCCCCCATCGACTTCAAGGTCTTCGCCTCCGCTCGTCGGAAGAGACTCACCCAGCGTCGACGTAGGAGCATGTCTGACCCCACCACCGACCTCCCTCCAGTCGAGCCGGCCGGCTCTCTGGACTCTCCACGCCAGGAGGAGCCTCGTCGCTCACCTACGCCGCCTCCTCCTCCTCCTCCTCCTCCTCCTCCTGCTCGGCAGACGCCGCCTCCGACGCCCAGCACGTCTTCGGCCCTCTCCCGCCAGGAACTGGAGCTCATCATGTCAAGTATGTTTGACAAGTTGATGGCCCGTCAACCTCTGTCGCAGGACCAGGACCAACGCCAGCGCCAGGACCAGCGTCCGGACTCTCGCCTAGACCAGCGCCAGGACCAGCGCCCTGACACTCGCCAGCGCCACGACCAACGCTCGGACCAGCGCCAGGACCAGCGCCAGCACTCTAGGGATCGTGACCAGCGTCAGGATCAGCGCCAACGATCGGGAGAACGGGACCAACGCCAGCGCCTGGACCCCAAGCAGCGCTCAGACCGGCGCCAGCGTTCCAGGGACTCCCCTCCTAGGGACGTCAGGACATCCCGCTCACCTCGTCGCTCCAGGAGCCCCTCCCCTCCTCGGCGCCAACGACGTTCGCGGCGCTCCAGGACGCCTTCCCGCTCTCGCTCTCTGTCAGTGGACAGGTCCACCTCCCGGCGCTCACGCCGCTCCGGCTCCCGGACGCCACCGAAGACGCCCAGATCTTCAAGGAAGAGGCGCCACTCTCCCGTTATCACCGATGATGAACGTCACTTCGTCCCAGACTACGATGACGACGAGGCAGAGGGCCCCACCTTCCTGCCGCTGAAGATGGTCTCGAGCTGGATCGCCGACAGGCTCCCAGAGGGCTCCTCCCCTGGTGGCTCGGACCCTCTCACTTGTGTGCGTGAAGACCCTGACCTCAAGCTCCCCCCTCACCCTGATGTGCTGGAGGGTATAGCCGCCCTACAGGATGACTTTCAGAAGCTCTCGCTGTCTTCCTCCCTGAAGTCCTCGAAGCTACCTGCAGCCACGCCCGTGCACTCACTCAGCCGCTTCGACAAGGCCGCCGCCCTGGACGACGCCATAGGACGCCTGGCCCCAAACCTCAACCATACTTACAAGGTTTCGGACACCAAGATCTCTTCGGTGGAGGCTGCCCTCAGAAGGACTTTGAGGCCGCTGTCGATCTTCCTCACCTCGACTGACGCGATCAAGGCCGACTTAGACGTCGACAACCCTTCCCGTCTAGATCACCTCCATACCTTGATGGACTGGCAGCGGCGCAACATGGTGCTTGTTCTCGACAACGTGAGAGCTGGCCTCGGCTCCCTCACTCACCTTCGACGCTCAGGCTTCTTGGACCAGTGTGCGTGGGACTCGGAGTTTAAGAAGTCCCTGTAACAGGCTCCCCCCACGGCATCGACGCTCTTCGCTGACAAGATCCCGGAGGTCTACAAGGAGCAGGCCGCAGTAACTCAGACGGAGGTTGCTTTCCGGACGTTGCAGCACGTCTCCAACATCTCGTTCAGACGGCAGAACAACAACAGCCAACGCCCTTACAAGCGTCAGCGTGTTAGGACGCAGCCCTCCAGGTCAGGTCCCTCCTCGCAGTACCAGCGCTCTGCCAACTCCTCCAGAGGAAGGGACGCCCCCAAGCCACGCGGAGGCAGGGGTGGCAAGCGACCCTACTCCAGACAGTGATGCCTGCGCCCCACGCAGCTGGGTCCTCCCGCCCCCAGTCGTGCCGGTGCACCCCACACCCGTAGGCGGGAGATTAGGGATCTTCTGGCGCAACTGGACAATACTCGAAGATCCTTACGTCACCAACACCCTGAGGACAGGTTACAAGTTGCCATTGACCTGCCCTCCCCCCGTGACCGCGACTCCCCTGGCACGGGATTACTCAGAAGCCCAGAGCGCTCTTCTAGCAGAGAACATCAAGACGCTTACCGACAAGAACGCTCTGGAGTTGGTGCTACAACCCGATCACGCCCCAGGGTTTTACTCACCAATCTTCCTGGTCCCGAAGAAAAATTCCACCAAGTTTCGAATGATCCACAACATGGCGACATTCAACGAGCTTTACATGGAGCCACCATCCCACTTTCGCATGACCTCCCTAGACGCTCTCCGAGCCCAGCTGTCTCCAGGCGATTGGATGGTCAGCCTCGACTTACAGGACGCCTATCTCCACGTGCCGATCTACCCGCCTCACAGGAGGTTCCTGCGGTTCGTCTTCCAGGGCCTACATTACCAGTGGCGGGTCCTGCCGTTTGGAATTTCTTCGGCTCCGTGGTTATTCACGAGGATCACAGCTCCCATCTGCCGCTATCTCCATCTCAGAGGGATGCATTTCGACCCCTACATCGACGACTGTCTCATGTCCAATCCTCAACCACTCGTTCTACGCAGACAGGCGGCGTTGGCCCTCGACCTCCTCCGCCAGCTGGGATGGCTAGTCAACCGGGAGAAGTCTCAGCTTGTCCCCTCCCAAGACTTGACCTTCATAGGAGGACGCTTCCGGACAGACCTGGGCCTCCTACTCGTTCCTCCAGACAGGTGGTCCAAGATCCAGGCCTTCGTCCACATAGCCTTGGTGTCCCCTCTCCGACTCAGAGATTGGCAATCTCTTCTGGGACTCCTCACGTCCGCCCAGGCCCTCACGCTCAGAGGTCGTCTCATGATCCGCCCCCTCCAGGTGTTTCTCAGCCCTTACATCCGGTCGGACGACACGTCAGTAAGGATCTCCCTGCCTGCGCACCTCAGCCAGTACCTCCGTTGGTGGACACAGCCATCGAACGTCTGCGAAGGCGTCTCTTTGCTAGAGTTTCAACACAACCAGGAACTATTCGTGGACGCTTCGCTCCAGGGCTGGGGAGCTCATCTCGGGGATCAGACTGCGTCAGGCATTTGGACGCATCCTCAGACCACCTGGCACTCAAACAATCTGGAGATGCAGGCAGTAATCCTAGCAGTGACGCATTGGCTTCAAGTTCTACGAGGCAGCCGCCTTCTCCTGGCCTCAGACAACTCCACGGTCGTTTGGACTATCAGGAACCAAGGAACGACAGGCTCTCCTCAGCTCCTAGAACAGGCCTTCGAGCTCTTCCATCTTCTGGACGAGAATCAGATCTTCGTCAGAGCTCGACACATTCCAGGCTGCAGGAACGTCCTCGCGGACGCCCTGTCCAGACCAGACAAGCCGTCACCAACAGAGTGGATGTTGAACCCGGAAGCCTTCGCCCTCATCGCCGCTCAGGTCCACCGTCCTCTCCTCGACCTGTTTGCCACGAAGCAGAACCATCAGCTTCCGGTGTACGTCTCGCCTCTCCCCGATCCAGCAGCTTGGGCCGTCGACGCCATGTCCTTGTCGTGGGAGAATCTGGACGCATACGCTTTTCCACCTCCGATTCTCCTGACCAAAGTCGTCGCCAAGATCAGGGACACACTTCACCTCAGACTGACTTTGGTCGCGCCCTACTGGCCGGCGAGAGGCTGGTTCCCCGATCTTCTTCTTCTCGCCGAAAAAGATCCGCTCCCCCTTCCAGTGTGGCCAAACCTGCTTCGTCACCCTCTCAGTCGTCAGCTTCACCCAGATCCCGAGAGGTACGCTCTGCACGTATGGACCATCTTCAGAGATCACTCCAGGCCAAGGGTTACTCAGGACGAGTAGCCAGTGCCATCTCCAGAGCCCATAGGCAATCCACGAGGTCGCTGTACGATGACAAGTGGCTGTCATTCGAGAACTTCTGCAGAGACGCAGGCCGGGATCCTTTGTCCGTGGACCCCCAGTTTGTGGCCAACTTCCTCCTTCACCTCCGCCAGAAACGTCACTTGAAGGGTGGGACTATATCTACGTACCTGTCGGCGCTCAACTCTGTCCTCGCCGTTAAATCAGACAGGAAGTTCTCCAAGGTTCCCGAGCTGGTCGCTCTCCTCAAGTCGTTCAAGCTGGAGGACCAGAAACTCAAGTTCAGACCTCCGGCTTGGGACCTCAACGTCGTCCTCAGATATCTGCGAGGAGCTCCCTTCGAACCCTTGTCAGAAGCCTCTTTCCAAGACCTCTCCAGGAAAACAGCCTTCCTCCTGTCATTTGCTACGGCCGCTAGAGTGAGTGAGCTGCACGCACTGGACGTCACCAGAGTGCGGTTTGAGCAGTCTAGGAAAGGTTCAGTTCACCTCGGCCTCTTGTGGAACTTCGTTGCCAAGAACCAGCTCCCTGGACAACCGGGCAGGACGTTCACCATCCCTCCCCTCTCCAAGATCGTGTCGTCCTCTGATGCGGAAGAACTCGCTTTATGTCCTGTACGTGCCCTTCGGGAGTACATCGACCGCTCTGCGCCCAAGAGAGGCACCAGGAAAAGACTCTTCATTCCCTTTTCACCATCTGCCAAGGGAGAAGTCACCAGAAACACCCTCTCGCTGTGGCTCCGGACCGTCATCCTAGCACCATATGACGCGGCCGGCTTGCCTCACCCTGTCGCCAGCAACCCGCACGAGATCCGGGCACTTGCATCCACCATGGCTTTACATCGCAACTGCTCAGTTCCAGCCATCATGGAAGGATGTTTCTGGCGCTCTACGACGGTCTTCGCATCCCACTACCTCCGAGACCTCGCTGTGGAAGACGTGCAAGGCCTGCAGACCTTTGGACCGTTGGTGGTATCCCAACAGCTAGCTGCCCCAAACGTCTCTTTAGGGTAAGCTGAAAACTTATCTACTTCGTTACTTCTCACCCTGCACCTGTTGAGTTGTTTCGTTGTTGGCGACTTCGTGGGGTTCACCGCTTGCTTCTCTGTGCAGTTCGCTTTGGTCGTTCCCACTCCGGGAGGATGTTTGATGGATGCTTTTCTGCCTTGATGACTCGTCCTCCCTCCTCCCTACTGTCGGATCAGTGGCATATACTAAGTTAGGTAGGTTAAAAATTTATTAAAATCTAAATATTTTAGATATTTAAATACCTACCTAACTTAGTAGGAATTACTCCCGCCCGGCCTCCCCTTCGGACTTCATTGGACGTCTCTTACAAGACTTCGTTTCCAGAAAGTATGATACGAATTTTACCCAGGATTCCGGTTTCCCGCTCATGCGCAGTGGGCTGGGGGCAGCCCATCCGGTAAGCACGATGAATTTCGCGGTAAACCTCTGTCTCTCGTGAGAAGGTAAGTGGCATATACTAAGTTAGGTAGGTATTTAAATATCTAAAATATTTAGATTTTAATAATTTCCTTCAAAAGTTGATGTTCTTAACTTACCTTACCTTAGGGTTGCATGTTCCTATGCTTACCGACCAAAGATTGAACCTTGTGTTGACGGGGTTATCTTCTATATGAACCAAGTAGTGATAAAATATTTAGATTTTAATAAATTTCTTGATCAAATGACACTATTGGTAAAGTTTTGCATATGTGACCCCAGCAACTTGGAGAGTGGGTCTTTAAAAATTAGAAAGATTTAGAGACAATGGAAAAATAATAATAATTTAAAAAAAGTCGAGAATAAGTCATGATGAAGAAGGATTTGTAACGTATTGGAGATTTAATTTTCAAGTGATATCATAGAGTGAGTAAGTTATTGTTTTACACCACTTGGGCAATATTTCAGCCATTAGCAGCAAAAGTGATATCAAATACCAACACTGGCAATATGTTGTGAAACAGTTGTGGTTGGAAAATTAAAAAGGAAGGTGGCTATTGAAAAACAGAGGAGCATCAATCTTCTGATTAAAAAAATGTCAGAATAATTGAAGAAATATTAAAACTGATATATTTTAAGAAAAAATGCATTTTATTTCTAGATTGACAAGTTTTCTCACACAGTGACAGATATTGAATGGTTTTTTGAAATGTACAGAAAAGGAACTTTCAATTTCAGGCAAGGGACATAACTCTGCCGAGTATCTCCACCTCTTGATAGAAGCTCTTCGACTCAGTTTTGCAGATACCCAGTGGTATTGTGCAGATCCATCTAAAGTCAAGGTTCCCATACAGGAGCTACTTAGCAAGGAGTATGCAGAAACTAGAAGGAAGATTATTGATCCAAATAGGTGAGGGAAGAATTGTTTTTTGTTGACTTAAGAATGTTAAAGAAGTATGTTGATAGGATCACATATGTCAAATTTTGAAATCGATGTTATTACATCGGGAACCACTAACTGTTACTGACAATAACAAGTTAAAGGTCAATCAGTAATTTAGAGCGAAAATACGGCCATTCAAAGTCGGGATTTTGATCGAAAACCGGACAATGTGGCTCGAGTGGCGCGAGCAAATTCACCAAAAGTAATTTTGAAACCTTGTCATAAGCTGACAGGAAGATATATTTGATTCGATAGTGTTTATTAGGTATTGTAACTAATAGGTAGATTAATTGGATGCATAATTTCTTTTCTTATATTATTCTTATATTTGCAAGTCCAGTGATGAGATATGAACTTCAATCAGCATATTAGATATTTTGTAGCTTATTAAAACCAGAAAGATATTCTGTGTCACTTTAAGTCAAGTCAAGTGCAATTTTTGAATTTGGCATAATGAAATGTTTATTTCATTTAGAGAAAGAGTTTTCATTCATTGATGAAGACTTTCAAAGATGTTTATTCTCAGAAAACGATTTTGTCTTGCACCCCACAACTGTAATATCCAATTTAAAGAATGGTTCCTTTGGCTATTTCTTAGGAAAGAAGATATGAAGAGAAAACATTATGACTTAGGAACTTCAAATTTAGAGGTTACAATTCCGGGGTACCAAATTCTATGATATTTGGGCCCCAAAAACTGCCTTATTTCTGACTTTGTTTTGTTTCGAACCATAACTTTAAAGGTAGAAACACTTTCTGGTATTACAATATGTTTGTTTTTAATTTTCTTGGTGCCATGTTATATGTGACGATTGATGATTTAAGACAATACTTCTTTCCATACAGAGCGGTAGTGGATATAAGTAAAGGCAGCCCGACCAGTACAAGTGATACGGTATACTTCACTGTAATAGACAGAGATGGAAATGCCTGTTCTTTCATAAACAGCAACTACATGGGATTTGGGACAGCTCTCGTACCAAAGGGTTGTGGATTCACTCTTCAGGTCATTTTTCCATATGTTGATTCTTCAGAATGAATTTCCCTTTTAAAGGGAGTATGAGCGGGGTATTTTTTGTGGAAAATTCAGGAGGACTTTCCTGTTTCCAATTATATATAATTTTTACATGATAATTTCACACTTAATTTCAAATATGTTTGTGAGGTTTAACATTTCAGTTGTCCAAGATTTAACTAGTTGACAAAGAATAAAGTGTATCCCCCCAGATATAAAAACATTGTGAAATGAAGCCAATCTTCCATATACAATCGTGGAATGCATTACGACGACAAAATGTTATCGTAACTAATAACTTATATTATGAATTATTTGTAAATTTGCTCCTCTTCCAGCAATCAAGTTTTAATTTCTTAGTTTTGTTAATGAATTAGAAAACAGCACTTTTGTTTTCTCGCAATGCTAACATTTCAAGATGGCGGATGAAAGCCGATTGATTAATTGTTAGAGAATTCTAAATTTGTGAGGTTAAAGCGGGCATAGAACTGTTATGCCATATTTTATCAAACTGAACAAAAGTAGTTAGGGACATATCGAAATATTGAAAATATAAATACTGATGTCTTTCCTTCCCTTATGAAAATAGTCAGTGATGTATTGAAATTTTGAAATCTAGAAGGATGGGGATACCCCTCAACTGGTCTCTATTGTTTTGTCTGAAATGTAGATCTTGTGTATAAGGCGACCCCTTCTTTGACCCCCCAATTTCTTGTATAAAAACTCGCCTTATATATACACTGTAATATACTGTTGGTTTTTTTTGACCACCTGATGATATAAAGCATGGAATCTACCTATAATTTTGTCCATTATATTTAGAAAACTTTAATGATAATTTGAAATATATTTATGCAAGTCTAGCATTGTAGTTCAGGTAAGGTGGTATACAAATTCAAACTCTAAATTGTATTTACCTACCATTAATTGATAATCAGAATGTCTTTGGGATAGAGATGGTTTATCAGAAGTTACAAGACGTTGAATATATTGGTCAAACATTTTCTTTATTTAGAATCGAGGAAATGGTTTTTCACTCACGAAAGGACACCCGAACTGTGTGGCAGGAGGAAAAAGACCCTACCATACAATCATACCCTGTATGGTCACATCAACAGAAACAGGTCGGTCAATTTGTTGATTTTGTATCTCTTATTTGATTATACCCCCGCTACGACGTAGTCAGGGATTATATAGCGCTCTGCCTGTCTGTGCGTCCGTGCTGCTGACATAGTTTCCGAAGCATACTTGAAAAATATTTACTTAGAACTTTGGTATGGATGTTACCTATGTGGTGAAGATGTGCCTTTTTGGATTTGAATTCCAGGGTACCAAAATATTTAGAAATTTTTACTCTAAAAAGGCCAAATTTCTGACTTTGTTCCCTTTCCAGAGCATAACTAGACAACTATTTGACTTAGAAACTTCAAATTTGGTATGGATGTTACCTATCCGATGCAGATGTACCTTTTGGTAGTTTGATTCCAGGGTATATTAAGAAAGTTTGGTCCTAAAATAACCAAATTTCTTACTTTGTTCCCTTTGCAGAGCTTAACTTGAAAACTATTTCACTCAAAAAATTTCGTATGGGTGTTACTTATGTGGTGCAGATGTGTCTTTTGGGGTTTGAATTCCAGGGAACCAAAATATTTTGAAAGTTTGGTCCTAAAACAAACATTTCTGACTTTTTAGCTCATCAGGTCTGAAAGACCCGATGGGCTTATGGCATGGCAAGGCGTCCGGCGTCCGTCCGTCCGTCCGTAAACTTTTCACATTTTCGACTTCTTCTCCAGAACCAATGACTCTAGAGAGCTGAAATTTGATGTGCAGACTCCTTGGCCAATGGGGATTTTAAATTGTAGATTTCGTGACCCTAGACCCCAAATGGGGTCACAGGGGTCAAAACTTTAAAAACCTATTTTCATCTTCTTCTCCAGTTCCAAAAGGTCTAGAGAGCTGAAAAGTTGTGAGTAGACTCCTTGGCCAATAGGGATTCTAAATTGTAGATTTCGTGACCCCATGACCCCAAATGGGGTCACAGGGGTCAAAACTTTACAAACCTATTTTCATCTTCTTCTCCAGTTCCAAAAGGTCTAGAGAGCTGAAAAGTTGTGTGTAGACTCCTTGGCCAATAGGGATTCTAAATTGTAGATTTCGTGACCCCATGACCCCAAATGGGGTCACAGGGGTCAAAACTTTAAAAACCTATTTTCATCTTCTTCTCCAGTTCCAAAAGGTCTAGAGAGCTGAAAAGTTGTGTGTAGACTCCTTGGCCAATAGGGATTCTAAATTGTAGATTTCGTGACCCCATGACCCGAAATGGGGTCACAGGGGTCAAAACTTTATAAACCTATTTTCATCTTCTTCTCCAGTTCCAAAAGGTCTAGAGAGCTGAAAAGTTGTGTGTAGACTCCTTGGCCAATAGGGATTCTAAATTGTAGATTTTGTGACCCCATGACCCCAAATGTGGTCACAGGGGTCAAAACTTTAAAAACCTATTTTCATCTTCTTCTCGATTTCCAAAAAGTCGAGAGAGCTGAAAAGTTGTGTGTAGACTCCTTGGCCAATAGGGATTCTAAATTGTAGATTTCGTGACCCCATGACCCGAAATGGGGTCACAGGGGTCAAAACTTTATAAACCTATTTTCATCTTCTTCTCCAGTTCCAAAAGGTCTAGAGAGCTGAAAAGTTGTGTGTAGACTCCTTGGCCAATAGGGATTCTAAATTGTAGATTTTGTGACCCCATGACCCCAAATGGGGTCACAGGGGTCAAAACTTTAAAAACCTATTTTCATCTTTTTCTCCAGTTCCAAAAAGTCTAGAGAGCTGAAAAGTTGTGAGTAGACTCCTTGGCCAATCAGAATTCTAAATTGTAGATTTCGTGACCCCATGACCCCAAATGAGGTCACAGGGTCAAAACCTTAAAAATCTATTTTTATCTTCTTCTCCAGTTCCAAAAGGTATATAGTTGTGTGTAGACTCCTTGGCCAATGGGGATTCCTAATTGTAGATTTTGTGACCCCATGACCCCAAATGAGACGCAGGGGTCAAAACCTTAAAAACTTCTTTTCATCTTCTTCTCCAGTTCCAAAAGGTCTAGAGAGCTGAAAAGTTGTGTCTAGACTCCTTGGCCAATGCGGTTTCTAAATTGTAGATTTCGTGACCCCATGACACCAAATGGGGTCACAGGAGTCAAAACCTTAAAAACCTTTTCCATCAAAAGTCTGATGAGCTACAGAGCCCATGGCTCTATTTTTTCTGTTTCCGGAGCATAATTTGGAGCTCTTTAGCTTCAATCTAAATAAATTTAGATCAACAGATTTTTTATTTTGTCATACTGTTGATCTAAGATTGACCAGTGTGAGAGGTCGTCCCGGTGACCTTTCGTATGCAAATAAGGAATTCGCGATTTGATCAATCAAATTCGACGTCACAAACAGTTCATAGTCGCTCATTCAAGGTGTGAACGGAAGAAACATATAATAGCTTATGGCTGTTCTGAATAATAGTGTGCCTTGAGAAAAATAAATCTTGTTTTTGATACTGATAAGAAAAATATTGGTAGGTTGATTTTATTTTGGTTGTATGAAATATATCTAGTTTTATGATTGACAAAAAATCAATATTTTTTTAATTATTTGGATGGAAATGAAAGAAATTAGTACAAACGAGTTTGATCAAAAGGAGTTACCTCCCCTTGCATGAGGATTTTCGTAAATATTGACATTTATCATGCTCTAACTTTATGATTATTATTCGCCACGTTAGTATCTGTGCGATGTGCAATCATCATGTGTCATTGACAACTAGCAAATACGCTAAATCATTTTAAAAAGAAAAAATATAATCTATTAATACATCCAAGCAATCGGATAATTCATCGCTCTACTCCGCTCCAAATGACAGAGCTCCGAACATCATCCATTTCAAAAGATGTGCTGCTGAGTTGTTTTAACTTCCAGCGAGCTAGGGCATCTTTTCTGATTGGTCGAGCGGGGATGCCCCGCCTTACGGGCCAATCTTAGATCAACATGTATGACCAAATATAAAACCTGTTGATCTAAATTTATTTCGATTGCTTTAGCTTAGTCCTGCCTTCTTCAAATAATTAAGGCTATGACTTCTAGACTTCAGTTGTTATCTTGTTTAATCTCACCCTTAATTCATGACAGTAATCACTCATTCACATGACTGAAAGAATGATTTTAAATTTATCATTGTTATATAATGGTGGTGAAATTACAGCAGGGGTAAGTGAGCTGTACTCACTTTTGCCTTGTTTCATATGTTTAAGCAGGCAAATTTCTGTTACTTGTATCTTCCTTTTAAATACAAATTGAATTTTTGTGGAAATGAAATTTAAGAGAATACAGTGATTTATTCTATTCCTTGTCAAATTGTTAAATTTACTACTCTATATAAGTTTTAAACAGGGAAATATTCATGAAAATACCTTGATAGGACTGTCCATTTAAGTGAGGAGCATCAGCTAGGGTCAGATCAAGATAATAAATATTCTACAGCTCCTTGAGCAACCATTAAATGGATAGAGGATATCTGTCTTTTCTTGACTAATACCATGTTTATCTCATCGAGTGAGGTAGAAAGGTTATATTTTCACGAGTGGCGCAGCCACGAGTGAAAATATTTAACTTTTCTACCTCACGAGATGAGATAAACATGGTATTTGTCAAGAATTGACAGATATTCTATTTATTATATGATGAAATCCTTCTTATTACGTCAAAAAAAGTCAATTTCATGTTGAGCGGCCGCTTTGAAGAGCCTGTAACCGCAGTAACAGTGTGACGTCATATGAGAATTCATGACGTCAGACCATTGTTACATGACGTCAAAGTCTTGAACTTGACGTCACTCGAGTGGTGATAAAGTTTATCACCACTCAGTAGAGTGACGATAAAGGTTATCGCCACTGTAGCCAGATAGAGGGTTTATTTCACTGATAGAACAGAGTATCTCACCCTCAATCATATAATAAAGTGGTAAGTTCACTCCATAAATGGACATATAAGTATAATACTATCATTATCATAAACAAAACCTCTCGTTAAGCCAAACTCTTCAAGATTTACTTTCTCAACAAAAAGGATGTAGAAATTTCTATGATATTGATAAATTGATTGCTAATGACACCCCACTAAAAGTGTGTCAAAAATGGCAAAATGAAATTGATTTAAATATTGAATGGAATGTAGTGTTTACAAGATATAGAAATTGTACTAAAGATGTAAAACTCTTGGATTTTCAGTATAGATTTATTAACAGAGCAATTTACACTAGAAAGGAGTTGATGAAAATGAATTTAATTCAAACTAATATTTGCTCTTTTTGTGAATCTGAACCTGAAAGTTTACAGCATGTTTTCATTAAATGCAACAAAGTGCATGACTTCTGGAGAAAAGTTGAAAACTTTATGAACCAACATATAACACATGCTAATATTGCCATCTCAGAGTTAGATATTTTATTTTGCAACAGTTCTGTCAGCCTTCTGGCATCACATATCATCCTCATGGCGAAAAAATATATACATGTCTCAAGTATCAAGAAAACCAAGTTATCAATTGACAGTTTTGTTAGCATTGTCAAGGATGTTTTCAATGTGGAAAAAATTATAGCTTGAAAAAATAATACTTTGTCTTCCTTCCATGCTAAATGGAAAGCTCTCATGTATATTTTACAATAGTGACTAAATGCCTATATTTTATGAATGCTTCACTGAATCATGTATTCTGTATTACCATGTTGTACACCTACTGAAATGAAATGAATAAAAAAGATTTAAAAAAAAAAAAAAATACTATCATTATCATTAATGATTCTTATTATTCATGTGTAGGGGAGCTCCTGTCCAGTCTAGGAGTGATGGGAGGCTATATGCAGCCCCAGGGACATGTACAGGTCCTCCTTAACATGATAGAGTTCCACATGAACCCCCAGGAGGCTCTTGACCAGGCTCGCTTTATCATCGGGGGAGGTTACGGGTAGGTTGGCTTGAAGATAAACACCATAAGCTATATCTGAAAGTCATACCAAGGTTGTTACAAAAAGAAGCGAGTCATTAATATTTTTGGTGAGTCAACAGACAAAGTGGGTTTGTCCCTGAAAACAAATTTAGAATTATTTAACATTTTGAGGTATCAAACATTTTCCATAAATAGGACCTGAACGCTGATTTTTAAGCTTTTTTTGTATTCTTCTGATTACTAATGTTTCGTATTTTGGCACATGTATTTTCTATAAGCAATTGTAGTAAAAGCAAAATTCTTGTTTATGTTTATATTACTGCTAATGGTGTTGTAAATCATAGATCTGACAGAAAACATTGCTGATGTATTTCAGTGTTTCAAATTGCAGGATTTGCTTTGTAAATATAAGGAAAACATTTTAATGTATAATGTTACCGTAATCCTTTTCAGTCTATCAAAATCAATTGCATTCGAGGAGGGCATCCCTGAAGAGGTCATACAGAAACTCAAGGACATGGGTCATCCAGCATCTGGACCAGTCAAAGGTCAAAGAAGGTCAATATTTGGTCGAGGTCAGATCATCACCCGTGGCAACTGGTGGCAAACAGGAAGTAGAAAAGGTTGCAATGTATTGTGGGCAGGGTCAGATCCAAGAGCAGATGGTCAAGTGGCAGCATTTTAACCATAACATGCTGAATTATTTGTAAGCAAGGCAAGAGCTGCAAAATTTGACAATTTGGACTTCCATGGGTCAAAAACATTAGATTCCAGTACTCTAGGGGTCAGACTCGACTCGGACCCAAGTAGCCGTAATTTCCATATTTACCCAAGAGATCATGTAATTATTGTTCAGCACAGATAAGATCTCATATGTAGAATATATTAACACCAATGTCTCATCCTGTCTCAGGGAACGAACGTTACTCTTACTCCAGTAATCTGTACCTTGGGCTCAGAAGCTAGATTCACTCGCGCGGCCCGACTTGGGATATAGCCAATCAAATCACTTTCTAGTTGAAGTTTTACCAAGAAAGTGGCGAGAAAATGATTCGATTGGCTACATCCTAAGTCTACCCATGCGAGTGAATCTAGCTTCTGAGCCCAGGGAACAGATTAGTGGAGTAAGCGTAACGTTCATTCCCTGAGACAGGATTCCATTGTCTTGAAATGGTCATGTTGATCATGTAACTTCTAACATCACAGACAAGCAGTTGAAAATAACTTAAAGAGACACAGAGTATGTTGATAGGATCACATATGTCAAATTTTGAAATCGATGTTATTACATCGGGAACTACTAACTGTTACTGAAAATAACAATTTAAAGGTCAATCAGTACATTAGAGCGAAAATACGGCCATTCAAAGTCAGGATTTTGATCGAAAACCGGACAATGTGGCTCGAATGGCGCGCGCAAATTCGCCAAACGTAATTTTGAAACCTTGTCATAAGCTGACAGGAAGATATATTTGATTCGATAGTGTTTATTAGGTATTGTAACTAATAGGTAGATTAATTGGATGCATAATTTCTTTTCTTGATTTTTCCATAAAATCAAGCAATTTAGAGATATCAAGCATAAATGGATACATTTGCAAGTCCAGTGATGAGATATGAACTTCAATCAGCATATTAGATATTTTGTAGCTTATCAAAACCAAATAAAATTTTAAGAAAGATACTCTGTTTCACTTTAAATAAATAACAGTGACCTCCCCTTTTCGATCTTCAAATCCAAGAAAATGGTCTAGATTCCAGCTGAACCAAACTCGAGCTTGAGTCCTTGAGTGCCCTTATTGTCTATAAGTGCTATATTTGTCCAATCTAGTTAAAACTACTTGTAATGATTGGTGGTTATAACATCTTGATCATCTCTTATCTTGATGTTGTCTTATTGCACTTGCAGAATATAATTGGCCATCTAATTGAAACTCATGAGAGAATCATTATGCCTGTGCAATCAGGCTCCATTAGAAAAAATTGATGTAACAGAGGTTACAAGAGAAAAAGTACATATGTCAGAACAACGTAGGGCTAAATATGATATAATGTATAATTCAATGCAAAGAATGTATTTTGGGGAAATCAAAATCGTGCCAAATCTTAACCAAGAGGAATAAGTATTCATTTATGAACTTTAACTTTATCTTTCATCTATATTTTATCCGGGGATTTATGCCAAAATATTTTTCCGGCAGAGAATGCAGGAAAATAGTTTCTGTGATATAAAAAAAATTGTGCAGAAATCCAAATGTGCCTTATTATTTGAAAGATTTTATTTTACACTTTATCCAGGGATTTGTGCCTATTCAGGAAAAATAATTATTATTAATTAATCTTTTGTCTGTCATAATCTAAAAATATTAATCCCAGAACTTTTTTAATGTGAAGTAGCTTTTGATATATTATAAACTCTGAAATTCAATTAAAACTTTGCAATGAGTAAATTGTTGTTTAATGAAAAATTATGAACAATCATGTCTTCAGAAAAATAGGATGTGCATTTTCCTTGTTCTGAAGAATGTGCGTTTAAAATTGAAAGATCTATTTACGGAAATACTGCACATCTTTTTATGTCCATGATTCTATATTCTAAAATGTTTATTTTCCCTTGAAAGATCTATTTATGGAAATACTGCATATATGTTTATGTCAATGATTCTAAATTCTAAAATGTCTATTTTTCCTTGAATGATCTATTTATGGAAATACTGCATATATGTTTATGTCAATGATTCTAAATTCTAAAATGTATATTTTTCCTTGAAAGATCTATTTACGGAAATACTACATGTATATCTGTTTATGTCCATGATTGTAAATTCTAAAATGTATATTTTTCCTTGAAAGATCTATTTACGGAAATACTGCATATCTGTTTATGTCCATGATTCTAAATTCTAAAATGTATATTTTCCCTTGAAAGATCTATTTATGGAAATACTACATATATGTTTATGTCCATGATTCTAAATTCTAGAATGTATATTTTTCCTTGAAAGATCTATTTACGGAAATACTACATATCTGTTTATGTCCATGATTGTAAATTCTAAACTGTATATTTTCCCTTTGGCATTTACAAATGTCTTTGACAAATATATTTTTCTATTTTACTCGTAATGTTCTCACATATCGGTATATACATGCATCATTACGCTGCTTTTTACTTCATCATCACATAAAAAAATTGGTATGACTTTGGTTAAATCCCATAGGTTATGTTTGGAGTTTATCGACTTAAGTTTTGTCTTCCAAAATGTGTGATAAACAAACACTAGGTTAAGAAAGTGTTCATCTCATTTCAATTCGATTGATTCATTCAGCAGTATTTTATCATTTATGGTTTAATAGATTTGTTACTTATTAACCACAGGGGCAGTCATATCAGGGTTCATATTTTCATATGATGCCCAAGGGCAAACTCTCTTTTTCATTGTGACATATATGTAAACAATGCTTTGCCATCATGGTTTGCCTATGATGTTGCGTTCTTTTGGGGTTGGCGGCGACCTTTTCTGAAAAGTATTTTCGTATTAGTTAATGAACAATTATGTAATTTCAAAGGCAATACCGTTAAAACAGATATTGATTCTTATTACTAGCAGTTGATGTGATAGCCAAGGCTCTATTCAAGTCATGATATTGTGTTATATAAAAGATGTTTCCATTATGATCAGTCTAAGTAAACCTAGCCTCAAGATTAAATTTCACTTCTTTACTGAGTCTAGCGATACTTAGTAAAGGGGTCGCGTCAGCCGACCTTTTTGCAACCTATGACCCTCCAACGTTATACGTGCGAAGGCAGACTATTGTGGCTTTGTAAAATGAGTTCTGATTGGTCAATTCGATACGTGGGCTGACGCTACCCTCTACTAGGCCTTTTTAGACTCAGTATAGGAGTGAAATGGGTAATATTGAGACTAGGTTTACTTAGACTGCCATTATGATATGTTTTTGTGATTTTGTTATATTTTGAAATTGTTTATCATTGAATATTTGAAATGAACAATCATTTTTAGATAAAGATATATGTATATATACATTTTATCTTTTACAAGATCAAAGGAAAATTTTCTTCCGCATATGTCATTTTCCAAATCCAATTGGAGAGTTGCAATACCATGGATTTTTATTTCAGAAAGTTGAAATCCTGTTATTATATTTTGAGAGATGATAAATATATTTTATATCTTTATTCCACTATGTATATGTTTCAAACGTTTGGGGTCCATTCATTATCTGCAGTAGGACTCAGAGATTTGCTTTTTAAAGAGCCACTCCTGAGAGTTGTTGGGGGTCGCGTGTGACAAACTTTATGAATAGAGTCATCTATCAAGAAGTCCTGTCTATTGCAGGAGATTCAATTATTAAGTTATCATTCTTGTATTGTGAGACTAATGAGGTTTGAAGTCTTGATTGTGATCCAAAACTGGACAATTGGATTTGTGAATTTACCTTTTGCCAACATAAATGATTGTTTTCATTGACAACAAGTATTTGGAGTAAATATGCCATTTGGGATAAATGTGTGAGATTTCATAATTTCTAAAATGAATTAAGCCAATTACGTTTGTATCAAAGCAAAATAGTATATAATGATAATCATAGAGTGGCTCTTAAATCTTATAAAAAAAATTGAAATCCAATTTACCTGGCAATGAACTTGCACCACATGATTCAATGTAGTTTAAAGGGGCAGTAGCATGTTTTCAGTGGGAATAAACGGTGATGTCAGGAAAATGAAAAGATGTTCACACAAAATGGCCTCCCTTGGATTTTAGGCAAATCTTCATACTTTGTCCTTTAACTATGGATAATTGGTTTGTGTTATGAGATTTTTGACCCTATCAAAATGAAACATTTATCATCAACATACAATTAATATCAGTGAAAATTTTAAAATATAAAATTACCAAAAAACATGCTACTGCCCCTTTAATATGATTAATACAGAGTTGAATCTGTGTCCTATTATGTGACAATTTATTTTATATTTCCATTCAAGAGTGCAATAATTATTAAAATTTGTATAGAATAAAGAGATATTATTTTTATAAAAGAAAGAATTATACCTTTTTATGCGTTTGTTTATCAATTATTGTCTTTTTATACAGATATCAGGAAATTTATTAAACATGTGCTTATTGATCAAAACAGTTAATTATGCAAAAATGTTATTGCTGTTGTTCAGAACAATAAATGATTAAGAGTTTTTTATGTTGTCATTATTTTACAACCTAACTGAACATATTAACTTTCTAAAAAAAACATCATGGATACCTACATGTATTTCAATTATTTTGATCCAGTTCAATGTTGTATTTATTCATATTTATGTTTAAGTATAGAATGGTTGGAAGCAAATGTCAATGATGTGTAACATAAAGGTTTATTATTATTATGAATGCATAATATACAATTATCTATATTGAAATTGAAATTGATATGTAATAGTGACTTTAAGATTTATTTCAAAAACCGGCATTGAAAGCAATGTTATTGTAAAGAAAATATTATCATGACACTAAATTTCACCTTACCTTTAACATTTTCAAATGTAAATATATTCCAAATATTCAAATGAAGAAATTTATTTCAAATGTATCTATAAATTCTAATATATCTATAGTGTTGATACTGGCGATGCTTGAATGAAATATGTTTCACCCTGAAGGACACAGTTTAAAGGGGCAGTAGCACGTTTTTAGGGGGAATATAAGGTGATATCAGGAAATTGAAAATTAATGGTTCCAATTGAAAGAAAATGTATTTAAACTAAATGTAGCAGTAATAATTCAAGTATACAACGTAAAGTTTAGCCATGCGGTTCCTTTTTCTCACACAAAATGAATTGAAGGTGTTCACACAAAAATGGCCGCCAATGGATTTTATGTGAATCTTCTTACTTTGTCCTCTGACTATGGATGATTGGGTTATGTAATGATATTTCTGACACTGTCAAAATAATACATTTAGCATTAACTTACAATTATCAGTGAAAAATTTAGAAAATAAAATTATCAAAAAACGTGCTACTGCCCCTTTAAACAGATGGAGAAGATTATTAAATGTACACTAATCAAAATAAGCAGCTTATAGTCGTATCCATAAAAATAAACCTTGAGTGATGTCACTCTATTCTTCTTTGAGATTTTTATACATCTAAGTTTGCTTCTGAATTCTGTAACAGGGAAATTATTTGAGTAATGTCCCTCGGATGCAGGTTCCTATTAACCCATTCCCTTTCGCGGCAGGACATTATTATAATATTTCCCTCTTCAAATAATTATTTTTGAACCATGGAAATGATGATTTTTTAAAGGTTAAAGTATTAACTGACATTTACCTTTGAAAAAACCTAAATAGTTTTAAAGGGACAGTACAAGTAGCACGTTTTTTTGATAATTTTATATTTTACATTTTTCACTGATATTTGTAAGTTAATGCTAAGTGTATTATTCTGACAGTGTTAAAAATCTCATTACACAAACCAATAATCCATAGTCAGAGGACAAAGTATGAAGATTCACATAAAATCCATTGGCGGCCATTTTTGTGTGAACACCTTTAATTCATTTTGTGTAAGAAAAAGGAATCGCATGGCTAAACTTTACGTTACATATTTGAAATATTACTTCACCATTTTTTAAAAATAGATTGTCTTTCAATTGGAACCATTAATTTTTATTTTCCTGACATTACCTTATATTCCCCCTAAAACGTGCTACTGCCCCTTTAAAAAGCTCCAAATGTTTTTGTATCATACCCTCTTTAACTCTT
The DNA here is from genome assembly GCA_916613615.1 of Steromphala cineraria. Taxonomy (NCBI): domain Eukaryota; kingdom Metazoa; phylum Mollusca; class Gastropoda; order Trochida; family Trochidae; genus Steromphala; species Steromphala cineraria. The sequence goes on from OU744721.1 coordinate 36,025,096, forward strand.
GTAGTTCACACTAACATACATTTAAGCTGATGTTCTGACAACTGGGCTCGAGCAACAGCGCTGATGGAGCCCTTATGTTAGGTCCTCTTATAACAATGGTCTTATTTTGGGTGGTTTGATGTTTAAGGGCAGCTTCTGTTTCTCCCTATCCTTCACGTTATCAGTCAAGTCAATATAGTTAGTTGGCGGTTTTTTTAATTAGATAAGACATGGCCAGTGGTCCGTGGACATTATTAAGAAAAAAGAATGTTTGCACTCATAATTTGTCCGTGGGCCTATGACCCTTTGGTAAAATCCCGCGGGGAAACATCCTTTATTCTTATTAGTTCCCGCAGACCATGTCTTATACATAACTTTGATATGTTATCAAGATAGCTCGTTATCCCAGTCAAAGTGGGTCACACAACAATCGACTCTGACATGAATGGTGTGACAAACAGATTGTCATGTAGGTTACTGATACGAAAAACTTCTCAGTACAGTACACGGATATAGCGAACTCGGATATAGCGAACAAACGGATTTAGTGAACAAATTTTTAAGTCTCATCAAAAGCTCTATGCATGGCGGCCAATCGCGAATAGCGAACATCGGATATAGCGAACTGAATACTTTGGTCCTTGGACTTCATTATACCCGTGTTAAACTGTACTTGGTAACTTAACACGGTAGTCTTTGACTGGTTTCCATGTCAATATTTAACACTCGAAGAAGGTGTCGACACCTCGTTAACGCTCCTCCCTGACTGCAATGGCTTGTTTGTTTTGAAAAATAGGATGATAGGAATAACTGACTGATTGCTGTATCGAAAGATACCACTTGAAGAAGGCATCAATTCAACAATCGTCCCTGACTTCAATGTCGTGTTTGTTTTGAATAATAGCATGATAGGAGGAACTGACTGATTCTTGTTCGGAAGATACCCAGGTCTAAGTTACGTTTGAAGAAGGCATCAATTCAACAATCGTCCCTGACTTCAATGACGAGTTTGTCTTGAATAAAAGCATGATAGGAGAAACTTAGTGATTCTTGTTTCGGAAGATACTTGGGTCTAAGTTACACTTGAAGAAGGCATCAATTCAACAATCGTCCCTGACTTCAATGTCGTGTTTGTCTTGAATAAAAGCATGATAGGAGAAACTGACTGATTCTTGTTTCGGAAGATACCCAGGTCTAAGTTACACTTGAAGAAGGCATCAATTCAACAATCGTCCCTGACTTCAATGTCGAGTTTGTCTTGAATAAAAGCATGATAGGAGAAACTGATTGATTCTTGTTTCGGAAGATACTTGGGTCTAAGTTACACTTGAAGAAGGCTTCAATTCAACAATCGTCCCTGACTTCAATGTCGTGTTTGTCTTGAATAAAAGCATGATAGGAGAAACTGACTGATTCTTGTTTCGGAAGATACTTGGGTCTAAGTTACACTTGAAGAAGGCATCAATTCAACAATCGTCCCTGACTTCAATGTCGTGTTTGGCTTGAATAATAGCATGATAGGAGAAACTTAGTGATTCTTGTTTCGGAAGATACCCGGGTCTAAGTTACACTTGAAGAAGGCGTCAATTCAACCGTCGTCCCTGACTTCAATGTCGAGTTTGTCTTGAATAAAAGCATGATAGGAGAAACTTACTGATTCTTGTTTCGGAAGATACTTGGGTCTAAGTTACACTTGAAGAAGGCTTCAATTCAACAATCGTCCCTGACTTCAATGTCGTGTTTGTCTTGAATAAAAGCATGATAGGAGAAACTGACTGATTCTTGTTTCGGAAGATACCCAGGTCTAAGTTATCTTTGAAGAAGGCATCAATTCAACCGTCGTCCCTGACTTCAATGTCGTGTTTGTCTTGAATAAAAGGATGAACGGAGGAACTGACTGATTCTTGTTTTGGAAGTTACCCGGATGTAAGTTACACTTGAAGAAGGCATCAATTCAACAATCGTCCCTGACTTCAATGTCGTGTTTGTCTTGAATAAAAGCATGATAGGAGAAACTGACTGATTCTTGTTTCGGAAGATACCTGGGTCTAAGTTATCTTTGAAGAAGGCATCAATTCAACCGTCGTCCCTGACTTCAATGTCGTGTTTGTCTTGAATAAAAGGATGAACGGAGGAACTGACTGATTCTTGTTTTGGAAGTTACCCGGATGTAAGTTACACTTGAAGAAGGCATCAATTCAACAATCGTCCCTGACTTCAATGTCGTGTTTGTCTTGAATAAAAGCATGATATGAGAAACTGACTGATTCTTGTTTCGGAAGATACCTGGGTCTAAGTTATCTTTGAAGAAGGCATCAATTCAACCGTCGTCCCTGACTTCAATGTCGTGTTTGTCTTGAATAAAAGCATGATAGGAAGAACTGACTGATTCTTGTTTTGGAAGTTACCCGGATGTAAGTTCCACTTGAAGAAGGCGTCAATTCAACAATCGTCCCTGATTGCAATGTCGTGTTTGTCTTGAATAAAAGGATGAACGGAGGAACTGACTGATTCTTGTTTTAGAAGTTACCCAGGTCTAAGTTGCACTTGAAGAAGGCTTCAATTCAACAATCGTCCCTGATTGCAATGTCGTGTTTGTCTTGAATAATAGCATGAAAGGAGGAACTGATTGATTCTTGTTTAAAAGTCTTCACGGCTTCCAACTAAAAGCCCGTCTTCAAGAAATGGCATGTGATGTTGCAAAAAACACCCCAGTCTTAACTGAATGTTTTGATACCGCAGGCGACCTTGACCAAAAGGATTCTGATATATTGGACATTGCCGTGCTTGAAGAAGAAGGTGTACCAATAACAGTCGTCACAGACTGCAATAACATGTGTGTGAAATCATACTTCACCATAAAGGACAAGGCGTGTTCCAGGCGTATTCAACTAAATTACCCTCCATGGGGTATGACAAAGCTTGAGGACAACAGACTGCTGGTTGCCATCCCAGAATCACAGCAGATTGCAATTATAGATGTGACCTTTGACCACCTCTTCTTCGTTTCTTCTATCAACACAAGTGAAAGCTACTTCAGTTTGTGTTTTTGGGAACCAACCAGAATTATAGCAGGTTGTTTCCCTCAAGTTGATATCCTAAACATGCAGGGAGAAGTGATGAAATCTATTTCTGGAAATATGCACCATTTTATTTCTCCCCGTTACATCTCTGTCAGCAACAGTGGACATATCCTTGTATCGGATTGGTTGGAAAAGAACGTCACGTGTCTCACACCTGAAGGGGATGTTGTTTGGACATACACTGGAACTAGTAGAGGACGCCTAAGTCGTCCAAATGGAATAATTGCAAGAGATAAAGGGGGAACACTCGTAGTTGACGGGGATAAGAAGAAAGTCATTCAGTTGTCCGAATCAGGAAAGTATGTCCGAGATGTTCTCACCTCAAAGGTTGGTTACAATGATCCTCGAGGGATCTGTTTTGGCAAACATGGTTCAATCCTTGTATGTGAACGTGGACGAGTTTTGAAATTCAATTTCATTTGACCTTTGAAATAGTGAATTTACTAGTTTTCAATTCGTATGGTGTGGACTGAGCAACAGGAGATTGTTGTGCCTTTAACGCAATGCAATCTAGTTAAAACTTGCTGTAATGTATACGTCCCCTTAGTCCTCACGTTACATCTGTAGCTACTAACCAACCTGATCCGTATCACGCATGCGCGGAAATCAGCCAATGAAAAAAGAACTGGCTGATCCCTTTGTCACCCTTCAAATAACTTTTATATCTATTTAAATTCGCAAAACGACCCTTGAAACCTCTGGGGTGAACGTTACTCCGCACCAAATGCCTCTAGGGCGATCTGATTGGTCCGCTAGGTGAATTTATTTTAAGCATCGCATGACAAACAAAACGGCGTGGTTTGGACAGTGCAATTAATGATACCAAAAAAATTGAAAAAAACTATCGAAATTTATAAAGATCTTAACGAAATTCTGATTCACATTGCTTGTACAATAACTGTGACTATGAATGTTTTAATCAATGCTTATACCCATCTTCAGTCTCTTGTTATTCGCTTAATGAAAATGTCCTCTGTTCATCTTGGAAACTATGAATTTTTCTTTGTTATATATATATATATATATATATATATATATATATTTCTATGCTCATGTACCACCGTTGGTGGCGTTTTTGAGAATAAATGAATTTTGAATTTGAATTTGTTAACTAGATTGAACGCAATGAGGCAGACTGTGGATTACCTCTGAAGTACCCCGAGACGCTTTCTTTTTAAGACCATTGTCATATATTACGGTTGTAAAAACATTTATACATATACCACGCCCTCCACTGTTGTGCGATCAGTAATTAGCATTCTTGCACTTTGTGTCTTTGGAGAGATGCGTAAGAACATAACCGCATTAATGAAGGCGAAAACATGTTGAGATAGTTTCCCTTTTGCGCCAGTCCTAAAGACGTGAAAACCACTTTCCTTCATAACAAATTAATAGAGATCTCTTTTCCATACAATTTCTTTAATTCAATTCTTTCCTGATATATATCTATGTTCTGCAATCAATTTGATCACTTTCCGAGAGTTTCCGAGTTACAGAACTCCTCTGATAAATACATTATCAAAACTGTTTCTAGAAGTCGCACGGCAATGAAGGACAAGGTTTTGTGGATAGACAACCTCTTTTCACACAAACAACGTTTCGGTATAGATCCGTATGTAGTTTTTAAGAATTCTCTGAATAAAGAACATGAATATCCGTGGCTTCTTTTACTTTGATTATCAAACATGAATGGTACCAAGGGCCCCACAGAAAGGGAAGTTCTCAAAGAGGAAAAAGTCCTGTAAGCATTTCTCATATGGGTTACATCCAAGCGGACTTTATTTCCTGCTTTTCGTCTTCAGATATCAGTCAAAGTGTCGACATATAACTCTCCTAATCGCTAATATCTCATTACTGTATATCTCGACTGTAAATTGTCTGTTTCACAGGGTTTACGATAACAGTTTTTTTTTCAAAGCGTTTACCTTGAAAATCACCGGGAAGTAATTTCTTTGGTTAAACCTTATACGGGCAGTTGCACGTTTTTGAAAATATTATACCTGTATTTTTTTACTGATAATTAATGCTAAATGTATTATTTTGATAGTGTCAGAAATCCCATAACACACCAATGAACCATTGTCAGATAACAAATTATAACGTTTCACACAAGATCCATTGCTGGCCATTTTTGTGTGAACACCTTTTAATTCATTTTGTAAGAAAATGGAATCGAATGGCTGAACTTTACATTATTTATTTGATTAATTACTGCTTTATTTAGTTTAAATACATTGTCCTTCACTTTGAACCATTTATTTCCATATTCCTGACATCACCATATATTCCCTCTAAAACGTGCTACTGTCCCTTTGACACAAAATCATGAAATACTATGATAACGTCAGTCATTGAACACGCATGCGCAACTATGCTAATGTTGACATGTAGACAACTCCCCCAAACACACCTGTTTACAAATCAAGCGGTTTTGACCAAGGGCCGCTTGAAATATTAATCACATTATTTTCATTTCTTGGCTTGTTTTCAAGTTTCCATGGCAACCAGACAAATACAATAATCTCGTTTATCCCCTAATTGGAATATGGTGATGACATATTTGATGCTGTCAATTTGTTTACACTAACTCGTTGATGCATACGATATCCGGTATATGAAATCAATAGATGCGTTTATGTGGGAGGTTTCATACAGAGATCATTTCAATGCATGGAGTTGTACATCTTCCTACGCAGAGCCTAAAAGGCCAGTTTCCAAACTGTCATTTTATGCCTTGCTGCAGAGACTTTACTTTTCTGTGCTGCTATAGTGCCCCTACATACTAGAGAGCAAGCACAGAAAACTCAAGGCTATGCAGCAAGGCATAAAACTGACAGTTTGGAAACTGGCCTTTTAGGCTCTGCGTAGGAAGATGGGGGTTGTAACATTTACATGATTTTAGATGTTTTTGAAAAAAGGTTTGATACAAGTCAATTTATATATTCTAGGTTTTTTTAAGATAACTTAAAATTTACATTGCGAGCTGATTAACATACGCGTTGTCTTTTGGTTTGGAGAATATATTTAGAAAGATTATTAGCGTTATTAAATTATCATATGTAAAATTTGAATACACAATATCGGAATTTTGTGTTTATTTTATGTATAACCATATACTTGTTAAAATTGTGTTTTAGTTAAACTATTAGTTAATGGGTGGGGTGAAAGTTTTCCAACTGCGTTAAGAAAGAAGTGAATATATGAATTCTGAATGGAACAGGATTTGAACCCGAACCCTTCGAGTGAGAGACTGACATTTAGACGATTTAGCATAAGGGATACAGAATGAATGCTTTTACTTTTAGTCTCACCATTCCACTGCAATTTCCACATTATTAAGTATGAGTTGAATATTATTGAATTGCGCAAATGATTGGACCTAATAAAAGTAACTTGATATGTTTATTAACAGTTAGTGGTTCCCGATGTAATAATATCGATTTCAAAATTTGACATATCAACATACTCTGTGTCTCTTTAAAAACCAAACGGCAAAACACCCAACAAAGTCATCTGATATGAGCATGGTACTCAAGTTGCACGTGAATGTCGTGAGATCCATGGAGCGCCCTGGCCGTAGCACGTGTAGCACGAGACAATGATGTAAGTGATAAGAATTACCCATTCTGTCATTCAACTACTCCGCAAGGTAAAACTTGTTTCACTGAGTCTGTGGGACCTTTCTTTTTGTGATGAACTAACATGCGAAATAAAAGGAGAATCCAGTCAACGAATTTTATGTTAGGCTTTTACGTACGGACGGTCGCTGCCCAGAACTATATCCCGCGCTTCGCACTAAATCAAATGTTTAACGAGGAATAATACTAAGTTGTTTTATTTTATAAAGTTCTTTATTCAACAACTTACATAAATACACCCAAAAGACGTAATACAAATATGTTCAGAAATCAACATGCACCAAAATCATTCGATAACCATGACTAACTACAACTTTTCGGATGATTAACGTAACTCAGTGTTAAGCACGTATTATTGACACGGATGCCAGTACGTTTTCAAGCATGTAAAACCGACAAGACTGACCATGGAAGTTTCAGATCATTCTCAACAGCACATACATTCCGAAATGAGGTTTTCCGAATTGGTGGAATCGAGCTCGCAAGTTGATTATCGATTTAACTTTGTAATTCAAACCACAATTTACAATTTCATCTAAAAACATGCTATACTGGCACTGTATTTGGTATACGGCCTGACAGCGTCCATCATTGCCGGGTTTAATAAAATAAGCGGCACATTAGTCTTTGACTTGTAACACAAAATGACTAGCTTTCTAACATATAAACTCAAACACGTTAAATCATAAAACTGGCTTTGTAACCAAAGCCATGATTGTTACGTAGTCTGGCATCGCCGATTAATCTGAATTATTGAGCTAAAACACTCACACACTTTTAACTCTTTGCCCTGGAAAGATACGTATGATTTTGTAATATAAATGCTACTGAAAAGCTTTCTAATGTATAACTGTTTTCATTTCTGCTCGGGGACCCAAAGGCAAATCTATTGATCACATTTTTATTATAACAAAAGAATTCATAAACAAAGCAAGGTTTAACACAAACGATTTGAATGTCCATGAACTAATTGGATAATTTTCATCTGAAGTTAGAAAAATTCCTATTTTCGGAGGATTACACCAATTTTCTAAGAAAATGGTCGTGTTTGTACCAAAAAGAAAATGTACTGTGAGTCCCTTCTATTTCTGCACCCTTTCACCCTTTTCACCCTCCGCTTTTATCTATCCTATCTACCTTTTTTCTTCTTATTAATTTGGTGATATCATTAACAGCGATTAATTGATTTGATTGTACCATCTCTTTCCTGTAATAAAAAAAACAAAAACAAAAAACAACACTTTTATCATGTTATGTTTTAACACTCTACTGCTAGTACTAGTCGAAGGTTGCCAGCCGCTTAAAACTTTGTTATCTGTTAACCATCGTATACAAAACTGGTACGCAGCGAGCTACAAAAGTGCAACACTTTGCCCTAGAATGCACTTAAAAGCCTCGTAAGTCTAAAAGTCTACGAAGTCTCAACTGGCAAGCAGTCCCATTATAAACCATGGGGTACAAAGCAGTACTTGTAACTTATGAACCCTATCACGTTAAATCATAACATTTCACTGGTTCGAAGATGGTTGCCAGCCCGCTTTTTCATTATGTTCTACTAGTCTCAACTGGCAAGAAGTCCCATTATAATGCAAGGGGTACAAAGCAGTACTTCTAACCTATAAACACTATCACGGTAAATCATAACATTCCACTGGTTCGAAGACGGTTGCCAGCCCGCTTTGTCATCTGTAAATCAAGTCTCAACTGGCAAGCAGTCCTATTACAATTCATGGGGTACAAAGCAGTACTTGTAGCTTATAAACCCTGTCACGTTAAATCATAACATTCCACTGGTTCGAAGATGGTCGCCAGTCGCTGTTGGTCTCTTAGTCGACATCTGCGTTGCGAATGGCTAGAATCTGAAAACAGTTTATGTGTGATAATATAGAAACGAATAAAAGTGTTTTTCATTGTTTGGCGTATTGGCTCTTTGAACAATTGTCCTTTAGGCAATATGTAAAATAGCTGCTTTGCTCATATAAATTCGATGTTTCTGGATACGTATCATTTAAATCATAACAAAATACATGAAACAAATGTTTACACGGGGAGAGGTCACAAAGACACACGATAATCGTAATTATATTTGGTCTAATAACTCACACATCTTTTAACCTTTTATCAAACTGTGTCTATTTATTTTATTTTATTACGACTTTAACCGTTTAAAAGAAAATAACTAAGACAGAAACAGAAATGATTTATACAGAAATCAGCACGCACGGGTTTTTTTCTAACGAAACATAAGAACATGTTTTTAAAGGGATCAAATCGAGGATAAGAAATAAACAAGAAATTTCGAATTAATCGCTCTCAAGGGACATGCATAATACTCTGAGGGATAAACAACTCACACGAACACAACTAAGCAACAACACTATTTGCATCTACGGTTACCGTGATTTTTGTTCTTACGTTTCTTGTCTCAACTTAGGCACTGAGAGAAGGCGAGTTTCTTTAGTTGCTGGAAACGATCACATTATAAAGAATGCGTATACTAATTTTTTATTTTATAATGTACTTATCAAATAATTCAATTTTAATATAAAAACTATGATAACGAACAAACAATATTTTCAATATGTAAATACTGATTTTTGCAGGACCAAACTCTATGAACTCACGTCAAAAATAAAGTTCATTTAATGAACAGGTCTGATTCGAATAAAGCATGTTTGATTTTTAATTCTTATACCTGTAAACATATATCTATGCTAATGTAACCGAATGGAATGACCACATTTCATTTTCTGAAAATATATGATTCATTTCATATTACGAAAATATATAATACATTTCATATTATGAAAATATTTTTAAACGATAAGACAGCATGTTAGATTAAGCACATTTACATATACATGTATCATATAATCATATATCAAATATCAATCTCGAAGTGAAATAAATATATTTCATTTCAATATACTGAAATTGATCACTATAGTTTGAAAGCATGGACCGGCATTACTGGAGAAATATTTACCAAAAGAGACCAGATTTATTTGAATGAAATAGTAATGTTAAATTATAAATTTCAATATACCTTCATTTTGTAGATTCGAAGTTCCACTTGTGTGAGCAGCATTATTCCGTAATGTAATGGTAGCTGAAACATATATTTTGAGTTGTAGAATATTAATTCTAATCGTACTAATTCGTACAGTTGCAATTATCTAAATGCCACCTGCGATTATCATATAGGCAACAAGGACCAACACGCTAATCAGAGATAAATATATATAATTCTGAATCAACAACATTTTTAACAGCTATAACCTCTCTATATATAATAATATTGTCTGACGACATTCCATGTGTGTAAAGGCAAACGAAATGGCCACCCTGCTACATCAGCGTAATTGTATCTATGAAGGTACTACCATACCCTGGTATATAGCAAGCGAAACGTCTCAAACAGGCACAGAGGTTTGAATCTCGAAGTGGATTATGTTTTATATATAACACATCTAGAATTGCGCTAAAATCTTTATTTCTTGACCGGTGTCGTTGAAATTTGAAATGTAGATTTATGTAAACGATATATGTGTGCCATCCTGTCTCAGGGTACGAGCGTTACGCTAACTCCACTAATCTGTACCCTGGGCTCAGTAGCTAGATTCGTGTGAATCGGCTCGACTTAGGATGTAGCCAATCAAATCATTTTCTCGCCACCTTCTCGATAAAATTTCAACGAGACAATTATTTGATTGACTATATCCCAAGTCTGGCCGCTCACGCGCGATACGAACCTTTGTACAAACAGGCCAATGAAATAATTCGCAATCAGCAAAAGTGACATTACCCGGATGACAGGGTCGTTTAGTTCGAGACATTCTGGACATGACCTACCAGGCCCAACCTTGTTTCTTTTCTGCATTGTTATCACACGGAATGCTTCAATGAAGCCCTTCCTGAAGTTCTCATTGAAGCCGCTGTAGAGCACGGGGTTGAGAGAGCTGTTTAGGTAGGCTACGTAGAGAGCTGCGTATTTTATGTCCTCAACGTAATCTTCTATCTTCAAAAGAAAAAATGGAAATGTTGAAACGCTCATGTCGTCATCGTATAATTAAGATCATCTTTCTAAAAGGAATGCGGTAATTAAAGAGTGCATATTGTTTTGCATTGATACGGACACAAATGGCAAAATGATAAATACTTGTTTTCAATTAAAATCTAACAGTCAGATATATTCACGGAAGGGAAATTCATCCATCCAATCAACGAGGATACTAGTTATATAGCCTTTCAAACATTATCAAGTCGTAACTGTCATCATGATTAAATGTTAGTTGTTAGAAATGGTCTCTGAAAAATGGATGTTTGGCAATAAAACTATTAAAACTTCAACTTATTATAATTGTCTCGTGTTCACGGTTTTTCAAACAGTTTTGTTGATTTAAGGGTCTTGAGGTTCTTCTTCACAAACCATCAACATTAAAACGGTTACAATATAATTTTAAGAATATCTCCTCAAGTTTTATTCAAGATAATTGATGCGCAGATAAAGCCAATTTTGTCATATTCTAGTAAAGTGTGGGGTCACTCAAAGGTTGAATGTATCGAGACCTTTCACAATAAGTTTTGTAAATATTTCATAGTGTCGGTGAGGTGAGGTGATATGGGGTTTATCGCCGCTTTCAAGAGAATTTCACTTGAATCGCGGCTACTAGTATTATTGCAGGGAGAAGGGCCGCAACACTATTGTGGCTATGTATTGCGGTGAAACCTGCGAGCAACGGCTGAAACTAGCAAACCATGGATGGTATCATTGCACCCAAACCTGACTGCGTGTAGAACAGTTCTCTACTGCAGACAAAGTTGCCGAGCCCCTGGCGGGATTCGAACCACGGACCTCCTGAACGCGCTAACCACTGCTCTATCCCGCCAGGTAATTGCGTTTCTAATTCAAGTGCACTTGGTGAATGTGGTAGATAAAGTTTAGACAGTGATTGCCTTTGTAAACTGAAGGTAGACCTATTTGTTCAATGGATATCTTTGGTTATAAAAAGGGAAACTTCTCAAAATTAGGAAAATACGCCTCAATTGAATCTATGTTAACAGATCAAGCAGAAATAAAACTGGTCTTGGCAAATTGCCAATAACGGGAACTGAATGAGCATCAAATCCCAATCTCAATGTATATGTCATAATTTCATATTCATGACCGCAAAAAAGAAATATGAAAGGATAATGATTACCTTGGTTCCTTGTGACTTGAAGATATCCCAGAGCAACATGACTTGCTGGGGAGTCCAACATATCACAAACACGACCAGAACAGCCACCAACATCTTGATCACCTTTTGTAATGTATATAAACAGTATATATACTTGATAACCTTGCTACCTAGAATGTGTACATATTTTTCTGAAATAAATTGCTTATGTCTTTGTGAAGAGTATATTTGAACCTGCCCTTGGACATTATGTATAGGGTATCAGAGTTTCCCAAAATAATGGAAGCTGATGTCACTTAATATTAAGGAATGGAGATGATAATACCCTATATCAACAACACACTTTAAAATCTCTAAAAAGCTGAAATTTCAAGTGGAAATCTTGAGTTAATATGGAATGCAACTGTAATATGGAGTCATAACTGAAAAATGATGGAGCGAGAGAAAATGAGGCTGATAACACAAGTGTAGTTTTAAAACTGACCTAGAACTTGTTACTCGGTCAATACGGAAAAAGTAACCTTTATGAAATAGTATTTGAGTTTCATCTTTGTAGAGAGAAAAATATCCAGTAGAATCGATAGAATGGTTTTGGTAATTCTCTCCGAACAGAGGCATATCAAGTCATGAAACGTTGATCGAGCCTCTGTTCCAATTTGACTAGTTTGTGGGCAAGAATGACAGATGCCTGGTAGATGAAATCACAGTTAGTTGTGATCAGTGACGCCGTCCTAAAATCATCGTTTTTGATACTGAATCATGGCAAAGATTTTGTGATTTGACCCACCCTTTCCACCCAGGATTGTGGCGCATTTTTCCGAAAGAAAACCTAGCATTTGGACTAAAGAGATTGAATCAACATTCATTTTACTTATTTACTTATTTTATTTGATCACATCGGTGTGGAGAGAATGGGTATTGGCATTCCATAAACTATATTTTACACTCTCCTTACCTTTCTCTTTGATCGATCCTGAGCAGACACCGTGGAACTTATAACGGCACCGGGAGCCTTTCGTAGGCAGAGTTTGATCGTAATAACGGAGTAGGCACCTATCATGATGGCAATAGGCACAAAGTACATCACAATGCCTTCAATAGTATAGTACACAACCTTGCCGGGCTGGTACCAATCACAGTTCTCATTCCTGTATATCTTTGGCCAGACTTCATCGCACCAGATCTCCAGCCTGTTCTTCCACTGCCACTTGAACTGTCGTCTGACCCACAGATGGGGGGAGGCGATGACCACTGATAGGAACCAGGTGAGTAGGATGACCAGTCCAGTGGTCAAGGCTGACCACTTGGGTCGGAAGGGGAACACAATAGCCATGAATCTCTCCACGGAGATGACCGTTAGTGTCAGGACACTCGAAGTGACCGATAGCACTGGAAAGGTAATAGAATGATAGCGATAAGTTCGATAAGATATATTGGTACTTGAGGTCACATAAGACGCATGCAGTTACTAACAAGAGATATTGGTACTTGAGGTCACATAAGACGCATGCAGTTCTAACAAGAGATATTGATATTTGAGGTCACATAAGACGCATGCAGTTACTAACAAGAGATATTGATATTTGAGGTCACATAAGAAGCATGCAGTTACTAACAAGAGATATTGGTACTTGAGGTCACATAAGACGCATGCAGTACTAACAAGAGATATTGGTATTTGAGGTCACATAAGACGCATGCAGTTACTAACAAGAGATATTGATATTTGAGGTCACATAAAACGCATGCAGTACTAACAAGAGATATTGATATTTGAGGTCACATAAGACGCATGCAGTACTAACAAGAGATATTGGTATTTGAGATCACATAAGACGCATGCAGTTACTAACAAGAGATATTGGTATTTGAGGTCACATAAGACGCATGCAGTTACTAACAAGAGATATTGATATTTGAGGTCACATAAGACGCATGCAGTACTAACAAGAGATATTGGTATTTGAGGTCACATAAGACGCATGCAGTTAATAACAAGAGATATTGGTATTTGAGGTCACATAAGACGCATGCAGTTACTAACAAGAGATATTGGTATTTGAGGTCACATAAGACGCATGCAGTACTAACAAGAGATATTGGTATTTGAGGTCACATAAGACGCATGCAGTTACTAACAAGAGATATTGGTACTTGAGGTCACATAAGACGCATGCAGTACTAACAAGAGAATAGAATGAATAAACAGAGATACAATTGAGGTACGCTATTGAGGTGTTAACTAATACCTGACAAAGAAGAAGGGTAAAACTATCCCCAAAATAAGATAACTGACATCTCATTCACTGGACGTTGAAGTCTCGTTGTTTAACGTCACCTTTTCCGTGTCAGTTCTTTCGCCTACCTCACCTTACCTTGACATTTTACCAGAAATCTACTGGAGGTTTCTACGATGAGGGTCATCCACTTACACCTCCAATAATTGTTTCATCATTCAGCAATGCTAAGTCGGGGATAGGGACTCGGGACTTATGCATTGGTATTTTTCCCCCCGAATCGGAGATTCCGGGGGTATATTGTTTTTCACCTGTCCGTCTGTCTGTCCGTTTGTCCACAAAAACTTTAACCTTGGTCATAACTTTTGATTGGTCAGAGCTAGGTCTTTGATACTTGACATATGGATCCCTTGTGATGAGACCTTTCAGATGACACCATGATATTTGACCTTGTGACCTTGACCTTGACACAGCGAGCAGGATGCATCCGGGGCCATTCGTGTTTCACAAACACATCTTGTTTATTCTTTGTTATGGAATTTGCATTACACGTTCATGCGAGAAACATTAAAATTTATTATCGCGTTCATTGTAATTGGAAAGTAATTGAAACATTTAAATCTCTATAGCCAAAAGGTTAAGTTTTTACCTTTGTGTGTGAAGGGTCTTATATTATGATCTTATTCAAAATAATACTGATTATTTGAAATTAAATAAACATAGCTCATGGTTACATGAAAGTGACGATCGAGGAATATAGAGACCAAATCAATCTTTCACATTCAAGTTCGTAAATGTATAAATTGACGCAAGAATTCCATCTTTTATATTTTGTGAGCTTTTAGTATAAACATTTCACCACATATAAAAAAATTATAAACATTTCACCACATATAAAAAAATTATAAACATTTCACCACATATAATTTTTTATATAAAAATGTTTCCACATATAAACAAATGATTATCATTTATTTAAAACGTACCTCTATCCCTAACTAGTTTGCCCGAGCCTTGACAACGGCATGATAATATAATGACAAAGACAACACTAATAATAACAGAATCACATTATCCAAATCAGTGATCAAATGCAATTTATCAATGGTCTGCAATCGATTGTGTTGATGAACGGAATGATCACGCTTTTAAGCATATTGCTCGAATATGAAAGAATTAATAATTTAGAATGAACGTATGTCCATTCATACTGTACGTAGTGACAATGACCTGAAACATTTGACACATTGGATAAGATAATTAATTATTGGTTTGACAGATCAAACCATTTAACGGCTATATTTTACATAGTTAAAGTGGTAGATGAAATGTGACTTACAATGTAAGATACTCGAGATGAATTTACATCGACAGTCAACGTGACCTGTTGATCTTAATTTATTTAAATTGAATGTGGGAGTATTCAACGTTACAGACATTCTATTTTAAGCAAACTATTTATCGTATTAGCTTTTACATATGTATCTATCATGATATGATATATTCCCCTTGCAAACAATATCTACAAAAAGGTCAATTTGGCATAATCTGTTAACATATAACAATGTACAGAATACATGCTCCACTAAACTGTAGAACAATGATTGAAATAAGGAAGTTCAACAATGTTTAAGTTGTACAACGAAAATTGGTGACCCTTTGTCAGATCCGTTGATCGATGTCATATTACAAGACAAGACAAGACAAGACAATACAAGACAAGACAAGACAAGATTTTATTACCCAGAAGGGAATTCTTCTTACATCCGCCAGAGCATGACATGATACATGTAAAACGTAACAATAAGAATTCAATACTATGGAAGGATAATACTATACAATACAATATAGATAAAAAAAACACACAAACATATTTATATAATTACACAAGCCGCACAAAGCACCCCAAGGAACACAAGTAAGTGAACAAACTTTTGGTATGCAGCTGAAGTATATTTACCTTGAAAAAACGTATTTCCCTTGCAAACGAAATCGCCAAAAGGCCATTCTGGAGCTATCTGGTATCCCACGTGGACCCACATGCAGAAGGCTGCTACCATGATGTCAGAGACAGCCAGATTCAGAATGAGAATATTCGTCGTTGTTCTCATCTTCTTGTTGATAACGATGATGAGAATAACGATGGTATTCCCAACAACATCCAGAAGCATTGCCAGAACGTAGAAGAATATTTTGATGGCGACCTCCCATTGTGGGAATGTTGGCGGAGGACTTGGTGCGTCGATGTACTGAAGAATTGCAGGGTCAAAATCGTCCTCGACTTCTGTTCCAGCACTACACGGGCCTCGTAATAGTGTATAGTTGCTCATTGTTAGGGCCTTGTTCTTAAATAGGAAGTATTGTCACATCAATATGGTTTATCGGTTCGTGTCTGATATTTAGGTGCGATCTTAATGTTATATTTATACTTTGACCTAATTGAAGTGTAAATATTAAATCTTACATATTTGTCTACGTAACATAAATATTTGAAAAAAATGACTGAATCTAAATGAACAAACTATGTTTATGTCATATTTTCACTAATTGTCTTCGTGACGAACTGGAAAACAATCAACAAGATTGTCTTTTTGAAAGAATTTATACTAATTCGTGTTATCGAGAAACTGATCACAAACATAATCTGAAAACAACATTACATCTTCCAGAACTGGAAATAGAACTTCATTTTCATCCTGAATCCATACGAACACATCTTGAGCAATTGTTAGAACAAAACACTGTTCGAGTGGATATCACCTGGGTGCACGTACATGTGAGTGTAATCACAGACTAAGATATACACTTTCCCTTTCCCTTGATTAATATGCAGAAATGAGAACAATTTCTAGTTATCCGACAAAACTCGTGAGAGAGCACATCAGAGCACAATTTCAGGAGCAGAAATCTAAGTGTATATGGTCTTTTATCCGTGACCAACTACCAAGCTGTTCAGGTGTCAATTGGCAATTGAAGTAATGTTGACATCGATAACATCCGTTAAAGTACGCGTCATTAATTATCATTATGTACGCCACCCGCAGGTTTTTAGCGGTATGCATACAGTCATTACAATGTTTATGTCCCTTTGCTGCATAATTCTGAAACAATGGAACTGGTGGCGAGCTGGACGTTTCAGACTCCCCCGGGGAAAATGGGGAGTGGCGATTCGTCGGTTTTATTAGTAAAGTTCACAATGCTTTCATGACTTTGTTTATCATGCGAGTAGATATTGATGTCAGAGCAAGTTTCTGTAAACATTTTGACAGGACCAATCAACAATGTTGGGACAAAATGAGAATGATTGATATTCATGTGTAATGTTTAGGCAATCATGTCTGTAACCTACGGCCGTTTACAATTGCATTTATTACTCAACATTTAGTCTTTCACCTGGACTGTAGTAAAGAACATTTTTAGAACAAAACCTCTTGAAGAGCAAGTCGAAACAACTCTGAAATAGCTTCTACTCCGAGACTGCTATGAAGATTCGAAAAAAATGAAAATGTACATATCAGTGCATGTAAAAGAGTTCTTAATGTTGGCAAACAAACGCCCAATGCTATAACTTACGGCGAATATGGTCGATATCCATTATATCAACGCTTTATGTCGGGCTGCTAGATATTGGTTGAAATAAATTGAGATGCCCAATCATAGAATCATGGAATACTTATAAAAGCATATGAAATGTTGGATGATGTAGATCAGCCAATCAATTGGTAATAAGTTTTTATTTCTACAAAGATTGAAAGATGTTGCTATAAATTTGCTTTATCAGTCTTGGAATAGTATTCTACGAAATAGCACAGATACAGATTACAATGTATATATGGAGTATAAAAGTCTTTTGTCACCAGACAAAAACTTAACTTTAATCACTGTTGGAAAATGTCATAATTTGTATGTTAGATTAAAATCTGGTTTATTACGGTTGAAAGCAAATGAGGGAAGGTGGTGCTATATTGATTATTGTTTAAGAATATGTCCTCTCTGTAGTTTAGACAAAATGAAAACCATTTTATACTTGTATGTGAACATTACAATGACTTTATCTCCAAATATTTTGGGGTTTAAATGCCTTATGAATACGGGAAATCAAGCAATGATGCTTACTCTATGTAAATATGTTATTCATAGCCTTAGCAGAAGGCAATCGTTACTCTAGTTGTAATCATTCTAAAAATTGTAGATGAAATATGCTTTGAAATGTACATGTATATGGGCTTAAGACCTACAAACATGAATAAACACACTTGACCAGTATATTTGAAAACATAATCATTAATGAGAATTATAATTTTTTCAGAGACTGAATATAAGTCTACTCAACATAGTACCCAAATTTTTAATCTTTAAGAAATAAATTAACGTGGCAGTGTGTGAAGGGAATAGTTTAGCATTATGTAGTACGAAGTCTAAAAACCTTCATGCAAAGGTCAAACTTACTGTTGCGAAGTGGATATCAGCAAGTATTCCAAACAATTATTCGTTCATATATTTAGAGAATATTTATGATCATATGGTCTTTGCCTGAGTGCTCGAGATAAGCAGCGTATCTGCGTATTTTACGCAGGAAACCCCTTAAAGCCCAATTAGTTTTAACCCTTGGAGTACTGATACGCATATATTCTTTTTTAAACACAAAGGAATCAAATAACCTGCGTACTTTATGCATCAAAGTACCGATTTGTAAACGCTATCGTAATCGAACTATAGTTGTCATAAACACTTGTAATAACTCTTCAAAATATCAATATTAAGTGCCTTAAACATGTTCATTTCTGTCATTACATTTTCAAGATAATATTTTATATGCAGAGATATACCCATTTATGTCAAATCATGAGTGTACAATATCATTTCTCGTATGAAATACCAGTCTAAGTAAACCTCCCTCAATATTAGCTGTTTCACTCTGATATTGAGTCTAGAAAGGTCTAGTAGAGGGTCGCGTCAGGCGACCTTTCTGCGACCGATGACCCTCTAACGTTATACGTGCGAAGGCAGACAATTGTGGCTTGGTAAGATAAGTTCTGATTGGTCAATTCGATACGTGGGCTGACGCGACCCTCTACTAGGCTTTTCTAGACACAGTATAGGAGTGAAACGGCTAATGTTGAGGCTAGGTTTAGTTAGACTGATGAAATACCTAATTGTCCGAAATCAGGAGAGTACAATGTTACTTAGTACACTATCAAAATCGAAAATACTGAATTGTTACTAAAACAGGGAGTAAATACCCGTTAGCTCCACAATTGTATCTGGAGCACTGGCTTCCTGTGCAATTGTGTTACGTATCTAGTGCGTTTAAAGGGGCAGTAGCACGTTTCAGGGGAATATAAGGTGATGTCAGGAAAATGAAAAACACTGGTTCCAATTGAAAGATAATGTATTTAAACGAGATACCGCAGTAATAAATCAAATATATAATGTAAAGTTCAGCCGTGCAATTCCTTTTCTTACACAAAATGAATTAAAGGTGTTCACACAAAAATGGCCGCCAATGAACTTTATGTGAATCTTTATAATTTGTTCTCTAATATGAACTTTTGGTTTGTGTAATGAGACTTTTGACAGTGCCAAAATAATACATTTAGCATTAACGTACAAATATCAGTGAAAAATTCAAAATATAAAAGTTTCACAAAACGTGCTACGTCCCATTTAAAAAAGATGTGTTTACTGAATATTAGTATGTTAAAGCAAAAACAAGGTAGGCAAACTAGGTCATTTCTAAAGTGGAGCAGCTTTGCGGGTCGAAGAATATTTGTTCATGTTTACCGTGGATAATATTAATATAACATATTAATTTTAATTAGAAATCAAAGTACAGTACCTGCCATAGCGTGTCGGTTTTTCGGACTTTGTGTAACGCCATAAGGGTTTGAATTGATAACATAGTAGGCCTTAGAATTTTCTAATAACTTCAAGACATAGTTCTTTCATATTCTTACATAGATAGCAAGAGATAAGATAAACCAAATGACACACTTCTGTCAGTAACAAATAAGGCCCCGTAGTATGATTCGTCTAAGGTGTATGTTATTACAAACCGCAAAAGTAACAGCAACTTTTCTGGATAACAACTTCTCTATTTTCAACATCATGAGAGTTTTCTTACTCTTTTTGCTTTGCTTATTCTATACTCCTTCTGGAAAACTGTCATGACCGCAAGATCGACCTATGTATTGAGACGGGACGCTATGTAAACATATCTCGCGAAGAAAGAATATGTAAAGGCAAATTCCTTGGTGCAATTCAATCTATGTACTTAAACACTCAGTCGTCTGTACGAGTGAATGACTGTCATACAGATTTATTTCAAGTTTCCTATGGTGTTCGCCAGGGATGTGTGCTATCTCCTTCGCTATTTGCTGTTTATATTAATGACCTTGTTGACGAAATCAATGCTCTTAATTGTGGTATTCATATTGATCAACATATGCTAAGTTTGCTTCTATATGCCGACGACATTGCTCTAATTGCTCCAGATGAAAATAGTCTGCAACGTATGTTAGAATACGTAGGTGAATGGTGTGTCAGATGGCATCTGCAGATAAATGTCAATAAAACTAAAATTGTTCATTTTCGGCTTTCAACTAAACCAAGATCCCAATTTCTGTTTACTGTATGTAATGATGAGATTAACTACAGCAATACTTACAAATACCTTGGTCATTGGTTTCATGAATATCTTGACCTGAATCACACTCCTAAAGAATTGGCAAAATCGGCAAGTCGTGCCCTTGGAGTTGTCATTTGTAAGTCAAAGGCTATTGGCGGTTTTCCCTATAGTATTTTTAACAAATTGTATGAAAATCTTGTTCAACCAATCTTTTCCTATGGCTCAGCCATTTGGAGAACTAAGCAATTTAGATGTATTAACAATGTACAGAATCGTGCTGGCAGATTCTTTTTAGGTGTTGGCAGTAAAACCTCCAACCTTGCAGTTCGTGGTGAAATGGGCTGGGTATCGTGTTCTACAAAACAGCATATTGAAATACTTAGATTCTGGCGTCGTATACATTCGTCCCAAAGTAACATTGTATCTAACATTAATGTATGGTCAAGCAATTTTAAGATTTCTTGGTATAATCGTGCTTTTAACTTGATTTCAAAATGGAATTTACCACTTGCAGATGTTTTTAATATATCAAATGTTGATTTTCATGATGCAAAACAGTGGTTGTTATTTTTAGACAATACTAATTGGCTGGCTGACTTATGGAACGATAAAGGTATGATTAACGGCAATAAATTACGAACATATCGATGTTTTAAGAATGTCTTACAGGCAAAGAATTATGTCACATGCCACCTTGATCGTTCCGAAAGAAGTATTATCAGTAAATTGCGTTGTGGCACGCTCCCATTACAAATTGAACTTGGTAGGTTTTCACGCCCTGTAACGCCATTACATGATAGGAAACGTAAAATCTGTAACAATGATCAAGTAGAGGATGAGGTGCACTTTTTAATTTCATGTGAAGCTTATTCAGACCTTAGGTATGATTTTATCAAATATATTGAATCTATTTATCCCTCATTCCCACAGTTATCGATTGTAGACCAATTCAACCATATCATGACAAACTATGTCTCTAAATCACTAGCCGTATTACTTCTGAGAATGTTTTAACGGCGGAAATCCCTCAGCACCCACTAGTTTTTTACACTGTCATGTTTTAACCTATTATTGTTGTTTATCTTATATATCTATATCTATAATGTATTTTAATGACATATGTGTCTCGTAGGCTTTAGTAGGCCGGCAGGTGTACTTTTATAAATGTATCAATTATGCTGTAACCTGCATTGTACAATCCTGGTGACACAATAATAAAATAATTTTCTTCTTCTTCTTCTTCTTCTTCTTCTGTAATCTTTGTCAATTGAATTTAATAGAAGATGAATACCATTTTTACTTGTGTGTCCTGTTTATTTACATCTTAGGGAAACTACTTGAAATCATATTATTTCAGATATCCTAATATAAATAAATTCGTTGAATTAATACAAAATATTGTTGTCAAGTTCAAATAGTAATATTGTTCAGAATGTTTCTATGTATATATTCTATGCCTCTTTATACAGACATAATATGATGAATACTTAGATAAGAATGAATTGTACTCATGTTTATACAAATGCTAGTGTTATATGGAATGATGACTTTGTATATAATGATTTAACGTTCCATTCATTGTACAGATATGTAAATAATGAATTTTACAAATGTACTATACAGGCCTGTGGCCTATAAGTATTGAAAAAAGATTGAACTGTCCTAACAGAGACCGCAAGAACATTATATTTTCTGGATAACAACTTCTTTATTTTGAAAATCATATTGGCTTTCTCCAGTTCCTCATGATCAATGTATGTTCTATATGTTCCCTTTGGAAATAATGTGGATGGCGATTGGTTGGTTAATGGTTATAAGGCTGGAAAGTTCGCAATGCTTCCATGACTACCTTTTGCGTATATGTAGATAACACACGATTACCTTTAGTTAGTAGGGGGAAAATATTCTTGATAACAACAATTCTGTTACAAGTTACTCCCAAAACAACGTAATTTTCACATTAAAACGTTATTTAGAATATAAATTTGTTGTTCTCATGAATGGCTTTTGCAAATTCCGCCAAAGATTTCATTTCATTAGTGCTTGTAAACGCGACAAGTGTTAATAGATACATATATTGTCGGTAAAATAAGCATAAACATTTATTAAATCTGAAACTTTCGGTCGCTTTGCATATTTCCATCAATAATGTGAACTGTTTTAAATAAATTATTTTTAAAAAATCAATAAACATCAACAAACGAATACACTCCTCATCCATTCTAGTATATAACAGGTAGGTATAAACCTTTCAAACATTTGGAACAAAGATTTCTCATTCGTTATAATATGATAAAAAACTGTACATTGTCCATTTATCTGTCACTAAATACGACTTAAACCTAAAATACTGCTTTTTACAGGATCGGTAAGCATTAAAGGGGCAGTAGCACGTTTTAAGGGGGACTATAAGGTGATGTCAGGAAAACGAAAAAAACGGTCCCAATTGAAAGACAATATATTTAAACTAACTGAAGCAGTATTAAATCAAATATAAAATGTAAAGTTCAACCATGCGATTTCATTTTCTTACACAAAATGAATTGAAGATCTTCCTACAAAAATGGTCACCAAATGAATTTACGTTTATCTTTACAATTTGTTCTCTTATTATAATGATTGGTTTGTGTAATGAGATTTTTGACACTATCCAATAATACATTTCGCATTACATACAGTTATCAGTAAACAATTGAAAATATAACATTTAAAAAAAAACGTGCTACTGGCCCTGAACCATTTGTTATCATTTTCCTGACGGCACGCTATATGATCGCTAAAAACGTGCTCTTTAAAGAACTACTCTGTGAGTTGTCAGGGGTCATATATGCCAAACTTAACTGATCTTAACTTATCTGATCGAGAAGAATCGTCTGATGCAGGAAATTATAATTTTCAAGTTTATGGAAAAGCTCGTACAAGTCTCTCCCCACAGAGGCAGATCAAGTCATGAAATGTTGCTACAGCCTCTGTTCTATTACGAAGAAAAAGAAAGACAAAATTATTTTATTTTAGTGTCACAAGCTGTACATACAAGAAGTAAAATCAAATTAGATAATCAATTAAAAACAGCTTCCGGCCAGGTGGCCTACGAGACACTAGTTTCCTAAAATATACACATTAAATGTAAAATGATAAAATGATGACCTTTCATAAAACCAACATATACATACTTACATGTACTTACATACGTACACACAAACACTTATACATATTCGGTTACAAACATTCACATGTTACAAAGATACATACATCCATCCATACAGAAAATTACACATAAGCATAATATTATCTACATTTGCATACATACAAATATACATACACGTGTGCAATCCGCATATAGGCATCTACAAGGACACAAATACTCCGTGCATACATACAAACATTCAATTTAACACTCATACATACATGTACTTGCTGCAAACAAACAATGAATGTCCCTAAAACAGGCAAGTCGAAAGAATTTTAATTTATCTATGCATATCGACATACACGCAGACTTGCGTATAGCATTCATGATAACATACCCATACATAACTACATTCACCAACCACGCCCTCCTCCACCCCAGTCCCCAATCACACCCACATCCACACCATACACCCAATCACACACTCACACACACCCACACATATACATACCTACATACTGAAATATGGTAAATAAGTGTACACATACTTACACACATCTTTCGCACAGATAAATAATGTATATAATGTAAATTTTACGCCGATTTTGTGGGATAGAATGGGAGATGCTAGTTGTGAGTTGTGCAATCAGAGGCGCTGTTCAAAAATCATCAATTTGGTTACTGAATCATGGCAAAAGCATCGTGATATGAACAACCCTTTCCATGCGAGAAGCGTTGTCACTTGACAAAGAAATTCCCCCTCCCCCTATTTGATTCACTCACAAACTGGTATCCAACTCATCTCATAATGTTGTCTTAGCCTCTTTGATGTTAAGTTAGATGCAATTGTTATCTTATCCTGTTTTTACTGTTATTGTTAGCTCGTCACCATGTCCATATGTATAAATTGCTGTACTTCCATATGCTTGAAAACGGTATAAGAATCTACACCGAAACGTCGATACATTCTACATTAAAGAAGTTGATAATCCATAAAACTCCTTATCTTCTTGATACTTCTCTAAAACTTTTAAAATGCATCTCGAACAACTAATTTTGAAAACAGTCAGAATAAAAGTAACGAGAGTTATACTTGATAGGTAACATCACTAGTATTCATGTAAGTTAGACGCGTAAATGTGGCTTCCGCGAAAATATATGACTGTTTTAAGATTTTCAGTGAAAACTGGTATTTATGGTATATTTGAAGTATAAGCTACTACCCATGCTAATCCAAATTCCAAATAGATAGAATCAATTAACAAGGAGGCTGGATAAGTTAAGTAATAGCTCGGAGCTATTTCTTATGTCAATTGTACGACCAATCGATGTTACAAGGGATTACCACTTCTTTCACCCTAGGCTTAATCTTAATTGTTTTCTATTGTGAACACGTTAAAAGCTTTGCAGGTGTGTTCCTTCGTGTCTGTTTGCAGTTCCCTACACATAAAACAGACACTCGATGGTGACTGGGCAGTTAAAACAAGACTGGTAGGTACGTAGACTTTCCTTATGACATCATGATGAACTTATTAATAACTATTATAAATATGTTAAATAAATCTATAATATATAAAATATATCAGATATTGATGGAGTATACATTTTTTTAAAGATATGTTATATAGATATGTTAAATAACTTTAAATTGCATCAAATATTGATGGAGTTGATTTGTATACATTTTTTAATATAAATATGTTAAATAACTTTATATTATATATAATATGTCAAATATTGATGGAGTTGATTTGTATACATTTTGTAATATAGATATGTTAAATAACTTTAAATTATATATCAAATATTAATGGAGTTGATTTGTATAATTTTTTTTATTATAGATATGTTAAATAACTTTACAATATATCAAATATTGATGGAGTTGATTTGTATACATTTTTTTATTATAAATATGTTAAATAACTTTATAATATATATAATATAGCAAATATTGATGGAGTTGATTTGTATACGTTAATTTGGAAAAAACTGTTATAAATATGTTAAATAACAAAATGTAATTCTATTTGAATGTAAATATGATGGATGAGTAAACATAGCATATTGATAAAAGTATATAGTTACTATTAAACTATTTTTGGTAAAAAAAATTATGCTTTTTTAATCTTAATGTGATGGGAAAAATTGCGAATGGGTTATGAAAAGTCTTCTGTTATAATTCCCTTAAATGACTTCCCAAGAGAAGATACATTGGAATTTCTTATACGATGTGTACGTTGAAATATATCATGGCCATTTGAATCCAGGGATACTGTCTTTCCAAATAAGTACATGTAATATTGCTTTTAATTTATTGACAATTTATATCAAAGTTGTCAATAACACCGTGTACATTGCCGAAATTGTTAAATTTTCTTTTTTCCCCATCAGTTACATTGAATTTGTATAATACGAAGTACATATGAAACATTACAGGTCTTATATTACATCTTTCAACATATTTCAATATTGTTGCAGGTAAAAAATATTAATAATTACATTCTAATACATCAATTCTAAGAATGTATACAGTACACAATATAACCTTGACATTAAATATAAAACACTATGCGAAGAGATAACCAAAACGCAAATAATGTTTGGCTGTGTATTGTTTGTAAAGGCAATAAACTTGACAATATTGCCCTTTGAATACATTCAAAGTTAGTTTGTTTCCCTTTTCTACTCATAGTGTAGATATTTTGCTGCCCTATTAAACAGATGATGTTCGGTCGAATGTCAAGTTATTCCTTTCTTTACAACCTAGAGTAATATCTTCCGATGCAAAATCAATATTTTTCTCTTCCAACTTTTCAAGCCATTTAGCCAACTCTTCCCACTCTTTCCTAGAATGAATACAATCACAAAGTAAATAGATAACGCTTTCCGATAAAAAAAACATTGTTGTTAATCATATTACTAGTTTTTTCCACTTCATCTAGTGAGTTCTCAATTAATGTTTAGATGTTCACGTACCTAACATTTTAACATTTGCAATACATTATTTAAATAAAGTGTTTTATTTAAGTCAGAGGGCAATCAAAGGTTGAAAACTTCATTGGTTGCAAGTAGTCAACCCATTATAACGTCGGGCAGTTACATTAAGCCTAATCATTTAAAGGGGCAGTAGCACGTTTTTTGACAATTTTATATTTTCAAATTTCAACTGATAATTGTAAGTTAATACTAAATGTATTCCTTTGATAGTGTCAAAAATCTCAATACACAAACCAATCATCCATAGTCAGAGATCAAATTATAAAGATTCACATAAAATCCATTGGCAGCCATTTTTGTGTGAACACCTTTAATTCATTTTGTGTAAGAAAAGGAATCTCATGGCTTAACTTTACATTATATATTTGATTTATTGCTGCTTCATTTAGTTATAATACTTTGTCTTAAGATTGGAACCCTTTATTTTCATTTTCCTGACATCACCTTATATTTCCCGTAAAAACGTGCTACTGCCCCTTTAAACTCCTGTGTTAAATGAATCAAGTTATGATTACAAGGACTAAAGTTTTCAAGCTCTATGCTATAATATATATGCTCAAACCGTCTTCTATTAATTGAGTCACTCATTGGATAACGTTAGTATTTTGGGCTGATTTTATGATTGTCACATATTTATTATTAAATTACACTTGTGACGTCATCCTATTGTTCTCTCGCTCCATTATTTTTCAGTAATGGAGCGTTGTATTTTACATTAAGTTTTTTCACAATCAAAATTTCAATTTTTTAAATATTTCAAGTTATGTTTTTGAAAAGGCTTTAAGTTGAGTGTAATTTAAGTCGGTTAATATCCTCGTAACTCTCCATTCCTAAAAAAACTCCATTATTTTTTAGGAATGGAGAGTTACTCGGACATTAACCTATATGGAAATAATGTAATATTTGTTTTCAGAAAATGGCGACCGAAGTAAAATCCAATGGATTACGCTTCAGTATAAACTTAATGACAGGTGTCGTAATAATCCCTATTGCCCTTGGAATGATGCTTATAATCACCTGTAAGTTGAAATGTTACATTTTGTTTCTTATCCTTAAGTTGAATATTTTTTGTGCAAATTCAAAGGAGATGTTAATTTTATGTGACTTTATATAGTGCTTTAACATTGCATGATGACATGACATAAATTCCAGTCACAACAATACGGTTAATTTGTATTGATTGTGTCACAACAATACGGTGCATTTGTATTGATTGTTTAAAGATTGTAGAATTAAATGTATATTAGGATATCAATATCTGTCTGCCTGTCATATAATTAGTTCAAACTTACTATTTTTTCAGCTCCATATTTTGAGCAATCGCAAGATAGCTCGAATGGAAGAAAACACTTCATTCAAGGTACATTATCGACTGACAAACTGTTTAAAGCAAACCAAGCCCAATTTCATATTTGTGTCACTTCAATAATGGCGCCAATATCTATTTAATCATTAAAGTAAGATTTAGTCATTTCCACAAAGTTCAATTTGACTTTATACTTTACGAATAGAATACGTACTGCTTTGAATAAAAACACAATTACTTTTTCAATGAAACTTAAAACAGAGAGGCTTTGAAGTGTATATATAGATCTTGACGGTAATATGGACTCCTAAGTAATAACTAAGTAGCCGATATGTTGTGAATTACAAATAACCAGAGTAGGGGAGACCAGGGCAAAGCGCGCCCCCGGGGCAAAGTGACCACGCGTTATTTCTTCAAAACTATCGACAAATGGAGGAATTTGTCATTACCAACGAATGAAAGTAACAGTAATGAAGCGTTTTGACCAACGCTGGAATCATATGCCTTAATTGTGAACACAGAATTTCAAATATTAGAAAAAACGGATATGTCTCAAATTCAAATATTTCATAAACATACGAAGCTGAACTGTGACCTCTTGTTCACATGTAACATGAATTGGTATCATTAATTCATTGAATAATGAAATTTGTAATTACTAGCTTTAATTGTTTTCTTTGATGTACATAACAAATGCTACCCTTGATGGGGCAAAACGCGCCTGGGGAGCGCTTTGCCCCGTGTGTTATATAAAATATATTTTTGGTTACTAGTAACATATTGGTGTAAAAGTTGTTATTTTACATTTCTTAAGCAAATAATGTAAAGGAGAACAATCATTTTCATATCAGCATGCTGCTGTACTCTATCAAAACTAAATACAGTGTATATCATTTTACTAAAAGGGTGTTGTTTTGTTAACGAATGACGACAAGTAACAGTTTCAAACATATATTTTTCTGATGTTTTTTAAATCACGAAAATATAAATCATTGTATTTTACTGTTCAACCCTAAACGATAAGCAATTCATGCCGCTCTGTCAAATTCAACACAATATAGATGATGTGAATTCTTTAATTCGTCCATAAAACCAATTCAATTCTTCTTTTCTTTTATTTATTACTGGTTTTGATTGTCAATGACCTACATTATAAACACTTTCGTAGTTAATAGAAATGTACATGTACCAACCATAATGATATCTGGTCATTGAGAATGTTGAACATGTAGGTCCATGACATGTTAGGAATATTTTGAGCATCCTTGCATATATTGCCAACTTCTATGTTAATTCTATCCTTCATATGGGTTCGATAGTTGCCTTTCATTATCAATATGATAGCTTATGATTAGTATTAGCTGATATTAGGTGTGTAATATCAACTACATTCTGTGTTGTTTTTCACATGGGGCAAAGCGCCCAGGGGATTGGGCACTTTGCCCCAAACTACAGGGCAAAGCGTGCCCCCTTAGTCAAAATACATTTACGTTAATATATCCTTATGCCGAAATGGTAGATTAAAAAAATATGTGCCATGTAACAGTCCATTTGATAAGTAATATTGATAGTGTGCAAGTTGCATTCTGTACATGTCGGAGTGCCCACTAGAGGCCCTTATATGTTAGGGGGCGCGCTTTGCCCTGGTCTCCCCTACATTTACTTTAAGCCAACTTTAGTAAGTTAATGTATACGACTGTGGTATTCAGGGTAACTGGTATCGTTTGTCGTTTATCTAATTAAAACACAAATTGACAAACAAATAGTATAGTTATAATAATGCTGAGAAATATATTGATGACAACTTCTTTGTTCATTGTATGCGACGTTTCGACACATATTCTTGTGTCGTTTTCAAGCAGAGCAGAGTATAGTTATTAGCAACTCCTCAAACATTGTTTCCTCTAAATCAACATATCTGTTTCTATCACAAGCAAACATGACATGTCCTATAGGAGGTAGACAGGGTTGACATCTTTCACCTATTCTTTTACCAGAGCCTCTTGATGATGCGTGTCTGGACATCGCTGTGGTGGGTACGGGTATCGGAGGATCCTACTTAAGCTGGAAGTTGAGGAAGAGAGGACTCTCGATCGCTCTGTTTGAATACTCAGATAGGGTCGGGGGTCGACTCTTTAACCCACCCCTACCGGCGGCACCAGGGACGTATATGGATTTCGGCGCAAAACGGTTTTATCAAGATTGGCACCCCATTTTCGCCAATGTTTCCAAAGAGCTCGGTTTGAAAATCATCCCTTTCCCATTGAACTTTGGAAACGCTGAAGAAACAATGTGGTACATGCGCGACACACACCTGCGCAACACTGATCTTGGAACCAGTAAAATGCCCTATAACCTTGACCCCAAAGAGATGACAGATCCTGACACGTTGCTATGGTATGTTTATTTTTAAAGTGGCTTAATATCGGATTTTCTTATTTTGAAAGTATCTTAATCCACAGATCCATATAACACAAATTTTATAACGTTTAGTATAATTTTAAAAAGTCAATCCGTAAATATGTTCTATATATCCTTCGTTTCCCATGTTTTAAGCTTATTTTCTTTGTCAGATCAACAATTTTATGCTATGTGATTGAACTTTGCCAAGTCTTGCTAGGGAAATAAAAAGCTGTGAATTGTGAACATTGACCAAACATTAAGGGTATGCTCAAAGAATGTCCATAGAAAAAAAACTATTTACTCAACAGGTCACTTGGTATATACATGAACACTTGAAGAAAACGAAGGTGAATAACGTTTTACTTTGCTAATTGAAGACTACAGAGCTTATCTACAGAACTATATGACGGCTTGTCCAAATAAATATAGTTAATTTTTTACTCAGTATTATGCTAATTCTAGATTACTTCTTCTAAAGCTTGGATATTTTACGAGCGCTTCCAGTTGAGCTTATTTCGCATGATTTCAAAACCCCTTAATTAATATGACACATAGTTGCAATAGCTCAATGATGCATTTTTCTTAATCTTTTCTTCCCTTCTCCAGCGCCGTTAAGCTGGATAAAAGCCGATTTATAAATAATTGTTTCTTATTGTTTGGTTCAAAGGAACATCTACAATGAAAACGTCAACTTTAGCACCAATACAGATCCAAATCTGTCTGAACTCTACTCAATAACTAAGAAGGATGGGACCCCCGTGTACAAGATGAGGTAGGTAGTTTTCATATGTATACATATAAACTATCCTGTATCGTATTTTAAATGTTTATCCTTCACATTGAGAGAAATAGAATTTCCATCAGGGCATAAGATGCCGAAGACTTACAACAGATAGCAGAAGTTAAACAGCACAGTCTGTGGAGTAATGACTGCTATACATTTTCTTTTTGTTATTCATGGAAAGCAAGTCTGTAAATCTGCCTATATAAACATTATCTCAAGAGCCTTAGAGGCACTGGTAACTTAGCTAAAACTGTAATTATCAAAAACACTTTCTGATTTACTTACAACAAAAGATTTTTAATTTTGCGTCAAGAATTATCATAAGACCATAAATCCCCAAACTATTTTCTTTCTTTCAGCTCCGATTTTAAGTACAATTGTCCAAAACCGTTTTAGCTAAAGCTGGTTGATTCTTTAGATGGCTTTTAATGATTGCTCAATATATGTTCTGATTATTATATATATCATTATATCTATTCAGCTATGAAAACTTTCTTGGAGACACGGCAAGCAGGGAAGCGATCCGCTACATCCGGGACACTAACGCATGGGCAGATGGGGTTGGACCTCACGGAGCACTGCATGGTCCCAAAATGTTCGTGAACTACCCAGGCAATACCAGGCCCTTCAAAGGACTAAGCACCATCGAGGGAGGAATGGATAAAGTTCCTAAAGCAATGGTTCGACAATTCCTGAAAGCGAGTTCGAGGTAAATGCGGCCTTTTATCTTAAGCAACATCACATCTCATACATGCATATCATAGACAAATGTAATCCTAAAGTTGGAATGTCATACAGCATCATTTGTCCAATTTTGGTCTTAAAGGGGCAGTAGCACGTTTTATGATAATTCTATATCTTAATTGTTTCACTGAAAATTGCAAGTTGATGCTACATGTATCATTTTGACAGTGTCAAATCTCAATACACAAACCAATCATCAATGGTCAGAGAACAAAGTATGAAGATTCACATAAAATCCACTGGCGGCCATTTTGTGTGAACAACTTTAATTCATTTTGTATAAGAAAAAGGAATCGCATGGCTAAACTTTACAATATATAATTAAAACATTACTGCTCCATTTAGTTTAAATACATTGTCTTTAAATTGGAACCATTAAATTTCATTTTTCTGACATCACCTTATATTCCCCCTTAAAAACGTGCTACTGCCCCTTTAATGTCATATGCTGTTTAGGTGCTGTTCTTTATGTCTTACTTTAATATCGATGTTATGTACATATGGTAGATCGTTACAGAAATTCCATGGTTTATGTTTAAGTTCATATATGTTTTTATATTGTTGACTTTGTACCAAAAAATCAAAGACAAATCTATTCCCAACGGTCATTTTGATGTAATGAATCAATTTTGTCTTTATCGGAATAGCTTTCAATAAAACCTGATGCTTATATGACAATGGTACAAAACAATCTACAACGAATCTTCAGATGTTATATTTTTGATGAGAAGCATTTGAGCGTTATAATCATCTCAAATTTAATTTAATTTACATTCTTAATTTAATAAGATACCAGAAGTGTTCTTATGTGACAGACACAAGCTTCATCTGAATTATCAGCTAATGGGGGTAGAGAGGAGACGCTCGGGGGGATATAATCTGAGGATCAGGAAGACACAGACTGAGGATGGGATGACGTCACCTGCTGATGTAAAATGAACCTACGTTTTAGCACTTCATTTGCGATGCTTTATAAATGGATTCAATCCTATATAGACACACTGATTCTCAAGAAGTCGTTAAGATACACTTTCAAATTGTAAATAAAATTAAATGAAAATGAAAATGAAAATTTAATGAAAATTACAATTCTATTTGACGATATTTGCTTTGAAAACTAATGATAACTCTTACACTATTATGTGATCAACACATTATAGTGTAAGAGTTATCATTAGTTTTCATAAGCAAATATCGTAAAATAGAATTGTCACACATAATAGTGTAAGAGTTATCATTAGTTTTCATAAGCAAATATCGTAAAATAGAAGTGTAATTTCATTTAAAAAATCCACTAATTTTTAAAATTGATATTAAAATGAAGTATAAAATTATATTATAGGATTTTTGTTTCATTTAGAAACACATATATTGTCTTCGATTTTAACATTAGTTTGATATTCATCACATATATTTTTATCCATAAACAATTAAGAAGATGGGCAAGCGCTACAGAGGTTAGATTTAAAAGCATTTTCCATACAATAGTTTATCTGAAGAGAATTAGAGACCAGCTGTAAGTTGCATTCTAAACATGCTAATATGCCCAGAAAACACGCTTATATGTTAGGGGGCGCGCTTTGCCCTAGTCTCCCCTTTACATATATGATATATATAACATGATATTATGCAACATGACATCATTTTACTTGGTATATAACATAAACGTTATGCTTCCAGACAAATGAACTAGAAATGTGTTCAAGGAAGGTTGTACTGGCTGCCCAGAAAGGCGCCCTTGAAGACATCGATATTCCAGTCTTCAAGAACGACTCTGAGATCATGACTGCCTTCGATTCCGTTGTTGGGTACACTGCTGGAAAGTTCTTCCTCGCCTATGAAAACAAATGGTGGAAATCGGGAAATGAAGACATTACCCACACAAGAACTGATCTCCCGAACAGACAAACGTACGACTGGCAAACAGGAAGCAACAACGTGTCTGTTTTGTTAGCTTCCTACCATGACGGTGAAATGACGAGGCACTGGCGAGAGTTGAGCAAATTTGGGAGACCGATTCCTGGAAGTCTTCCTGGAGCTTATGCCGTCACAGACGTGGTCAAGGAAAGGCTGGAGAAGTACCTGGGTCGAATCTTCAACATCAAACAGGAGGACATCCCGCCAGCTGTGGGAGGGGGCATGATGCTATGGGACTCCTATCCCCACTATTATGCCTGGGAGTTCTTCAAACCAGGTTTTGATGAGAGACACGTACGACCTATCATCCAGAGACCGTCACGTGAGGATGACATATACATTGTCAGTAACTCATGGGCATCTGGGGATTTAGCTGTATGGGCAGAAGGGTCGCTCAATGCGGCACAAGAAGTTTTAGATAAATATTTCGGATAGCTGTTCTCGATGTGTTTATAGCAAAACATTTTAAGGCGTAGTTCCACAACACTTCTCCTTAAAAGTTGTCCTGTTTTAACATAGGGGCAGTTTCAATACAGTCCTGTACCCGTGGGCGGTTTACATTATTAATGGTCTGGCAATTTCATTCCCATGTTAAAGGGGCAGTAGCACGTTTTTAGGGGGAATATAAGGTGATGTCAGGAAAATTTAAATTAATGGTTCCAATTGAAAGACAATGTATTTAAACTAAATGGAGCAGTAATAATTCAAATATATAATGTAAAGTTTAGCCATGCGATTCCTTTTCTTACTCAAAATGAATTAAAGGTGTTCACACAAAAATGGCCGCCAAGGGATTTTAGGTGAATCTTCATACTTTGTTCTCTGACTATGAATGATTGGCTTGTGTAATGAAATTTGTGACACTATCAAAGTAATACATTTAGCGTTAACATACAATTATCAGTGAAACTTTTTAAATATAAAATTCTCAAAAAACGTGCTACTGCCCCTTTAAAGAGCCGCTCCGTGAGGTGTCAGGAGTCATATATGACAAACTTTATCGATAGTGTAAGGAAACCATCAATTTAAAACGTATTGACGTCGTATAGTGACAACGGGAAGGTTTGAATTCACGATTGTGATCAAAAACCGGACATTGTCGCTCGCAATCAGTCAAACGTAATTTTGGAAACTTTTGTAAAGCAGTTAGAAAGAAAGTTACGAGTTCATCATGTTTGATAAGTTATATTATTGGTACTCATGTAATTGTGCATGCGAATTTGACGTTTGCGAATATAATGACTGTTTTAAGAATTTAATTGAAAACAAGTTTTTATCATGTAATCGGCATTTAGGAATGAATATGTAAGTTATTTTGACTTATATTTTGACTTTTGGATGCATAGGTATATAAAAGCTCTCCTGATTTGAGGAAAATGCAAGAATTGCAAGAATTTAATATATTAACCGATCGATTTGAATTGTAACATATGTACTTATCTTGATTTTTTAAAACTGTTTGTATTATTTTATTAATAAATGTTTTCGCCCTTTGATTTCAAGGGAAAGCAATTGAAGCGAGCAAAACTAAAACTGAAAAATGTCTTGAATATAACACATCATTTTGTGAACCAGCAAACAAATTCAAGACGTGGTTATGTCGATAAGGAAAGTAAAATGAGTAATTCTAGTGCTTTGTCCTATATAATCAGTCATACATTTTACTGTTTATTGATTTAATGCAAGGTGTGCTTATTTTGTTTATGGATTTTTTAAATTTTTGATATCAGATCTTTCCGATTCATTCTGAAGACTCAACGTTTACAGAATATATCATATCGGCGGAAAATTTTAAACGTTGTTGCCTTATCGTTTATAATTGATTTTTACTTATTCAAGAATGTACGATACCATGTATATTATTTAAGTGAAATATTAAAATCTAACCTGAATTTGACTTCTTTGGAGCGGACTCAACGTAAATTCACTTTCGATATAAATATAACGACATTATCATAAAATGAATATAATTTTGTCCTTTCTTGACAAATACCATGTTCATCTAATCGAGTTATGAGGGAGGCAGTTTATATTTTCACGTCAAGCGTAACCACGAGTGATATAACATTATTATTCTGTCTCAGGAGATGGGATAACATGGTATTTTTCAAGAAAGGTCAAGATTCTATTCATTTTATCATTAAGTCGTTATATTTATATCGAAAGCGAATTTACGTTGAGTCCGCTCTCTCCCATACTGAGTACAGCGAGTATTATTGAGGCTAGGTTTACTTAGACTGTTTCCTAAGCAACAACCTGACTAATGGTCGTCTGTAAATATTTGCCCAAATATTTCATCATCATTGTCCAAATTACCTTTTTCTAAAATTGATCATAATACAACCAAACCGACACTTAAATGCTTCCTTGAAGTCAAGCTTGTCTTAAGCAGTCGCATTGTTTTCAAGAAATGGTTTATTGGCTACAATACTTTTGTCATACTTGTATCTTAAAAGTAAATTGAGCCAGGTTAAAAATATAAATCACGTGTTACAAGTGTTATGGCCCATACGATTTATTCTATTATAGTCGAATGAAGCAGTTAACAAACATCATTGAATCTCACGTATCTTACATATTGGTTAACGGGAGCGAGGTAAGGCAGTGGTTAGCGCGTTCGGTTTCGGATCAGAGGGTCCGGGGTTCGAATCTGCATGAAAGTTTTTTTCCACTTAGTAAGGTTTCTGTGACATGCTACGCTGAATTATAGCACAGTAGCACTTATGATAGGCTAGTCCCATGTTTTAGCGCAATACATAGCCACAAAAGCGTTGCGGGCTTTCTCCCTGCACCTGTATTAGCAGCCGTTATATAAGTGAACTGAGTCGATTTTAAACAAATTTGTTCTCTTTCTGGTATACAAAAAGTTTGCAAAAGTGATTCAAAGTTGAAGAAGAAATACAAATATATGGATTTACAACTTTTTATTGCAAAGAGATGCGACGTTTCGGTGTAGATACTAACACCGTTTTCAAGCAAATACTCCATGTATTTGTATTTCTTCATCAAACCAACTTCTAAAATACGGGGGTGGGTGGATGGGAAATGATTCAAAGTTATATAAGAAATGATTTGTTAGTTATAAAGGTTGTAAGTTGAGATATTGACACTGATTTATACCATATTTCAACAGCAACATTTTGACTTTATATATGATATGAATATGAATATGAATATGAATATGAATATGAATATGAATTAATGAATATCATTCTCCATACGATCAACATACATTAGCTCAGAAACGAGAAAAGAGCTACGATAATTAATAATGTTTTCTGTACCATCTGATCTTTAAGGGACAGTCGTATCGAGGTATTGTAGTGGAAACAAAAAAAGTACTCCTCATTTCATATTTATATATGATGATTTTTTCACGCGTAGTTTCATACATGTTAGTGAGGGTAAATTGTAATTAGTCTAGATTTAACAATTTGACAAAGAATAGAATGTATAACTGCATCCTCTTGAATTTCATTCCCACAAAAATACTCAGACAGGACCGGATACTTTAACCTTTCTTTACCGGGCACTCCTAGTGTTACAATTAAAGGGGCAGTAGCACGTTTAGGGGGAATATAAGGTGATGTCAGGAATATGAAAATTAATGGTTGCTCCAATTGAAAGACAATGCCTTTAAACTAAGTGGAGCAGTAATAATTCAAATATATTATGCAAAGTTTAGCCATGTGAATTTCTGTAACGATCTACCATATGTACATAACATCGATATTAAAGTAAGACATAAAGAACAGCACCTAAACAGCATATGACATTAAAGGGGCAGTAGCACGTTTTTAAGGGGGAATATAAGGTGATGTCAGAAAAATGAAAATTAATGGTTCCAATTTAAAGACAATGTATTTAAACTAAATGGAGCAGTAATGTTTTAATTATATATTGTAAAGTTTAGCCATGCGATTCCCTTTTCTTACACAAAATGAATTAAAGGTGTTCACACAAAATGGCCGCCAAAGGATATTATATGTACTTCATACTTTGTCCTCTGACTATGGATGATTGGCTTGTGTAATGAGAGTTTTGACACTGTAAAAATAATAAATTTAACTTTAACTTACAATTATCAGTGACAAATTTGAAATATAAAATGATCAAAAAACGTGCTACTGCCCCTTTAAAGGGTAAACCTAAATAGGATATGCTTTCAGCATAAGAAAAATGGCACAACATGGCTACAAGAAACTCCTCAATAGAGTCACTAGAGGGAAGCGACTGAAGGGTCACATAAAACCGAAAAACGAACAGATTGAGTATACATGATAACTTTACAATATCAAGGTTTTGTATGTGTTTTATTTAAGTATGAATATATTGAGGGTTTTTTCTTGATGGCAATTAAACACTTTTAACAGTAAATGGTTTAAACATGTTTATTTCAATAACAAATTGGATTGGTAAACAAGCTAAAAAAAGCTTATGTTAATACCGCTCCAAAATACAGGTAAAGAACATGTCATGGTGAATAAATAAATATGTATGTATATATATATATATATATCATCTATACAAACGCCAACAAGAAAAATAACAAGTCATTTTGAATTTACAAAAGTTATCTAGTTATATCTATACAAACGCCAACACGATAAAGAATGGTTGTTTAACCATAGATGTTTTATCTAGATAAATAAACACCAACAATTTAAAAAAAATACAACATAAAAAATGCCTATAATTCATATTTTCTAAATCATATATCAATTCATCATTCGGTTGCAAATTTTTCCGGTTAAATTTATAAATTCGTGCATATATATCAATAGTTCATTATTAACACAAGAAGAACAATTTGGGTTTACAAATAAGACCGATCTCAAATCAAAACCTTTATACTTCATATATTATATGTATCGTCATTGAAATAGGTCAAGCACTTCACTAAGCACGGTTGAACAATATCTGTGCACTGAACCGATTTAAGGGGTAAATGTACTCCGATGTTTATAAGCTTTGGGTCGACTTCATCTTGAGGTAAGATTTAACTCTTAGCTACTTGATTTCAACATGTTTAATATGTAGCATTTATTTTTATGTAAATACTTTATCCGGATGACCGACTTATCTGACCGCAAGTGTTAAAGTGCGACCTTTTCACCATAAACAGTAAGCCAGGCAAAATCCTTTGCTTGCCCTACATGCTTGGCTTGTCCTCCAAATTCATCAGTTTGTCTACAAGTATATCTTGAATTTAGAGGGACAGTCCTAGCCTATCGGGTATTTTTGTTGAAATAAATTCAAATGTTCCTCTAAGTTTTTACTTTTATATGATTATTGCATAATTATATCACACTTACATGTATATGTTAGCGAGGGTAACACTTTAGTTGTTCTAGATTTAATAATTTGACAAAGAATAGAAATCCATCACTGAATCCTCTAGCATTTTGTTAATTCTCCGATGGGACTGTTCCTTTAAATGCTTGACGTAGTGATGAGTGTCCATTTCTTCATCTAAAGGGTGAAATAGACGCGTATTCGGTGACCCGGAACATAGTAAGACGCCTCGCCACTGAAACGGGTATGTTGAAAACCTGAAAATAACTTACTTAGAGAAAGGTTCAGAAATTAAGGTTTTCTCCTTTTCATTGACGTTTTTTTGCAGAAATGTCGGATAACGGAGGATGTCGGCGAATAACCATAGTTATGATAGGTGTTCTTATCGTAACCCTCGCCATAGGCTTGATACTGATATTTACATGTAAGTCCTTGTTTTTTATCTCATGTATT
Source organism: Steromphala cineraria (assembly GCA_916613615.1). Classification (NCBI taxonomy): domain Eukaryota; kingdom Metazoa; phylum Mollusca; class Gastropoda; order Trochida; family Trochidae; genus Steromphala; species Steromphala cineraria. Next base: position 36,064,873 of record OU744721.1, read on the forward strand.
TTCCGAATAATATTGTACTTTGTATATCTCCGTTTCACCATAGTAAAGATATGACTAATAGGCTACTGATATTTACATACAGGTTTTGAGTATTTTTGTATTAAACCAGTTGTTTGTTTTTTAGCTATCGTGTTTTGATTATATGATTGTGGTAATTGTGGTTTGTGTAATTTGAGGTTTACAAATATTGTCTATCATGATGCGTTCTCCATCTTTATCAATTTCACTGTATTTATCCATTGACATCAGATTACTTCCTAAGTAAGTTATGTCGTTTAACTCTTCGAAGAGCAACATTTTGGAATATAATCTCATCTTTTATCGCCAATAATGGCTGAAATATCGCCCAAGCGGCGTAGAACAGTAACTCACTCACTCACTTATCTTCTGTAAAAAAATGTCAAACTTTAATTACTTAAAGTGTTACGAATGCTCAACACATAATTATTTCATTCGTATGTGCTCGTTTAGCCATCGGGGGATCGGGTGCATCAACACATGGCGCAACAGTACAAGGTAAAGCATATAAACACAAAGAACTTAATTAAGCACCCCCCTATTTTGTAAAATGAATTTGGGTGCTCTTGGACTATTTGGATTAATTTGATGTATTGCCCACTCCAGATATAACAATTGCTTTTTTATTGACTATATAATTGAAATAAAAATCGCTAATGTGCAAAAATAACATAAATATGAGAAAAACTGTGAGACTACTGAAATTTGGCCAAATATAACTATTGTTATAGTGGGAAAACTACACATTAAACTTTGGATGTTATGAATAAAAAATAACAATGTTGATCACTAGTTGACATTCATACACAAAAACCCTTTTTATCATGCATGATAAGAGGCAAGCAAGACATGGAATTTTCAGTACTTTTTTCATAAAAAATTGATAAAATGCCTATAATCTTAACATCTGTGAGTAAATTTAAGATTTCTTGAGTTGAACTTGTTGATCAAACACTTCTTCCTTTAGGTAAGCCATTATCTTTGACAGTGGCCAATTAATGTCTTTGTGCAGTTTTCGTTAAATTCGATTTTTGATAATTTTGTGATTTTGAAGGTTCATACTGCTTTAACGATTGACTTTTGCTATGAGGTTATTTACTAAAAAGTCATCAATTCACTCAAGAGAATAATACAAATTACATTGCAGCAAAAAATATTGACTTTCAATTTCAATTTTAAGGTAACTTGGATTTTGACTAAAAAATACCAAGTTTTTGTAAAACCAGTTATTCAGCGACAGTGAATCATAAACCGAATGAAGTTTTTGTTCCCACAATGCTAGATGATCGTTCTATTTCAAAAGCCTTATTGTTTGATTGTACATTTGTTTTGTTTATTATCAGCAGTGTTTTTTCTGTTTGCAAAAGTGGGGGGGTGCTTAATTAAGTTCTTTGTGTATATGTTTAGTTACATATTTAAAGCTCAAATACAACGTTATCAACCAGATCTAGAGCATATAGCTAAGTATTTTTCTGTATGCCTTAATGTGCTACATTTTAACTAATTCTCTCTGTTGGCATTAAATTATATATAATTAAATATATATCATTATTCAAAGGTAATTGTTGGAGTAATGCAGGGGTGCTTTCTTGCACCTATTCTTTTACCAGAACCAGGTGACGATGAGTGTTTGGATATCGCCGTGGTTGGTGCCGGTATTGGAGGATCCTACATAGGCTGGAAGCTCAGGGAAAGGGGACTCCGGATCTCCGTCTTTGAGTACTTAGATAGGGTCGGGGGTCGAATCTTCACGGAGGATTTCCCTCCAGCGCCGGGGACATATCTGGAGTTTGGTGCAAAGAGGTTTCGTTCTGATGCACATCATATATTAACGGCAACTGCAAGGGATCTTGGTTTGAAAGCCATTCCTTTCGTCCTGAACTATGGCAATTCAGATGAAACTATCTGGTATACTCGAAACACACATATGCGTAATACTGATTTTGGAACGAGTAAAATACCATATAACGTAGATCCGTCGGAACTGACTGATCCCGATACTTTGTTATGGTGAGTATCTGACAAACATGTATGGCAATATCTAAAGAAATGACACTTCTAATATGATGTATTTAAGGTTAATTGAAAACATTCATGACGTTAGGATCGTTTTTCATACGTTTAACCACAGTTACATTAGTTAATTATATTATATGATGCTTACATATTGTTCTTTATATAAAACCGAAAGAAAAGGATTGCTGTATTAACAGACTCTGCATAGATAACAACTTTCGGATAAATTGTTAAAATTAATTTTATTAAAAAATATGTTCGTTCTGACACCATTATGGTAAATCGTAGAAGTAAGAAACAGTTTTGCCATGATGCTTGAATAGAGCCCTTTTTATATGTTGAAATACCGAAAAAAAGGATTGTTCTTTTTATGAACATTGTAACAGTTTCTGCAAGGATGACAACTTTTCGGGTTGTTAAAGTTTTTAGTTATTTAAATATGTTAGTTCTGACACCAGTAAGGTAAAACATTGACTTGAGGAATATTTTGAAAACAAATATTACTAAGCATTGCTTTATATCAAGGTGACAATCATCTTCAAACGGGAACCAATAAATTTATCAATGAGGTTAACATAGATGAAAGCACTACGATGTTTATTACAATAAAAATCATGAATAATCATGAGCAACATGATCTCATAATCTCGTTACCAGAAACTGTACTCATTTGAGGAATTGAGCTTCATTGCCGGTAACCACCAATCAATAACCATTCACTACATAGAGGATATAATACGAGTGTCCTTGACATACTACGTTTACGACACGAGTGTCTAAACATTACTATTTCCCGAGCGAGAGCGAGGGTTCACGGATATTGAGGCATGAGTGTCGTAAACAGTATGTCATGGACACGAGCATTATTTATAATATGACGTCTCGAGGGGAAAATTATATGTTGCCCTAGGGAATCATATGAAAAATATGAACTCCGGTATGACTGCCCTCTTAATAAATAATTCATTTCAGGAATATGTTCAACGACAATGTCAACTTCAGTGGTAACACATACCCAAGTCTTGAGGAGCTCTACTCGCTTACAACCAATGATGGTACTCCTGTATATAAGATGACGTAAGTAAGATACTGAAGTATGAAATATTGTATCATTGTTTATATATATTGTCAGTAACTTGTCAGTGGGATGTTGGGAATACCAAAATTGTTGTTTTCCAGACAATTTGTTGAATAAATTAAATACCATTTCTAAAGGCTATTTGGATCAATATGTACCCTACTCTATAACAAAGAAAAGATTAGGTTATTCAACACATCAAATCAAGGAATAAGGGTCTAGAATCGACGTGATTTTAACAAAGATAGTGTTATCCAGAAAATAAGCTGTTCATGTATATATCATGCAGATCAAAGTAACAAGTTGTTGATCACAATGTATCCTATTAAGGAACAACAACTTTAATGTGAGAAGGCGTGATGCCCTTCTAAATGGCATCAAAGCTACAATTTTTTTACCACAATTTTTCCTACTTAAGGTACGACAACTTCATTGGGGAGTACGCAAGTCGTGAAGCAAACAGGTACCTGTACGAGACGAGCGGTTGGGCTGACAGTATAGGGCCACAGGGAGCTCTGCATGGTCCTAAAGTGTACATGGCCTTCCCTGGAGACACTAGTCCATTTGTTGGACTCAGCACAATCGAAGGAGGAATGGCACAAGTTCCGAAAAAACTCATGGAAACATTTCAGGAATCCAGTTCCAAGTATGTATACTATTTAATGTATTGGGGGGGGGGGCTATTTTGTACTTTGTACTATTTACATATACTTAAAATAGTAACCCGTAACAGCATTGGTCTCCCTTTATTTTTTATTTTTTTTTAAATGTTTTTATTCCTTGAAGCATAGGCATGATATACATACAATATTGAGTATATGTGTTACAGAACATTCTGCACAATACATAATGTAGTATACAATGACAAATAACTCTCTTGGTTGAAGATACATGACAAATTCAAAAAGTATCTGATATGATAATATGCATATATATGGTATGTCAAATGAGCAACAAAGGTCTCCCTTTATAATAATATGTTCCATAGGACATACTTGGAAATGGTAACCTTTAACAGCATTGGTCTCCCCTGATAATATTATGTTCCAATGCTGTTGAGGGTTACTATTTCCAAGTATGTACTATGGAACATAGTATTATCAGGGGAGACCAATGCTGTTAAGGGTTACTATTTAACCGTATGTTCTATGAAACATATTATGATAATGGGAGACCACTGATGTTAAGGGTTACTATTTCCAAGTATTTACTATGGAACATAATATTATCAGGGGAAACCACTGCTGATAATGGTTACTATTTCCAAGTGTGTAGGATGGAACATATTATTAACAGGGTAGACCAATGCTGTTAAGGGTTACTATTTCCAAGTATGTACTACGGAACATATTATTATAAGGGGAGACCACTGCTGTTATGGGTTACTGTTTCACCGTATGTACTATGGAACATATTATTATAAGGGGAGACCACTGCTGTTATGGGTTACTGTTTCACCGTATGTACTATGGAACATATTATTATAAGGGGAGATCACTGCTGTTCAGTGTTACTATTTCACCGTATGTACTATGGAACATATTATGATTAGGGGAGACCACTGCTGTTAAGGGTTATTATTTCCAAGTATGTACTATGGAACACATTATTAACTGGGTAGACAACTGCTGTTAAGGGTAACTATTTAAAGTATGTACTACCGAACATATTATCATAAGGGGAGACCAATGCTGTTAAAGGTAACTATTTCAAAGTATGTACTATGGAACATAATGTTATCAGGGGAAACCACTGCTGATAATGGTTACTATTTCCAAGTGTGTAGTATGGAACATATTATTAACAGGGTAGACCAATGCTGTTAAGGGTTATTATTTCCAAGTATGTACTATGGAACATATTATCATAAGGGGAGACCAATGCTGTTAAGGGTTACTATTTCTAAGTGTGTTCTATGGAACATAATATTATTATGTGAGACCACTTCTGTTAAGGGTTACTATTTCCAAGTATGTACTATGGAACATATCATCATAAGGGGAGACCAATGCTGTTAAGGATTACTATTTCCAAATATGTACGGTGAAACATATTATTATCAGGGGAGACCAATGCTGTTAAAGGTTACTATTTCCAAGTATTTACTATGGAACATGATATTATCAGGGGAAACCACTGCTGATAATGGCTACTATTTCCAAGTGTGTAGTATGGAACATATTATTATAAGGTGAGACAAATGCTGTTTAGGGTTCTATTTCCTAGTATTTACTATGGAACATGATATTATCAGGGGAAACCACTGCTGATAATGGCTACTATTTCCAAGTGTGTAGTATGGAACATATTATTATAAGGTGAGACCAATGCTGTTTAGGGTTCTATTTCCAAGTATTTACTATGTAACATATTATTATAAGGGGACATCACTGCTGTTTAGTGTTACTATTTTCAAGTATGTATTATGGAAATTTTATTATTATAAGGTTTTAACCGTATGTATAATGGAACATATTATTATAATGGGAGACCACTGATGTTAAAGTTTTCTATTTCAATGTATGTACTATGAAACATATTATTATTATTAGGGGAGACCACTGCTGTTAAGGGTTACTATTTCCAAGTATGTACTATGGAACATATTATTATCAGGGGAGACCATGCAACAATGGATTTATGTTGCAATGTTTAATTGTATTGCATTTGTACCATTATTGTGTAATATCTTTCTCACTTGACCGATTTACTATTTTTGTACATGTAATCTTCGGCTCTCTCTCTCTCTGTCTCTCTGTCTCTCTCTCTCTCTCTGTCTCTCTCTCTCTCTCTCTCTCTCTCTCTCTCTCTCTCTCTCTCTCTCTCTCTCTCTCTCTCTATCTCTCTCTCTGTCTCTCTCTCTCTCTCTCTCTGTCATCTTAAGGGGAGACCACTTCTTATAAGGGTTACTAGGTTACTATTTCCAAGTATGTACTATGGAACATATTATGATCAGGGGAGACCAATGCTGTTAAGGGTTACTATTCTTTTATTTTATTTTATTTTTCAGACACAAGCTTCATCTGAATCATCAGCTGATTGGAATAGAGAGAAGACTCTCGGGGGGCTACAATCTCAAACTAAGGCAAACAGAGACTAAAGAGGGAGTTACAGAACCTTCACAGGTATTTCCGGTTTCTTATATCTTTTATGATTGTTCTTAACATTTCTTAATATATTGGTATATTGATCCGTAACTGTTTCAATGGGTAGAATGCCTCGAATACCAGCTTGTTTCGAGACCTTCTCAAACTTACACAATTCTCAAATAGTCGTCAATATAATTGCTGATACTGTTGATATTGATAAGAGAGTCTGGATGAATATCTATCCCGAAATCATTATAATGGTTTACGTTATTGGTATCTGAGCATTTGAAATATCAGGTTTTGACACTTTTATTATTGGCTTTTCAGACAGAACCTTTCAAGATGTGCGCTAAGAAAATCATACTGACAGGATTTCGCAAATGTATCGAGCGGATAGATTTTCCAATCTTTCGTGAGAACCCTGAGATCATGAAGCGTATCAACTCTGGAGTTGGAATCGAGGCTGGCAGAATCTTCCTAGCATACAACAGTCAATGGTGGAAAACCGGAAATGAAGACATCACCCATACAAGAACAGATCTCCCGAATAGACAAACGTACGACTGGCATGTTGGCACCAACAATGTTTCAATTTTGATGGCGTCCTACCATGATGGGGAAAATGTGAAATATTGGCGAGAGTTGAGCAAATTTGGGAGTCCGATTCCTGGCAGTCTTCCTGGAGCTTATGCCGTCACAGACGTGGTCAAGGAAAGGCTGGAGAAGTACCTGGGTCGAATCTTCAACATCAAACAGGAGGATATCCCGCCAGCTGTGGGAGGGGGTATGATGCTCTGGGACTCCTATCCTTTTGAATATGCTTGGGATTACATTGAAGCAGGCTTTGATGAACGTGAACTCCGGGAGTTTGTCCAGAAACCATCACCGTCAGATGACGTGTTCATCGTTAGCAACTCATGGGCTGGTGGAGACATGACCGGATGGATTGAAGGATCGCTTTTAGCTGCGGAGGATGTCTTGAACAAATATTTGAAAGAATAGGAACTAACTTCTCCCGCAAGGCATACATCGCGTCATTCTCGTACAATGTATAATAGCTAAGTTTGTGGATATTTTCTAGAGAGATCTTATTGGAGTATCAACATCGAAATGATTCGGAATTGACAGAGGAAATGGTCAAAGGGACAGTCCAATCAGGATTGTTTTGTGAACACGAAATTAGCCTGTGTGTTGTTCCTTATCAAGTTGTCAAATATAATTCAACAAAAATATTATCCCCCATGAAAAGGTCCAGTTTGGTTGTAATAATCATATACTCATAGCATTAAATGCATAAACTGAAATGCCCCTTTGAATTTAGTTTTCACAATGAAAAAAAGTCCGATATAACTGCCCCTTTAAAAGCAGCAAGGCTTAAATAAGGAAGTGAAAATTACTGGAACGAACAATGCCCCGCTGGCAATTTGAAGTACAGGCATTAGTTTTCTTGTGGTTTAATAAATAAGTTGTATACATTGTTCTCTGTTAGATGTCTCGTTGTTGACGAATTGTTCTTTACAATTAACGCTTACTGCAGAACTTTTAGGTTTAAAGGGGCAGTAGCACGTTTTAAGTGGGAATATTAGGTGATGTCAGGAAAATGAAAATAAATGGTTCCAATTGAATGACAATGTATTTAAACTAAATGGAGCAGTAATAATTCAAATATATAATGTAAAGTTTAGCCGTGCGATTCCTTTTTTCCTACAGAAAATGAATAAAATGGCCGCCAATGGATTTTATGTGAATGTTCAAACTTTGTCCTCTGACTATGGATGATTGGTTTGTGCAATGAGAAGATTTATGACACTATCAAAATAATACATTTAGCATTAAGATACAATTATCAGTGAAAATTTTAAAATATAAAATCATCAAAAAACGTTCTATTTCCCCTTGAATTGCTTTTCGTTATAACCAGTACCGTTATTTGAATTGGGGGACATTCTCTTACGAGGACATTTTTCGTTGATTGCGACCTGACAACAACCATCAATATAAGGTTTCAGTGAACCTTAAACCTATTAAAGGAAAGTTTATTTCTTACATTATATCGCTATTTAAAGGGGCAGTAGCACGTTTTTAGGGGGAATACGAGGTGATGTCAGGAAAATGAAAATTAATGGTTTCAATTGAAAGACAATATATTTAAACTAAATGGAGCAGTAATAATTCAAATGTATAACGTAAAGTTTAGCAATGCTTTTGTTTTCTTACACAAAATGAATTAAAGGTGTTCACACAAAATGGCCGCCAATGCATTTTATGTGAATCTTCATGCTTTGTCCTCTGACTATGGATGATTGGTTTGTGTAATGAGATAGTTTATACTGTCAAAATAATACATTTAGCATTAACTTACAATTATCATTTGAAATTTTGAAATATGAAATTATCAAAAAAACGTGCTACTGTCCCTTTAATGTATGTTAACTATAGTTATTATATAACTAACACAAATATCCAACTTGTTTTACGTGTTACATATATAGTTCATTCTGTAGAAATGTTTATATATATATCATTTGATTATAAAATATTTGTACAACAAAATCTCTAGTCTCATTTACTGCACAATAAGGATATAACGATTTTTGAGTTATGTATGAATTTTATCACCCTTCAAAGTCAAAGCGATTATCCCGAACCTACAATTCCAAACCTTTATGAGTTTGTGAACAAAGATGTTTAAAGAGTAACCACTCTGGCTCCGTAATCTCACCAATGGTGAACACAGATGAGTATGGTAAATGAAGCGATACTAGTTTTATCATTTATGCTATAAATGTCGTTTGAGTTATCAGTTAAAGATCTAATAAAAAAGACGTTTTAATTGGACACGCCAATATGAGGTATAAACGCAATTCATAAGAGGGTAAAGTAAGTAATCATGAATGCCGAGACCGTTAGGCCGAGATGTTCATGAATCACGTGCGCGAGGGTTCATCGAATTTGAACCCGATGTCGAGGCTTGAAACTATTTTACACACTAGCTCAACGCTACATCAGTTAGTTATCACAATGCGAATAATGCGTTCTTTTTTAGATGAATTGATATGGTGAAACCTTGACTGAAATTGGAGAAACAATATTTTAGCCAATTCGGGTATGTGTCCATGGCATGAACCTCACATGCTCCACGTGCAATCCGATTAAATTTACAAGCGAACCCATAACATTCCATTGACAACGTTTTACATAAAGTCAATGATAATTATGATTATATACATTTGGTGCACAGGAACCCGATATCGTAAATAAAATGTAGGTAAAACGTGGGTAAGAAAGACCCGTCCCCTCTATGAAATAGAGGGGACTGGTCATCGGGTTCCTGTGATTTTGTGCCGATGATAATAAATGACCAATATATTAGGCATACTGCACAGTAATATTTCTACCTGGGGAAAAAAATAAACCTTAATCATGAGGTCATGAAAAACATCGTGTATTTTCAACTGACCTCCGTGGTCTAATGGATTAGTCACTGGGCTTGAAATCTACATGTCACAGGTTCGAACCCATGTTTGGAATGCTAAATTAAAAAATATCTTGCATAGAGAAAATGCAATTTTAGTGAGTGTAGTTGCAGTGTAGGAAAGCTAACCCGTCTCAACGTCCGAGACTGGTAAATTTTGTTGAGGACGGGCAGAAAAACTATTCAGTCCGTCCTTTTCTTGGGTCAATTTTGTCAAACCATTGATGCATTAGGTCCTTTAATCTTAAACAACCTAACAAATGTGAAAAGCCGACTGGGTGGCTATTTCATAAGAATCATTTTGTCATGACAAACACATTTCTATAATAAGAATACCATTGGTTCACTATCAGGTGTTCATGGCAATAGCCGCTTTGTCTCAGGAACACCCTGGCAAAAAATCACCGAGTTAGTATGACAGTGAATACTCGAACAAGATTTAGGAGCTAGAGTGTCAATCAGGGCAAATAGGTATACAGGTGTTCGTATACTATAGTTGATCTGTGTTTTTGTTTAACCTAATGAAGCCTTGCCACTGGATTCTGTCATTCAGGTACCGCCGCTTCTGATGATGGATGTGAAACATTTCTAGTTAAAACATATTTTATTGACAAAAGGGGTCAAATGGATCAGGCAAAAAACACTGACCTAGCCCTCTCCAATAGAGTTCTAAGTCTTGATCATTAATAGAGTAGTCAAAGTCGAAGTCAAAGATGTTTATTTTCATGTGAGGCCTCAGGCCAATATACAATGGAGTGACATGAAGTACAATTCAACAAGTCAATCATGAAGTATTTAAAGGGGCAGTAGCACGTTTTTTGATAATTTTGTATTTTAAAATTTTCACTGATAATTATACGTTAATGCTAAATGTATTATTGTGATAGTGTCAAAAATCTCATAACACAAACCAATTATCCATAGTCAGAGGACAAAGTATGAAGATTCACCTAAAATCCATGGGCGGCCATTTTGTGCGAACATCTTTAATTCATTTTGTGTAAGAAAAAGGAACCGCATGGCTAAACTTTACATTATATATTTGAATTATTACTTCTCCATTTAGTTTAACTGCATTCTCTATCACTTGGAACCATTACTTTTGATTTTCCTGACAACACCTTATATTCCCCCTAAAAACGTGCTACTGGCCCTATTAGTACACATATGATTTGAACAGTTCTTCTCTATGAGACATTACATAGGTGACATATTGGGAAAGCTTAAGAGTTAAAGAACAATCATCAGGTGAAAGAATTCGTCTAAACGCAATGATTATAGCCGTTGAAAGATAACTTTAAGGGATATACTGTTTACGCAAACTTCAAGATGTTGACAACTAAATAAAATTCATTTTTGAAACCGTTTTAAATAATGGGCATTTTCTTTTGTTTCTATCAATCGATTGACGTTTTTCTTCCTTTAATCATTAAGTGTGACAGTCCTCATGTAAATCGGATTCATGAGAACCTTAGTTTCTTTAAAGAGACACAGAGTATGTTGACAGGTTCACATATGTCAAATTTTGAAATCCATGTTATTACATCGGGAACCAGTTACTGTTACTGAAAATAACAAGTTAAAGGTCAATCAGTACATTAGAGCGAAAATACGGCAATTCAAAGTCGGGATTTTGATCGAAAACCGGACAATGTGGCTCGAGTGGCGCGCGCAAATTCGCCAAACGTAATTTTGAAACCTTGTCATAAACTGACAGGAAGATATATTCGATTCGATAGTGTTTATAAGTTATTGTAACTGATAGGTAGATAAATTTGATGCATAATTTCGAATATTAAACGTATTTGAGATGTTTTCTTGGTTTTTCTATGAAATCAAGCATTTTAGAGATATTATGCATAAATGGATATAATTGCAAGTCCAGTGATGAGATATGAACATCAATCAGCAAATTGGATATTTTGTAGCTTATCAAAACCAAATAATTTTTTAAGAAAGATACTCTGTGTCACTTTAAAGAGACACAGGATAGGATAGGATCACATATGTCAAATTTTGAAATCGATGTAATGACAACGGGAACCACTAACTGTTACTGAAAATAACAATTTAAAGGTCAATCAGTACATTAGAGTGAAAATACGGCCATTCAAAGTCAGGATTTTGATCGAAAACAGGACAATGTGGCTCGAGTGGCTCGTAATTTTGAAACCTTGTCATAAGCTGACAGGAAGATATATTCGATTCTATAGTGTTTATTAGGTATTGTAACTAATAGGTAGATTAATTGGATGCATAATGTCGAATATTAAACCAATCTCATTAAAATGATATCTTAATTGCTTCACTACGTTACGCAGATTAACGATCTCACAAGGCCCCGTAAGTCCAGCCGTCAGGGTAACCTTTGACCGCTTGATGTGAGGAAGATTTCATCCACCAATCAAATCGTACGTCTCTTAAAGGACAATTCAGGAGATTAAACCGTAAATCGGCACAGCCCAAATGATAAAATGATAACTTATGACCTTCTCGAATTTCCCAAAAAGCAGTGTTAGGTAATTTGCATAGGTCGTAAATTAATTTGTAATGTTTGACTATTTGACAGAACTAGATTCTTTCTAATTTGCATATGTACATCGAATATGTGTGATATCAAATCAACAAGACTTGATCTAATGTTTTTATGTCAGTTCTGGTCTTCTCATTTGTGTCAGTATATTTATGGATACAAAATACACCGAATTTAATGAACATGAATCGTTTCATATAAGATTTAAAGGGAAACGTTTATATAACGTAACTGTTCCAAAAATAGCATCTACAGCTTGCTGTTTGAATTTGCCCCGTTTACGGTGATTTCTTCGATAATGATAACATTAAAGTATTTACCTGGACGATTTTGGACCAATAAATTGATAGGAGCGATATAAAGCACAGTTTGAGTTATTCATTCGGACATGACAGGAAATATTTGTTGTCGACATTTAGAAATAGTCGGAAATGTTCGTTTTTCGAGTTTTGAAGATTAGATATGAATACCCGTCACCAGCAACCCGAGTTACGGGGCAAAGTCGCTGATTGGCTGAGTGAAAGGATACTCTGACGGCTGTTATAACTGAGCCTGGTAAGATATCTACATGCGTAGCGTAGTGTAACAAATAGATCGTATTTTAATAAGATTGAATATTAAACGTATTTGAGATGTTTTCTTGATTGTTCCATAAAATCTGGCATTTCAATAGATATTATGCATAAAAGGATATATTTGCAAGTCCAGTGAAGATATATGAACTTCAATCAGCATATAAGATATTTTGTAGCTTATCAAAACCAAATAGAATTTTAAGAAAGTTACATGCAATAAATATTTTTTCGGGTTGGAGTAAGGTAAAGATTCGATGGGAATCAAATCGTGAGCTCTTCATTTTAGCAACGTTTTAATGGATTGATATTTTTCTTTCTAATATCCAAGAGGACAAATATTGTAGACACGTTAATAACTTGAACATTCGAGATTCTAATGGTATTGGTAAAACAAAATTTATGGCTGAGAGCCACAGATGCCCAGCGAAGCATTTACCTTCTGTTGATTTAAACAAAATTTTGAAGTGATCCAGTATTGTGATTATATTATGTTCATGTTTTTGCAGGAATACATAGAAACTGGTTATTATAAAAAAACCTGGCCTCTGAGGCTCCGGAAAGCATCAAAAGGATTGACATGCATAGTTTGCTTAATTTTTAATGTGCATAAGTTATTCATAACTGTAGTTAACCAACAGCATTGAATCATTTGCACTATTGTATGCTTTATAAAATTTTAGTATACAGCTGCGTCTCTTAAGTTTGTTCACTTACCAGCGTTTTTAGTGCAAATATCATGTAATTTGGAATGTCTTTTGGGCATCCTAGCAATGCGAAAACGGAACACATAATAATGAAATTCGAGTACAATAGTTAACAGTCAGTTTGCGTTAACTTATTCGTATGTCATACCTTAAAGATAACCGTAACGTATTTGGCAGGGCATTGAAATGACCGAGGTCAAAATTTCGAAAACACTATATTGTATTTTTCGCTACAAAATCCTTCATTAATGATCAATAGCTATATACCTAAGTCATATTTGTTCCTTTGCATTAATGCAATGTAATTGTACTGATTTCTTTCTTACAATGTTTATATGGAATATTTAAATCGAAATTTAAGAAAATCTGAATTTCACAAATATGACCCCATCTGTCTATTTAATTATGCCAAATATCTAAATTCAGGACCAGTGACAAGACGATCCCGGAATATGGCGTGGGAATGATTATTGTACTAATGGATAATTGGTTGTCCCTTGTAGGTGCTCCTGGAGTTATTTTATGGACGTCAAAATGAAACCCAATTTACATGATATTTGCACTAAGACACACAAGCAAGTGAACAAACTTAAGATACGCAGCTGTAATTCTGAAGAACTTAAATAAATTATTGCACTCTATTAGGACATTATGAATAATATGACATCAATATAAACGCATGACACTCAGGTCATAAACATTAACCCTTTTATTGCTACTTTTTTCATATGCTTCTATAAAGTAAACAATGTTAGGAACCGCACGGTGAATTTCTATTTCAGAAACCTTTGAATCAATAATTGTGATGAAGGTACCTAAAATTAATCCTCAACACATTTAATGATATAACCTCATGACATTCTATTAACTCGATCCAAGTATTGAATAAATGCTTTTTGAAAATGTGTACACGTTTGCAGACTCATTACGATCCGCAAAATGGCTCTGAGTCCACTTCCGATTTCTGAACAGTTATGGTTACCTCAAAAAGTTGACATCGTTAGTGATATGAAATGTTGAATTTAATCATTTTGAGGGCTCTGTAACAGATTTGCACTTTGTACATGGAGAAAGGCTTAGAAACTTTTACAAAATTATTGCACAAGTTGGAGTAATTTGCATAATGTGTCTACAATGACAGAATGATATGGGATTGTATTATAATACTTTAGTCTTCGTTGGTTAAACGGGTCTGTCTAACTTGCGTACAATGTATGTAATTAATCATAAATCAACAAAGAACACTTTTTTCATGTTTAATGTCCATATTGGTTCCCGCGTTGTGTCGACATGTTAATGATTTTAGCCTTTCATAATTCGTAAATATTTATAAGTAAAAACTCCAAGAATTGTAAATGATGTGGAATACGACACCAAGGTAAGATAACTTTGAAGCGGATTGAACTTTTCGCACGGCAATCCTCACAAAAATCTGAGAATCAACCTGACACCATTTAAACACTTAAATGACATAATGATAGCACGCCAGAATAGCAGCAAGATTGGTATAATAATCATGATCAAAGTATTATTGTATGTAGTGTATATCCTAAATAAATATTTTGTTTGCTGATCGTCGGGCATAGCTCTAGTAGGTTATAATCGTTTGATATGCAAGTTGTTAAAACTTGCTAAATTATCAACCAATGGATCCTCGTGTTTCAATTAACTGCATGTTAAGTCTAAAAAAAATGTAGTCAATGTGACAAATATTTGAGTTAGTAGAAGCACAAGAAGTGATCTAACTCGAAGTAAAGTTATTTGCAAGTGATAATAAATTTTTACAAGGTGTATTAAGAATGGGCATTACTTTTTTCGCTGACCACAAGTGTGGGCCCTGAACGAGCATGTTTGAGCCTTGAGCTGGCATTGCATCTTCAGAATCCTTTCTATAATGTAAGAGTTGACTGCACGATTTCTACTCTCGTGCGGTCCTTACATAAAGGCTATTCATTATGTATAAACGAAGTCGTAAACTGTCTTTAGGAACAGATAACTACGCTATGAATTCTTCAGAAAACGAAGTTATTGCTTCAATGAGATATTTCAAGATAATCAATGCTTCAATCTTCTAAGGAATGCTTTGACTTTCAACTGCGTTTCTGAAAGATGTTCATTTGCACTTATATGGAAATAGCTATTGCGCGTCTCGTATATTCAATATTTATATCCCAAGGGCGGTATAATCTATTAATATTGTTATGACAATCAACCCATGCAGTGAAGCGCTATAAGACAAGTCACTAATGACTTGACATTTGTCACCTTATTATGTTGGCAATCTTTGAAAAGATCTAAGGAAGAAATGTTTAAATAATTTAGGATAGTTGTTGAAATCGAAAAATACGACCTTTTGACGAATATGTAAGTCATAAAGTGTGCCCCTGCAATTCACTGTAATTTCACCGTTTTCAAAACTTATCACATCTTGAGATTAAAATATTGGTTGCATGTACAATGCCATGCAGTCGGAAAGTATAAATTCATTTCCGTGCACGTAACGAAATCTCTTTATTCTCTTGTTGAATCAAACAAACGATAGGTCTGTGAATGTCCATTGATGTGGACCGTGTTGTTTATTTTACCTACCTGTTTCAGGTGTTATAAACCTCGTTTTGATTAAAAGGTTTAATTATTGACTAATTGATAGTACTGAGTTGAAGGTGCCTCTCTTTTCTGTTTTAATCATTGTGGTTAATCTAAGTCAACTTGTCTAAGATTTGAGTTTATCTTTGTTAAAAAGTGAATACCTTCACCTACCTGACTTAGGTCCTCAGTAAGTGTTAAGATCAAATATAAATTGGTTAATTGACTGGGATACCTTGGAAAATCGCCTTTCTCTTATCTATTTTTATAGTCTTAAACTTAAATTTTATCTTGGTAGCGAAAGAACTATCAATGTAGCACAGGGCCTCCTTTCACAAAGCCCTAAGTAAATCGTAAATCATTAAGGTAGCCTTACTGTAATGTTAAAGAATAGATGAGGTTAACCTTAGTTAAGGTTGCTTTGTGAAAGGATACCCTGGTTTACAAGTTCAGACTAACATGAGCACTGTCTTGCAATAAGGGCTTAGGGTCACCTTTCAGTGACGATTGACGATTGGTTGTCATTTGACAATTATGACAATATTACATGGAAACTTGTAATAAATTAGATTTTAATAAGAGTGCTATGTCTGTAACAGGAGAACAAAAAGATTGCTTTTGAAATATGAAAACGTTTGAAAATGAATTTGCCTTTTATAAATAAGTTTAGGAGGTTTAAGGTGCGCCAAAGATACACATACAGACGTTTCTCGCTCTGATACTATTTAGGTACATGCCCCTCATAATATTCACAAAGAAAGATTATACAAATATTATATTTGTGCACAAGGATTATTATCTTTTATTCAGGACTCGAGCTCTGTTACGATCCCATGGCCGTAAGCTTAACAGTTAAATCTTGCATAGCAAAATATAACGTCGTTTACCAAGTACAACCAAGGCCATATAGTACGTTCTGGTTTTAGAAAAAAGAGCCATTGGCGCTGTAGCTCATCAGGTTTCATTATCAATTATGCTGTAGAGTGTGGCCAATGTGATTCCCCCTTTGTAGGGGCCCGAGGTAACCAATCATAAAATCAAGTATATAGGCATCAAGTTTCAGTTTTCTAGGCCTGATACTTCAGGAGAAGAAGATGAAAATAGATTTTAAGGACGTTCCTGTTGCCTTTTTAAAGGGCAACAGGATCACAAAAGCTACAATTCATAATCCTCACTAGTCAAGGAGTCTGTACACAAAGTGTCAGCTTTCCAGGCCTTATGGTTCTGGAGAAGAATAGGTTTTTAGGGTGTGGCCCCTGTGGCCCTTTTTAGGGGTCAAAGGGCCACCAAAGCTACAGTTTATAATCCCCACTAGCTAAGGAGTCTGTACACAAAGTTTCAGCTTTCTAGGTCTTATGCTCTGGAGAAGAAGATGAAAATAGGTTTTTAGAGCGTGGCCCCTGTGGCCCTTAATAATCCTCACCAGTCACAGAGTCTGTACACAAAGTTTCAGCTTTCTAAGCCTTATGGTTCTGGAGAAGAAGTCGAAATTCCACAAAGTTTACGGACGGATGGACCAATTGACCAACATCATGTGTATTAATAGCATTTTTTTACAGTCTTTCGACAGCAGATACGCCCCGCCCCAGATACGACCCTTATCTGCATATTCAAATATACTGATGGAAATGAATAAAGGAACGCATGTATTCATGGTGAAATTTGTTTTATTGTCATGTGTTTTTGATCAAGTATATTTCATTAAGTATGTACACCACAGGTGACTTTTCAGTATCCGGTATGTCCTCCTTGTTTCCTGATCACTTCTTCACACCGTCGTGGAACACTTTGGATCAACTTCCGGATGACAGCCCGAGGAACTGCACGCCACTCTTCTTGGAGAGCCTGGAACATGGCATAAAGTGTCTGGGGTAGAACATCACGATCCCTCACCCGACGTCCAAGAGCGTCCCAGAGGTGTTCAATGGGATTAATGTCTGGGCTCTTGGACGGCCATGGCAACACTCTGACGTTGTTTTGCGTGAGAAAATCCCTGCTGACGTGAGCCGTGTGGGGTTGAGCATTGTCATGTTGAAACTCAAAGTTAACACCTACTCTACGGCGGAAAAGAAGAAAGGAGGAACAACAGGTTGCAACACTTCGTCTCGGTAACGGACACCAGTCAGCCTTCCATCAAGTCGAACAAGGTTGGTCCTATGATCGTACCTAGTAGGTTATGCCGCCCGATACCATCACATACCCCCCCCCCCCCCTCGTAGGAATCGTGTTGTTTGATGGTGCACTGATGGTGACTTCCACGAAGGCTTCGCCAAACGCGGATCCGACCATCTGCGAAGTCCAAATTGAATCTTGACTCATCACTGAACATGGTATTTCGCAAATGTCGAAGTTGTCTCACTCGATGTTGTGTAGCCCATGCTCTTCTGAGACATCTGTGTTCCTCAGTCAGCCTTACCCCAACAACAGGACGACGTTACTCTAAGCCTGCTGCTTTAAGTCTGTTTCTGACAGTACGGTCATAAATTCTTAGTCTCGTTACTGCCCTGAACTCAGAGTTTATTTTCGATGCTGGTTTAAATCAGTTACGTAAGGACAGCAGCACCACCTGTCGGTCGTTTCGGGGCGTTGTCTTACGTTTTGGCCCCACGCAGCCTCGAACAAACGGAACATTCCATACATAAGTTAACAGCAATTAAGCGTTCCCTTATTCGTTTCCATCAGTATATGTGTGTCAGAAGAGAAATGAGTAACGTACCCGGATGACTGTAGGGGCCAGTCATTTCAAAGAGAAAATATTCTTTATAGTATTTCATCACAAATCAATTAAATCATAACGATCAGAAGATAAGAAAAATTGATTTCTACTATCTAACACTAAATGCGTCATAAATGTCCTCACTAGTTCAATGGTATGAAGTTGTCAAGATCTGATTTGAGTGTTCTTGGTGTAAGAATGATTCGCCAGAACGCATCTTGTCGTGAAACGTGCAGGATCTGCATGCGCGGTTGCTGAAGCGTGACTGAGTGGGTGACAGCAGATACCTGGCGTCTGTTGAGCTGTACGGACGGGTATTTGAAGGCGTGTTTTGGCAGAAATGCATAAGTGTTCAGTATGTTGCACTTTATATGATGTTTTGATAAAATGTGTTGGAAAATTTTGTGAAGCAATGTGTAATTGTTTATGGCATGTTGATAATTTTTAGAAATGCGGTTGTTTTTTTACATAACTAAATAAATGGTATTTCAACTGTTTGCATTAATATTAGCAGTTGTGAACTGTTAATGAATCAACGTTGTGCACGGGAGTAGATATATATATGTAAGTGTTTTGTTGAAATGTAAGAGTGTGTGAATGGTGATGTGTTTTGTATACTTTGGGGTTGGTAATAAACTTTTGAACCTCATCTTTTGTTCTGATTTGTGACAGAAGTTAATGTAGGCATATACGAATTTTTACTAATTACATACATTAAATTGCATTGGGAAAACCAAATGCCACAAGCAAAGATTTTAAAAACATAATTGTGAATGAAGCATTTAAAACAAATCTCCTTTGAATGAGATAGTTAATTGATTACGTCAGATTACGGCCTCATCCGTCGAATTTTCAAAATTGAACTGTACCTATCCGTCGAATAACGCTTGAGTGATTTTATACCGATCGGTCGAATCTTGGCAAGCATGAGACCCTGGGAGAATCTAAGTTAATTAATGAAAAGCATTACGATTGATCACTTGAAATGAAGTAAGTTGCTTACATGATATAGTCTTATTTCATCGACGGACATATTACTGAGTAAAGGGTTCATAATGTAAAACCCCTTTCTGTTTATCTAAATTTAATACTTTGATGAAGGGAACAAGTTAAATGTTTAATTGATCCTTTGTGTCCCTATTCAAATACATGTATGACATATGCATCACTTTCAAATAATTTTACTTATTATTTACTTATTAAATTTGACTATGTCCATGACCTCTTAAAATATTATGCCCATACCATTTGGCTATGACTGAGGCATGGTCCCAACGTTTTATATTGATAATGTTATTTACTCAATCAATCTATCTTTATTTCTTTGTGCGCAGTGTTGGCCATAGGCCCAGTCTACATTTCAGATTCATAGAGCGATATATGTAGATAATCACAAGATTTTTAATTTACATACAAAACAATACTATTGACAAGAGACGTGTACATGTACCATTTTCCCTCATAAGTCTAAACACAAATTCAGACAAGAATTTATAATATTTATTAAAATTTTGCTGTTGTTCCCAAATATAGCTAAATCCCAAAGTGTAGAGAATATTTCATACAATTCTTAATATATTTACTCATTATATACAACATCGCATCATCCTAACTTCAAGTGATCAAAATAAATGAATGAGAGTCCAAACACCCCCTTTGTCTTATTTTGGAACGTTCCAACGTTATGTAAGCTAATTAACAACTAAAATCACAGTACCGATCCGTCGAATGGATTTTTCTATTCTAAAACTAGAAATTCGACGAATCGGTATGCGACCAGTTAATTTTGCTGCACTACGTTACACATTTCAAAACGGGTATACGTCGAGATAAATTACCTCTGATTATTTCCAGTCATACATGTATGTAAGCATCGTGTCCATTTTCCCGGGGCCAGAGAAACGTATTTCCAACTTAGCTTACAATATTAGGAACACCATAGTAATTTTCTAAATTGGAAACAAAAAGTCCAATTGTCTTTTTTCATGCAGTGGATGCAATAACATACCATGGTATACTATTGGTTGAGCATTCAACAAGTATTAACAATTTGTATATCAAACGTTTAAAAACTACAGAAGCTATGCCAGACGATCAGTAAACAAAGGATAGAAGGATATAACACTATTTAAAACGATACTTAGATTATGATTATTATAAGAATCTTACTGTCAATCTGGCGCGTTGTGATTACTTCATTTTAGTGGTTTAATGATGTCAGGTTGATTCTAAATGTTTTTCGAGGATTGCGGTGCGGAAAGTTCAATCTGGTACAAAATTATCTTATATCTTGGTGTCGTTTTCAACATCTTTTACACCACTTGAAGTTTTAGCTTATATACATTAACGAATTATGAAAGGTTATAATCATTAAAATGTCGACACAACAGGGGAATCAATATGGACATAAACATGAAAAAATTTTCTTTGTTGATTTATAATCGCGCTTTACCAAAATACATGTGCAAATTAGACAAAGTCTGGTAACCTACGAAGGCTAAAGTATTATAAACCAATCCGATATCAGCATTTTGATGTTGTAGAAACATTATGAAAATTACTCCATTTTGCGCAAAAGTGTTCTAATAGTTTCTAAGTCTTTCACTTTGTATAAAGTGCAAATCAGTTTATGAGCCCTTAAAATGATTAAATTCCACATTTGATATTACTGACGATGTCCACTTTTTAACTTAGCCATGACTGTTTAGAAACCGGAAGTGGGCTCGAAGCCATTTAAGGATGGTAATGAGTCTACAAACGTGTACACATTTTCAAATAGCATTTACTCAATACTTGGGTCGTGTTAGTAGAATACTATGTTCTTTTTTCGTTAAGTAACTTAAGGACGTATGCTAACTACCTAAAGGTTTCTGAAATAGAAATTCACTGTGCGGTCCCTACCGATAGTCCGATACTCTGTAAATAAATTCATTAATAAAAATATACCTACTCACAATTCCATTGATGATCCTGTCTGAAGACATCCCCACAGCATAGAAAATATAACAGATTACAAATATTGTTTTTACAGCACGTACGTTAAAGTCGCTAATATATTTATTTTGCACGAGAGGTGCATGAACATTTACTGCATGCGCGCTCACGTCGTGTGCACAAGCCTCATAATCGTGAAACCGGCAACCAGGTGAATCATTTCATGGTGTCCCTATCTTCACAAAAATCCAAGATTTACAATATTACATGTTATAAAATAGTCCTTACATTTTTACAAAAGCTTTTAGGAACATAATTATAAACTTATTAATTAAAAAATATAACATTAAATAGCACTTACGGCTCAAAATTGCCCCTGAACATTTCTATTCTGCAACCACATGTTAACAGTCCAGAAACATAATATGTTTACTACTCATGAGTACCTAAATATGTATAGTTTATAACTCTCCGAGGTCCTGAGGCTCATTTTCTTTTAGGAATGGAGAGTTATATTAAGAGGATATTAACCGACTTAAATTACACTCAACTTAATGCCTATTCAAAATCATAACTTGTGATAATATAATAAAATGTGAAATTTCAAGTAAAAAACTTGATGTAAAATACAACGCTCCATTACTGAAAAATAATGGAGCAAGTGAAAAATAGGCTGACGTCACTAGTGTAATATAAAACTATTTCCGCGCACGGGATATTCGAACCTGACTAGGAATTGTTTATATTGAATATTTATGCATGATTTAAAAAGCATTCTGAACCCTTTCCACACTTTTATAAAGACACGTGCAGTCGTTTCATTTCAACAGAGACGGGATCACAAAGTACACAATATACAAGGTGACATTTGTTTACGGTAGCTTAATTATTTATCGCCCGACGTCTATTCAAGGAAGATGGCATGTTTTTGCTCATCTTCCCACGGCAAGGTGAAAATGTATCGAGCAACTCTCCTCGCTTTAGACCTTGCCTTCACAAGATAGAAAACCGGTGATCCGAAGCAGCGACACCTATCGTGATTACGAGTTACGCCCCTTACCAGCTCTTTCAATAGCCATTGAAATCGCCGTTTACATCCAGAACAAATTCAAAATACTAACAGAAATCTTTTTGAAAAATATCCGAGTGAAATTTGATATCAAAATCCAAAATTGATTTATGTACAACAAAGAACTTGTACATGATGTGTACGAATAAGAATTCCTTACAACACGATATAAAACTTTTATATAACATATTCATTTGAAAGATAAAAAATCAGGTTAATTATTTATAGCAATCAATGTTTTACTATATACACATTTATTCCTTGTTCACGATATTTTTTAAAACATGTAATAATCCGTATCAAATAAACACCAAAGTTTAAAGACTTTCAATGCAAGAAAGGTGAAACCTAAGGTCGGTGCATATATATTTGCGCTACAAAAATCGATTGATCACACACCGCATTATAAGCTTTATTTGAAATACGTTCCTGCATGACATTTTAAGAAAAAGATAGGCGGTCATTCTTATGTGTATTGTGATTAAATACACTTATCAAATACTTGAAACCATGTATTTAGAAAAAAACATGTCCTCGTTTAGTCATTGGGAATGTATCGCTGCAAGATTAATCGACAGCTGAAGTTCATTTAACAAGCTGTCTCCTGATTGGACTATTCAACTTCCGTGCAGCGGATTGAAATGCTAGCACAGAAATTACGGCCAATGATGTCAAGGGAGGAATGGGAAAGGTTTAGACAAGTTCCTGCATCTCGTCAGACTCAATATGGCACTGTAGCAAGGCATGATTTACTTAGACTTTGTTTATTAATTCTTAACATAATAAAAGAAGGGAAAAACGTCCACCCTGTCAGACTCACTTATTAACTAAAACGTTTGAACCAAAATCATTCGCAATGTGACTTTCATTAGTGTTATAAAGGAATATACATTTTCAATCTATATGTAAGCAAATGGCTTCTCAATCTGCCAATTTGATTAAGTATTCATTAGTTTCATTTTTAAAAGATCATGGTTTTGATAATGATTTCTTTATCTTAACAATTTCTAGTTATTCATTTTCTTCTTGTAAGGAATTTCTCTGTTAATCACAACGCGGCTTTTCCTTCATTCACAGCTATGTTGATGTAACAGATCATTAATCATTGTATTTAACACTAAGCCAACCTTTTCGTCACCTTTTATGTATTAATGACTTCAACAGTTAAGCCCACGTCGAGTTTATTGGTAAATCGATTTTCCAAAGCAGCCAATCGGCATTTAGTACTTTCTTATGTAAGTCTTAGTATTTGCTGCTTTACCTATGCCTTTAAATTAGCGTTTGTTTTGTTCTGGCTTATTGAGAAAACGCTTGCCACACGTTTCACACGTTTGACAGACTCAGCTTGCGGTGAGTACTGGTGATGTTCTTTACTTTATGTTGATTCATTCCTCTTTAAATGCATTCTTATTGTTAGTACTAAAGACATAAAGATCTACAGTACAAGTGTGGCTGTTGCAATGAATTGTGCAGTGATGACTTTTTACAATGAATACAGGTTTTAAATTGTTAATAAATTTACCTGTTGATCTCAATAATTGTCATATAATTCTTATGTTGTTGAGGTAGCGACGAAGAGGAGTTCTATGGTGTTGTATTCTTTTTGAGATAATACAGATGATAATTTGTAACAGATTTAGCTGATTGTTAAAATTTTGACTGGAAAAGCTCTTGAAGAGAAAACCAGCGCATAGAGTTGTATTTTTAATTGAATCTTGGCACTCGAAATTATCTAATATCAATTATGTCGACAGAAATTGATTCCTTAGTTTGGCAAACATTTTTACATTTCATCATGCCTACATGTAAGTTGAAAGTTTCCAGCATTTGACTGATGATCGACGTATTGAAACGTTTCAGAAAGCATACTCTACACTTGGACAAAGTGTGTCAATGACTTTTAAGTAATATACCATGTCCAAAAGAAACGGTACAAGTTTTAAACGTCGTAAAAAAATTAAGCTGACAAATTCGGGTTTGTGTGTAATTTATAGGCATATGTCTTTTGAAGAACTCAGCACTTTGTGTCTCCTCGAATGGTCATAGGGTGCATAAATCACAATTTTAATTTTTTTTGGGCTCAGAATTTTAGGAATTTCAGTTCACAATTGATAAAATATGAAAATAAGGACTTTATTTGACATAACCTCGTTTCCCCGTAACTGCTCTTGGATCCTTTAAAACAGGCAAAATTATTAAATGTTCTTGAATAGGGACCACTTGGTAGATTCCAGGCTAATTACAGCCTAATCTGTCGAATTTTCAATTCTGAACTGTGCCTATCCGTTGAATAAAGCTTGAGTTATTTCGTACCGATTTGTCGAATCTTTGCGAGCAAGAGACACTGGGAGAATCTAAGTTGATTCATGTACAGGTTGTTTACAAGCATAACGATTGATCTTTTGTATTGAAGTAAGTTGCTTACATGATCAGGTCTTATTTCGTAAACAGGTAACAGACATATTGCCGAGTAAAGGATTCATACTGCAAAACTCAATTCTCTTTTAAATTCAATACTTTTGTAAAGGGTACCAGATGAATGATAATTGAAACTGTGTGTCTCTTATTCAAATACCTGTATGAGATATCCATCACTTCCAAATCATTTGACTTATCCTTTGGCATTACTTTAATATTTTTCAACTTTCAAACTTCCCTTAACATTTATGGTGTCCACGACTTCTTAAAATATAATGCCCATATCATTTGGATTGAATTGAGACATGGTCCCAAAGTTTTTTTATCGAATATGTATTTACTCAATCAATCAATCTGTATTTCTTTGTACACAGTGATCATAGGCCCAGTATACATTCAAATTTATATAGCTTTACATGTATAAAGTCATAAGATAATCAATGAGTTAATTTACACAGAAGACAATACCATTGACAAGTGATGTGTACCATTCTTGTTCATAATTTACTCTTAGTCTTAAAGCAAATTCTGCGAATTTATAAACATTATCAATTTTGCTGTTGATCCAATATGTAGCTAAATCAAAAAGTGTAGAAAATTTGTTATACATTTCTTTATATATTTACTCATTTATATTAAACATCGCATCATCCCGACACATAAAAAAAACCAAATTAGGAATAAGTAGAAACATATCAAACAATAACGATCCTAGACAATTACTAGTAAACTTAAGGCGATGTGGAAAATTAGGAATAAGTAGAAACAAATCAAACAATAACGATCCTAGATAATTACTAGTAAACTGAAGGCGATGTGGAAAATTAGGAATAAGTAGAAACAAATCAAACAATAACGATCCTAGACAATTACTAGTAAACTGAAGGCGATGTGGAAAATCAGGAATAAGTAGAAACATATCAAACAATAACGATCCTAGATAATTACTAGTAAACTGAAGGCGATGTGGAAAATTAGGAATAAGTAGAAACATATCAAACAATAACGATCCTAGACAATATCTAGTTAACTGAAGCCGATGTGGAAAATCAGGAATAAGTAGAAACATATCGAACAATAACGATCCTAGACAATTACTAGTAAACTGAAGGCGATGAAGAAAATCAGGAGTAAGTAGAAACATATCAAACAATAACGATCCTAGACAATTACTAGTAAACTGAAGGCGATGTGGAAAATCAGGAATAAGTAGAAACATATCACACAATAACGATCGTAGACAATTACTAGTAAACTGAAGGCGATGTGGAAAATCAGGAATAAGTAGAAACATATCGAACAATAACGATCCTAGATAATTACTAGTAAACTGAAGGCGATGAGGAAAATCAGGAATAAGTAGAAACATATCAAACAATAACGATCCTAGATAATTACTAGTAAACTGAAGGCGATGTGGAAAATCAGGAATAAGTAGAAACATATCAAACAATAACGATCCTAGATAATTACTAGTAAACTGAAGGCGATGTGGAAAATCAGGAATAAGTAGAAACATATCGAACAATAACGATCCTAGACAATTACTAGTAAACTGAAGGCGATGTGGAAAATCAGGAATACGTAGAAACATATCAAACAATAACGATCCTAGATAATTACTAGTAAACTGAAGGCGATGTGGAAAATCAGGAATAAGTAGAAACATATCAAACAATAACGATCCTAGATAATTACTAGTAAACTGAAGGCGATGAGGAAAATCAGGAATACGTAGAAACATATCAAACAATAACGATCCCTGACAATATCTAGTTAACTGAAGGCGATGTGGAAAATCAGGAATAAGTAGAAACATATCGAACAATAACGATCCTAGACAATTACTAGTAAACTGAAGGCGATGAGGAAAATTAGGAATAAGTAGAAACAAATCAAACAATAACGATCCTAGATAATTACTAGTAAACTGAAGGCGATGTGGAAAATTAGGAATAAGTAGAAACAAATCAAACAATAACGATCGTAGACAATTACTAGTAAACTGAAGGCGATGTGGAAAATCAGGAATAAGTAGAAACATATCAAACAATAACGATCCTAGATAATTACTAGTAAACTGAAGGCGATGTGGAAAATTAGGAATAAGTAGAAACATATCAAACAATAACGATCCTAGACAATATCTAGTTAACTGAAGCCGATGTGGAAAATCAGGAATAAGTAGAAACATATCGAACAATAACGATCCTAGACAATTACTAGTAAACTGAAGGCGATGTGGAAAATTAGGAATAAGTAGAAACAAATCAAACAATAACGATCCTAGATAATTACTAGTAAACTGAAGGCGATGTGGAAAATTAGGAATAAGTAGAAACAAATCAAACAATAACGATCCTAGACAATTACTAGTAAACTGAAGGCGATGTGGAAAATCAGGAATAAGTAGAAACATATCAAACAATAACGATCCTAGATAATTACTAGTAAACTGAAGGCGATGTGGAAAATTAGGAATAAGTAGAAACATATCAAACAATAACGATCCTAGACAATATCAAGTTAACTGAAGCCGATGTGGAAAATCAGGAATAAGTAGAAACATATCGAACAATAACGATCCTAGACAGTTACTAGTAAACTGAAGGCGATGAAGAAAATCAGGAGTAAGTAGAAACATATCAAACAATAACGATCCTAGACAATTACTAGTAAACTGAAGGCGATGTGGAAAATCAGGAATAAGTAGAAACATATCACACAATAACGATCGTAGACAATTACTAGTAAACTGAAGGCGATGTGGAAAATCAGGAATAAGTAGAAACATATCGAACAATAACGATCCTAGATAATTACTAGTAAACTGAAGGCGATGAGGAAAATCAGGAATAAGTAGAAACATATCAAACAATAACGATCCTAGATAATTACTAGTAAACTGAAGGCGATGTGGAAAATCAGGAATAAGTAGAAACATATCGAACAATAACGATCCTAGACAATTACTAGTAAACTGAAGGCGATGTGGAAAATCAGGAATACGTAGAAACATATCAAACAATAACGATCCTAGATAATTACTAGTAAACTGAAGGCGATGTGGAAAATCAGGAATAAGTAGAAACATATCAAACAATAACGATCCTAGATAATTACTAGTAAACTGAAGGCGATGAGGAAAATCAGGAATAAGTAGAAACATATCGAACAATAACGATCCTAGATAACTACTAGTAAACTGAAGGCGATGTGGAAAATTAGGAATAAGCAGAAACATATCAAACAATAACGATCCTAGATAATTACTAGTAAACTGAAGGTGATGTGGAAAATCAGGAATAAGTAGAAACATAACAAACAAGAACGATCCTAGATAATTCCTAGTAAACTGAAGGCGATGTGGAAAATTAGGAATAAGTAGAAACATATCAAACAATAACGATCCTAGACAATTACTTGTTAACTGAAGGCGATGTGGAAAA
Organism: Steromphala cineraria; assembly: GCA_916613615.1. Lineage (NCBI taxonomy): Eukaryota > Metazoa > Mollusca > Gastropoda > Trochida > Trochidae > Steromphala > Steromphala cineraria. The sequence goes on from OU744721.1 coordinate 36,093,533, forward strand.
TTAGGAATAAGTAGAAACATATCAAACAATAACGATCCTAGACAATTACTAGTAAACTGAACGCGATGTGGAAAATTAGGAATAACTAGAAAGATAACAAACAATAACGATCCTAGATAATTACTAGTAAACTGAAGGCGATGTGGAAAATCAGGAATAAGTAGAAACATATCGAACAATAACGATCCTAGACAATTACTAGTAAACTGAAGGCGATGTGGAAAATCAGGAATACGTAGAAACATATCGAACAATAACGATCCTAGATAATTACTAGTAAACTGAAGGCGATGTCGAAAATCAGGAATACGTAGAAACATATCAAACAATAACGATCCTAGATAATTACTAGTAAACTGAAGGCGATGTGGAAAATTAGGACAAAGTAGAAACATATCAAACAATAACGATCCTAGATAATTTCTAGCAAACTGAAGGCGATTTAGAAAATCAGGAATAAGTAGAAACATATCAAACAATAACGATCCTAGACAATTACTAGTAAACTGAAGGCGATGTAGAAACTCTGGAATAAGTAGAAACATATCAAACAATAACGATCCTAGATAATTAATAGTAAACTAAAGGCGATGTTGAAAATCAGGAATAAGTAGAAACATATCAAACAATAACGTTCCTAAATAATTACTAATAAACTGAAGGCGATGTGGAAAATAAGGTATAAGTAGAAACATATCAAACAATAACAATCCTAGATTTTCTATCCAGGAAATCATCAAGGATCTGAAGAAAGATGAACCTGTTGGAGAAGATTCTGATCATGCTGTTTGTACCTCAAATTGAAGGTAAGCTTTCGAACCTGTAACTTTATTGTTTCAATTGTTGCTCTTTGAATTATATGAATCGCCTTGAGCAACCACTAGTGGATGGATATGTGCGCTATATAAATATCCTTATAATAATAATTTGATGTTCTCCTTTACTCATACTTATTAAGATAAATTGAACTTTCTGAAGCTAATTGCCTCGTAGCACTTATATGTAGCCTTATTATAATTCTAATTCTTATAATATCAATTTCTCTATAAAAATACTGGGAATGCTAAAATATGATCTTTAAATTTGTGTATTGTATGGAATTTAATCTTTCAAACATCAATTCATTTTATGACAGGAGAAAACATCATGCTGGGCAAACCAACTAAACAATCCAGTGTCTACGGTGGACGTACAAGCACAAGAGCAAACGATGGCGACTTTTCAAATTACATTACAACTCTTTCGGAAACAAATCCATACTGGCAGGGGGACCTACAGGGGTATTATAGAATCCTCAACGTCACTGTTTTTAGGAGAGGTAATACGCAAAAGATATTATTTTCAATCCATCTAAAATGCATAAAAACACACGTACCAAAGTCGGATTATAATCCACAATGTCACCAGCAAATAAGTTTTTTTAATGGGATATGAAGTTATACTCGTTCGGTAATTTCAAACCTGTTGGAAAATATTCTGTTTAAACGATTCGTGGAAAAGTTAACTGCAGACAATATATTGCAGATATTATGTAGAAATTAAACACTAACATTTGTTTATTTTCTTGTTATTTCCCGGGCATATCTTCTGAACTTCTCAGGCTAGCCTTAACAAAATACAAACGACATCCTCAAAGATTTTGACAGTAAGTGGGTAGGATTTAATTTGGCGTCTGCTAAGTTTTACCCATCCTGTAAACCAGGCGACTTTATTTATAAGGTGAATATACCTGTAAGGTATGACATACGAATATGTAAAGGCAAACTGAATGTTGATTTATGTACTCAAATTTCAGCATTATCCGTTTGATTTAAACGGTATTTATTTCCAGATGGTACATGGAAAGGGGGATTGATAAACAGGGTTACCCCTATATTAATATCTCTCCCCGTGACGTTGACAGGATTTATACATTATAACATAAAACGTATATTACAACAAGAAATAATTTCATATACCAAAAACTGAATATTCAAAAAATACCACAACCTATGTACATGGACATTAAACAATTGAGAAATAAGGAATGAATGCTATTGCATGCTAACAAATATGACATTTAGTTAAACTTCACGTGCTTTCTAAATTTGGAAACGTTTACGTAAGTCAATAAATGTGCAAACAGAATCCACAATTTTTAAGTTAATCTCATCAGATAAGTCATTATTACCATACAGAACAGTTTTCAAATTAAATCCATGAACATAATAATAGCTGTTTGATCTAATATCTGAATAGTTTTGGCAGACGAAAAGATAATGCCTAACATCCTCATAACGTTAGTTACATACATGTAGGCAAGTAGCAGAGTCCTCTATAAGCCTGTCAAATTTGTGACCTTTGAGGTCACTGCAGCCAAATCTTAAGCGACAAAGTGTTACTTGATTTTGTCTGTTACCATAGTCTTTAAATATTTTATGAACGTTACAATCGCCTTTAAATATATTCTTTTTGAAGATAGCATAGGATTCACAATGTTTTAAATACATATCGAGATCATTCCTCTCAGCAATGGCCGATGGTAAGAAGGAACGTTTATATAACTCAGTATAACATACAGGAATTTGTAAATTATGAGATGTACGAGTACTGCGGTTCGAAATGTCGGACATTGCTGGTGGAACTAATGACGATAAATATTCTGGTGTCAACTGAAATTTCATTTTGTAAAATAGACACAGTTTGTGACATTTTCGCCTAAAGGCTAATGATGTAAACCCTGTTTCTTTGTATAGTTTTTGGTGGCTGGTACCTCTTACTGCACCACAAATTGTCCTAAGTGCATCCAAATGTAGATTTTCAAGTAACAAAGAGAGGAAGGATATAAGAAGTATAAAGTACATGCAAAGTATGTCGATTCAGACGGTATTTGTAGCTCCGCAGACAGTTTATCATCGGGCTTGCCTTTGAGATTATATTTTCTATGTGAGAATGCCAGTTACCGTTTGATTGGAAAGTCAATCCTAAGTGTTTATGAGTACTAAGATCATTTATAACTTTACCTTTCATGTCAAGATTCGGTACTTTAGTTGGTACCTGTTTTCTGGAGAATGTTATGCTCTCTGTCTTTTCAGCATTAAAGTTGACTTTCCATTCATCGGCCCATTTAGAAATTCTGAGTAAATCATTATTAATAAGATAAGAAGTTTCAATTGGATCACCAATAATTACGTACAGGGAGGTATCATCGGCAAAGAGTCTTATATTGCAATTTATTTCATCCACTATGTCATTGATAAAAACAAGAAATAATAAAGGACCCAAAACAGAACCCTGAGGTACACCTGCTAAGATCGATTTGGTGTCCGACTGGCGTCCGTTTATGACTGTATACTGATTTCTGTCAGATAGATAGCTTTCAAACCATTTTAACAACTTGCCCCCAATACCATATTTTTTCAACTTGAATAAAACCCCCTTATGCCAAACTCTGTCAAAAGCCTTGCTTATGTCACAGAATACTGCTTTTATTTCTTTTCCTTCATCTAAGGCTTTACCTATAAAGTTATATAAATGTGTCAACTGGTATACTGTGGAGTCTCCCGGTGTGAAACCAGACTGTAATGGAGTAATAATTCCATAGCTTAAAAAGTAATTATGTACATGTTTGTGAACACATTTTTCAAAAACCTTAGACAGACAACTTGTAAAGAAATAGGTCTGTAGTTAGAGCACAGATGTTTACTCTCCTTTTTGTGGAGTGGAATGACAGATGCGATTTTCCAAATTTCTGGAAAAACCGACTGGGAAAGGGATAGATTAAATATATAACACAAAGGTTTAGATAGGTAACTTGATAGGATTTTTAGGATTCGGTTACTAATTTTATCAGGACCGATTGATTTATTTGAATCGAGGGATTTTAAAACATCTTCAATTTCTTTTTCCGATAGTTTTGAAGGATAATTTCGGGATTTGTATTGTCATTAATAGATTCGTAGATTTGGAACCTTTGTATTGTTAACAAAGTAATTATTTAAGATATTGGCCTTGGCGTGATCATCGTCGTAGATAGCTCCTTCATGTTCTAAACATGGAAATGATTTTGGTTTGGAAGATCTTTTTAGATAATCTTTAACTAATTTCCACCACGTTTTATTGCCATGTTCAGAGTTCAAACTATTATCAAGTTTTGCATTATACTTTGTTTTGCATTTTCTTATTTCTGAAATTACAAAGTTACGTTTTTGTCTAAATATTTCCCAAAGGGCAGGAGAATTATTATTTTTTTTTTTTTATGAACTCGGTTTTGTTGCCTAAGTAGTCTACGGATGTATCCGTTCATCCAAGGTTCGTCACGTGGACGAATTCTAACTAACTTATTAGGTACAAACGAATCCGTAAGTTGAATAACAGCATTGATTGTGTTTTGAGTACTTACATTGACATGATCAGTTAACCCTGCATTCCAGTCAAATGTAGATGCTGCTCGAGTCAACTCATTTAAAGCTATACTATTATAGTCATATACTCTTCTTAAATAACTCGGTTCAGGTGGTTTTTTATATCTCAATTTAACAAAGACAGGACAATGATCGCTACAGAAGTTGGCTAGTGTCCCAAAAGATGATGTTAGATTTGGACAAGAAATCAGAATAAGATCGATGAGTGTCTTTGAGGTAGGTGTTATACGCGTTGGTTCATTGATTATTTGTTTCAAACCGTAAAGTCTTTCTATATTTGTAATGTTGTTGTCAGTAACGTTGTACATATTAACATTGAAGTCACCCAGGACAATTAGAGCTGATTGACTATCATTTGCTAAAGCTATTGATTCGTCAATTAATTCCCAATATCTAACTGTATAGTTAGCTCTATAAAAAGTACCTACTGTGAAGTTTTTATTTCTACAATTTATATCTATCCATACAGCTTCAAGTCCAGGCAATTCAAGTTCAGACCTACGTTTAACATGCAAGTTCTCCTTAACATATACTGCCACGCCCCCTCCCCTAGTTGGCCGATCCCTACGTAAAGGCATATGGAAGCCGGGTATAACTAAATCCTCATTTTTAATACCAAGATGAAGCCAAGTTTCAGAAATGCTAATTACATCGAACTCTTTTAGTTCCGCATAAACTTAATCTATTTTATCAACTAAACTACATACATTAACATGTACAAAGGATATATCAGGGATGTCAGGACCAGGATTGGGATGTACATCGCCACAACATAAAATTATTAGAAGAGTTATACGTAAGCCAGTAATTCCAAGAAAATAGAAGGAGATGATTAGAAAGCACGAGTTGATATCTAATTTATGCTTAGGGTTGTTATATCTGATTATACAGAAGGTCCCAATCCTCTGTCTGTACATCGCTATGTCAATTCCCTTGATGGGAAGAAGGTCAAGTCAGAGGTGAGTAGACATCGGATTGGGACTAGTATGCGTGTAGCTGATGAGTAGTATGATACAATACAAACTAATAAACTGATTGTGCAATGGATATTCAGTGATAAATAGTCATAAGTACATTCGTTCATGTTGGAGTGTTTAGACCTTGTTTTGGTTGTTTGCAAGAGTGAAATATGATTGCAAACATGACACATAAAAGTTAAGAAGATTAGTTTTCCAACAAAGGACATAGGAAAACATAAGGAAGGTATGCCGTTCTAAGTACCAGCGGTATATCAATATAAATAACTCATTTAAATAGTCATTATGTACAATAATAGAGTTATTGATCCCCATAAAATACATAGTAACAGAACAGAGATAATGGGAAATAGCCATCAAATTGCGTTTGCATTATCCGTTTCGTTTTCGTATTGTTAGGATGCCCCAAAGACATTCAAAATTGCCTGATATTTGCACTAAAATGACAGGTAGGTGTAAAGTAGAGTAGGAAAAACTTATTGCACCTTGAAATACCTCCAGTTATTAGTGCTTTGCATCTATATAAGACGTGTTTCTTGATTGACGTTCCATTAAAGGGAAACACAGACTTCGAGCCTTGAGACTTGATTGGCTGAGTCATTATCTTGTTCCTATCGAGCAATCAGCTGTTTTGTCTTAGAGAAATGTTTTCGAATCTAAAATAACCCAGATGAGGAGAATTGAACAATCATTATGTTTTATTAAATGAAACAAAATTAACACTGATTGATGTGTACCTTCAGATTTTCAAATTCTGTATAGTTAAGTTTTGTAACCAAAATGTTTTATGTTTAATGTCTTCATTTATGCTTAAACAACATCTTCAATACTAGGCATACCCAGCAACATTTGCAAACTTTTTACGTACCAACAATTGAACATTTATTCATTTATCTTCGTGAGTTTATCATGAGGTAATGAACATATTTTTATAGTTCAATATCACATACCAAGTCGATGAAAAATGTCCGTTGAGGATAGAAGATTGATTATAACCTTTCATAAAGAATTTTTGTTTTATGAGTTAAAATTTAATCATTGTCTAAATGTTTCAAATAGATCAAATATTAGGATGTTAACAAATGCAGCGGATCATATACATACATATCATGTTCTTAGGACTATGGCTTATACAAATAATAACCCGTAGTCGTAGTGCAAATATGTAAATTGGGTTTCATTTTGATGTCCATAATGAAACTCGAGGAGCACCTACAAGCAACAACCAATTATTCATGAGTACAAGTACAATAATCATTCCCAAAGTATATTTCGGAATCGTCTTGTCACTGCTACTGAATTTGGATATCTAGCATGATTAAATAGACAGACGGGGTCATATTTGGGAAATTCAGATTTTCTTAAATTTCGATTTAAATATTCCATATACACATTGTAATATAGAAAGCAGTACAATTACATTGCATTAACGCAAAGGAACAAATATGACTTAGGTCTCAAGCTATTGATCACCATTGAAAGATTATGTAGCGAAAAATACAAAATAGCGTTTTCGAAATTTGGACCCCTGGTCATTTCAATGACCTGCCAAATAGTTACAGTTATTTGTATCTGTATCAGCTGTAACAAAACGCAGCTGAAAAGTAGAGTCGGAAAAACTTATTGCACCTTGAACTACCTCCAGTCAGTACTGCTTTGCATTGGTCCGAGACGTGTTTCTTGATTGGCGTTCCATTAATAGTATAAAGGGAATTTCCCTTTTGCTGCCGCGATTCGGCGATTTTAAGGCTTCGAAGCGACGAGAGAGAAATAAAGTCGCCTGCTTTACAGGATGAAACTCTTAAACATGCGGACAAGGGCATGCCGGTTTTCATAATATTCACATAAATTTAATTACATTTCTTCTAAAACAACTCGCATATCGATTTGCAAACAGAAAGTTTTTACACCAATTTATGATAACCTTATATCTTCTATTTCACTTGAGAGACATGATATAGATGAACAAACCTAAAATTTGATACGACACTTCAATCTAAATGAATTTAGACCAAAAGAATTTTGTAATACTGTTGATCTAAGATTGACCAATGCGAGAGGTCACCCCAGTGACCTTTCGTATGTAAATAAGGAATTCGCGACTTGATGAATCAAATTCGACGTCACTAACAGTTCCAAGTTTCTCATTCAAGAAGTGAACGGATGAAAATATGATAGCTTATGGCTTGTTCTCAATAACAGTGTGAAACATAAATCTTGTTTTTGGTACCAATAAGAGAATATCATTAGGTTGATTTTATTTTGGTTGTATGAAATAGTTTTAGTTTTATGATAGACAAAAAAATAACTTTTTTTAAATCATTTGGACGGAAATGAAAGAAATAAGTACAAACAAGTTTTATAAAAATTGAGTTACCTCCTGTGAATTTTTGTAAATATTCACATTTATCATGCTTTAACTTTATGATTATTATTCGCCACGTTAGTATCTTTGCCATGGGCATTCATCATTTGTCATTGACAACTAGCAAATACGCTTAATTATTTTAAAATGAAAAATGAAAATATCTATTAATAGCAAACTTGTTCCCGGGCCCTGTTCCGCGTGCGCTAACATAGGCCTATGTTAGCGCACGCGGAACAGGGCCCGGGAACCAGGTTGTATTAATAGATCCAGGCAATCGGATTATGCATCGAAATGGTCGCTCTGCTCATCTCCGAATGACAGAGCACCGACCATCATCCATTTCAAAAGATGTGCTGCTGAGTTATTTTTACTTCCAGCAAGCTAGGGCATCTTTTCTGATTGGTCGAGGGGCTGATTTCAGAGGTCAGAGGGATGACCCGCCTTACCGGCCAATCTTAGATCAACAGTAGGGCCAAATATAAAACCTGTTGATCTAAATTTATTTAGATTGACGACACTTCAACATTTTAGATATGAAATCAAGCCATACTATGTTTTCTTTTTTGCAAATACATTATCAAATCTCAAAGGCTGCCCAGTGTCGGAGAGTTGCCAGCTGAATTGTCATTACGTGATAGCTCTATGATGTCATAAAACATGACGTCAAACAGTAATTTAATAACATTCCGCTCTTGGCTTGTCAAACACAGTAAATTTTCTCTTGCTGGTATCGCGACAGTGCCTTTCATGTATAACGATTTTGATCACATAAGGAAATTATTCTGAGGATAAAACACAAAATTAGAAATGATAAACTGTTTCATAAGTTGAGTCATAGTGGCGCATGTAGTGATGGAAGAATTGATAAAAACAGAGGAAAATACTTGTGTCCATGATTACATTCATATTTGAAATTTTAAAACTTAAAATCATATCCGAAAAAGATCTGGTCAAGATTTTGTTTTGCAATATAATTTCGTACAAAATGATGTTCAAATGTTAATACGCTTGAATTGAAAACCTTGATCACGAACAAATTTATAATAAATAAGATATATCTATTTTTATCATACAAAGGTTCCTACACCTATAATGCCTTTATTGGAGCATCAGTCCTGGACGTGTCTGACCCAAAGAGTGACGTCATTAAGTGTGGACAATGGCCAGTTGGTGACTCCTCAACTCCTCTGACCTTCATGTGCTGCTTCTATCAACCTAGAAGATTTGTCAGAATCTGGAGGGAAGGAACTGGCTATTTAAGTTTCCGTGAAGTCTTAGTTGAAGCATCATCAGAACTGAAAGGTACATGGAAAATCGAGTAAAGATCGCTGTCGTTCCTCATTTCCGTATCGATATAATTTGCAATGACGCACGTATAATGATTGCAATTCATTAGTACAGTCGTAAATTTATGACTTTGTGTGCGACCGACAAACAGCGATGAGAACTGCTACAGCAATTATTGCTCAAATGTCAGCAGTTTCCATTGGCTTGTTATGATTTTGTACATACATGTATTTGCGCTATTTTTAGAACGCGAAGTAACATTTTATTACAACTGTATGCTCGTTAAATCATATTTCACAAAAAGCTCAGGCAATTTTAGAAGGAAATTATTAATTATAAAACGTCTGATTTAGTTCATATTTTCAAATAACAGTTCGTATACCGATTCGTATCATGCTGTTTCTGAATTGGTTCTCAAAATTTACCGAAGTTAAACATATAGCTTTGTTAATTTTCAGACATTTTAGTTGAAAATGTATATATTTATAAAATTTGCAGACAAAACTACAACTCGAAAACTCCTATTAAAATAGATATGAATATGACTTTTGTTTCACCTCTCAGTCGTCAGGAAACAATGAGTGTGTGATATCAGTCAATTCTTAAATTTTAGTGAACTTGACACAATCTTTCATGTGAATTTTAATTATTTATGATATACCTGATTACCATGTGTAAATTTACTTTTTAAATGCCATTCAGATAAAAACATTATCAGAATTAAATGCTGATAAACTGAATGCATTTCATCTAGCGAAGATCCCTTTAACATCCTTCATTCAAATCTCTGAATTCCAAGTTTACGAACTTACAGCGCCACTTTGTGAGTTGTCAGTGGTCATATTTGCCAACATTTACCGACACTATCATCTGATCGAGAAGTTACGACTTTTGCAGGAGAAACTCATTTCAAAGCTTTTCAACGTTGTAAATTAACAACAGGAAGACACGATACTGATAGAAATCGGACATTACCTATTGCAAGCTTTTATCGGTCACACATAATTTTTGAAACTAATATAAAGCACTGAAAATCACATTTATGACCTGTTTGATAGTTATAGTTTGAGTTATATTACTCATTCGAATTTGACGTGTGAATTTGTCTTCTGCGATTATAATTGAATGTAAATTTATCACATAATTGCCCGTTTGGGGACGAACATGTGAATATTTCAAATTTATATCATGAATAATGCCATTTACGTTTGTATAAAAGCAAAACAATACATGTATATGATTATAATCACAGAGTGATTCTTTCATAATTTATCATAAAGTTATAGTCATTTAAAGTTGTAATCAATTCATTTAAACAGGGCTGTCGAAGTATAAGACCATCAAGTCCAAACGGCTCGCTGCACCAGGAACAGCCCTCACAGTCGGCAAGTCTACTGAATGTGGAGTTCTCTGCCACACGAACGAGTCATGCACCGCCTTCAGCTTCCGTCAAGGGGGACAACTCAACTGTGAGTTGGGTATCAATGGAAACGTGGACTCCTCCAGCGACTGGCGCACCTACATTCTCAGGGAGTGTTACCAACCGACCACCTGCCCTGGCAACTAACAGTTTTTTTAGAGTGGGAATAGTACACTTTATGCGAACAGAAATGCGATCAACGTTTAAACCGTTTTCGGGCTATTAAAGGGGCAGTAGCATTTAGGGGGCAAATAAGGTGATGTCAGAAAAATAATGGTTCCAATTGAAAGACAATGTATTTAAACTAAATGGAGCAGTAATAATTCAAATATATAAAATAAAGTTTAGCCATGCGGTTTCTTTTACTTATCCAAAATGAATGAAAGGTTTTCACACAAAATGGCCGACAATGGATTTTCAGTGAATCTTCATACTTCGTCCTCTGATTGTGGATGATTGATCTGTGCAATGAGCTTTTTGACAATGTCAAACTAATAAATTTAGCATTATCTTACAATTATCAGTGAAAATTTAAAAATATAGAATTAACCAAAAATGTGCTACTGCCCCTTTAAAGTTGAAGGTCTGACATGTTTTTGATAAGGAGACGTTTTGGTAAAACGTGTACATAAAATATACAGTAAAACTCGGATATAACGAACTCCAAGGGACCAACGAATTTAGTTAGCTATATCCGGTGCTCGCTACTCACGTTTGGCCGCCATTCAAAGGGCATTTGACTGGACTTAACAATTTGTTCACTATGTCCGATTGTTCGCTTTATCCGTGTTCTACTGAATTCATCTGAATTGAAGTCTAGCGCATAGTGTGCACTATTACCATTCTGTGAAGAAATGTTTGTTTTTTAACACTATTGTAATTTCGCTTTCGCTATTTTTGCAGTATTTTCTTTGCTCAAGATGTCGGTTCACTTACGATTGATTCAAATTCACGCAGATATAAGTTTTGTTGTCTCGTCTGAAGCTCAATGTAGATAAACACCGCCATTTAAAGTCTTGGCTCTCTCGTCGAGTCAGATAATTTCTGCATTTTTTAACCTTCGTTCTGTTTCATTGATGTATTGATAATGTCGAGAATCTATTGCTCTGTAAAACGTCTTGTGACAATTATTTATCAACTGTCATGTTTTGTGGTGAAAGTATTTATTAAGAAAATAAATACATCACTCAGTAGAAAAACTTTCGCCGAAAGTTTGATATCATGTCTACATGTTTAAATCAACAGTAAAATACTTGATTACATAGCTTTTAACGAACCCGCTTTCGATGACATCATCATTGTGTGTGTGTAGATTATACAACGCGTCTCAGTTACCGCAGTTGCGTCCAATTGGTATCATCTTGGGCGACAATAAACGCCTGACTCGGAAACAAAGGAAAGAAAATGTAGTTTTATGCGCAACAAAGACGACTTTCAAGCATATATTTCCGAACCCGAAATTATGAGATGGCCACACTTGATTCGCCTTCATGTCATATGCTGACATACCGGGTATTACATTTCGGTAATTTTGGTAAACTGTCTCCTATTCAATACTTTGGTCCGGACTTCTCATGGTTTGTCGCAAAATATTACTAAAAATTCCACGATACAGTTAAAGATACTTTTAAAAATATTTTAATAAGTTGTCGTTAAACGCTCTACCGTTCCAACTGTGATGTATTACTATTACTATTACTATTAGTCGATTTGGGGCACATTGAAGCAATTTGCACTACAAGTAACTATTGATGAAGTGAAATAATCATTATTGCAATCAAAAAGGAAATAATGCAATGTCACCTATTGTTTTGAACGGTATAGGAACTGCAGATGCATGAAAGAATAGGGATGGTTTTTGGTTTACAGGCTAGTGCAATGCAGTATCTTAAAGATATTTAAAAAAATTTGTAATTGAGAATATAAATGCATCACTCTGTAGGAGAATCTTTCGTCGAAATTTTGATATCCCATTTATATTTTTTATCAACAATAACATACTTATTTCGACACCAAGACCACAGTATCCACTGTAAAAAGGGCATAGCATCTAACGAACCCGCTTTCGGTGACGTAATCATTATGCGTGTAGGATTTACACCATGTTTCAACAACCGTAATTGTGTTTGATGGGAATCAACTTTGACAGCAACGAATACCAATTCGAAGAGAGAGAAAATATAATATAGTCGTGCGCGACAAAGGCGGTTTTCAAGCGTATATTTAGAAACCGGAAGTTGTGAGATGGCCACACTTGATTCGCCGTTATGTGGTCTGCGTTTTGGTAATTTTAGTAAATATCTCCTATTTATTTATTTATTTATTTATTTTTGGTCCGGTTTTCCCTAGGTTGGTCGCAAAAATTTGCCAAAAATACAAGGAATACTGTAAATTACTTTAAAAATATTGAATTCTGATAATGTATCTTTAAGATATGCCGATATCATAATTCATGCACATTTCATGTTTTCTTTTTTGACAATAGATCGTGACTGTGCTTGAGTACCTCGGGGCTGTGTTCGTTTTGACTCATATAGAAGTAAGCATGTCTTGTGGGTGTTATAAACATCAGACGTACTTCCGTTACTCTCACGGCCTCCCTCATCGATTTATCAAGAGGGACATTGAGTGACTCTAGAATACACACGAGAGTGACGCAATGGCCGTTCGATTAGAAATTCAATCACACGAGCGACACACAGTGCAAAACGATCTCAGCCCGGAAGATAAATCTTGGCACTTGTTTTGCCATGCGAGTGTGTCTTTTAATTCCAAAGGTTCTTAATCCATGTTGTAAATCCCTTTTATTTCCCCGTCTATAGTCCGATGTAATCAAAATATAATGTCAACATTAATATTCCAACATTATTGTTTCATAAATAGATTCAATAAAGTGATTAATAAATCATTTGGATCATTTGTAATTAATTTGTGTTCGCATGATATGTTGAAACAGCTACATCTTTCAACGTTTATGAGTCCAAATTTATTTCAAAATTGTATAGCAATAATTTCGTGAGGCATTTGCCATGCAGCTGTACTTACAACAACTTAATATCGAGAATTATATTTTGATTAGTGCCTTTTTCGATTGTCTTTGTACAACTTTGCTTATTATTTTTAATAAAATGATAAAGGCAATTTCTCTCTTTGTCATTGATCACGTTTCATCCTGAATGGGAAACATTGTGATTGAAGTGTACCAGTTGTTGAATATAGGTGTTCATGTAAAGGTTAAAACACGTTTTCAGGTTTTTAGGGCCAAACCCCGCAGGCTTGTCTTCATAAGGCGGGTTTCAATTTTCAATCAAATCCGCGAAAACGTGTTTTAACTGGCATATAAAGCAAAGGATACATTAAATCATTAAATATATAGACACCGAAAGCCTCTATAATAATAATACAAATACGATAAGTTTAACGTCAAGTATCCATCTTTGTAAGTTGCTCACAGACGACTCACTAATGTGCATTATTACCCTGACGGATTGTACTTTTTCAAAGCTGTTTGCCTGTGCTGAGAGTCCATTTCGGACAGTACACCCGTATAACCAGGTATAAGTGGACTGAGTGCAATGTGGATGAAGTGCCTTGCCCAAGGACACAACACAGCTTTCGACCGAAGTCACAAATCTTTTGTGTCTCAACTGGGATTCTAACCCGGGTCGTTGGGGTGAGAGGCAGACACGCTAACCACTACACCACCGTGCCTCTCACAAACGCAGCCAGTTATTAATCGATGCTTCCCTAACAATATGTTGTTCGCGTAGGACATTTACAATACCTTCTTGGATACGATTCCTGTTCAAATCTCAAATTATTTGTTTTCAGTTCCAAATTTTACAAGTCCATTTATTTTTTATTTCAAAATCCAAGTAAGGAGAATCATATAAGAGGGGCAATTGTAACATCAGGCAACATATAAAAGGGTAATTAAAACACTGTGTTACGAGTGTCCCAATTAGGTCAGTTCTATTTTAATGACTTAAACTTAAGACCTCCTGCATTGGGATATAAAAATATATCCCAAGGTAACGTATAGATATATCAGTTGCATATTTGCAAAACAGTACACATTCCTACAATTTTCATTGTTTGTGAAAAAAGACTTACAAGTGCAAAATTCGATTTTGGGGCATTCAAGCGACAATAAACGTCACCCTTTCTATTTCAACGCTCTCTGTGCTTTGTCACATTTGCATGATCTATTACAACAATTTTAGGGAAAGTAAAGGATTTTATGTACGTTTCAAGCATCGATTGCACATTAATGATTAAGAATCTGATTCCTTGTTCAGATCAGAGAGTAACATGATGTAAAAATGATGGCAAATTTCATAAAATAAAATAGAAAGGAGTCCTGAAGAATTTAGAAATTCTAGGTGCTGGGACAACTAGACTTGCCAACATTTTCTAGACTTAAAGAGGCACTGAGTAGCACGTTTTTAGGGAAAATATAAGGTGGTGTCAGGAAAATGAAAATTAATGGTTGAAATTGAAAGACAATGTATTTCATCTAAATGGAGCAGTAATAATTCAAAATATATAATATATATATATATATATATATTATTCAAATATTAACGTAAAGTAAGCACAATTTCTCTTTCTTACACAAAATGAATGAAAGGTTTTCACACAAAATGACCGCCAATGGATTTTATGTGAATCTACAAACTTTTTCCTCTGACTATGGATGATTGGCTTGTGTAATGAGTCAAAATACTGTCAAAATAATACATTTAGCATTAACTTACAATTATCAGTAAAAATTTCATAATATGAAATTATCAAGAAAACGTGTTACTGCCCCTGTAAGGGTCTCCTTTATAATTATTATCTGCTTAAGGGCCTGGATAACAGTCTATTTAGTTCTTTATAACAGTGCTTTACATTTTACGCAATTGAATCTAAACAAATTTAAGGAGTTTCATTTTACTAAATACGCAAACCAAATAAACTGTGCGCAAAGATATCCAAATCAAGGAGTAAATACCCAATTGACCCAACAATAACCTTTGGCACTGGACGTATCATTGTGATGTATTAAACAAAATAAAAGGTTGTCAGTGTCTTCATCAAAAGGCTAACAAATTAATGACCAATGCCATGTAGTTGTCAACCTGAACATCGTTGTTTCTATTCAGACATTAATGTATTGTGTTATCGGTACATACATTATCTTATCTTTTCTGGCATACTGCTTTCCTGAAGAAAGTTCATGTTTTGTAAATAGAGCATTGATAAAAAGATCAGATTACCAGTGAATTCAGTATATTTAGTTCGTGAAGGACAATAAAGTCGCATCTTACTCAACTCATACACTAATAGAATTTTTTTTGAAAATGTGACAAATAATTTTAAGCGTCGTGGCTGCAAGTCATAAACCATTCAAACAACCAAATATCAACATTTAGCAATAAAGATTTTGAAAGCTGGCTGTGAATTTAACTGCTACTCAGTCTGATTAAAATCGGGCTAGTTTCTAGAAATGAAAGAGATGTGAAATCTCTGTGAAGAGGAAACTTATCGAAATATAAAGTTCGATTCTCAATAGAGAAAATATTTTATAACTTTTGTTTCTCACAACGAGGCCGGTTTTAAATCAGCCTGAACTGCTTTTCACATTGAAGCATTCGTAAAATATACATTTCCTGGGAGTTCTGTTACTCATTAACGCTTTGAGCCGCACATATGCGTCAAATTAACGAGCTTCTCACAACGAGCTTCTCACAACGAGAGCCGCACGGGTGCGTGATCACAAATCACTGGTTATCGTTTGATGTTTGAGAAGACTGATTTGAGAACTAGAGAGATGTGTTTAAAGTTAATACAAAGAAGATGAAGTTTGTAAAAGTTTAAGAATGGAAGATGTTGATACACTTGTTTTGACTGCAAACATCACAGGAAATTATTGATATAGATATATGGTAAATATGGTAAAGAAAGAACAGGCAGAACTGTCCATTACATCAATCCTGTCATACCAAGTCTCAACGAAAGCTGCAGCGATTTTGAGCTTAATTTAGAATTAAGCGACAGTGATGTTTTGTTCAGTGACACATCTGAAGAATCGAGCGGATGCGTCACATTTATTTCAAATTATACTAAAATAGAAACCAACTAAGATGAGTTTCTTTTGTCAATTTATTTGAAGTTTATGTGTTTCCGTGTTCTTAGTAAAATCAGAAATGAAATATATATCAATTTCCCTAAATTACTTATTTACACTATATTGTTTCATAGTTATGCAAACATCATTCAGAGTATTTGAAATCAATTCCTTTGGAAAATACTGACATAATTAAATTGGCCGGACAAAGTGTCGAATAGACTATTGTAATGTTGTATATGTCAAGTCTTTTTATTCAGTCAAAAAACATCAATTTGCCATGACAAACAAACATGGTTTTATCAATCAACCCAATAAACATGTGAGATAATAGAGCAAATCGATTATCTTTAAATTAACAATTTCTGGCTGGTTGCAAATAAAGCTGTTTGCAGATTCCATACGCAGTTATAGAATATTGCATGTCGTTTCACCAGACAAGTCTACTCAGTCTACTCAGTCACGCCTAAATAGACAATCTACAAGTCGACCTCTAATTGAAATATCACTTATCCCTTGGGAAAATGGCCGATGATGCATACACTCAATTCACAGTTATGATGAATTTTTTTAAAAC
Source organism: Steromphala cineraria (assembly GCA_916613615.1). Lineage (NCBI taxonomy): Eukaryota > Metazoa > Mollusca > Gastropoda > Trochida > Trochidae > Steromphala > Steromphala cineraria. The sequence continues at coordinate 36,110,677 of OU744721.1, forward strand.
GTTTGATCTTGTAATATTGCTTGGGGCAATAAATACTTAGATTAGTGTAATCAGCAGCATCCTGTCGCGTGTCGTATATTGTCATTCTACTTATGTAACCTTTCACAAACCAAATGTGTTATTTGGTAATCAGCAGCATCCTGTCGTGTGTCGTATATTGTTGTTATTAATTGATAATCGAAGCATGTGTGTACTCGATCAGTGAGCAAATAAATCTTCAAATGCATATCTGCTTCTAATTCTTTTCATATACACACTCCCTATTTCCGGTAATGGTAATATATTCCCATAGAAGGCTGTTACATAATACGTACAGTAGAGTTTGACAAACGAAAGGATACTGATCAATGGTAGACATAACATCCTCTTTAAGTGGTTGACCAACCATATTCTTCCGATATTTAGGCCACGCCCTGTCACGTGTGATATACTGTGTCCTTTACACTTGTCACTGGACTAACGGTTTGCATATTCTTAAGTGGTTGACCAACCATATTCTTCCGATATTTAGGCCACGCCCTGTCACGTGTGATATATTGTGTGCTTTACACCTGTCACTTGACTAACGGTCTGCATTAAAACAAAGCACAAATGGTTATTAGACAAGTGTCATCACGTTAATGTCTTCTTCAATTAAATGCAATCATTTTCAACATTGATAGATTAATCCAGAGATGTCAGTACGATACATATGGATGTCATACTACAGGCTAATTCATATTTTAAATGAAAACAGAAAGTTACTTCCACTTACATATTTTGATATTGTTACTTTGTACAAAAATGACACAAAGCTGAGACAATGTATGATAGAGAGTTTAATTAAGCAATGCCTAACTGTGACATGCTACATGAAACAAGCCATGCACGCAAACCACAATCACTGGCGATACACATTCACACCCTGCCAGAACTGCCAGGAGGACAGGGCATGATTAGCACTCATTAGTGTCGCTGTAGGGGTATTGACAGCGAGAGATTTCTCTCGCTGTTAAGCGGCTAGTTGACTCTAGGCGTTAATGAGTTAACATGACAACATGCAAACATAAATCATCTCTGCATTATATTCTTTGTCAAATTCTGGCATCTTATACAGACCATCCCACTTTACTGTCCGCAGGATCCCTACGATCAAGGTCTCCAGTCTGAGTGCTCTAAATATGTCACTAGAACTGTTCACATCTTTATTAACTTTCTGCTTCTTGTTATTGTAGTGTATGTAATAACACAATGTCTCTAATGACATCGCGATCCGTATTTCGCATTGGAATCGTGAATTGTGACAACCCTGAGCCGACACATGCGTAGTAGTATGTATCCTTGTCTACCCGATTAAATATGCAGTGGAAGCGTAGTCGCTTCCAACGTGTGTTGCTCTCTCTATGTGAGCGAGACGTGCTTAATGCAGGCCAGAACCCTAAAACTTAAATGTGTAAATTCTACATTGACAACGAGGATTCAAGGTCGTGTAAACTATGGCTGGAATGAAGTTAATTGACAATTTGTCAACGTTCGACTGTTCGGAAGCTGCCAGTCTCGCTCCTTGCTGGAAAAGATGGTTACATTCTTTCGAGCTTTATTCAGATGGAAAGGAAATATGTAATGCGGAACTGATATTTTCTTCACATTGGATATTTTCTTCACATTGGTGTTGCTGGGAGACAGAGACGCATACGAGAAAACGAAGACCGCACTCAACGAGTACTTCCGACCATGTGTTAATGTGCCGTATGAACGTCACATTTTTCGTGCCATGTGCCAGACAAACGAGATAGTTTCGCAGTTCATCACTTGTCTTCGACAACAAGCAGACAATTGTGAATTTGGTGATATCGGGCAGATAGAAGAAAAGATTCATGACCAAGTAATTGAGAAATGTACTTCACACACGCTGAGGATGCAGTTGTTGGAAAAAGGAGGTGCTTTGTCTTTGGATAATTTGCTGACTGTGTCAAGAGCCCAGGAAGAATCAGAAACTCAAGCTAGAAGTATTGAAAAGCCATTGGAAGTTAATGCAAATAGGAACAGTACACGGACAGGTTTTATGAAGTTTGAAAATAGAGGAAATTTTGGGAAGAATTTCAAAAGTGACATTACACACATGTACATGTTACAGGTGTGGCAAGAAGGGACATATTTCCAAAGATGAAAGTTGCCCAGCAAGAAAAAAGACATGCAGTAAGTGCAAGATAAAGGGACATTTTGAAAGAATGTGACGTACGAAGATGACGTCAGACCATACAAGAAAACCACAAACTGGAAGAAGAGGTAAAGGTCATGGGAAGGTCAGACAGATGACTGATTGTGGTGATGATAAGTGTGGAAATGACCATGATACAGACTTTGCATTTATGGTGAAAGAAACACATGCTACTGAGTTGCATGATGGGAAGATTGAAGCAAATATTGGTGGAATTTCACTTGTTGATTGGCAGTGGGTCAACTTGTAACGTGATTAGTTCTCGGGACTGAAACAATTAGAAGAATGCTGGGATCAAGTGTACTTCCCAGAGGGAAACTAGAGACATTTTTCCATTTGGTAGTAATGAACCTTTGGTAGTACTTGGTACGTTAAACTAAGACATTACTGCAGGAGAAGTGACCGTGAGAAATATGGAATTTGTTGTAGTGAAACATGATGGACCTCCCCTTCTGAGACATACTCTTTCTCAGAAACTTGGAAAACTGGTGCTCGGACCTTACATGAATCTTCTACACTCTCCCAGAGACTTTGTGAAAGAATTTCCCAAACTGTTCACTGGATTTGGTAAACTCGAATGTTGTGAATTGTCTGTTCCAATTGTTGATGAAGTGACGCCAGTAATTCATATCATTTGCAAGATAACCTTGACAAGAAACTTGATGAGTTGGAAAGTTTAGATATCATTGAAAAAGTATCTTGACCAAGTGATTGGGTTTCTCCACTTGTGATAGTCCCAGAGACTGGAGGTAAAGACATTCGTGTTTGCGTGGACATTCGATCGGCCGACGGAGCAGTGCAACGTGTTAGACATCAAATGCCAACGATTGACGACGTGCTGCAAGATCTCAATAAAAGTTCTGTGTTCAGGAAGTTAGATGAAATGGGCCTATCACAAGATTGAACTCTCACCTGAATCAAGGCATATCATTACATTCAGTACGCCATAGGGTCTCTATAGATACAAGCGTCTGATGTTCGGAATTTGTTGTGCACCAGAGATGTATCAGAAAATACTACAACAGGTGTTGCAAGGATGTGAAGGTGTCAGAAATATGGACGATATCATAGTACATGGGGCAACTGTTGAAGAACACAACCTGAGAATGGCAGAAGTTCTGAGTGTATTGATGAAGAAGGGATTGACCTTGAATGCTGAAAAATGTCAGTTTCGGATGGAAAAGTTTAAGTTTCTAGGACATGTACAGTCTGAAAAGGGAGTCCTGCTGAAGCCAAATTGAAAGCAGTGCTGGAGACAAGAGAGCCGACAAACGCCAAGGAAGTCAGAAGTTTCCTTGGTCTTGTCAACTTCAATGGCAGGTTCATTGAAAACCTGGCAACGATGTCTGAGCCCTACGAAGATTGACAAGGAAAACCACAAAATTCGAATGGGACCAGAACAACAGAAATCGTTCAACAAGCTGAAAGAATGTCTAACCAGTGCTTAAGTCTAGGGGTATTTCGATAAACACTCAACCACGCAAGTGATAGCAGATGCCAGTCCAGTTGGAATTGGAGCAGTACTTATCCAAGTTCAGAAAGGTGTGCACAAAGTGATTTCCTACGCCATTAAGAGTCTGTCAGACGTTGAGAAACGTTATTCTCAGACAGAAAAAAAAGCTCTTACTCTTGTGTGGGCCTGTGAGCATTTCCATAAGTATCTCTATGGGGCACCGTTTGAACTCCTCATAGATCATCGACCGTTACAGTTCCTCTATGCGCCTAGATCAAAAACATGTGCATGTATTGAGAGATTGGTAGATGGTTTGCTATCTGGGAAGTGATATACACTGAAGAACACAAAGTATTTGCTAATGAGGAATGAGCAATCTGCAGTGGGAAAACTAGTGCTGAGAGGTACCAGAATTGTGATTCCATGTGAACTTAGGGTAAAAGTGTTAGAGTTATCACATGAAGGACACCCTGGGATTATAAAGATGAAAATGAGTCTCAGATATAAAGTATGGTGGCCTGTAATTGACTCAGATGTAGAGAAATACTGCAAATCATGTCATGGATGCCAGGTAGTTTCCTCAGAAAACTCACCACCACCAGTATACAGAACGCCGTTGCCAACGTCACCACGGCAACATCTCGCCGCAGATATGATGGGTCCACTACCAACGAGTGAACATGTGTTAGTTGTGAAAGACTACTACAGCCGGTACTTTGAACTTGATGTCATCAAGAGTACTACGTCAGAGACACTCATAGACTGTTTGTCACGTATGTTCTTGACTCATGGACTACCACTTAGTCTGCAGACAGATAATGGAAGACAGTTCGTCAGCGAGAAGTTCAGGAACTTTCTGAAACACAATGGAATCAAGCATAACCCAAGCACAGCTTATTAGCCTGAAGCAAATGGAGAAGTCGAAAGACAGAACAGGACTATTCTGAAGAGAATCCGCTTAGCTCAAGTCGAGGTTAAGAATTGGAAAACTGAAATGGATCCATTCCTCATCATGTACAAAAGTACACCTCACACAACGACAGGAAAGACACCAAGTGAATTGTTGTTCGGCAATAAGGACAAAGTTACCAGGCATTGATGACTTGTGACATGTGAAGTTCGTGATCATGACAGTGAACTGAAGAGAAAGGGAAAGGATTATATAGACTGTAAGAGAAATGCTAAGCCGTCAGCAGATGAAACTGCTGACAAAGTTCTCTTGAAGAAGCAAATACGCGAGGACAAGTTCTCTACAAATTTTTATAAATTGCCATATACTGTTGTGAATAGGTATGGAAACATGGTAGAAGTTGGAACTGAAGATGGCCAGCTCTACAAGAGAAATGTGACAAATGTGAAGAAGTATGTCAGTAAGGCTGATGTACATGATGCTACAACGGGCCATGCTCATGGGTCTATGACTGTCGATGCTGAGAACATCAACTGTTCGAGACCACGACGTGAAAGAACTGTGCCAACTAAGTACAAAGATTTTGTAATTGGTTTTTTGGACTCTTAAATGTTTTTTTCAGGAATGGCACCAAAAACAAATGAACTCATAATGTTGAATTTTGATAATTTTTGGAACTACGTCTGTTCCTGACATGATGGCGGTATTATAAACATGTTTAAACATTAAACTTTTTTATTTTTTTTATTGGTTCCATTGATTACACACATATACAGTTTTCATGGTTTTACAACAAGAATAACAGACAGAGGCATGGACAATTGGGATAAACAATAAGTACATCTGTATATATGTATTGGAATAATTAACATCAGCAATCAGTCAAATTGGTCATGTAGTACTGGTAAGAGAGGGTTCCATTTGCGATTAAAATTTTCTAAATCGTTATTCTTCTTTGAAATATATTTTTCAACAAAAATTATTTGTTTCAGAGTAATCAAATATAAGTTAAGTTTGGGAATTTTATCTTTTATACCGCATAAGTGAATATGTCTCTTTGCAGAGATAATGATATGATTCAGTAGTCTATTTTGATATAGGGTACCAAACCAGACCATATATTTGGATAATGTAATGTGGAAATATAATAAATTATTGTTAAGCCAAATTTGTAAATCATTCCAAAAAGTTTGGGTCACCTGACATTCCCAGTACACATGACAAAGGTTTTCATTTTCATCACGACAAAAACAATACAAACTATTATCAACCTTTTTCATGTTTTGTATAGATACTACCATATTAAAATTTTTATTGGAAGTATATTAGTGTTATATCTTATAACCCCTTTTTGTATATTGTAAATATATTTTTCCAATCAAAGTCAATTTGAGGGAATATATTTTGCCATTTATCATAAATTTTTGGCTGTTTTGCATTTGAAATGAGTTGGTCATTGGTTAAAAATCCTGCAGCCTTTTGATCTTTTCAATAGATTCATCTGACAAAGGTTGATATTTAAATTCCTGATAGGGATAGAATGGCAATGTCTTATAGTGTTTGTCCATGATTCAGGTAATAGATGTAATAAATATTCCAGATCTAAGAAAGTACCTTTGATACAGAATTTTTCTTTTAAGGATCTATTGATAATAGTCCATTTTCATCATATAAGTCTCTGATATTTATGATTCCTTTCTCTGCCCAGTGCTTTATAAAGTGTTTTGGGTTTTTGAAATTGTGGTTGAACAACAGAGGTTGAGACAAAATTTCATCAATGTTGTCTTGGTCCACATCATGCTGTTGATGCAAAAGTTTTCATGCTTTTAGAACATCATGCCAAAAGGGGTTTTTAATTTTCAAAAATATTTGAGAATTTGCTCCAAAACTGAATATAGATTCTGTTCTTATCATTTTTCTAAAGTAGGATCTTAAGACAGATAATTTTAAGGCATTAATAAATCCATTTGTATCAAACATTCTCAATCCTCCTTCTTCAAATTTGTTTTTCATTACGCTTCTTTTAATTTTATCATTTTTATCATTCCAAATAACTTTGAAAAACATTTTATCCAAAGTAGTGATAAAATCTGCTGGTGGATTTGGCAAAGTATTGAAAATATGAACTAACTTGGAGATTGCTAATGTCTTTAAAGCTGTTATTTTACCAATAAGAGTTAAGTTTCTTTTTCTCCAAGATGCTAAGAGTCTATTAATTTCTTCCAGTCTCTTCCTAGTGTTCATTACCCACAAGTCTTCAAGATCTGGTGTAAACTTAATACCAAGAACATCAAATTCACTAGTTACCCAATCAATATTAAGGTCATGGCAAATTTTGTCACTAACTTTAGCTTTGGATCCAATCCAAATTGCTTTGGATTTGTCTAAATTTATTTTCAAACCTGACATCTTATACAATTTATTAATTGTGTCAATAGCAGCATACAGAGTATTTTCAGTTCCACCAAGAAATAGTTCAGTATCATCAGCATATTGATCTAATTTATATTCAGTGTTATCAATGACAATCCCTTTGATGTCTTCATTATTTCTAATCATACAACCAAGAATCTCAGCTACAAAAAGAAACAAATATGGTGATAATGGGTCTCCTTGTCTACATTCCCTTTTATTAGCAAAAAAGTCAGAAAAATTACCATGTTGAATGACACAAGATGTTGTATCATAAGTTAATATATTTATCCACCTTATAATTTCAGGGCCAAAATCAAATTTATGTAAAACTAGATTGATAAAATCTTTAGAGACAGTGTCAAATGCTTTTTCAAAATCAATCAATATTAGCAGTCCCGGAATGTTTTGTTTTTTTGTTTCAAACATTATGTCATATAGTAACCTTGTGTTTTCACTTAAAGTCCTGCCTGGTATAAAACCGGTTTGATTAGAATGAATGAGTTCATCTAATTTTCAAGGTTAATTGGAATAATGGTAAGGTCACTATGACATAAGGTCACCATGACCTGATTAGCTTACTTTGACTTAGCCAAGGAATAAGGTTTTTCTTTATAGTGTTTATTGCTATGTTTATTAATGGTAAATGTTTTCTTATCATAGAAAATAGATATTTCTTTGTATAAAGATAACAAATTTGAATTTATTAAAAATTAATTTTCTTGATTGGAATATTTTGAAAAGTGAGAAGTATTATTTTCTCAGAAGTGGGAATTAAAATTCTATTTGAATTCAATTAATGATCTTATTTCCCAAATTAAACAAATATCATTATTTTTAGAATTTTGAAAAGTAATTTCCTTTATAAATAATGGGAGTCTATATTCCATTTCTATTAAAAGGTAAAAAGGGATGTAGTGTTTGTAATATCACAATGTCTCTAATGACATCGCGATCTGTATTTCGCATTGGAATCCTGAATTGTGGCAACCCTGCGCCGACACATGCGCAGTAGTATGTATCCTTGTCTACCCGATTACATATGCAGTGGAAGCGTGGCAGCTTCAAACGTGTGTTGTTCTCTCTATGTGAGCGAGACGTGCTTAAATGCAGGCCAGAACCCTAAAACTTAAATGTGTTAATTCTACAGTTATGAAAAGTTTCAATTTTTTCGTCGTCAGTTAGCGATCGTTTCCTGTCCTCTGATGGAATCCGATTCCCTGAGGGTAGATTGTGAACTTCCATTTGGGTGATACCTTAACCCGCCATTAGTAGGGACACCATAGTAATTTTCTAAATTGGAAACAAAAAGTCCTATTGTCCTTTTTCATGCAGTGGATACAATAACATATTAGATTTGTTATGGCGTGCAAGCTAACCGGATATCTAAAAATACATCTTGATTATAAATTCTGAACCTTGAGTCGGAACAGACTGACTCCGTAAATCGTTAATTTCTAAAAGAATTTAATGGCACTTCGTTTGACATGTTATCTGTGATGTTACTCATATGTGTTAGAACACATTACAATACTTGTTGATAATTTTCTCTTGTAGAATCTTTTATAACCTTTCGAATTTTGAAAGAACAAGTTGAAGTAATTTACATAAGTCGATTCCATTACCGACTTCCATGACGATTTTTGTTATAATATCTCATTTTTTGACAGAATGAAAAGCTGCCTAATTTGCATAGAAATTTCATTTATACGTAATATGATATCGACAAGAAAGCTATTTGTAGTTTTTTGTTCACGTTTAGTATTCGCTTGGTGTCAACATAGTTGTGGTTACATATTTAGACCATTTCAATGTTGAATTATTGAAACTTAAACATTAAGTGAGGAAACGTTTCGAGTACGAGTTCTTTTGGTTACGAAGTTGCTATATTCAGTCGAAGTCTGCTTACACACTCTATAATCTATGTGAAAACAGATGTAATGTTTAGAATGTTAATAGGTTATTTGATATTAAAATAATGTCTAAAGGATTCATTGTTTTCTGCTTAATATAATGTTTGTACTTGTATTCATATAATCCAAAAGTCAGGTTCGTTTTTGTCGGTGAACAACAAGTGTTATTTAGGTTAAACTCGGATTTAAGAAACCTGACTTAAAAGCTTATCAGGTTAGGTTGACACTGGGAACGATTGAGTATAAATTTTAAAACACAACAGTAATAATTTTATGAATAGAATGAGTGTGTCAATCACACCTGGTAAGGTTCTGTAAGATAAAAACAAATACTATGCTAATTAATTGTATTCCTTTGACATGCGCACTAATCATATCTCCTATAGTCCGTTATAGACCTACTCATAATTCCGTTAATGATCTAGTCCGAAGACATCCTCAGAGTCTAGAAAATATAACAAAACACAATTTTTTTTACAGCACGGCCTTTAAAATCGCTAATATATTTATTTTGCACGAGAGGCGTTGAGCATTTTGTGCATTCGCGCTCACATCTTGTGCACACGGGTGTCGCTCAGCCTCTTTGAAATTGTGAAACCGGCAACCAGGTGAGACGTTTCATAGTGTCCCTACTATTAGACTGTGCACGTAGGCTTGAGATGATGTGATGTCAAACTCTTCACAGATCATGCCAAATCAATGCGATCAAAGCTTCTTTGAATACACCAGAAGCTCCAGTATTACTTTAGGGTTGCTGGTCACAATTCATTCAACAATTCATAGCTTAAATTTTGTTGATTTTCAATAATTTCCTGCAAAAACAGTTAACGTTTCTTTCTCGCGCATGCGCATATCTATCTATATTTACTGCATGAGCGCTCACGTTGTGTGCACATTGTTGTCGCTCAGCCTCATATTCGTGAAACCGGAAACCAGGTGAGATGTTTCATGGTGTCCCTACCCGAGGTCGAGACTTGAAACTATTTTACACGCTAGCTCAACCCTACATCAGTCAGTTTCACAATATGAATAATGCGTTTTTTCTTAGATAAGTGAATTGGTGAAACCTTTGGCTGAAATTGGAGAAACAATATTTCAGCCAATTCGTGTATTTGTCCATGGCATGGATGCACCTCACGTGTTCCACGTGCAATCCTATTGCCCACGGTTTACATAAAATATAAGTCAAGGATAATTATGATTATATACATTTGGTGCCGATGCTAATAAATGAACAAGACATAAGCATATTTCACAGTGATGTTTCTACTCGAAAAAAAAAAACCCTTAATCATGATGTCATTAAAAACATCGGTTTTTTTTCAACTGGCCTCCGCAGTCTAATGGATTAGTCACTGGGCTTGAAATCAACATGTCACAAGTTCGAACCCATGTATCGAATGCTAAATTTAGAAATGTCTTGCATAGATAAATTGCAATTTTTGTGAGTGTAGTTGCAGTGTAGGAAAGCTGACCCGTCCCGACGTCCGAGACTGGTAAATTTTGTTGAGGACGGGCAGAAAATGATTCAATCCGTTTTTTTCTCGGGTTAATTTGTCAAACCATAGATGCATTAGGTCCTATAATCTAAACAACTTAGAAATTGAATAGCTGACTTGGAGGCTATTTCATTAGAATAATTTTGTCATGACTTTTAAACTCCTTTCAGTAATATGAATACCATCGTTTCACTATCAGGTGTTCATGACAATATCGGGTGTTCATCATGAATACCCGTTTTGCCTCATGAACATTTCGGCACGTGCATTTTACAGACAATATGAGGTATGAAAAATAAATACTCGAAAAAAATTTAGGAGCTAGAGTGTAAATCAAGACAAACAGCAGGTATACAGGTGTTCGTATACCATAGTTTGTCTGTGTTTTTTTAAACCAATGAAGCCTTGCCCCTGGTTTCTTTCATTCAGGTACCTCCGCTTCCGATGGATGTAAGTCATTTCTAGTTAAAACATATTTTATTGACAAAAAGGGTTAAATGGATCACGGGAAAAAAACACTGACCTTGCCCTCTCGAATAGAGTTCTAAGTCTTGATCATTTATAGAGTAGTCAAAGTCGAAGTCAAAGATGTTTATTTTCATGTGAGGCCTCAGGCCAATATACAATGGGGTGACATGAAGTACAATTCAACAAGTCAATCATGAAGTATTTAAAGGGACAGTAGCACGTTTTTTGATAATTTTACATTTAAAATTTTTCACTGATAATTATACGTTAATGCTAACTGTATTATTGTGATAGTGTCAAAATCTCATAACACAAACCATTTATCCATAGTCAGAGGACAAAGTATGACGATTCACCTAAAATCCGTGGGCTGCCATTTTGTGTGAACACCTTTAATTCATTTTGTGTAAGAAAAAGGAATCGCATGGCTAAACTTTACGTTATATATTTGAATTATTACTGCTCCATTAAGTTTGATTTTATTCTCTATCAATTGGAATCATTACTTTTCATTTTCTTGACATCAACGTATATTCCCCCTAAAAACGTGCTACTGCTCCTTTAAGTACACATATTATCTGAACAGTTCTTCTCTATGAGACATTGCAGGGTGAAATATTAGGAAAGCTTAAGAGTTATAGAACAATTATCAGATGAAAGAATTTGTCTAAACGCGATGATTGTAGCCGTTGAAAGATAACTATTTATGGGATTTACTGTTCACTGTATACTGTAAACTTCAAGATGTTGACTGACTAACAAAAAGTTTAATTCATTTTTGATACCGTTTAACATTTTTCTTTTTTTCCCCATCAATCGATGTACGTCTTCCTCCTTTAAGTATTGAGTGTGAGAGTCGGATTGATGAAAACCTTAGTTTCTTTGAAGTTACATTCAATAAATACTTTTCGGGTTGGAGAAAGGTAAAGATTCGATGGGAATCAAATCGTGAGCTATTGAATACAGTCGAATGCCAGGTTCGATTAAACACACCAATAACTGTCTCCCGTAAATGATACAGGAAAAGATTTGTATTTCCAACTGACTGGCTGAGCCACAAAATTCCATAACCATGTCGTTTTACCTAATTCACCTAAGTGAAAAAAAATTGTAGACATTTTTTAGTAATCTATTTTCGTGCATACATGTCATTTTCAAGCAACAGTTCAAGCATCTGATATAGGAATTAATAATTGTCAAACTTAATCATTGTCATTCAATTTGACGATAGTTTATTTAAGCAATATTTCAATAGATTGATATCTTTCTTTCTAATATCCAAGAGGAAAACACTGTAGACACGTAAATATCTTGAAAATTTGGAGATTCTAATGGTATTGGTAAAACAAAGTTTATGGCTGAGAACCACAGATGCCCAGCGAAGCATTTACCTTCTGTCAATTTAAAATATATTTTGAAGTGATCTAGTATGGTACATGTTATCTTCATGGTTTTGCAGGCATACATAGAAACTGGATATTCTAAAAAAAATTGGCCACTGAGGCTCCATATAGCATCATGCATAGTTTGCTTAATTTTGTATGTGCAAAAGTTATTCATAACTGTAGTTAACCAGCAGCATTGCATCCTTTGCACTATTGTACGCTTTATAAAATGTTAGTATAATTCTAAAGAACTTAAATAAATTATTGCACTCAATAAGGAACTTATGAATAATATGACGTCAATATAAACGCATGACACTCAGGTCATGACCTCAAGCACGATATAAACATTAAACCTTTTATTGCTACTTTTTTCGTATGCTTTTATTACGTAAACAATGTCAGAAACCTTTGAATCAATAATTATGATAAAGGTACCTAAAATAAATCCTCAACACATTTAATGAGAGAACATCATGACATTCTATTAACTCGATCAAAGTATTGAATAAATGCTTTTTGAAAATGTGTACACGTTTGCAGACTCATTACAATCCGCAAAATGGCTTTGAGCCCACTTCCGATTTCTAAACAGTTGTGGTTACCTTAACAAGTTGACATCGTTAGTGATATCAAAATATGTAATCATTTTGAGGCCTCAAGAAAATTTGTTATACATTTGTTTATATATTTACTCATTTATATTAAACATTGCATCATACCGACACATAAAAAAACAACCTTTTGTCTTATTTTGGAACATTCCAACGTATGTAAGCCAATAAACAACATTACAGTACCGATCCGTGTAATGGATTTTTCTATTCCAAAACTAAAAATTCGACGAATAGGTATACGACCTTTGATATGCGCTCTAAAAGATTGTGTGTGCCTACAGTAGGGACCGCACAGTGAATTTCTATTTCAGAAACCTTTGAGTAAATAATTGTGATGAAGGTACCAAAAATGAAAACTCAACCCATTTCAATGAGAGAACATCATGACATTCTTTGTACTTGACTTGATTAACTGGTTTCTGAAAATTTGTACACGTTTGTAGACTCATTACAATGGCTTCCAGCTCACTTCCGGTATCTGAACAGTTATGGTTACCTTAAAAAGTTGACATTGCTAGTGATATCAAATGTTGAATTTAATCATTTTAAAGGCTCTGTAACTGATTTGCATTTTTTACAAGGCGAAAGGCTTAGAAACTTTTACAAAACTTTTGCACAAGTTGGAGTGATTTGCATAATGTTTCTACAATGTCAAAATGATATGGGATTGTATTATAATACTTTGGTCTTCGTTGGTTACATGGGTCGGTCTAATTTGCATATGTAATTAATCATAAATCAACAAAGAACACTTTTTTCATGTTTTATGTCCATATTGGTCCCCTCGTTGTGTCGACATGTTATAATAATAATATATATAATAATGTGCATACTTATATTGCGCCTTTTCCACGTCCTAAGACATGCTCAGAGCGCTACATTATTACCCCGAAGGAGTGTACTTTCACAGCTGCTACTAAGCGCTAATCACGACCACGTAGGTCAGTACATCCAATTTTCAGGTACCCATTTTAACAGCTGGGTGGACTGAGTGCAATGTGGATGAAGTGCCTTGCCCAGGGACAAAACACAGGATGAGTCGCAAATTTTTGGTGTCTCCACCGGGATTCGAAGCCGGGTCTCTGGCGTGAGAGGCAAGCATGCTAACCACTACACCACTGTGCTCCACAGAGTTAATGTTAATGTTAATGTTAATGTTAATGATAATGATTATAGCCTTTCATAATTCGTAAATATATAATAGTTAAAACTTCAAGAAAGATAAATGATGTGAAAGACGACATCAAGATAAGACAAATTTGAAGCGGATTGAACTTTTCGCACGGCAATCCTCACAAAAAACTTAGAATCAACCTGACACCATTAAACCACTAAAATGACATAGTGATAGCACGCCAGATTAACAGCAAGATTCTTATAATAATCATGATCAAAGTATTATTGTAAGTAGTGTATATTCTTAATATTTTGTTTACTGTTTGTCTGGCATAGGTCTAGTAGATTTTAATCGTTTGATATGCAAGTCAAAAAAAATGTAGTCAATGTTTCAAAAAATGGAGTAGGTAGAAGCACAAGAAGTGATCTTAATCAAAGTAAAGTTATTTACAAGTGATGATAATTTTTTACAAGATGTATTGAAATATGAGCATTACATTTTTCGCTGACCACAAGTGTGGGCCCTGAACGAGCATGTTTGAGCCCTGAGCGGGCATTGTATCATCCAAATCGTTTCTATAACGTGAGAGTTGACTGCACGATTTCTACCCTCGTGCGGTCCCAACATAAAGGATATTCATTATGTATAAAAGAAGTCGTAAAATGTCTGTAAGATCAGATAACTACGCAAGAATTCTTCAGAAACGAAATTGTTGTTTCAATGAGATTATTGGAATTAATCAATGCCTTGGGCTTCTAAGGAATGCTTTGACTTTCAACTTCGTTTCTGAAAGATGTTCATTTGCACTTGTATCAAAATAGCTATTGCGCGTCTCGTATATTCAATATTTATATTCCAAGGGCGTTATGATCTATTAACATTGTTATGACAATCTACATGCAGTGAAGCGCTATAAGACAAGTCACTTACTGTATGACTTGACATTTGCAACGTAAATATGTTGCCAATCTTTGAAAAGATCTAAAGAAGAACTGTATAAATAATTTAGTATAGTTGTTGAAATCGAATAACACGACCTTTTGGTGAATATGTAAGTCATAAAGTGTGCGCCTGCAGTTCACTTTAATTTCACCGTTTTCAAAACTATCACGTCTTGAGATTCAAATATTGGTTGCATATGCAGAAAGTTTAAATTCATTTCCGTGTTCGTTAACGAATGCTCTTTATTCATTTGTTGGATCAAACAAACTATAGGTCTGTGAATGTCCATTGATGTGTATCGTGCTGTTTATTCAAGCTACCTGTTTCAGGTGTTATCAACCTCGTTTTGATTAAAAGTTTTAATTGACTAATTGTTAGTACTGAGTTGAAGGTGCCTCTCTTTTCTGCTTGAATAATTGTGGTTAATCAAAGTCAACTTGTGTAGGTTTTGAGTTTATCTTTGTTAAAAAGTGAATACCTTCACTTACCTGACTTAGGTCCAAAGTAAGTGTTAAGATCAAATATAAATTGGTTAATTGACTGGGATACCTTGGAAAATCGCCTTTCTCTTATCTATTTATATAGTCTTAAACTTAAATTTTATCTTGGTAGCGAAAGAACTATCAATGTAGCACAGGGCCTCCTTTCACATAGCCCTAAGTAAATCGTAAATCATTAAGGTAGCCTTACTGTAATGTTAAAGAATAGTTGAGGTTAACCTTAGTTAAGGTTGCTTTGTGAAAGGAAACCCTGGTTTACAAGTTCAGACTAACATGAGCACTGTCTTGCAATAAGGACTTAGGGTCACCTTTCAGTGACGATTGACGATTGGTTGTCATTTGACAATTATGACAATATTAAATGGAAACTTGTATTAAATTAGATTTTAATAAGATTGCTATGTCTTTAACAGGAGAACACAAATATTGCTTTTGAAATATAAAAACGTTTGAAAATGAATTTGCCTTTTATAAATAAGTTTAGGAGGTTTAAGATGCGCCAAAGATACACATACAGACGTTTCTCGCTCTGATAGTATTTAGGTACATGCCCCTCATAATATTCACAAAGAAAGATCATACAAGTATTATATTTGTGCACAAGGATTATTATCTCTTATTCAGGACTCGAGCTCTGTTACGGTCCCATGGTCATAAGCTTTGGTTTACCAAGTACAACCAAGGCCATATAGTAGGTTCTGGTTTAAAAAAAGGAAAACTAAAATTTAATCAGAATAAACGAGCTCCCAGCCTGGACTAAACAGTTAAAATGAAACGCACGTAATAACAAGCTAGCGCGCCATTATTCAGTATCCACGGTCAGGGACTATTTGAAATTGCTGATGTCCGGTAACATGAAGAATGATGAACAATTTCCTTTGGTGACAGAGAAATGTTCTATTATTCATAAAACAACTACTGACGGTTTGAGTCCGGTCACTGATCACCTAAAGACTAGGGAGTCTGTTAGTTCAAGCAGGAGGGGCTGTATCTTCTGAGTGTCATCAGATTGATAGTGATAGCCTTCTCTGGTCTTCAGTCTTCAACTAGTCTCTGATAACAGTCTCAGATCAGGGTAATAGCAGAAAGGGATGAGGGAGTCTCTTTGCATATAAACATGTTAGTCATAAAAGTCTCTTTGCTATAAACATGTTTGACATAAGAGTATCTTTGCATATAAACATGTTATACATCTTTGCACATCTCTTTGCACATAAGAGTATCTCTTTTATCTACATTTTAAGTCATAAAAGTTTCTCTTTTCTTAAAACATGCCAGTCATAAAAAATGTCTTTGCATATACATATGTAAGTCATAAGAGTCTGTTTTTGCTTAAAACATGTAAGTCATAAGGGAATCTCTCTTTACATATAAATATACACATAGAACTTAGTTTAGCACCACCCAATGTTTTCAGAAAAAAGCTTCTGCTAATGAATGAATCAATCAATTTTATTTCGTAAAGGGGCTACCGACCCATTATACATTACAAAGGTGATGGATTAAAATGACATCAAGCGCCATATAGTGATAGTGACATGTACAGAGTTTCATTTAATTTTATATTCTAAATTCAAATATTTTGCACGTTTTTTCAAGGCAAGAAATACAAACTTTGCAAAATTATTCACAATTGTAGGATCACAAGATAATAGTAAACTGATAAATTTAGATTTACATGGATTTTTTATGTAATACTGGGGAAGCAGGCTTTGTCTCAAATCACAATAGAATGGACATTCCATACAAAGATGATATTCCGTTTCAACATTAAGAACAATACATAGAGGGCAAAATCACTCATGTCGCACTATCTTTAATTTTCTCCCATATTCCAACATTAAAGGGTGATCTGAACAGCGAAACTTACATAATGCTAAACGGAAAACATTTACTTTAACCAATGATAAGTACTCTTCAAAGTTAAGTTTCAACTTAATATCTTTATAAAGATTTAACTTCGAATATAATTTCTAATAAACCATACAAAGTTCAATGAAAACAGTTAGTGTTTTTCGATAGAACGATCATATAGCAGTGTAGAAACGAAAACTTCACTCAATTTACGATTCACTCTGGATAATTTTTTTTACCCGACTTGGTATCTTTGAAAATGTAAGTTTACTTATAATTGAAAATGAAAGTCAATATTGTTTGCTGCAATGTGGTAATTATTATTCTCTTGATTGAATTGATAAATTTTAGTAAGGGCCTCTTAGCAAATGTTAGTCGTTAGAGCAGTATGAGCCCTCAAAATCTCAAAATTATCAAATATCAAATTTGAAAAATCTTCACTAAGAAAAAACTAACCACTGTTTAAGATAATGGCTTATCGATAGGGAGAAGAAGTGCTTGACCAACAAGTCCAACTCAAAGAATCTCAAATTTACTCACAGATTTGAAGATTGTAGAAATTATGGTTGAAAAAGTACTGAAAATTCAATGTCCTGCTATGCTCTTATCGTGCATGATAAAAAGGTTTCTCTAATTGAGTGTCAAATAGGGATCAAAAATGTTATTTTTGATTTAAAAAATCCAAAGTTTCATGCGTGGACTCTCACCAATGACAATAGTTATATTTAGCCAAAATTCAGTGGTCTCACATTTTTATTCATATTTTCAATTATTTTGTATTATAATGATTTTTACGTCAATTAAATTGTCAATAAAACGGCAATTGCTATATTTAGAGTGGTCAATACATCAAAGATATCACAATATTCAAGCCCGGATGTAGCTGTGAGGACGTGTTGATTACCTGTCTCTGCTGCGGTCGTGTTTTGCTACGTATATCCAACAAGAAGTTTACCTGAACTAAATGATTGTGCACCTGCTTCCATAAGGTACTTTGAAATAGTTATTTAAGCATGGGGGTGACAATAGATGCATGGAGAATGAGAATAGAACAATTTTCTCAACCAGTCCCGTGGACGCTGTGGCGTGCCCCCCGCTATAACGTTAACGGGTGGGAGACGAGCAGTCGTCAGGTGTCTTATGCTGTACCTCGTCACGTCGCTACGGATGTTATCGGGGGACGTGGAGACAAACCCTTGACCACCTATGGAACCCTACTCATTCGCAGTCCTTGATACAGACAAGACTTTCTACCCAGAATGTCTCCCGGGAGTTAGAAACTCCTACTTCATTGACAGACATCGCTATTGTACTGAAAGGAATACAGGATAAAATGGACTCACTGGACAGAAAGTTCGACGACTTTTCAAGCCATTTCAACGAACGACTTGATATGTTGAAGAATGACAATGATAATCTGAGTGAAAGAGTAATATTTTTAAAGAAAAAGTTAGATTCTCTAGAGGCCCATTCACGCAGAAACAATCTGATATTTTATGGTATTCCAGAAAGCAAAAGGGAAACTTGGGAAGAAACTGAATCAAAGATCAGGGACTTTTGTCCTGACAAGGCAAATTGGTGAAGACTGGTTGTCTGACTGGGTCGATGTACTAGATCCCCGGGGTTGTCTTGTCTCCCAGTTCCTTCGGTGTGTCCAACTTGCTTCAATCTCTCAGTTATTTCATCATAGAAATAGATCTAGCCTTCTATGATAAGCTTATCATTACTAAGGAATGCAAATTTGCCTTCCTGTCGAGCTGACTCCATCATGGGAAAAAGTTGAGATCTCAACCACCTAACTCGTTCTGTGAGGTCATCGTGCACACAAAATTGCTTGTCGCCCTTTAAGGTTTGACGAGATGATTTAACAACTCTTTGTTTGTCCGTAAAGGCAGCAAATTTAACACCTTTTGAGTTCAGCCTATGTGCTCTTTCAATTGGAATAGTTTCACTGTCCTCTATAATGATGGCATTTCTCTGTTAGAAAAGAATCTCCTTCACATTATGTCTGATTTTGGAAATGACATTAAGTTTTTACTTTAAGGCGATTTCAACGCTAGAACGGCTGAAGACACAGACTGTATTTTAAACGATGATATTGACTATCTACCTCTTAATGAAGACTATAACACTGATGCTTTTGACATGAAAAGAAAGTCATGTGATATGCAAACCAATGATTACGGAAGGAGTCTCCTAACACTCTGTAAAGTTTTTACTTTACGAGAAGTATCAAGTTCTGGTTAAAGCTGATATCAATGCCACGATACCTGTATCGAAATAAGTTTATCTTTATCTCAAAGATCTTGACGATCAGAACAGAAGAGTCTGGGCGACAGACATTCGCGAACTGCTTCTTATGTACGGATTTGGTTCAGTTTGGCTCCATCAAGAAGTTGGAAATATCACTTTCTGGATATCTTTAAACTGAGACTTAAAGATTGTAATCTCCAGAATTGGCACACACAGATCACAGAGTCGAAGAAACCTTAATCATATTAAAAAAAATATCCACTGAACATAGAATAGTACTTGTCAAGTTTAAACAATTTCTACTACTACTACTATTTCAACTAAGATCATCAGAACTACCACTAAGAATAAATACTGACTGATGGGAAGGGTTGCTATATGAAGAAAGAATATATCAGGTCTGTGATTATCATACCGTCGAAGATGAATATCACTTTTGCTTAATCTACCCAGCTTATCATACATTAAGAATATCATATCTACCACACATATGCCTTGCCAATGTAAATTTTTTTTATCTTTTATGAACTTTTATCAAGTACAAATATACCAGTATCTATAACTCAGCACAATTTGTGAACAATGCACTTGTCAAAAGAAAGACAATCCTTGATGTATAAATCCGCTAAATAATATGGGCCAATGGCTTGTATACCAATATAAACAATTTGAAACACAAAGCCAACCTTTTCGTCGCCTTTTATTTATTAATGACCTCAACAGTTAAGCCCACTTCGAGTTTATTGGTAAATCGATTTTTCAAAGCAGCCAATCGGCATTTATTTTTTATGTAAGTCTTAGTTTTTGCTGCTTTACCTATGCCTATAAATTAGCGTTTGTGTTGTTCTGGTCTTATCGAGAAAACACTTGCCACAGGTTTCACACGTTTGACAGACACAGCTCTTGAAGAGGCAAAGCTTGTGGTGAGTACTCGTGATGTTCTTTACTTTATGTTGATTCATTCCTCCGTAGCTGCATTCTTATTGTTAGTATTAGCACTGTGTATAACCGTACACCGGAACTAGCGAGGTGTACGGCGGAGAAATGTTGCTAGCGAGGAGCCGAAATCGAAAGTTAGGTAATATTTTACTTCATAACTTTCAAATAATCAACATCATGTGGTAATTTTAGCACACATTCTTAGTAAAATGTATGTGCTTGTCATTCTGTATCCAAGGGACAGTAACACTGACAGTTGCGAGTAATGCTGTTGTTGGTAACATATTTGCCATCTCTGACTATGAACAGGATATGACATTAAAAAGTTATGTCTCGGAAAGTTATTGACATGATAATAACATAGAAAAAGTTGATGAAACGGCGATGATTGCTTTTTAAGTGATCCCGTTTGCGATCAAGCTCCTCGCTAGCAACATTTCTCCGCCGTACACCTCGCTAGTTCCGGTGTATGGTTATACACAGTGATTAGAGACTTCGAGGTCTATAGTACAAGTGTGGCTGTTGAAATGAATTGTGCAGTGATTACATTTTACCATGAATACAGGTTTTAAATTGTTAATTAATTTTCACTTACCTGTTGATCTCAATGAAATTGCCATATAATTCTTATGTCTTTGAGGTAGCGGCGAAATTGATTTCTATAGTGTTGTATTCTTATTTAGATGATATTTTGTGACAGATTTAGCTGTTTGTTAAAATTTTGAATGGAAAAGCTTTTTAAGAGAAAACTAGCGCAAAAGTTCGTATTTTTAATTGAATCTTGGTACTGGAAATTATTTAATATTGATTATGTCGACAGAATTGATTCCTTAGTTTGGCAAACATTTTTACATTTCATCGTGCCTTAGTTGAAAGTTCCCAGCATTCTACTGACAATCGACGTATTGATCCGTTTCAGAAAGCATACTCTACACTGGAACAAAGTGTGTCAATGACTTTTAAGTAATATACCAGTGTCCAAAAGAAACGGTACCAAGTTTTCAACGTCGTTAAAAACATTTTTTAGCTGACTAATTCGGGTTTGTGTGTATTTGACAGACATATGTCTTGTGAAGAAGTATGCACTTTTCTTCATGAAAAGTTACTTTTTATTTTGTGTCTCTTCGAACAGTCATTAGGTGCATAAATCGCAATTTCATTTTTTGGGTTCAGAATGTTCGATATTTCAGTTCACAATAGATAAAGTATGAAAATAAGGCACTTTATTTGACAAAACTTTTCAGGTGCAGAGTCTACGGTATTTGGGCCTCCCGATAGCCTCCATCGTCTAGCCTTGCGTGATATCTCACTTCGTCGATTCTAAGTTTTGTGAGTTAACACACTTGGTGTTTTTGGAGTAATTAGCTATCGGAAGGGTTTGCTACATAGTCTCAGGTTTCTGTTAGGTTGGAGTTCACCATCGTCTTCTTTCCACATCGGGTGATGTCGTCGACGTGGGGCCTATGCGTTAGTCTCTTGTAAATCGCTGTGCGATTAGTTGTGTATTTGTGTTTTATGAATATAAACTCTCCAAGAAAGAAACACAAAACAAGATTTCCAAAGGATATTCAAGGACATTTAATTCATGAACTAACAATGCAAGACATATGATTTTTTGCACATGTTAACAACAGAAACCGAAGCTTCAGCGACAGTAGTTGAATGTACCGACGTCACATCTGACGTCACGTACAGTCAGTAACGAGTGTGGCCCCCATGAGAGTCAATTACTGCCTCGGACCTCCTGCCCATAGATGCAATCAGATTGCGGATGACATCCTGGGGAATTGTTGCCCACTCGGCAACCTGAGCGTCGGCCAGTTTCTGTAGTGTCTGAGGTTGCTGTTGTCGTCGTCGGAGACGTCCATCTTATTCATCCCAGAGTTGCTCTATAGGGTTTAAATCTTGGGATCTGGATGGCCATGGCAGAATGTTGATGTTATTGTGTGATGTTGTGAACCATTTGTGTGTGGACGGGCATTGTCCTGCTGAAAAACAGCGTTGACGTTGGCCATGATGGAGAAGACGTGAGGACGCAAGATCACATCGATGTAGCGCTGTGCTGTCATGTTGCCCCTGACATGCACCAAAATTTAATCACTCCTGGCGTTGTAAGAGATGGCTGCCCACATCATGACACTGCCCCCTCCAGATCTGTTCACTTCCTGTATGCAGTTTGCTGCAAAGCGCTCACGTCTTCGGCGGTAGACACGGATCCTTCTATCTTGCCTGCGGAGCATAAATCGGGATTCATCACTGAACTATATGGTTCTCCATCGTGCTTGAGGCCATACCCTATGCACTTGGCACCATTGCAGTCATAGATGACGATGCTGACGAGTCAAAATAACGAATCTTACAGGACCTTTTGCTCGTAACCCTCCCTCTCGTAGACGGTTGCGAATAGTTT
This sequence comes from Steromphala cineraria, assembly GCA_916613615.1. Classification (NCBI taxonomy): domain Eukaryota; kingdom Metazoa; phylum Mollusca; class Gastropoda; order Trochida; family Trochidae; genus Steromphala; species Steromphala cineraria. The sequence continues at coordinate 36,133,549 of OU744721.1, forward strand.
GGTCCAAGATTCTGCACAATCCTGGCATGGTGGATGCAGTGGAGACAGCAGTGGCCGTCCTTTGGCGTAGGTGGCGCAACCGGATATAGCGGTCCTGTGCAGGAGTGGTTACCCCTGGTCTACCGGATCTGGGAAGGTCACGTGTGGATCCCTGTTGTTGGTAATGGTTCCAAAGCCTTGTTATTGTGCTAGGGGACACATTAAAAAACCTCGTAACCTCTGATCTGGACTCACCTGTTTGCAACCGTCCGATTGCATTGTTCCTCTGGGCTTCGTCAAGTCGTGGCATAATCAAATTCGTGCTGAGAGGTGGAAGCAAAGTGTAGCTGAATCGAGAACCCTACACTTTTATAGTGCTTGCTGTGCCTTTTGCACGTGCATAAAACGCTGTTGCATAAGTGGCTGTATTTGACTGCAATTGCGTTTGTGAGATTTTTCACGTTTACCGAAGTCTATTAAAAGTTATTGATCTCCGATCATCGCATGTGATGAAAATGCATTTTGTAACCTTCATAACATAATATATTAAGCAATGGTAAAAATACGTTCCACAAAACTATATTTATAAGGAATTTACGATTTTTGGGTTTCTTTTTTTGAAGAGTTTATTTTACGAATCTGTAACATGTACACAAGTGAGACAGAAATAACGTTTAATGTGTAACGCCCGATCTTGACTTGTATAGGAGCTACCCCACACCGAAATACTGCTAAAGAGCGTCTGTTTAACTCAGACATAACGCCGCTAAAAGCTGTAATATTGCCCAAGCGGCGTAAAACAACAACTCACTCACTTAACTAAGATATAGGAATGAGATTCAATTCAGCAACGTCGTATTCGTTCTTAAACTTGTTGTAAAGGCGGGGCATGTTACCTCCGTTACCGGTCCGACTTGTTACTTGAACTATTGAGGTTCTCCATTTTCACTGAAGCGTTCAAATACAGTTTCTCTCACTTTAGCTCCGAGACGGCGATAGTGTTGGCAATTATTAAAAGGGATAAATTCAGGTAGTCCTAGCAGTTTATACTTGAAGTGAACTCTGAAGTTCCAGATCATCTTGTTTTTTACTGTTTGTTTATTTGACCACATACATACTTTTCTTGTAAGTCGATGGTCCAGGAGTGAGCTGCAACGTCTGTAGAACTTTGATACAGTTTCCCACTGTCTTACTGTTGGTGGGGTCCATCCCTATCTCCAGACACAGCATTATTTGATACAAATTTTCTGAAACCCACGAAAAAACGCATAGCTGTGTTCTGGACTGCGTTTATACAGCTGAAGTTGTATGTACATGTACATACTTAGATACATTTAAAGGGGGGCGATTCTATTTTGGGTTTGATGTACATGTGCATACTTAGATACATTTAAAGGGGAACTAGTACTTCGAGGCTTTCACACCTAATTGACCAGCAGTTACGTAATGCCATAGCCGAGGAAAGAGGTCACGTGACACGGACTGGGCGCCGGCCAAACGAGGTGCGGTCATTGTGACCGGGGAAATCCCCATTTATGACAAGCGGTTGTTGATTGGCTGAATCATTATCTTGTTCCTATCGAGCAATGAGCTGTTTTGTCTTAGAGAAATGTTTTCGAATCTAAAATTACCCAGCGGAATAGAATTGAACAGTCATTATGTTTTATCAGATGAAACAATATTAACACTCATTGTCGTGTAGCTTCAGATTTTCAAATTCTGTATAGTATAGTTTTGTAACCAAAATGTTTTATACAATCTTCATTTATGCTTAAGTAACATCACAACAGTACAGTATTGAATAAGTTGGTTTAAACATATATGAATGTAGGAAAAAAAGTAACAGGAAAAAAAGTAACAGGAAAAAAAGTAACGGAAAAAAAGTAACAGGAAAAAAAGTAACACTTCTTATATAAAGAAACTCTTTAGTAGGAAATTGAGTTTGAATTATATTAGGATATTTGTGTTGATAATCTTGTCATTAAAGAGAATTATCACCTGCTCAATTACATCGACATAATACTCTCCCTTAATTGATCATTTGGACTGGCCTCACTCATTTACTATCATCATTTATCATCATATACTAAAATTATTACATAAAATGTATTCCTATTTTACAACGAAATACTGTACTGTAAGTACTGTAACATATATTCAATAAAGAAATATATGGAAGCAATTATATTACATACCGTTACATTACACAATGATATTAAACTCATGAAATAAAAAACAAAACAAAAAACTGTTACTTTTTTTCCTGTTACTTTTTTTCCTAGCAAAAACTGTTACTTTTTTTCCGTTACTTTTTTTCCTGTTACTTTTTTTCCGATCACCAACATATATATGCATGTTAAGGTGATCGGAAAAAAAGTAACAGGAAAAAAAGTAATGTTAATCATACATGAAATAGGATACGCAAACAACCAATAGGCTTATTCAAATGCGTGTCCTTCAGAAAACCAAGATAATTTGCGGATAATAACATCATATCGATGAACACAATCCGTACATAGGTAACAATTTGAAAAATAATTTTTAAAGAGATCACTCATTTTAGAATAATAATCGGTCTTGAATAACTTCAACAAAATATACTTGTTTTGAACTGGCAGAATCCTCTTCTTACATGTGAGTGCACCCGTTCAATTGTGTAGTTTTTTAAGATAACAGAATAAATAGCTATTATCCTACGGCAATGCTCTAATATTCTGGCTGCAGCCTCAGATAAAAAAATAATTCAAATTTAAGTCAAGAGAGTCTATTACTCTTGTTGATAAATTGGTGTAATAGTTAAATGTTACTGTTTTCCAAGATAGTCAGATAGATAGTTGCCGAATAAAATCATACTTATGTCAAATCAAACTTCAATACTAGGCATACCCAGCAACATCTGCAAACTTATTATGTACCAAAAATTAAAACATTCACTAATATAATTATCTTCGTGAGTTTATCATGAGGTAATGGACAAATTTTTAGAGTTCAATATCACATGCCAAGTCGATGAAAAATGTCCGTTGAGAATAAAAGGTTGAATATAAGATTATAGGTAAAAAAGTACCAGAAAAAAAGTCGTCAGGAAAAAGTCCTTTTATCGTAAAAACAGATTACATTGATCTTGACATCAAAGTTTTTGTAAAGAATGCATCCTTGAGTATTAATAATTGAAAACTATGTTTGTTTTAACTGAGAAAGTAATCTTTGCAATTGATATTGTAAAGAAAGTATGAAGTGTTTATGTATAATGACTTTAAATACATGGATTAAATTATTAAATTTAACCAAGAAGGATGTTACGATAACTAATTAAGGATTAAAATTGGGAGCTTATAATTGTATTGAAGAACTCAACGACTTGAATGTGTGATTTTAGCTGACTGGATCAAAGCAGTTCTGCATTGTCATGTTTAGCTGAGTTAATCAAAGAAGGCTACTCTATCAGGAGATGCGAGAACTAACAATGTTTGCGAAGGGTGGAACACCACCCAAGTGCCTGGCGAACCATCGATTGGTTCAAAAAATGATAAATTTGTTGATGTTATGTTGAAATATTAATGTGATTCAGAAATGTCACAAATATCACGATATCATAAATGTATGTTGAATCATATACAAAGTACATGTAAATAAACGTTTTTATCAAAATCTTTGGGTTTTACAAATAGGACTTTTTTCCTAGGCAAAATTTTACCGGGACTTTTTTTTACCGAACACCGATTATAACCTTTCATAAAGATTTTTATATGAATGTGCGTTGCTGTTGTTAAATTGAGTTAAGATTTAATCTTTGTCTAAATGTTTCAAATAGATCAAATATTTATCATCTTTCTTTAACAGGTATCATAAACAGTAATGTCTCCTCGGATTTCAGGCAGTGAAATAAACAGGATTATTTTTACTTGTTTAATTGTGAGGATAATAAAATACATCGCTGATATTTGTAATCACTGTACTCACACCCAATACATTGATAAAATATACATCTCGTTAGTACCACCTTATCTATCTCTGTAATTTTCTTTTATGACGACCGGACACCTGTCATTTTATACGTTGTGTATCTATAGCAATGAAAGTGCGAAATGTCAAGTCGTATGACGTAAACAGTGACATAACTGTCCGGGCACTTACTAACTTGTCATCACAATAGGCGACAGATTGTCTGGCCTAGTGACCAAGGAATTTGTACATAACAGTGACCGCCGACTGTCTTGGTATCTTACTGCAGACCGAATGTCAAGACTAGTGACTAACGTATTCGTACATGGCAGTGGCCGCCAATTGTCCTGGCACCTATCTGCAGACAAAATGTTAACCAATGATATTGAAGAATATAATCCGACCAATGAAAAGAAGAAAAAGAATGTAAATTTATTTCATAGGACTCCCCTTCATCACTATATGTTAAACCTTGATGGAGCATGTATGATGTTAACAAATGCAGCGGATCTTATACATGGATACATGTACTTCTAGCAGGTATGTTTTTTTTCTTGTTCATACGAGTTAAGGAGATACCCCCCCCCCCCCCCCCCCTCATTCAATATTTCGTAAAAATATATGATAAGATGAAAGAGAAGCGACCATACCTTTGTGTAGGTTTATTCGTAGAGGAAACGGGTTCGTAGATGGGATTTTTACAGGTTCGTAATGAAAAACAGTTTCGTATAGAGTGACAAATTGTGAAATAAGTTCATATAAGCAATAAATTATCATTGTAAATGATAGTATACATATTCAAAGGAGAATAATTGTACATCCAATGTATTAATACGATCGATGTAATGTCTTGTATAAATAAACTGAGTAGATACTTTGTAAATATTACATCAAAGTATATAATATATATTCACAATATTAAATGAAAATTTGAAGACCTCTACGAAGCTTTTTTCCCTGAAAAAAATCGGTCTCTACGAAACCGCTGGTTCCCCATACCATGCTAGACTAGGCTGCTGCGCAGTTAAAATAGCGCAGAGTAGGCAGCGCGCTGATCGAGATTTACGACCCTCTCGGGGCCTCGATAATAAAACACTGGAAGTGAAAAATTGAAGTTGGAGACCCCCTTTAAAGGGGGAGATTCTATACTGGGTTTTAAGAACATATCTGGATACAGTTAAAGGGGGGCGATTTTTTTCCGGGTTTGGTGTTCATACATAGATACATTTAAAGGGGGCTATTCTAGTCTGGGATTGATGCACGTGTGCATACTTATATACACTTAAAGGGGGCGATTCTATTTTGGGATTGATGTACATGCACTTACTTAGATACATTTAAAGGGGGCGGTTCTATACTGGGTTTTAAGAACATACCTGGATACAATAATGCTGAGGAATATATGATATGTTATTGTCCGGATTTCGATCATAGCGTTATAGTAGACCTAAACAAAAAATCCTGGGTAGGTATAGTTGTGGGGTGTCTGTGTTTGTGAAACCTGAAATTGATGCATATATGAGTAGAGTATTGGAAGAATTTGAAGACCGTGTTGTGCTATTGCTAAAATCAACAAAACCCGGTCTTTATAGGGGTGTTAATGTTTGTTTACGTATCACCGGAAAACTCGCTTATCAATTTATATTGGTAAGGATGTTGATGGTATCCAGCGCCTGGAACATTATGTTGAGACCATAAAACATAACTATCAACAACATCATATTTTACTTGTTGGGGATTTTGATGCAAGAATGAAAACATTTTTAGATTATATTTCCAGTGATGACCTCTTTTATGTTCAAAGCAACAGTGAGGATTACCCAAGTGATAGCTTCCGAACTCCACGAAATAGCAAAGATAACATTAGATACAATAATTATGGTAAATCCCTCGCTGAAATGTGTTGCACACATGGTCTACATGTTCTTAATGGAAGGATGTTTGATGACAAGGAAGGAAATTTCACATGTATAACCCATAATGGTGCTAGTGTGGTGGATTATTTCATAGCGAGCACTGAGTTATTCCCATATTTCAACTCTTTTGGAGTTATTGAGAGAGATGAGTCAAACCATTTCCCCTTGTATTGCTCATTTGAATTTCCCAAACCAGCTTTAACTCAAACCAGTGATTTTAACTGTGCCAATCAATCATGTGACATGGATCAAGAACTATGGATAAAATACATCTGGTCATGTGAAACTTGTTTTTAATTGCCTTCCATGAATTGTTTGTATTGCATTATGATAATATACATAAACATATTGAAGAACATGTTGAAGCAATAACTGATCTATACAAGACTGCAGCAGATAAATTCAAGAAAGTATATAGTAAACCAACATCAATGAATTCTAAACAACCACCTTGGAAGGATCTTGAGTTGGAAAATATCAAACAGAAGAAATACTCAGCTCTCAGGGTACACAGATCAAGGGGAGACAATATTGAAAACTAAACTAACGAGCAAAAGAAAGTATAACACTCACTTGTTTTCCATTAATTCAATATTTTAAAGAAATAAGATGCATTTGATTATGGAAGCAGACAATAACACCTTTCGGCTGTAGTTTGAATGGCTTTATTGGTGACTGTTTTATATTTTCACTTAAATGTCATCATTTAAAGTAGACTAGGGTAAGAAATGAAATTTACACCAACATGACCCCTACCATGTTCAAAATGTTGTAAATGTTGTGCATGACGATGAACATTTATTGATTTTCACACAGAGTATGTGTTATATGTCGATGAAAAGTTGTGTATTGTCAAAATAAATTTAGGGAAATTTTAATATTGAATTTTTAATTTTTTTTGTTAAATTTAAAAAACCGCGTAGAGGTATTCTTTTATTTATTTAATGTTTTGGACTAATTTTCCAAACAAGTCATTTTTGGAAAACGACGTCAAAAACTCGAGATATCTGACTTTGAAAATTTTACATATGATAAATACAACTGAGTGTTATACTTTCTTTTGCTCGTGAGTTTATATCCACCATAAGAAACTCTTTAAATCAGAATTTAAACTTAAAAAGAACTTATACTTTCAGGAACAAAGGAAATTACTCTGTGATTCAAGTAAAGATCCCAAAAAGATTTGGAGTGTATTAAAATCAAATGTCGTATCTAGTTCAAACAGTCCAAATATTCCTGTTACTGTATGGTATAATCACTTTAAGAATCTCTGAATGATTTTGTAGATGACATACTGTGTCAGGATATAGCTGGGAACTCATTATCACAGTTGAATGAACCCTTTTCAGAACAAGAAGTATTGCATAGTCTCCAAAATATCAAGAGTGGCAAATCAGCAGGGCCAGATGGGATAGTCAGCGACTTCTTCAAAGCTTCTAAAAATTATATTATCACCATTATTAACTAAATTATTTAATAAACTTTTTGAAGAGAGTATTTTTCCTGACACCTGGGGAAGGAGTTAATTTGCCCTTTGCATTAATCTGGAAGCAAACAATATATTGATAAACTCAATGTGTAAAGTTCTCACTTCAATAATCAACAAAAGGTTACAGCAATGGTGTGCTGATAACAACATAAATAAATAGCATTTGCTTTGCAGGGATCTGATTCGCTGAAGGCCGTCAGAGCGATTCTGTTCATACCCGTGTAAACCTAATTTCGTGACGTCATAATACATATGACGTCATGTCTAGCCACGTCCCCGTGGCGGACCGTTTTTCGCGAAAATAGTGCATCTCTTTTTGTTGTTAAATTGTGTATTTGGAGAAACAATATGTCTTCAAAACAATAAGTATATGCAGATTTATTTATAAGAATTGACTTCGAAATTTATAAAGTTTATGGAGGTATAAACTTAAAAACCACAGTGCAAACTTGGCATAAATCCGCTACGCGGATTTACACAGTTTGCACAGCGGTTTTTTTCAGTTTATACCTCCATAAACTTTATAAATTTCGAAGTCAATTATTAAATAATTTCAGAATGTCAAGCAGGCTTCAGACAGGGTTATTCAACCACTGACGATATATTCACCTTGCAAGCTGTGGCCACCAAAAATTTATCGAAAGAAGGGGAGAGTTTATTGTTTATTCATTGACTTCACAAAAGATTGCATTGATCATCAGACATTGTTTAAGAGTCTTATGAATATTGGTGTGAAGGGCAAGTTCATGAATTTTTTTTATCAAGATGTATTCATCAATAAGTGCTTGTTTGAGAACTGATACTCAGGGATTAGGAAGGGCAGGGGCCATGGGCCATTTGCACATTTTCTGAAAAAATGGCCCATTAAGATTTTGAAGTTTACTATTGATATAAGGGCAATGGCCCCTTTAAAATGCAGAAAATTACTAAAAGCCATGAAAATGGCCCATTGTCAAAAGTGTCCTTCCCAATCACTGGATACTGGATGACCATCTTATTTCAACTGTAATGTAGGCACTAGCCAAGGCTGTGTCTTAAGCCCTCAACTGTTCATAATTTTTATCAACCAATTATCTCAATTGCTTGAGAGTGATGGTGGAAGAGGTATTTTTATATCCTCGCAAATGGATGATGTCTTTTCTCTAATGTTTGCTCTGTATCAGACAGTGTAATGCAATTACAAAGAAAAATCAATGTTATTGAAAAATTGTGGATGCAAACTGGGATGAAAGTGCAGCTTAATAAGATTAAAATAATGGTATTTCGCAATGGAGGTCCTCCACGAGACTATGGGAAGTGGTTTCTGAATGGAACACAAATTGAAGTTGTTAATACGTACATATACCTTGGTATTCTGTTCACTCCAACATTATCATGGATAAAAGCAACATCTTGTCTATCTTCTCAAGCGAGAAAGCCCATATTTTCAATTAACAGTTATCAGAAACAATTTGGATATATTAATCATCATGAACTCTCTAAGATATTTGATTCAATGATATCACCAATACTGTGTTATGGTTCAGAGATATGGGGGACAAATTACTGTAAAATAATTGAATCTGTTCATTCAAGATTTTGTAAGTCATTTCTCAAAGTAACTAAAACCACAAACAACAACATGGTTCTGGGAGAGTGTGGGAGAGCCCCTCTCCAGTTTCAATATCTTTCAAGAGCAGTCAAGTACTGGTGCAGATTGATGCAGCTTCCACGGAATAGACTTCCTTATCATGCTTATTTAATGATGAAATCTTTGGACGATAATGGGAAAATGATATGGGATTCACACATAAGATCGATTAATATGGATTCGGTATCGTATGGATATCACAAGATATAGGATGTATTTCAACTTTCATGAACATCTTCAAACAGAAATTTTACGACTGCTTCACCCAGGACTGGCATTCGTCGCTTCTATCATCTTCTAAATGTTACTACTACTCTCAATTCAAATCACTCCCCACAGTCGAACCATATCTAACCAACGAATTATTACCAAGCCAGCGAGCAATTATAACCCAATTTAGATGTTGTAACTTCAGACTTGCAGTGGAATGTGGCCGCTATACAAATACCCCATATAATGAACGTCTCTACGTGTATTGCCATGCTGTTGGCCTTGACTACATTGAGGATGAATTCCATGTAATGTTAATTTGTCAGAAATATTCCAAATTCCGAAATGACTGTTTTCAAAATTATCAGATTAAACTACCAACGACTGAAACTTTCCTTCGACTGATGTCATCTGTGCCGGTGGCCTAATTTACTGAATAAATATGTCTGTCTGTCTGTCTGTCTGTCTATTCCTCAGAATTATTGTCATTCCAACTTTTAAAATTTTACATTTGATTTAAACATTATTATATTTCCATAAAACATATACAAAATACACAACATTCAGAATATATACATGTATACAATAGGAAAAACAGATAAGCAAACAGGCAGCAAATGCCTAGATAAATGCTTCTCCTGAAAAACATAAAACGATTCAGATATCAAATATATTGGTGGGAATACAAAATTTGCAATTATTCATAGAAAACTCAAATTAATATTCAACTTTGTCTACATTTGCATTTGGTACAGATTTAAGCAGACATTTTAAAATTGGTTTGTATCATTTATGAAATGGTATACAGATATTAATAGGGATTCATTAGCACTCTGTGACAAGGAGTTGTCGCCGCTTAGGACAGATTTTTATGTTATACCGTTTTTAACAAAGTATTGATTTGATCGGAATCTATCATATAATGGGCATTTAAAAAAGTAATAAAAAGGATCCTACCGAATGTTTCCACAAGGCCAGGCACGGCATTTTGACAACCCACTATCAAATAAATGTGAATTGAGATCGCTACAACCGAGGTGCATCCGGCAAAGAAGAATTTGACTGCGTCTTGGACCATGAGATGTATAATTCTTAATGTAGGTGATTAGGTAGGTATCACATGAAATCAAAGTTTTTAATTTTGCCAGAGACGCTGAATTTCTAATGTTTGCATCTAGTAAATTCCGAGCATTAACAGCAGATGGAAGAAAAGAGTTATTAAAATGAGACGAACGAAGGTGCGGAATTTCGAAGATTATAACCGCTTATATCAGAAACATTTTGCAGATCGGAGTAAGAACACCCGAACTATGTACCGCATCTTGTGATGAGGTAAGGATAATATCTAATAAAGTACTAGTGCTTTGAGTAATTCTTGTTGGTTCATTTATAATCTGAATAAGATCATAAAGTATTTGGAGATTATCCATCTTATGGTTACTAGTTCTGAGCATATTGGCATACATGTAGTCGCCCAGTACGAACAATCTAACATTTCTATTAACAGCCATTGCAATCGATTCATCGATCATATCCCAATATCGATTGCTTAAGTCCGCTCTGTAGAAGGTCCCAATAAGAAATTTATTAAGGATTCAGCCATAAGGCTGAATCCTCATTGTTATTGGCGTGTTTTTTCTTATTAAGGATTCAGCCATTCAGGCTGAATCCTTATTGTTATTGGCGTGTTTATTTTTATTATTTCACGATTTTTGTGGTAGTGATTCAGCCAAAACGGCTGACGCAAATACACTGAAACTTTACAGACATATAGCCCTTTCTGTGGAGTGGTGGTGCGAAGCTTTTGAGCATTAAAAGATGCGCAATAAAAAATGATAAAAAAGTATATCGTGACAATTTCGTAGGTCACGTTGTTTGGCCGCCATCTTGATTTTAAGCACATTTTACAAAAGTCCGACCCATGCCCACTTGGTGATTCACCACTCGGTAACCACTGATACCAGAAAGTTGAAATTTACATGGAATGTAGCTAAGACATTGGCATTTAAAGGGATTGTTATAGAATTAAAAAAAATCTAAATACTTATGTCGAAGCACCCTTTCAAAGTTTCCAATTTTCTAAAAAAATCCAATTTTCACGGGCAGATAACTAAAAAACCTGACCGACGAATCTCATGATCTTTGCATGAGAGATTGACATGGCTAAGGTCTTTAAGATGAAAAAATAAAATCGCCCGTGAACAGTCATTTCCGGCCGCCATGACGCATTTTCCTAACATGGGGTCAGCTCCAAGAGGAAAACTGTAAATGGTACTTTCCAATGCTGCTGTTCCTTATGCTGTAATGATATTTTCATGAAACTTTCAGGAATGATAGATGACATTATCATCTGTGCAACCATTATGTAAGATTTGCGGCTGAATCCTGTTGTCGTCGCTTTGCGACTATATTTGTTGTTTGCTTTAACTTCAACCCAAATAGCTTCCAAATCAGGTACATCAAGGTCAGTTGCATGATTAAAATACAAATTATTTTTAAGGTAAATTGCAACCCCTCCTCCCCTTGTTTACGAAGTGATGGAAGAAAACCTGGTAAACTAATAGAGTCATTTAACACAACTGGGCTTAGCCAAGTCTATTCTGGAATTGATGCACATGTACATACTAAGAAACATTTAAAAGGGGCGATTCTATTTTGGGATTGATGTACATGTGCATACTTAGATACATTTAAAGGGGGCGATTCTATACTGGGTTTTAAGAACATAACTGGATACATTTAAAGGGGGCGATTCTATTCTGGGTTTGATGTACATACTTAGATACATTTAAAGGGGGCGATTCTATTCTGGGATTGATGTACATATACATACTCAGATACATTTAAAAGATCGATTTCATTCTGGGTTTGATGTACATGTACATACTTTGATACATTTAAAGTGGGCGATTCTTTACTGGGTTTTAAGAACATACTTGGATACATTTAAAGTGGGCGATTCTACTCTGGGTTTGAGGTACATATACATACTTAGATACACACTGGGTGAAATATTATTATATTATTATTAGATATTTATTAGTTAGTACATATCATCTTTAAAATATATTCATTTTTTGTAGGTATCATCTGTAATCCTTTGTGTAATTTTCGTAAATATTTGTAATTTTTTGTAAATATTTGTAATTATGATTGAAATAATGACCTCTGACTGAGTGAATATCTGTGATAACCATCGAGCAATCAGCGAGATGGTTCTCAGTTACACCACTAGGGAAAGTTATGTCCATTGTTCTGACGAGTCGTTTTTCTGAATAACCGAACCTCACCTCGGTTATTTCCATGTATCGAGGTCGGTTATTGTGGCAATGCGAACGACCTCGGTGTTTTTTTTAGAGGTTTTTGTATTTGACCCGACATTTTTTCTCACGGGCAGATACCTTACATCCTCGGCTACGTCCCGGACTTGGTATCTTCCCTAAAAAATTAAACATTCGGAATTTACGAATATTGCCTCTCGGCTTCGCCTCGAGTCAATATTCGAAAATTCCGAATGTAAGTTGGTTTTTCTGAATTTATGAAGCAACCTCTAAATAAGTACCTCATTCGTACGCATAACCAACATAACCATCCCAAACAAATTAACTTAAAGGAATACACAACAAACATTTGAAGAATTTTATTGAATTGAAGGTCTTTCAAAGTACATGTTTCGACAATTGTATCCGATTCGGTCGCGATTGTGCTCCATCCTGCATGAGAGGAGAGATGTTGGTAGTCATCTCTCAATCACTGCTTCTCAGATAGGCGGTCCAACCTGAAATATGAACAAAATAGAATATAATGTCACCTGTTTCAATAGTTTCGAAAACATTTTATTAGTAAAAGTGTGCGTAGATTCAAAGACTTATTCGGGACAAATATTCAAATTATTTAGTTTTACTTGACCTTTTTTCAATTTTTAAAAAATAAAGATATATTATCCGATATCGTTTCAAGGAAAGTCATGAACACTTCTTCAAGAGAACTAAAATTTCACCCTTTATATTTTAATTATTGAAAATGAACCTTAATAAATACTATATTTAAGCCGTGAGACGGATAATTCCGTGTATATGACTATCATGGTTCTCAATTTCTTATTTAAGTGACAAATCATGTTAGACCTTAATATTTTGAATAGACATCATTATACTCCGTCTGCCGATTGATAGATATAAATAAAATTGTTTTATTTACATGTCTCCTAATTATTGAAATTTTCGTATTGTTTAGGTTAATAAAAGTCTAAAACGTTAGAATTAATTGACTCGCCAGTCGCTACATTATCCGGTTTTCTATCTATAATTTGTAACTATATATATTACCAGCAATTCACAACAATACTAACCTTTATTGTTGTTTTCTGTGTTGGTAGACGTTGTCAAAAATGTCAACACAATGCAAGATCTGCTTCGTCATTCAGTTTCACAAGATCATTAAAACAATGCCAGTATTGAAATCCTACTTCTCACTAACTCCACTTCCATGAGCTCTTGTTCACAATTTCTTCACCTGAATCGAAACGCCGGTACCAACAGTCCCAAATGAATTGCGCCGAATGACTGTCGTGTGGCCACGTGTTGAGAGACAATCTTGCACGAGAATCGCGTGCACTGTTTCGTCACGTGAGCGCTAAGTGGTACGTTTCGGCGCACTGTTAGTTTTGGTGCAAACAATAACCGACCTAGGGAAGTTATTTATTAGAAAAAAGGAATAATTTTGTTGTAGATGATTTTTTATCATTCAAAATATTATGTTACACACGTCAAAGATACGTATGTCCACGTGGTGTAAGTCGTTTAATCACCCTTACTGCGGTAGTTATTTAAAAAAACTCGTCTTGGGCTGCACCCTTGAAAAGTTTTTTTAAATAACTACCTTGTAAGGGTAATTAACTTTAACATATTCACGAAGTCAAGGTCATTATTTCATATACACCACATGGCAATTGTTGAGAGTTATTTCCTTTCATAATAAGTTTCAAATGAAAAAAAGTTTTACAAGTTGGTGTAGTGGTTTAATGGCTGAGTGAACTCCATTCCTTAACATTTCTTCATTATCGTTTGCATACTCACGAAACACGCATTTTACGTGCTGATTGTCAGACAATTCTAAACAAGTAATATTCTACTAACTGTGTTGAGTGAGTTCTAAAAAACTAAGATTCTCCATCTTTAATTAAAATGAAATATGTCCAGAACAAATTGTGAAAGGCTCACAGAAATTTTGTTTAATGTCTCAGGATATTCCTAAATTAAACCGACATTCAGTCTATGAACTATATCAGTCTGTAACAAACAAATTTACGTGAGGCTGCGTGAATGTCGTTCATTTCACCTTGAGCTGCACGGAATTCACCAATTTCATGTTCTAATTCTCGATGCAGCATAACATCTTAAGCACATTGTGTTCAAAGAGGGTGGGAAATTAGAGCTTCAAAAAATGTTTTATCTGTGTTTTATGGTATTCTCAGGACGAATCTAAGGTGGGTTTTATCGTAGTGTATCATTAGCTCTTTCAATTGTGCTCCTTGCAATTTTGTGAATTGGATTGTACATTAAATGATTGTTGGGGGTAACAGTATACAATAATAAAATAACTGTTTTTGTGCAACTTTGAGCAATCATTTCAAGATGTGTTTTAATATCACGTCAAGGGTAAGTTTTTTCCGAGGGACGATACGGCGTATCGGGCCGAGGCAACCGTTCATGTATTGTCGTCTATGTTTGCTCTCTGATAATCAACCCATGGTATTTGTAGATATTTGTAGGTATTTCTAGATATTTGTAAATATCATCTTTAATCTGTAATAAATATTTGCAAATATCTGTTTTTTTTAAATTTTTTATCTTTTGTAAATATTCGATGTTGTTGTTGCATTGGAGTGTAACGTCTTCTTTCACCAAACGGTGATGTGATGCCTTTAGTTATTTACAAAAAAGGGGGCATGAAACTTAGAATAGGTCATAGACACCCAAGTAAAGTTAATAAAAGTTCTAAAGTGGTTTTAAAAAAAAATATAATAGAATTTGGAATAGCGTTGGAAGAGGGGGGGGGGGGATTAAATAAAATTTTAGTTGAATATTTGTGATTGATTTGTATTTATAGTTAATTGAAATAAGTGATGTTTTATAATTAAATTTATTGGTAGGTGAATGAATAGAGTAATACTTATCTTTTTGATTTGATATGCTTAGTCCGTTTCAGCTTTGTTATCTTCCCAATGTGAGTTTTTTCTTTCTTGAAGGTTGTCTGATTGGCATTGTACCTATGCAAAGTGCAGGGGACAGTCACACCATACACTTAAGGTACAATACCTGTCCTCCCCACTGAACCCGGTTCAGAACCAGGCAGTGAGGGTTTTCAGGATTGGTACTGAGAAAATTACCAGTTATACTTTAGTAAAGCGCCAGGGGTAGACTCACGGTGCACGTTTAATGAAGATTTTAACCATTTTGCCCTGTGCCCAAGTCCTACCAGTTATCCCAAATATGGGAGTGATAAATATTATTTTAGGTGATAAGTGGAAATCTTCCGTTGGGAGCCTACGTGCCTGTTTGTATAGGCTTGCGCGAGTGGTCCTGAGATAATGTATCTCGTGAACCCATCTCACCAACCAGCTCTTGACGCAGGTCGCCATGACCATACTTACGAGTCGAAGGAGGTTAAAGAGATCAGTCTCGCTTGCATAGGGTCCTTCTGAGAGTTTTACCCGTGGGGTGGTTGTTAGGGTTTGGTTACCCTTAAATTGGGTACGGGATATGGGTTGGGTTGGTAATGGTTAGGAGGTCGGCTGTAAGGCTAGGTGGTTATTAATTATTATATTTTATACAATTTAGTTTGTAGTAGGAATACTGAAAGGTGGTAATTTTTGGTATTGGCTAACAGTTCTTGTGGGTTGTTAGCGCTTACATTTTCAAGGAGTTGTCCCCTGTGTTTTGGGTATTTATCACATTCAAACAGAATGTGATTTATGGTGTCATCAACATTACATTGGTTGCATAGATTATTTGGTGCCTTCCCCATTTTGTGGAGATAAACCCCATTGCAAACATTGTTAAGCCTGAGTCTAGTTATGGCAACATCAACCCTTTTAAAGTTGTGGAAGTTTTTAACCTTTGTAAGTTTTGAAGGTTGTACTTGATAGTACTGGGTATGTCCCCAGTTAACTGTAACAGTTTTGTTGTATTCATCTGTTGTAATTGATTAAACAATGCTCTTAATTTCTTTTTTAGTAAAGGGTATGTTGACGCTTTTGCTGTGGATTAGACCCGCTTTTGCTGCTCGGTCGGCTCTTTCATTGCCTGTTAAGCCTATGTGGGAAGGCACCCATATAAATCTAACATTGATGTTATCCTGAATTAGATAATTATACGCCTGGTAGATTTGATGTAGAAGTTCATGACTATTTTTTTTCTGTTTTGTTTTGTATAGCTTGCAGTGAGCTGAGTGAATCTGTAAATATAGCTATATTTCTGTGTTTGTAGCCTTTACTGGTAATGAGTGATTGTCGAATAGCTACAAGTTCAGCTGTGAAGATAGAGGTTTTGTCTGGTAGTTTAAGGGATATATCTTCATCACCTGTGTGAGTGAAGGCTATCCAAGAGCCTACTCTTCCTTTTTCATCTTTAGAGCCGTCAGTAAAGATTTGAATGTAATCAGTTTGATTGTAGTTTTGTTCTATATAGACTTATATAGTGTTACTGAGGTCATTAGGTTTTGGATTATTTTTGTCTATGAGGTCTTTCAATTTGATATCAACTTGGATATCGGGGATGTCTGGAGGTTTTAGGATATGCTTGGTATATGGGTCAGAAATAATGTTTCATGTTTCAAGGTCATATTTGTCTATGTGTTTTTTCATGGTAACACCAAATGGTGTTGGTATTTTTTAAACTCTTTCAGTCATTATTTGCTTTTTTCGTGTGATAATATTTTGTAAACATGGCTTATGCTTTGATCCAACAATATAGTTGGTAATATTATCTTCCCATTCCTTTTCTAGCGGGAGTTCACCTAGTTCATGTCTGACTAGTTACATTGATGTGCCCTTTAGGCATCCTGATATATATCTGTAAGCTTGACTTTGTATGGTTTTTAGCTTTTGTATGTTGGTTTGACTAGTGTCACACCAAGCTTCTGCTCCATAGTGCAGTTTGGATTTAATCAGAGAGTTATATAGTAAGAGAAACATTTCCTTGCTGCTGCCCCACGTGGTGTGAGAAAGCATTCGTAATATATTGAGATCTTTTTTGCATCTTTGTGACAGTTCAACAATATGTTGATTCCATGTTAGACATTCATCAAAGATTATGCCTAAGAATTTGACATACTTAACTTTGTTTAATGGTTCTTCATTGATGTATAATCTCAGTGGTCTGCAGTCGGCTCTGGGTGTTGGTCGAAAGAGAATTGATACAGTTTTGCTTGTGGATAATTGTAATCCCCAGTTTTGGGTCCATTCATTTACTTTGATTAAGGCTTTCTGTAATTTTTCTGCAGCTACATGTTGATGTTTGTGACTGATCCAAAGGGCTCCGTCGTCAGCGAATTGCGAGGTGTTAACTTGTTTCTGTAGTTTGTGAAATAGATCATCTATCATAAGATTGAACAAGGTTGGTGATATGATACTTCCTTGGTGGGTCCCATTTTCTAAATTGTAGTTGTCTGATATTTGATCATCGGTTTTAAGACGAAAAGTTCTGTCTGACATAAAGTCGTTTATACAATTTAACGTTTCCCCTTGTATGCCCTTTTTCTTAACTTTTTGTATCAAGCCTGTTTTCCAGACCATGTCAAATGCTTTACTAAAGTCTAGAAAGACTGCTGTAGTGAATTTATTATTTTGCTGAGCTTGTCTGATAGAGTGTCGTAATCTAACAATATGGTCAGTTGTGCTATAGGATTTTCTATATCCTGATTGATTTTGTGTGATCAATTCGTTAGTTTCTAGAAAGTGTTGTAGTCTTTTCGTTGCCATAGCTTCATGTGTTTTACATAGATTAGATGCTAAGGAGACTGGCCTATAGGAATCGGATTTGGTAGGGTCTTTTCCCTGTTTATGTAATGGTAAAATAAGACTTTCTTTCAAGTCTGTTGGTAATTTGCCGTCTTTCCATAACTTATTGTAGACATCTATCAACACTTGTTTACATTTATAGGGGAGATGTTTAAGCATTGTGTATCTGGTTTGATCAATACCAGATGCTGTACCTTTTTTATCATTTACAATATTGTTAAGTTCTGATATTGTGAATGGCTTATTGTACCATAAGTTTGGCTTGTTTTTGTCCTTCGGACAAGGTTGTGTAGTTTTTACTTTATCTTGAAAATAATTTTTGTAGTTATTGGTTGAGCTTGCTTTTGAGAATTGTTTGCATAGATTGTCTATTTTTCCTGTTTGTTTTTGCTGTTGTTGATAATTAGAATATGGGATTTTGTGTTTTTAACCTCTAAAGACATTTTTTTTTTCAGACTTGCATTGAGATAGATTTGATATCTAATGTGCTACACATGTTTTTCCATGATTGCATTTTTGCCTTACTTATTATAGTTTTGACCCTATTTCTAGCTGCTGCCGCTTGTTGTATTAACTTCTTATCCTTTTTAGCTTTTTTTCCTGAGCAGTTTTCTTTCTTTTCTTGCTTGTATAATTTCTTCATTCCACCATGGTACAGGTATTTGATTGTGAGTTCTTTTGGTTGGGATGGCTACATTAGCAGCATTTATAATTACCTCGGTGATATTTTTTTTTATATGTTAACATCTTCGTCTTTTACAGCATTGTTTAGATTATGCTCACAAATATTTTGATATATTTCCCAATTTGCTTTGTTAAAATTCCAACTGTTATGGGTATTGTTTTTGTGTGCCTGTTGTGTATTAGTATTTTTTAATGTGGTAAATAGTGGGAAGTGATCACTTCCCCAACTGTCGTCATGAACATATAAACTAGCATCATTAACTAGGCCTGGTGTAATAATTCTAAGATCTATTGTGGTGTATATACCTTGTGTTAGCCTGTGAAGAGTAGGTTCGCCATTGTTGAGAACAATGCGTTTGTTGTCCTCTAACCATTTTTGTACGACTGTACCTCTGGTATCGGTTCTATCGTCTGCCTCCCAGAGGCTATGGTGTGCATTAAAATCGCCTCCCAGAAAAGTTGAGTTGGCGAGATAGGGTAGTAATTTGTTGAGTATTTCAACTGTAATTTTTGTGCTGTGGGGTAAATAGACATTGATAACATTTGTTTGTTTATTACCATTTATGTTAACTGTTACGCCATTGATTTCTATACCTTCAATGTTTATATCTAGGGGTTTGTAATCAATACCATGTTTTATGGCAATTATTAGTCCACCTTGTGGGATTTTTCTTATCTCCGTAAAACGATCCTTTCTTAGCATGTTATAACCTGGGATTTTATAATCCCTTCTTTTAGATAATATTGTTTCCTGTAGAAGTATTACGCTTGGTTGTATTGACTTGTTTTGTAGTAGTACTTTAAGCTCGGTACCATTGGTGCCTAGTCCGGTGACATTTTGTTGTAGTACAGTGAAGTCTGCCATCACAAATAAGGGGGCTTGATAGTTTCAGCGTGTGTGATTGTTTCTTGCTGGGTATTGAGAGGTGACATTTGATGGGTTTTTTTGGTGGATTTTCCCAAAGAAGTCTTCCAAACTGAAGCTACATAACCCTAGTTTCATAGCGTTTGAGTACATTCTCTTGACATCTCTTTGGTGTTAATATTTGAGAATATAATGTTTAATTTAAACATCATATAACCACAAACATATGTTACTATTTTCTTTTGAATATATGAATGTCTGATTAAATATTTTGTAGTGCGTCAAAGGTCACTACTCAATTATGTTCAGTTTAGTAATTAAAACCGTTTTTGAATGCCACTTTTGATTGGCGGCTAGATCTGTCTCGCAACAGATCAGTGAATGCATGACTGGTCACATGCCCATTTTGTGACGTCATATACAGAATGATTGCAACGAGCTCTTTACATCTATTTCTTATGCATATATTATATTGTACTTTACCTGTATTATGAGGTGAGACTCAAATAAATTATCTCTCTGTCTGTCTGTCTGTCTATCATAACGAGATCACCAAAAAAAAACCCCAATAATTAACGATTTTCAGAAAATGTTAACCACTCAATTGGATATGTCATTTGACGATGTAACACTATTAAGCGTTTGAAGTAATAAAGATATCCACATCACTGGTAAATAAACAATTATTAAAGGCTGTATTTCAGTTAAGATAATGATGCGTTACTCTGTATAGTCTGTTTATAACGTCACACCCGCGCGAGTTTTATGACCCCTATCCCAGGTAGGTTTTTACAGCCGGTAATTACACGGTCTTTTTTTTTTTTTTCAAAGTTTTTATTTGTTCCCACAATTACATATTGAAACAAAACCATGTCATATCAGTGACAAGACATATGGTCATGATGATATACATATACATCTCTATGAAATGTCAGAAAAACAATATGTAATTACATGTTAGATCAAAGATAAGGGATGAAAGGAAACCATTTATTTTCACATTTCACATTCCGCTTGGTAATCAATTTTAACGTTTTCAAAAAGTTACCAAGTTTTGGAATTATATTTTTAATATTGCATATATAAATATGTCTTTTTGCCGAGAAAATAATTTGGTTTAGTGTTTTTTTAAAATAAAAACTACCAAACCAAACAAAATATTTTGTTATTTTTATTTCTAGCTTGGGATAGGTATTAAGCCAATTCTCAACATCATTCCAAAATATCTTGGTTTCATTGCAATCCCAATAAACATGACATATGGATTCATGCGTGTCATTACAAAAAGTACAAGTGTCGTTATCTATAAGTTTCATTTTTAAAAGCTCTCTTTTTGAATATATAATACCATGTAAAAACTTAAATTGAAAATCAATAAGTTTGACATCCATAAAACCATAAATGTCAAAAATCTTATGACATTCTATGTCACAGTCAAAAAGGTTTTCCCATAATTACGCGGTCTTAATAAAAGGCTAACTAAAGGTGTTTATTAGACAAATTGACAAAAAACATACCCTGTTCTTATATAGATGAAATATATTTGAAAGTAAATCGAAAAGTGATAAGGTCGAGGTTAGCGGTTGTTTAAGGTATTATCAGATAGTGGGCCACGAGTAGATTACGTAATGAGCAGACCGGCGGGCCACTATGGGAGAGCTCGTTAATGAGGTATGATAGGCCGGCCCGTTCTGGGAGAGGTTGTTAGTTGTGAAAACATACTAATGAAGGTGTTAAGGGTGATTAACCTTAATTAAGAAGGTGTTAATGATGAGTAGTAGGAAGTTAACTGTTCCCGAACTGTTAGAGATTGAGAATGAGAAAGAAATAGATTACGTGGTGGTAAGTTTGATAAGTACATATGTGTTGTTTAATGTTTGTGTTAGCTGAGAAGGGAAGAAAAAAAACTATATATTAGAATGTTTGAAAAATTTAGTCAGTTCACTTCTCTCTGGGACACCAGAGAGATCAGACGTATCGTCAGTCGCTCGCACAACTAACGAAACAACCCTACCTCTCTACCCACAGCGTCTCTACTTGGATTGAGGATATTTATTTGAACATTACTACCCTGTTCGGATATTATTCAAGATTCAGTGAGATAACCCATTGAGCAACGCTAAACACTCGAATACGAGGAGTATTCACATTCTATTTGGACTCTACCCGGATCAACAATTCGGACTTACAACCCGGTCACACAGATCGGAGAAAGTACTCTGATTTACCGATTCGGATCAGTTATTAGGAATTCCAAATAGACTTTAAGTCTTCAACGTGAGTTCTTTAAGATTCTCCCTTGAAGCACAACAACAACATACCAATTAGCACATTTGCTAATCACTCGAGTACGAGGTGTACTCACCACCCACCCCTCACTAACCGTACACCCCCACAGCACATTCACACACCACAGCGCATAAACCTTATTATATTTATATTTAATATGTGTAGGATCTAACCGAGCCAGAGGTGTTGTTGATAATGTAAGCCCGCGGCAGAGGGAAATTGGGAAGGGCCGACAGGCCCGCCCCAATTTCCCGAGGATGAGGGCTTACATTATCAAAAAACACCGAGGGCGAGGTTTAGATCTAACTTATGAACCGACCGAAGTTGTGATTTAGATGTGGCTTCATTAGTATTGACTGACGCGAATCGCTAAATGCGCGGGAAGCACATCCGCGAATCACTGTTAAATACGCGGAAAGCACATCCGCACGAAACGCACGTGCTTCAGCCCAGTTATAACAATATAAATTCAAACTTTGAAATGTAAACGATATGCTCGATTCTGATTGGATCCTACAAGGTCATGTGATCGGTATACATTTCAATGAACCCTAAATCGCAGGTTATACAAAATAACTAAATTTCTTGGGGATTCACCTGATGGTCATCACTGAAACTCACTTTTTGCAAATATTATTTTTCTGTTTATTAGCAACACTCGCCCCAATAATCTGTTTTTGATGTTTGAAGAATAAACATTAAGTTGTAAATAAATAAAGTTTTACATGTTCATCTCCGGTCACAGAAATGAGGATTATAGTGGGCAAAGTTAAACAATGTAATGTAGGCTACATCATTTCAAAAGCATGAGTTGAGCTCCATTCTGAATGACCTGACTTGCGTCAACACAGTTTCAAGGCACCCCATTCCATGCACAACAAATAGTGTCGTGGCGCGCTCTCTGCCTTCATAGACAGTTTCGAGATCCCAGATGATCAAAACGATGTTGCCGTGTTTGAAAATATGTGCTCGTCATTGTCAATGACAGTGTCTAACATCGGCGGGCCTGCAATTGTGATTATTTCTCGAGGGACTTTAAATAACTTTATGTTTACATTCGTTGTCAAACAAACAGCCCAACTTTCCCAAGCACGTCGAACTTTTAGAGCTGATACTCTACACTCGATACAGGACAGTATCAATACGCGAGTGCAAATTGTTAATTTTGGAATATTCAAATCAAACTTTACATAATTTTTAGTATTTTTCCTAAAACATTCTATTATTATTAACATGATACCCATAAAGGATTATTTGTGGAATGAAAAGTGCATCTTTTTTTTTTTGTTATGAACTATTTTTGCATGCGCTTGAACCCGGTTGAGACCCGCCTGGGTCTAACTGATATTTAGGTCAGTGCGACAAGCAGCTTAGAAGTTCTCACAGAATCGCATTTCGAATGATATAAAAACAACTTCTGGCTGTAAATACAAAGTTGGAATTTATAAGAAATGAATTTCACAATATAGTTGTCCACATGGTTATAACCTGTTTGAAACTCGTAATATAAACTTTAGCATTATTGGCTCGACAAGCTCGCCAATTATACAAGTTTATATTACAAGTTTCAATGTGCCGTTACCAGTACAGTAACGGGCTAATTTTAGTGGTCTGCAGCGACTCTGCAGTGGAACTCTCCTGTTGGAAAAGACAGTTTTATTGACGAGCACATGCGTTTCGGGTCGGGTAATCACCCTGTGTGTTTTCCATAAATCTATGGACAAAGTTAAGGGCAGCATAGTCCTTTTACCTCTCTCTCATTCACACACACACGAACTGAAAACGGACCTTACAAATCTGTAAACTGCAAAGGAATAAATGTGTTGTAATTTAAAAGGCTTGCTTGGATATCTGACATGACGAGGAGGTAAACAGTGTCGCCAGATCTAATCAAAGTTAGTGAGATGGCATAGTAAAAGGACTTCTAAAGCCTAGTGAGTACAGTAAAAGACTTTAATGCAGCTTTAATGTAACTCTATGAACGTTTTGTATCAGTAGTCATTGGCATCAGTCGACAAATATATGAAAAACTAGCATATCAAACTTACATAGAAATATGGCACGCCCATTATCTCAAAATGAAATACGCCATATGGAGGATGTAAATGCAGAATTCATATAATTACATTCTCTGTATATACTACTTCTACAATCTCAATATTTTTCATGTGCATAATTATTTCATGACATAAAAGTATTCTCATATGTAACACTGTCTCCATAGCACAGTGCAACTGTTACTTCATCCTTATGATGATTATTATCTCCCCTGGATGTTGGTAACCCAGCCAGTGTGAGTTCAAACCTCACTTTCCACAGTAAACTTTTGCAGATTTAATGATAATAATTTCTATACCATAATACCTTCTTCCTGTCACATGACCCTAAAAAGCACATGTTTTTCACTGCTGCCTTAATGTTCAGTGTGTAGCAGTCCTCCATGTTGGAAAGAGGTGTCTTGCCTCTCTGATAACCCCCATGTAGTTACACAGGAACACAAATTTTTCCAAACCTCATCCACTCATCTACTTAACGTCAACGTTATCAACGGTCATGTGAATGTACAACGAAATTCATGACTTTGTCCATTGGTTAATGAACCCAACGTCGCCAATGTGTATCTTCCCACTCAGCGAATAAATCCCTGTGGATGCGAGTTTTGGTATTTGTTATCTTGCGTCTACATTTGTTTGGAAAAATTTACAGCAACGATGACAGTATTCACCATGTGAGGCCGGACTGCTACACACTCTTACGGACCTTGCTTTGTGACGTCATATCTACAAGCAACGTGCAAGATATTGTTTTGTTTTTATTTTGTTGTGCAACGTGAACTATGAATACGCACAACAAAACTGGTGACATTCATTTGGACACTAGGAACGTTTCATTTGGTGCTGATGACTTCGATGGTGTCCAGGGTGCTGTTGGTGGTATACCCGACGAATCTGACGTTCGACGTTCTTCTCGTCAACGAGTTCTTACAGAAAAAGCTCAAATTGAACATTTGTATTTGCTTAAGAATAAGGCCACTGCATCTCTTGCCGCAGTGACTAAATGTAGAAATAAGCTTATTGAGTTGATTGACAATGTTGATAATTTGCATTTAGTTAAGACTGCTTTTGATACATTTAACCAACTGTATTTTAGGTACCTCACCTGTGCTGAGCTCTATTGCAGTGAGTTAGAACCAGTGGAGCGACAGGGTGTGCAGCAGATTGTGGATATCAGGCTGACCTCCATGCATTCGTTCAAGGACTCCATTCAGCGCTGGATCCAATCCACGGAACGGGAATTGGAAGCAGAGGTTCATAACGAGTCTGTATCTGCCACTGGTTCACGTAAGAGTAGAAAATCTAATGCTTCATCATCACATAAGAGTTCAAGTAGCTCTGTATCTTCTCATACTTGTGAAAAGGCTAAACTTGCAGGTCTACTTGCTGAGAGGTCTCTATTGCACAAACGGTTGGAGATGGAGAAGACTATGCAGCAGACCAAGATGGACATTGAGGAAATGAAGCTAGACATCGCTATTGCCAAGACTGTTGCCCGTGAAAAAGTATTTGCTGAAGCTGAAGGTCAAGACTACACAACCATTGATGATCTACAGTCACGTGAGTCAAAACATAAGCTTAACGTTTCAAATGACACTGTTGGCAAAGAATGTAACACATCAATCACTTTTCCCAGTGAGACAAATCCAAAAGTTCCCATTTCTTCAACCATTATTGATGCTCATAAGAATGATACATTCACTCATAGGCATTCCTCATGTCAAGAATCAAATAGGATAGTTCTAAACCCTGATGCTTCAGACTTTAAGCCAACTCCTCCAACATCTCGTACATGTATGAAACAGGACAATATCAATCATAACTCTCTAGATCAGGATATTAATTCAAGTACACTTTTTATCGAGACTCAGAAAAAGATGGTCAACGCAATGTTTCTCCCCAAGCCTGAAGTTCAGAAGTTTCAAGGTGATCCAACAGCGTTTGCTTCCTTTATCATGGCCTTTGACGCTCGGATCATCCCGCATGCAAGCACTGAGGCAGACAAGTTGTACTACCTGAACCAACATCTAAAAGGTGAGCCACAGGATCTTATCTCTGGTTGTCTTTATATGGATATGTCTGTTGGATATCAGTCTGCAAGGGAATTGTTATTCAGAGAATATGGAGATCCATATAAAGTATCATCAGCGTACCTCAACAAAGTGTTATCATGGCCTAATTTGAAGCAAGATGATTATTCTGGTCTTAAGCAGTTTTCCTATCTTCTGATCAAGTGTTACCACGTGATGAATAGTATTTCGCATATGTCTGTGCTCAACCATGCTCCTCATATGCAGTCAATTGTACAGAAGCTTCCACAGCATCTACAGACAAGATGGAGAGATCGTGTCACTCGAACCAGAATGGACGGGGTACAGGATGTTGGATTCAGACATCTAGTGGACTTCATAGACTTTGCAGCAAGATCAGCGAACGAACCAACCTTTGGTAAGCAAGCACTTTCCATGATCAACGATCGTCCTTACAAAGCTAATGATTCTTCTCGCAACAAGCCATATACCACAAAGTCCCACAGTTTTGCCACTCAAGTTGACAACAGTGCTCCAAATGGTCGAACAAGCTTTCTTTGTTACTTTTGTAAGCAACCTCATGACATTGATGATTGTAAAGCATTTTGCAGGAAGTCTCTGGCAGATCGACGTTCCTATTTGATGGAGAACAGCAGATGCTTTGGCTGTTATGGACTGAATCACACTGTCAAAGGATGCATGAAGAAGAGAACATGCAGGACCTGTGGTAAGCGACACCCAACTGCCCTTCATGATGAGAACTTCATGTCTACACGAAGGTCGGACTCAACCGAAGCATCAACTACCAAGACATCTTTGCAGGTAAACTCTAGTACAAGTTGTAACTCCATTTGTTCAAATATCAACGAAACTATCCTTCAACCGATCATTCCTGTAAACGTTAAGCAGCAAGGAAGTGAGAGGGTAGTTACAACATATGCACTTTTGGACAATGGTAGTACTGGCTGTTTCATTACTGATAGTCTCAGGGATCAACTGGAAGCTGATCATGTACCTGCTGTCTTGAAGTTACAAACTATGAATGGAACAGATTTTATTGACACATCAGTTGTATCAGATCTCATAGTTAGCGACATCAATAATGACCACTCTGTTTGTTTGCCACGCACATTTTCTCGTGATATAATGCCTGTGGAACATGATCACATTGCTAAACCTGATGTTCTTAAACGTGTGTCTCATCTTAGTCATCTTGCAGACAAGCTCCCAGCATATCAACCTGACCTGGAAATAGGACTGCTGATAGGATGCAACTGCCCAGAAGCGCTTCAGCCACTTGTTATCATCCCTTCAGAGGAAGCAGGACCTTTTGCAGTTTACTACAAGCTTGGCTGGGCAGTGAACGGACCACTTCAGCTTACTCATAATCCCAAGGACAACACAATCATCTGCAACAGGATCGTTCTTCAGGAAACTGTAAAGGTAACAGAATGTATTACTCCTGAGAATGTTCTGAAGTTGTTTGAGCTTGATTTCAATGAGCATGACATTGGT